>JAEIGD010000003.1:4800000-6000000 GCA_018903425.1 Zaprionus nigranus | reverse complement strand
CAGAAATACCATCTAGCTGTCTGATCAGACTTCCAAATAACGTCAAGTGTCACTTTTTCTGAACGTGAATAATTAATTAACAGCAAATGTTGCAAAGAGATAATTGAAAAGCCAATGTAGCAGGAACACAACTTATAAATTAGTTTATTGTCAATTATTTTATTTAATTGTTTAATTATTATTTTATTTATTAAATATTTATTTTATGCTTTCTTTTCTTTAAGCAATCCGTGTTGCGTGAAATGATGTTGCAGGATATAAAGACACAGATTAACTCACTGCCGAAGTTGGAAAAACATAATAACGCTGACTATTGCTTCGAAATGGTACTCGAGGAGCCGCGCAAGTCGCACTGGTTGTATTCAGAACCTTTGAACAAGATTTATATACGTATGGGCAAGACATTTAACATAGACGTAAAGTTTCGAATAAAAATGCCGATACAACCGCTTAACCTACGTGCCTTCCTCTGCTTTGTCAAGGATGTTAGTGGACCTGTATTGCGCTGCCAAAATCACCTAAGTGAGGAGAGTAAGTAACGATTATTTAAAGAGTTTAGTATGATATTTATTTATTAATTACATTTTTTTTATACAGACACTGACAATGTCAGCATGAGGGAGAGCTTGTTGCGCTGTGAGAATCCCAATACAACATACTGCGGCACATCGCAGGGCAAAAGCATTTCGGAAAGATACTCTGTTCTTGTACCGCTGAACATGAGTCGTTCCAGCCATCAAGGCGGCGGATTCATTCGACAAACACTCGCCTTCAGCTTTACCTGTCAAAACTCATGCCTTGGTCGCAAAGAAACCTCCATGGTCTTCTGTCTTGAAAATCTAAGGTAGGAAATGTGATTTAAAAATGTTGTTTAACTTCGTACTACATCTTGTTGTCTATTTTTAGTGGCGATATATTAGGCCAGGAGGTGCTGAATTGTAAAGTTTGCACATGCCCCAAACGTGATCGTGATCAAGATAAAAGAACCTTGCAAAGTGATAAGCGCAAGCTGTCAGGCGCCTCCGAAGACGATGAGACTGACTCGAAACGTGGCAAGAAGTTGCGACGTAGCACGCATCAGCACGATATCAAGGAGGAACTCGAGAGCAACGATAGCGTCGACACCCATGCTGTGCCCCCAGATTGGCAGGTTTCACGATCGGTCGATGGTAATTATCAGCTTGTTATAAAGTGCGCCAAGAAGGAGTTGCTCGTGGATAGTATTGAGGGAATGATTGAGAAGACAGCAGTTGCACTGCTGCGAAATCCACAGAATCCTAAATTGGCTCAACATGCGAACCATTTGATGAACTTGAAGAGTAAGTATTTATATTAATTTATCGTTAAACGGAAATGGAGTTAACTTTAATTTAAATCTTTACAGAATCCGCACAGCAGCTGTAGTAGTTATTGAAGAAAAAATATGTTTATTTCTTAACTTATGAGATATACACAATCGACTATCTGTGAATTTGTACAATCAGCAAGGAAGTTTAAAGTTATTGAAGTTTTGAAATGCGGACTATTTTCAGTACCTCCAATAAGCTAAGTTTTTAAGTTTACAATGCCTTCTTTAGTTTTAAGTTTTCTATTTAAGTATAAGTATGAGCAATTAATTTATGTACTATGTACATTTGTATGTAAGAACGATCAACCTCTTTCGGAATAAGGTACTTAGAATGTAAACTATATTTTAGTCCTTTAAAATGGAAGTAATAAAATTAATTTGCAAAACAACTTGTGAGTTTATAGATTGCCTTGCCGATGCGGTCAATGCTCCGAGTCTTGGGGCGCGGCTGCAAATCTGTCATTATGTTGGAATGATATGCTGCATTTTCATATGCATATTTATACTTGCGTTTTCATGTTTGTTTTCTTCTCCAGATCTATGCTAAAAAAGTCAAACGGACACACACATTTCCCTTCTTTCAGAGCTGTGCGCACATGTGCTAAAAGCCAAAGATCAGACAGCAGATGTTGTATGGGTTGGCGTTCTTCTGCCACATGCATAATATATAATAATAATACATAAAAATATGTAGGTATGTGCGTCTGTATGTCTGTCTGTACATTGACATAGGGCAGTGCCAAATAAGAATGCTCAGGCCTCAGGCGCGCATACAACTTTAACGGCTTTCTCTTTGGCCGCCCGGTTATGGCCAGTAGAGTGGGTAAGTGGGTGCGGGGCAAGTCTCGTTTGACGAATGCGTAGAGTGCATACAAAAAAACTCAAAAACCCACTCAGAGATACGAAATTGTCAACTGGCTTCTTTAAATACCCAGTAAAACGTGAGATGTGGGGTATGCTTCATATAGAAAAAGGGAAAACTGTTTCACTTTTTGTAATAAATTTGTATCTGAAAAAAATCATGAATATTTTAAATTATTAATAACCAGTGCGAATGAATACAATAAAAAACATGGATTTTCACCGATTTTCCCAATGCTATGGAACAGAATTAAATAAAATTTATCATGTATTCAATACACCCCAATCAGTGAACATATAAAACTTTTTTTGGAAAATCTTTATTTCTAACTGACGATTTTCAAAAGCTTTTATCATTTGAAAACGTAAAGATATGTAAGTTAAATAATTGCGAAAGAGAAGATGAAAAATGCTCTTCTCTCAAATATATGATAGGTGGTTGGGGTCATGAAATTCATTCATAAAACAAACTCATTACTTTCTCTTTGGTTCCAAGATTCGTATACAAGCTAACAACTGTTAATGTAAATTTACGAACAAAATAAAGTTATATTTAGCGTATATTGTCATATATAGATTGTACATAAGGCTAAAAGTTATATATTCGAAAAATTTAGACTCTTTATTAGTATCCAATCGTTATACTCTGCATTTATGAGGTTTTTGATTTTAATTTGCCAGCCCATAAGAGTCAGAAATACCAAATATGAAATCAGAAACCCAAACCATATGCAGATTATGTTTGGTATTCAAAATCGCTTGCTTTGAGCTCGAACTCCCGCTCTATTATGGCGTGCTCACTTGTTTAATTACTCGGACGGCACGTACTTATACGTGGACCTATATTTGTATATTCACGCAAACATACATTACTATACATACTGTGCTCGTTAGCCCAGCCAAGGCAAGACATCAGGTGAAACTACCCACACACACGCCCAAATCGACTCAAGACAAGCCAAAACAAGTCAAGTCAAGTCGAGTTTTCGAATTCCACTCAAAGCTCGAGCACCTTAGCTACTGCTATCGAAAGAGGTGCTCGAGCTGCAGCAACTATAACAACAACAATGACGACAATTGCCACTCACCAAGATAACTCGCAAGTTGGCAGAGAGAGAGAGAGTGGGAGAGCAAGTGATCTCCAAGCTCGCGCTGCAGAAAGAGCACGAGAAGAGACGCAGCCGTAAGCTGCGCGCGTAGGTTTAGTTTTGTTCGATATCGTTTGGCTAACGCACGTGCGGCTTGCATTGTCGAGTGACGAAAAACGGTAAAAATTTAAAAACAACTAATTAAATTTGTTGTTGGTGAAAATGGTGGAAACGGCAACAACTACAACTATCACACGTACCACAACCAACGTTCCAGCGCCGCCCAATAATGGCAGCAGCAGTAGCGGTGGCGGTGGCAGCGGAGGAGTCGCTGTTGTCAGTGGCAGTGGCAGTGCTGGTGGGCCAGCTGCCACGCCCACTGCCACAGTGGCGCAGCGCAACGATGAGACAACTCGCGCCATATACAATCTGAAAGTTATCGTCTTTCTGCTTCTCTTGCCTTTCGTCTTGTTCGCGGTCTTTCTCAAGCATCTGCTGGATTATCTCTTCGCGCTTGGCCTAAAGGAGAAGGATGTCAGCGGCAAGGTGGCGCTGGTAAGCAACGGGGACTGGGGTGTGGCATTAGTATAATTGCAGCCAAGTTGGGAAAATACTTAAGTATACATGTGTATGTGTGTGTGCGTATGTGTTTGTGTCTTTCTAGGCGTAACGTCACGCAGTTTTCTTTTTAGAGTTTTCCATTGGCTGCATTTGGGTGCGGCTCGGTTTGTTTGGCTGGCACGCTTAGCAAGCATTTTGTTATTAAAACAAATATTTATGCCTTTACTTTGTTTATTCATTATTTATTTACATAAATACGTACAAATTGTTTACATTGTCTGCGCTTGGCTCGCGCGGATTTCTGCGAATTCAAAGCTGAGCTATTGCAATGCCCGCGAGTGTGTTAACGATACGTTGTCGATTTTCGGACAAGTCAAGTCAAGGTCAAGCGTGCTGCCCAAAAGTTAGTCGTGCATGTGGGCAGATATACTATATATGTATACAGATGTATCTTCTCTTAAACTTGGCCTGAGGTGCGCCAGTTATTAATTTCAAATACAGGCACATGCACGACAATATATGGCAGACATACCTATACATATGCGTCACTTTAAAGCGCAGCCTGTTCTATACGATCGTTCACACAGATACAGATACAGATGCAGATGCCGCTGTCGCAGTTTCGAATGCGCAAAAAACAGGTTTTAGTTTGTGTGTGTTTTTTCGCTGTGTTTTTGTTACATATCTGAGAAACTTCACTTTTGTTTTCTTTCCCAAACTGATGACGTTTGCACAGCTTCGTGCTGCGTCGCGATCGGAACGTAAACAAGACGCTGATAAAAATAGAGAATCGAGATAAAGCTACTGTTACCGCTCTCAGATTGTTTGCTCAGATATCTAGATAATTTGCACATCGGAAGAAGCTGACATCATTGTGAATTGATAAGGCGAATCACGTTGAAAATAGAAATTTCATTCAAGTAATGCCACTAGGTTTTATAGCAGTATGTCGACATACATAAATATACATACTTTTTAAAATATGTACATACATACATTTCTTTTCAGTATATATGTACGTGTATATACATACATACAATCTCTGTACTAGTATTTGTATCTTGCATGCTGGGCGCATTGTTTATTTAGTCTGAACTCGGCACACACAGGGGTCACGGCGTTTTAATTACGGTCAAAAGTCACTCAATTGCGGTAAATGGGACCTAATGGCACATACACACATTCTTATACATACATACATATGTTTGTACATGCGTGAGTGTGTACACAGTGTGCGCTCGATGTAATCGACGCTTCGTCTTTTTAATTAATCTGATAACGGTCCATTAAAGTGTCGATTCACAGCGAAAGTGTTTATTTCTTGCCCTTTGACGAGTCAAAATGCAGTTTTAATGAAATGCCTTAGTAAAATCGGTAAATAGAATGAATCACATTATATATTTCAATTTCGATTTAATTATTCTCCATGAAAATATATAATAAGTTGAATTATCCATTCACATTTATTTTAAATGTAATTCAAGTATTATTTAAATTTGTCAATTGTATGTCTATTTATAATTTCATTTCCACTGTTATTTTCATTCAATTTGTCCAGATCATAAAGTTTATTGAGATTTCTTATATAAAAATCCGCAACACAATTTCTTCATAATTATGCACTTGGCCTCTTGAAATTTATGTTAACACAATAAAGATAATATATTTGCGCCCTAATAAGATCCAGTTATCTTAATGCTTAAGAATTTCTATCTTATCTTTAGAGTCTTATTCTTAATCTGAAATGTTATTATACAAAGGTTTATTCATGAAGCTTTATATTACGTACATATGAAGTATGTAAGTATTTTCTGTAAAATCGTTCATCAAAGTAAGATTTCCATTATGCAAATATGCGCAATTCTCTTTACTAAGTCCTCACTGTAAACTGAGAAATTTGTAACTAGGGTCTAGCATTGTTTGTAGGCAGAGAGTGTACATAATCGGAACAAAGAGATGCACATATCTAAGTTCTTCATTGTTTGCAAATAAAGCCAATTAATTTGTACTAAGATAATGGGCACAATATACACACACACACACACTACTATACCTAAATATAGTACCATTTGTATACTTATGCTAATGGTGCGCACGTTTTTCAGGTGACCGGAGGCGGCAGTGGTTTGGGTCGTGAAATTTGCCTCGAACTGGCCCGTCGGGGCTGCAAGGTGGCCGTGGTTGATGTCAACTCGAAGGGCTGCTACGAGACAGTGGAACTGCTATCAAAAATACCCCGCTGCACAGCTAAAGCCTACAAGGTAGGGAGACAAAGAGAATGACAAGCAAGACTTTGACATGTTAAACTCCTCTCTTCGTATGTTTTCTATCGCAGAACGATGTATCCTCGCCCCGCGAACTGCAGCTGATGGCCGTCAAAGTGGAGAAGGAATTGGGTCCGGTCGAGATTCTGGTGAACAACGCCTCTTTGATGCCAATGACCTCAACGCCGCATCTGAAAAGCGACGAGATTGACACTATTCTGCAGTTGAATCTTGGTTCCTACATCATGGTGGGTAATGTGTTGCGCTTGTTGTGTGTCCCTACAATGTTTCTCCCGTTTCTTTCTCAGACCACAAAGGAGTTTTTGCCCAAGATGATAACACGCAAATCGGGTCACTTGGTGGCCATCAACGCCTTGGCTGGTGGGTTTTGTCCTGGATTTCTAGGGATTTTTTATTTGGTTTTAACCGGTTTTCTCTTTAGGGCTCATTCCGTTGCCGGGTGCAGGCATCTACACGGCCACAAAGTACGGCATTATGGGCTTTATGGAGTCGTTGCGTGCCGAGCTGCGTCTCTCGGACTGCGACTATGTGCGAACCACAGTCGCCAATGCTTATATGATGAGGACCAGTGGAGACTTGCCGCTGCTCAGTGATGCGGGGTAAGCTACATTGCAAAAAATAGGCATAAACTAAGGGAAAATTAATTAATATCTATTTATTTTCACTTTACACAGCATATCAAGCAGCTATCCAGGACTTCCCACACCATATGTAGCCGAGAAAATTGTCAGGGGAGTGTTGCTTAACGAACGCATGGTTTATGTGCCCAAAATTTTTGCACTCACTGTTTGGCTACTCAGGTGATAGAGAAATTAAATTAAATTTATAGTGGATAAAGAACTAATTCTATACTATTTTTCTTCAGACTTTTCCCCCACTAAGTGGCAGGATTATATGTTACTCCGATTCTACCACTTCGATGTGCGTAGTGCACACTTGTTTTACTGGAAATGAACAGACAATCGGAATGCCGTGACGACGTCAGAGTTTATAGACATATGTACTAGGATATTACGTAGAACTAGGTTTAACAAACTATTTATTTATATCAAAAGTAATTCGAACTACAAACTTCAATCATTTCAGTAATAATGTTAAAAAGTTATAATAAACCAAACATTTCTTTATGTTTAATTATTTTCAAAGTAACTGCATGTGACATATAGTATGTTAATTTTGTGCTATATATATTTTGTTTTAAGTTATTGTAAAATTTTATTGACCGATTTTCTCTGCATACTATCATAATTCCACGGAAGTTTCGTATCTCGGTTAGCATATTCCGCAGATGCGGCTTCACTTTATTTCCATAGTATACTTTTGTGAATCACCCGTTGATTTATTTATGCGTTCAGACCGCTGACTCGTTGATCGGAGCGAGACTTAAAATACATTTTAAATGCATTCGATATATTTTTTAATTGCCGTTATGCCGCACACACAGTCGATAAAGTAAAGGGCATTATCTACCGCAGATGTGTCGTAGATCGCAGTATCGGAAATCAGAATGCCAACTCTTTAAATATTCGATGAGATATTCATTACTTATAATTAGGCCTACGGGCGAAAAGAGCGTCGAAATTAACGGCCCGCTATAAGTGCTCCGTAGATTAATGAAAAATTAACAACACAAATGCCTGATGGCGTGCAGCCGAAGAGTGCGGACAGATATATATACAATGTACTGACATATGTACATATATCAAGTTGGACTGTGTTGGGCCCCACCCAACTTAACTGCCATTAACATAAAATTCAATGTTGTCGGCCGAAGTTGTCGGCCAGCAACAGACGAGGCCAATTGCAGCGAATTAAAGAATAAATAATTGTGAATTAAATGCCGTCGAATAAACCATATATTCAGTATATCTATAGTATGCGATAGTAAATATATATTTGCTTATTTTGACAGTTAACAGGGATGAATATTGCTGGGTTATACGTTAATTTACATCTATATAATGAACGATACTATGTTTTATTGATAGTAAATACTATCGTTGATTTCGAAAGTCAGGAATATATAAAGCAGAGTTCAATATTACAGGTCAATTAATGCATACATCTTAGTACTTCAAAGAGACACACGCATCCCAAGACTATCGACAGACAAGTCTAAAACACAATTAAGCCTCTGCACATATTCATAAATTAATTAATATCATTACTATTATGATAGTGCTCGTGCTAGTTATGCAAGCTAATTGCCTTCGCATATATTTAATATAAACACAATACACTCGCGTTATTATTATTATACCTATCAGACTATCGAACTGCTGCTGTAATATACTGCTTACACATTCAGACTCACACACACTCACATACACTCTCTCTGCCCACAGCCCACAAACGCACAGATGCACCACAACGCAAAGGACCCCATATGGCGCACAGGCTCAAGTGCAGGCAATGTGATTAAGTGAACGCTGAAATTTCAAATAGAATTCAACACAAAGCCGATAATCAGAGACAGCGACATGTGCATAAACAACAGAGCATAATTGATAGATTTTGTGTGAGAGGCTATCAGATACTACGTACTTTGAAATTGGGCTCATATATTTGAAATTGGGTAATATATAATTGAATTGATATAAGTATGCCTTGATAAGTAAGTATTTATCTTAGGGAGAGATAATTTTTTTTAAGTGTTATTATGAATATGCAACATTATTTTTAATTATATTCAAACAAACATATTTAATTATATAAAACTGTATTCAAAATTTAAAATGATATGTAGCTTATTGACTTTTTCTGGACCTAGAGTACTCACACACAGAAGTTCTCCAACAACAAACACCGAATGTGACCTGCCGACGCGTCGTGTATTCCCCAAAGACTTCGAGGTTGCTCTCGTAGGCGCGTCGCTGGAATAAATTCTAATTACAATTATGGCATTTGCTGCTGCTGTTGCTGTTACTGCACACAAAGACCCCCAGCACCTGAACGCACATACACACACACACACACACGCGAGCACCAGTTCACTGCGCATGCGCAACGTCTTCTCGTTCCATAAATAAAGCGCACTAATTACTACTGAACCAGGGCTACAATTACAGTCGATCGCAGGCCCGTCGAGTGTTTTACGACTCAGCCGACTCTCTATTGTTGCCCCCGCGAAGTTGTCTGTGCGCACAACAACATCGATTTGTGTCCCTATCTATCATGGGTTCTAGTAGTATATCCAATATCCAAACACTTTTTGATTTGCACTCTTCGAGAATTCTGTTTATTGTTTTCCTTTTGACTGTCTTCTGCCCCCAACTCCAACTTTAACAGCAGCTCTGCCTGCGCGTGCAACTCGTGCAACCGATGCAACCCCATCGTATTTATACCCCAGCGAGGGCCACAACACGCTTCTCATTCCATGTGCTCAGCTCGCGCCGCGTCTCGAGCAGCTCGCGTAATTGCGACGCGTCTCTTTGACGCTCCATGTGGTCCAGCTTCGGCACTAGTCTTCTCTCCACCCTGTCACCCGCTCTCCCCTTTCTCCATCACTGGCAGCGCGGTTAAGCTGCAATTGACGTTTCTATGTTCCCAAATTGGAGATGTCTTCATACTTGTCAAACGTGTGTGCACAGGAGTATTGCTGCAAATGCACTTTAAGGTACAACCACTGAATGCTCCAATTTAGTTATTTTCCTCTACATCTACAATTTCTTAATGATCTGTTATTACAGTGTCCATTGTTACGAGTTAAAATTCAATAATTTGCAAGCGTTGTTAAATTATAGACCTAACTGAAAATGTTTGATAGTGATATAAAACACAAAACATGCGCCAGCTGTTTAAACCAGTGTTGCCAAAAAGATAATAGTTAAAAAATCGTCCTTGATATTGCTGTCACTTTTAGTTTTAATCGTTACTTCAATTTTCTGTACAAATGTTCTATTTAAATTGTCATCAACTCTGCCAATTTTCTCTAAAGCGATTTTGGAAATATTAAAATTAGTTTATTTATATTTTCCCGCACAATTTATTGTGTCAATTTAATGTTGCAAAACCCCACCAGATCTGTCACCTGTCCTCAAAGTGAAAATTAACTTTTATCAATATCGGTAAATTGCTTTTGAAAATATATTTATGCAGTTTTTGTCGCTTTAACCTTCAATAGCGCCAATTGGCAGCCAAAAAATGGTATTTTAAAACGTTATACAATTATGCAAATAACGACGGCACGTTTATTTTGTACAAACCTATACATATGCACATGCACATAAAAACATTCACGTATATGAACTCACTTGCGTATCAATTATACTCGTCGCACTTGCAATACTCATAATATTCATATGCACTTGTCAAAGCGTCAACTCAAAATAGAATATTTATGTGATGTGGATCTGGATTGTTATTCTCTTGTTGTTGTTGTTGTTGTAGTTCTTCATGGGTTGTTGTTGTGCATGAGTTTTATGAACTCTAAAAAATGCACTCTATAAATAGGCGAGCGACAACCGAAGTACAAATCAATTTTGGCCCCATACTGCGGTTGTCGCGCATTCGTCGACAACTCGTCCCATTTTTTTTATTAGCCCTGCAAGGTGGAAATTGAGATTAAAGACATAACGCATGGAATTATACATCATTGGGTTAACAAAGTTTAGATACTCTTGCAGACCATGTTGATCATGTTTATGATATTTATTGATGTAATCAATTTCCTAGGCTTCCTTTTTTCTAAGATGTATCATTGTTCACTTGATTATAATTCTAAAACACTGTAACATTGCGGACCTTTACATTAAAATATAATGTATAGACATTATCATTCAAATTATTCGACAAGATGCAGCCCATGTCCCGGAAAAATCAACCCAGCTTCTGTATTTTAGAGTATGGAAGAAAAAACAATAAATTACCTCTGCAACACTTTAATATGTTCTATTTTTGTACAGCAAGTTTAAAAACTGTCAAGTCAACCCGAACACAACTCAAACACAGGCAACATGCTCGCACTTTGTCTAGGCGGAATTATCTGGCAAAGTGAGTGAGAGAGTGAGTGTGCTGCTACTGTCGCTGAATGCGATGTGTCAGGTGCACAGACAAAGGGCTTGCATAAGCATTGTCTGTCATTAGAGATGCATTGAAGTTGACAAGAACATGCATGTCCAGTAAACTCTAGGCATTCTCTACTGCTCAGTATCCTGCCACAAATCATCTATGCATTCCACCCATAAGCAAACATTGTATACTATTTCGTCGTGCGTACAGCTTGGACAGCATTTAAAAGATACATCCCAAAGGGGGAGCCCAAGCGGGAGCTTTACATGGGTGAGGAACCTGTTGCATATCCATCTGCTTTCTGTTCTTTTCTCTGCTGTAATTTTACACAATTTCAACGGCTTTCGGACTAATCTGCTTCGGTTTCGGCCAGTTTGAATGGAGGATTCAACATTGTTGCTGGTTTTGAGGCTTCCTTTTGGTCAATCTGTTGTCATGTTTGTTATTGTTGCAAACTTTATGAATTTGTTGGTAACTTTTTTCGGTTGCACAGTTGATTTTTATGCGTTGACCATAAATTGTGTATACGCCATGTGACAGCCCAAAAGGAAGCTGGCAACTGTTTTCGGAGGCGTGTGTTGTGGCCTCGGTTTTGTTTACAAACTTATGATTAAAAGTTTCGATTGTATGCGATCAGCAGAAGCATCAGCAGTAGCAACTTTTCAGCAGGTTCATTACGGCACTTCCTGCTTCCTCTTCCCTTACACCTTAAATGTAGTACTGTTACGACAGGTGGAAGATACGATATGCCATGCCAATTGAAGAGCAAAGAATTAAGTTTCTCTTAGAAGGCACTAAGAAAACTTAAACCGTTTCCACTTTTCGTCTCCAGTTTCCACTTAAAAACATTTTCAACAGAGGACAATCTCAGCTTGAAGTTGGTGTGCGTGCCCTGGAGTGAGGAGTTGAGGGCGAACATGGGCGCTATAAAATGTTTGTTTTTACAGTTTTTGCAGTCTGTTTGTGGAGTAAATAAAAGCTGTTAACTAGTTTCGACACACACTGCCTCTGCACCTGCTTTGAATTTGCTTTCATTTGTGTAGTAGTTACGTTTTGTAGACTTAATTAGGAAGAATTGAACCCTAGTTAGAATTATTAAACCCTAGTAGTAATTATTTTTAAATGAACTTTGAAGCATAGATATATGTAACTCTACTTCTAATAATACTAATAATAATTAATATTAAACGAACTTTGATGCATAGATATATGTAACTCTACTTCTAATAATACTAAAATACTTTAAAGCATAGATATATGTTACTCTACTTCTAATAATACTAAAATACCTCCATTCCACTTGTAGTGCATTCTCTAGTCTATCATTCGTTATAGAAGAGAATATGTTCACTTGTTTGCTGTAAACTTGTAGCCAGTTCCTTTCTGTGCCAAGCATGTGAAATTATTTAATGCCGGGCGACTTTTGTCATTGTCTGGACCCGCCCAGGACAACTTTGGTCTCGACTGCCTTTTTTGTGTTTTGTTTATTTATTCGTATTTATCATTTCGCTTTTAATTGTGCACAGGCAGCTTCTCTCGTTGCCTGGTATTACGCGTGTGTATGTCTGTGTGTGTGTATGTGAGTGTAATTGTCTAGTGTTTGTTGTGCTAATAATAGCGTTAGCCGAGACTCTTTGCAGCATCCTTAAAGTGTTTGCGTTCTGTTGCTCAGCTGCTGCCCTTAATTGTTCTCGTATGCCATTATTACAGTATAACAGTGCAGTGGAATGCCATTAAAGCTCTATATCTCTATAGACATCAGCAACACCATACAATATATATAATCTTGAACAGCAAAGTCATCTGCACTTAATTGAAAAAGTGTACATACATATGTACAAACGCATCTTTTTTTGTAAACATTCTTTCGATAATTAAAATATTGATGCTTGACTAATTACAATTTTTCCGCATTTGACATGTTTGACCAGTCGCGCTATAAATTCTTTCTACTATATATTGCAATTACTCCTACAAAGACTGAATCAGTAACGTGCTTCAGTGATCTTTCAATAGCCGCTTTATAATGAAAACATTTGTAAGTTTAATTTAAACTTATGTTCACTTTCTGAAGAACTCCCAGGAATTATGGCTTCCGTAAGATGAAAACCACAGTTTCCTTATAAACATGTAATTTTTTTAAATTATAATGCAATTATTTTCATCTGTCTCGAGTTATTAAATGTTTTTGTTTATATCCTTTCACTGACATATACTAAAGCAATTTGAGCCTACTTATATTGAAATTAAACTCTTAAAGGAAGGTACAGTCGAGCTGTCGAAACACATTGCAATAAATAAAAAAACAAATACCATAAACTGACATAGAACAATCGATATATATTTGATCTACGTATTCTGTAAAATATATTACGTATCAAATTTGCTCTCTTTATGAAAAAAAGCGAAGTAAAATGATTAGTGATTAAATAATCGCAATTGTTTCGCATTTGATATGTTTGATAAGTCGCGCTATTCAGCCTGGCACTTTTTTTTTGCAGCAAATACTTGTATAATGCTCCGAGCATTGAATCAGTTTCATTCCTTAGCGATCTTTCATTAATAGCTTTACAATGAATATTTTCGTAAGTACAATTTAAAGTTTAATTCACTATTTCTAGCTGTAATACAATTTTTCCTAAGTCGCTCATCGTTTTCCTCGCTTTTGCTGGATCCGTAAACATGGTAACTGACTCTCCTCCTACTAGAGGTTGGAAATCAACTACTTTCAGGGACCTATTGGGACCTATTGGGGAGACAACCCGCAACTTGTAATATTTCATGCGATTGTAATTTTCCAGTTCCTTACTGAATTTTGTAATCCTCGCCATTAAAGATGAGCGACCGATAATATATTTCGTTTGGCTGTATGCCGTATACAGCTTTTCTGTGTCTGTTTTGGTTTTATTAGTTCTTAAACTGTTTCTCAATAAGTGAGTATAAGTGGTTCTTTCAATTTACTATTGATTATAATCAAAGTAATTATTTTGAGTGTCAGGTATTCTTAATATGACAGCGGACTCGAACTTTTGATTTATCACCATTAGCACTCGAGACAATTGCGCGACTGCACTCAGCGAGTCAATTAGCTGCGCTTTGTGATAGAGAGAATTAATCGTGGACGGTATCCCTAAAAAGAACCCTAAATCATGCCGCAACACATGAATGTCATTACGTGGCTAGAGCGGGAAGGGAAAGACTACGTGAAGATACAGTTGCCAACGATCCATGCGATACAGAAAATGCTCAGTTGGTTGCTTGAACCGTGCATAAATATGTCAATAACAATTTAGAATGCTTTCCTGTTGCAGGACTGCATGTATCTATAAAAAATAGTCTGAGGTCCGTAAAAACCTCAGCTAAACAAACAGTGTGAACGAAAGGGAACGGGAGCAGTTGCAGCTGCAGCATCCTTTAGGAGTCGAGGAGTCGAGGAGCCGAGTGAACTGTTAAATTATGACATGCAACTGTCGCCTCAAGTGCCATCGGTTGCGTGAGAAACTGTTATCCTCGAACCTAAACAAACACAAGTGCGCCGCAGTAGCATATCCTTTGCGGCTACTGGCAAGCAGCAGTCGTCTCCGATTCGGCCGATCCGGGTGTATCAGGTTGCTAAGTACTTGTCGCTGTAGTTGATGTTGTTGTTTCTATGTTTGACCTGCAACCAGCTAATTTATTTCCTTTCCAATCCTGTAGCTTTTCGTGTTCTTGTTCTTGTTCTTGTTCGACTCTAAACTAAAAGACATGGATTATGCGCAATGTCATCGCATAAGGTGCCTGAGAAAGTGTAGCGTTAAACAGGATCCATTTTGACTTTGCACTTCAAATCGGTGTTGACAGGCGCGCCGAGAAATTGCCTCGCCTTTTATCCCTTTTTCTGTTCTCTTCTTTTGATATTCTCCCTTTTTTTTGAGTGCAGCCAAATGCTTATGTAAAATATTAAAAAAAGTAATTAACATTAACGTGTCTAAGCACTCTTGCTCAACACCCTGCACTCTACTCTCTTTACTCACTTTGTGCCTCTTCTTGCTGTCAGCTGCGACATCTGCTGCGGCGCCTCTGCGCTGCATTTCGTTTCGGCGTGGGAAACTTTGGCGCACAGGTTTAACCCTCTCTAATCTCTCACCTTAAGCACTTTGCTCGGTAGTCGTAGAAGTTGAAGAAGTCTCTTGCAGAGCTGAGCGCGGGTCGTGCCACGCAGACGAGCCAGACCGTATAAAAATCGTATGAAACATATAGATAGATATAGAGATTAGAGAGATATATGAATATTGATGATGAATTCAATAAAGTTGTAATATCTATAACAATTTCATTTCTATATATTATTCATCATTCTCGTGTCGTGACTAGCACTTTACCACCTCTATGCCCAACTCTATTATGATACACTTTTTGGTGAAGTTTTTAAGAGTCTTGAGTGACCAGCATACTTTACTGCTATTGCTCTTTCTTTCTCTCTCCCATGTTTGCTCTGTTTTGTCCGTGTCTCGCTGAAAATCATCTTCGTCGTGGGCTGCCCGCGTGTGGCATGTGACATAAAGCGTGTCAAAGAACAGTTCGCAAAGTGAGCAAACCATATGCTTACCGTTGGCCTGCTGCTGTCATGTGCTTTGTTTTCGCAAATACTTGAACATACGAACACCTTTACATACGTATAAATAAATATTAATTTGTATGTACATTAATCATAAATTTTCGATCTATACACAAAAAACAAAAAGAGAGTGAGTCAGAGAAGCAAAAAATACCTATAAGAAGTGTGACCCGATTTTCGGTTAACCCAAAGATGACACTCTTCTCATCACGTGCATGCAAAGTAAATTCTTCACCGGAGCTCAAGGCTAGTGTAACGGGAAAAAAACGAAAAATCGGCCGTCAAGTACTTGAACCAGCAATCGAAGGGAATGCCATAATTATAAATATAAAAAACAAGAGACGATTACAAAAAGAGTCGTCGGTGAAAAGGGCGGCACTCACAAATGTGCTTAATAATTTCCATTTGCATCGAACTGGAAAAATGACTACCAAAAAGGGCGGGTATGCAGCCGGATGACACTTAAAGGAAACGGTGGAGAAGAAGAGAAGAACTCGGGGTGTATGGTGATTCAACTGAGCACCTTACACAAGATCATAAAATACATAAATTGTTAAGAATTTCAATTGAAATTGAAAAAGATTAAGAGAGTTCGGTTTTCAGACCAGCGGAAAAATATGGCTTCCCGTTGTTCATTTTGTGAAATGATTCAGATGTAGCTAGCACAACATTTTCATGATGCTACTCTTTATTTATTTTTTGAGTGCACATTTGTTATGAATAAGAAAATTAACTGTGCAACGCTTACTCAAATGTTCAAGTCAATGACTATATGAAACTATATAATTGTCATAATAAAGTACACACATATATAACATTCAGAGATAATTATTTGAGACACGTAAAACCGGGTTTATTTCTCCAAAAATTCCGCAGTCAGTTAAAAACGATTTACGTTGAACTTTGCGAGCCAAACCGCTTCACAGAGTCGCTCGGAACACACGTCGAAGAAAGACCGAAAAATCAGATTAAACTAAACTTAGTAAAATAAACCTTCAAGTTCGGGCACAACATGTTAATCAGAGGAGATTTAACAAAATTGCGAGCAAATGCGGCCGTTTTTGGACTCTATTGTATTCTTCCCCTAATACTTCTGGTGGTGTTAGTAACAAAAATATTCAGCGGATTATTCAGCTTACTTGGCTGTAAATCCCACCAGAATGTAGCAGGTGAGGTGGCTGTGGTAAGTAATATCACTTAGGAGCGATTGTGTAAATGATTGTTAACTAGTCAAGCCAAAGTTCGCTGGTACATAGTCTACAGATACAATTTATAATACTTCAAGAAAAGTGTGTCATTAGGTCAGGTCAGTGTCAAGAGTCTTCATCATTTTATTCTAGTATGTGTCTTTGAGTTGCTTTAAAATAGCAACGGCATTTCCGTGATACCTCGTTATAAACAAATATTCATAGCCACACCATAAAAGAAATTCACCTTGAACTTCAACTTTGAATCCACTATACAGAGAACGAACCTAGGCCTTGACAATGAAACCCCATACGATGAACTAGGTTAGAAAACTTGTTTTTATACCATTGAAAATGGTCAAAAAAGGGTATACTAACTTTGTGCAAAATGGAAATGTATGTAACAGGCAGAAGGAGGCGTGCCAGACCCCACATAGTATATATATTCTTGCTCAGGATCACTAGCCGAGTCGATTGAGCCATGTCTGTCTGTCTGTCCGGATGTCCGTCTGACCAGATGAACACACAGATCTCAGCTATTATAAATGCTAGAGACACCAAATTTGGAATGAAGGTTCCTATGTACTCGGCGCAGATCAAGTTTATTTCAAATGTTAAGTGCCACGCCCACCGCCCCCGCAAATCAATAAATTAATTTTTGAACTCAATTTGTAAGCGCTGTATAAAAGATACAACTTTCTGACTTTAACGTATACTAAGCTGAATGAAATATCGACGTAGTCTCCAAATTACAATCCGATCGGACAATAAACACAGAAGTTATTTAAGAAAGTATGAACATAAAACCAAGTGCTTCTGTCAGCTAACAAGGGAGGCGGGCGAGCGCAAAGCGCGAGCGCCATCTGTCGAGATTAATTTCAAAGCATGTTCATATGTATATGTGTACATACATAGGAACATACCTACATAGGTCGAAGGGTATCCCACTGTCGCGTGCTGCGCGACTGTTGATTTTCTTACTGGTTCTTTATATTCATTTTAAATATTCGAAGTGTATTATTATTAAGTCTAATGTGTTATATGTTTGTTTTGATTCGAATTGTATGAAATTTAATCTTCCTGAGTTTTGCACAAGGTAACTGGAGCTGGAAATGGACTGGGTCGTGCCATAGCGCTGGAATTAGCAAAAATCGGCTGTCATATTGCTGTTGTGGACATTAACCTTAATGGAGCTGAAGAAACAGTTAGGCAGATCAATCTAATTTGTCAAGTCAATGCGAAAGCCTACAAAGTAAGTTCACCTTAACGATAACTTATGTTTTCCATAGTTTCACTAAAACTGGTCCACTATAATAATCTATCTCAAGACAAATGTTACTAGATTAAATGAGTTGCACGACCTGAATAAGTATGTCGTACAAGATTTAGGACCCGTTTCAATTCTTGTTAATAATGCCGGACTTCTTATGCACAAGAACCCCTTAAGCCCAGAACCAGAAGAAATACAGTGCATGATAGACGTCAATTTCACATCGCATTATTGGGTGAGTTTTAGTATAAATGTCTTATAATATTAAAACATATAGATAATTTCTGTTCCATCTAGACTAAACTCGTGTTTTTGCCCACTATGAAAAGGTTGAACAAGGGGCACATCGTGACTATTAGCTCCGCTGCAGGTAAGTTTCGTGTCTTGTATTGCGAATCTTATTTAAATCGAAGTTGATCTAATTTATCGCTTGCAGCACTCTTTCCGCTGCCATATAATTGCGCTTACTCCGGGACCAAGTTTGGTGCCCTCGGCCACATGAAGTCTTTGCGGACGGAACTGGCGCTGGAGAATCAGCGGAACATACACGTCTGCACTGTGATGCCGTCATTCCTCGAGGCCAATGAGGGGGTTACCGATTTAATACAAAAAATTAAATTTGAGAGATTCTATCCACTGATCAGTGCGCAGTCGGCTGCGCACTCCATTGTTAAGGGCATGCTCAGTGGCGAGCGGGAGATTGTGCTACCTGAGATAGGCGCTTGGCTGCATCGGGCATATGTGTGAGTTCTACAGAGAATTACTTAGACAGTTCTTCCAATAACAAGCATATCTCCTTTGTCTTTTCTCAGTTGGCTGCCAATAAGCTGGATTGAAGAGCTAATGATTCTTTCAATGGGTAAAACACTCAAGAAAACGAAGAATGTCATAAATAGTAGATTAAGCTAGGTAAATTAATGAAATTACTAATAATTTATAATCATTTTTTTGTGGTTTATTTTGTTTATAAAATTAGTTCTCATTTCAATAAAAACACTCTTTAAATGTATTTCAGTTATATTAGATAAACGTTCCTAGACATGATGAAATTTGCTTGGCAGTTGTTGGGTGTGGTTGAATGAAATGGAAAGGAAGGGAGAATTCGGCATGAAATCATAATATAAACAAGTTTTGAGTTATTGAAAAAAATACGTAACATGGTAGTCAGAAATGCAGTTCCATGACCGTTGTAATATGCATTTTTAGCGAATTGCACATCTGTAAAGAAAATATTCTTACAACATTTTACTATGTACTCAAACTAGTTCTGGTTAATGACTCGGTTTACTTTCTGATTTAGTTAGACTGGTCGTTGTGTTGTTGTAGAAAGTATTTATATGCAAGTTTTTTTATATAATGTGTAAGTTCAGTTAAGTCTGGTTAAGGCGGGTAAAATAAAACTGTGCTGGTGTTCACGAGTCAATTGATTTTGCTAAGTCGCTTGAAACACACGTCGCAGAAAGAACGAAAGTTTTTAATAAATTAAGTTTAAATAGATCTTCAGTTCGTGCCCAACATGGCACTGTTAGTTAATGGAGAACTGGCAAAGCTGCGATTCACTGCAGCAGTTGTGGGACTCTTTTGTATCCTTCCTTTAATTCTTCTGGTGGCCTTAGTAACAAAAACCCCTTTGCTCTTCAGGGGATTATGCAGCTTACTTGGTTGTAAGTCTGCGAAAAATGTAGCCGGAGACGTGGCTTTGGTGACTATTATAATAGAGGAACCGTAATTGAATAACACAAACGCACAAAAGAGTAAAAACAATATCATCCAAAACAAGTTAAGTTCGACTAACAGCAGAGAATTTATATATAATATATCCAATATAGTATAATTATGTACTAGTCAAATTATAGAAAAAATTTTTTCCAAGAAAAAAAAACAAAAAGGGGAGGGCCCCAAAAAACCCCCCTCGAACTTTGTTTCAAAATACTTCGGTTTTTATGAACTAGGTGACTGGAGCTGGTCATGGGCTAGGCCGCGCAATAGCGCTTGAATTGGCTAGGATCGGCTGCCATGTTGCCGTTATGGATATTAACCTCAATGGAGCTGAAGAAACAGTTAGTCAGATCAATCAGCTTACTCAAGTCAAGGCAAAAGCTTATAAGGTAAGATCTTGGAGTTATTTTAAATTATTTTCATGATCGAATCTACTTTTGAGACTTTTTTATCTCTTTGAAGACAAATGTGACTAGTTTAAGTGAGCTGAAAGAACTAAACAAACACATCGAACAAGAGTTTGGACCCGTTACAATACTTGTTAATAATGCAGGAGTTCTTATCCACAAAGACCTGCTCAACCCAGAACCAGAAGAAATACAGTGCATGATAGACGTCAATTTCACATCGCATTATTGGGTGAGTTTTAGTATAAAGGTCTTATAATATTAATACTTTTATGTAATTTCTTTTCCATTTAGACTAAACTCGTATTTCTGCCCACTATGAAAAGGTTGAACAAGGGGCACATTGTTACTATAAGCTCGGCTGCAGGTGAGTTTCGTACCTCGAATTGTCAATCTAATCCAAATCGAAGTTGACCTATTTTATCGGTTCAGCACTTTTTCCGCTGCCATGTAATTGCGCTTATTCCGGTACCAAGTTTGGTGCCCTCGGCCACATGAAGTCTTTGCGGATAGAACTGGCACTGGAGAATCAGCGGAACATACACGTCTGCACGGTGATGCCATCATTCCTCGAGGCCAATGATGGAGTTACCGATTTAATCCAAGAAATAGAGTTTGAACAATTCTATCCGCTGATCAGTGCGCAATCGGCTGCGTACTCTATCGTTAAGGGTATGCTCAGTGGCGAGCGGGAGATTGTGCTGCCTGAAATGGCCGCTTGGCTACATCGGGTATATGTGTAAGTTCTACAGAGAATTGGTAAGACAGTTCTTCTAATAATTAGTATATCCTCTTTGTCTTTTCGTAGTTGGCTGCCAATCGGCTGGATAGAAGAGGTGATAATTCTTATAATGGGTAAAACATTAAAGAAAATGAAGAATGAGATAAAAAATAGATAAGGTGCAGATATAGATAATGAAATTATTGCTAATTTACAATCATTTTTATGGTTTGTTTTATTTATAATGTAATATTTTATTTAATTAAAATCAGTCTTTATGTTTATTTAAGTTTTGTCAGATAATTCAAATATTTCGTCGACTATATTATTAATATTAGTTTTATTGGGAAAATATATAACATAGTAGTCAGAAACGACCTTTGTAAAGTGAATTTTTAATTGCGCACTTGTTATAAAAATATCTGTTCAGTATTTTACTTTGTACTCAAACTGGTTTTCATTTATGACTCGGTGGCGTTCTTATTTAGTTGGATTGGTTATAGCGTTGTCGTAGAAAGTATTTACATGCAAGTATTTTATAAATATTATTAATATTAATACAGTTAAATCAGGTCGGTAAATCAGGTAAATCAGGACTAAGTTCAAACTAAGTTCAAATAGATATACTAGTTTGTGTCTACGGCTTTATTGGGAAATTTCGTAAGTTCTGTAGAGAATTTTAGTTCAAAGATCAGTTCAGCTGTTTCTTGTTAACATATTGTTTTGTCAATTCTGCGGTTGTTCGTTCTGGCCAAGTCCATTTATGGCCTTGTTGTCATTTGAGCTGCATAGATTGCACCCAGTAGCCGTTACCTGTCATCCGCTACCCTGTATCTGTGAAGTGAGCTCGACAACTGCAGCGACATACAATCAACTTGTCGGCGCAGACACACACGACTCCGTTGCGTCCGTCCGTCTTTGTCGCCCTGCTCCTGCTCCTGTTGCAGCGCCTGATGCTCATTATGCAGCTTTTATGAGGTCATTGAGGGTGTGTGATTTATACACTTTATAAAATTAAAAACCTTAACGGGCTATTTTTAAATTTCATGTCATTGTCTGCGGTCTTCCTGTGTGTGCATGTTTTGGTGGTATTTGTATGTGGCAAATGATGTGGTATACGTCAGGGCGCTCAGTTAAACGCTTTCCCATTTACGGCCTTTCTCATTAGATATGTTCCATGTAAAGCAGCGTTAAGAATGTCCCCTAAATGCGTTTCTGTAAAACTTTCTTCTGAGCTCATTCTCCATTTTCTTTTTTTGTGTAGCAAAGCCAAAGTGATTTTTCTTTCGCACTGACACCACATTGCGACCTATCTCTTTTCATCATTGCATTACATTGTATAAGTGTATTATATTATATATATTTTATATACATATGCATCTGCATACATACAGCTGTGGGTAGGTAAATGCAACTGCCTTGCACTTCCGTTTTGCATTTTGTATCTTTATGCTGGTAAAATTAATGCAACACATTAAGAAAAATGTTGCAAGCGCTTCCGTCACCATCCTCGTAACCACCGCCATCGTCGTTGCTGTTTTCCTTCCCTGGTAGCCCCTTTTCTTCACCTTCTTCTCCTCGGTCTCTTTGTTCATCTCCTTCTCCGTCTGTTTCCTCGCTTGTCGTTACCAAAGCGCTGCACTAAAATGAACCTTTCTTTTTACTCTACACTTTTGCCGAGGGTATTGAGAATTAGTTGGAAATCTTGTAAATTATATATTAGACTTGTTTTTGATTACAAAAGGGAGAGAGATATCAACAGTCTAATCGCAATATTCCATTTGATCTCTTTAAATTTTAAAGTCTCTGAGAGCTCAGAATCTTAAGCTTCAAAAGGGTATTCCAACTTTGCTTTTCACGAGTTGTTCGCATTTCGCCCAAGTGTAACACACACCCTCACATACATACAGACTCTTTTGCGTGTACGAGTATATGAACATGTATATATCTTCATTGCATTTTTCTTGCATATTTTCACCTTTTCTTCATTTCCTTGGGCACTGCTCGCATTTTCCCAGACGCAGTTCCACTTATTTTTGGCTTTTCCTAAAAGTATTTAAAACATTTTTTGCTATCAATGCAAGTTGAATTTGTCGTAGACAGTTAACATAGACATGCATATATACTACATACATATATCATATGAGAACGCAAAAGGATGCCGCCAGAGAAGGATGTGCAATTGTGCTCCATTTCTGCAGAGTCTGCTGTTTTTTCTTTATATTCCTGTAGAGAGTTTTACTGAAATTAAGAATAATAAAAAGCAAGACGAAAAGAAACGTTATAGTAGTAAAATGAAAAAATAATACGGCAAATAAAACGCATTAATAATGCTTGGAGATGACTGAAGCTGGGACTTAAAGTTTATAAGAAATATAAAATATATCTTTATCCTGCACTTCTATGGGATGCTGCTATTTTTAAACACTGCTGTGTGGGAAACCCTTGCCCCGCAAAACTCTCACAATAATCAGCTCTTGCGAGACTTGTGCATAATTTCCTATTAAAAAGGCGTTAATGATGCATAGACTGGGTTTATCGGGCAAGTCCCCGACGTGTCCTATGCAACGCTTCAATGCCAGGCTGATTGAAAACTCGAATGTGCTGTTGTCAGCGCCCCGACTGGAATTGGGGTAAGGTCTCTGGGGTTGGGGCTGGAACGGAGTCGTCTCTGTAGTCGGCAATAAGCGCAGCATCTCTCTGGGTGTTTATTGTTTGTCTTCGACATTCGATTTTCTCTTTTTTAATTTCTGTGAGCTGCGGACAAACGTGACATTTCCGGGCCTGATTATCGACCCCGTTTTCCACTGGGAGACATTCGATGTTTACTCCTTCTGATGATGGCGTGAGTTATGTGCGTGGGAAATTTCTGCTCAGACATCAAAAATCAAGGCTGGTTGCTTACTTACCTGAGATCAAATAGTCGGGCTAATTTCCTATTAGAAAATATAACTACTTGACCTGATTTTGCTCTCTTTAATTCTAAATATCCCTCACAAGCACTAGGAGTGCGATTAGTGGTATTTTCCTTGTCTCACAACCCTGAAGAGTTATCAAGCAAATGCTGTAGCTAACACTATCTTATTAAGGCACTTCTCAAGGGGTCAAATGGGGTCCGTATAGACTAGGAAATTTGTCCAGCTTTCTTAAAGATTAAAAAAGATTTTCTTATTTAGTTTATTTCGATCCAGCCAACAAACTTGCATCAAATTCAGAAAATAATTTCGGTACCGTATAAACCTTATTCGCTACTAAAAAAGAAGTCATAACTTTTGTGATTTTCGAGTTGTGAGTGCATTTTTATGGAATTCGCAATACTTTTCGCTTCAATTAACCTGTTAACCCCTTGATAAATTTAGGTTAAACTTTAACCGCGCAATATTCTTGCCATGACTAGTTAATACCTGTTAAGCAGAGATTTTATGCTAGCGAGAACAGTTTAACTTTCTTTTCAGTTGTGGGTTGGGAAAACCAATTAAAATTTGCTAATGACATTTTGGCCAGACAAATGTAGCAAGTTTTGATGGCCAATTGATTTGGTATGCAAAACACGATTGTGCTGAACAGTTACGGCAAACACATTCGCACAGCTTCGATGGCGTCGGGATTTGTGTTTTTCAGTTCGTTATGTACAGCTCGTATCTTATATCTAGTATCCGGTATCTGCGATTGTCGGGCGCATAAATCACATGTTTACCTAATTAAACGAAACTGTAAATACCGATTCTGGGGTCAGTTGAGGGGGCGCACGGACAGTCGGGCAGACAGTTGGTTGGTTAGTTTAACGAGTAGGCGAAATGCCACCGAAACTGTAAAGTGACACGCCCCCAAGGGCGTTGCGGCTCGTAAAATGACTTAACTGCCAGTTTCAGGCAATTTCAATGTTCTATGTTGAGTTGGGGGCAATAATCATAAAAATTGCATATTAAAATGCATTTGGGGGCGTACACTCACACACAGCCGAGCACTCGCACACACTCACACACATACACACACACACACATGCATGGCTTGTTGGTTTTATTGTGCGCGGCCTTTAAATGTTTATAAATACAGTCAATTTGCTGTCAACTTTTGAACTAGGCACACATGTTGCGGCTCGACTTCGCATCGCGTTGAGTGTGTGAGTATGTGTGAGAGTGCGTGTGTGTGTGTGTTGTGGCATGTCAAGGGGTCAAAGCACCAGTACACTATGTGAGTAGTAGTGTACAATAGCTGTGCGATCCATACGACAGAGTGACACTTTTTCTTGCTCGTTCGTTTTCCCATTTTCTTTTCTCTAATTTAAATTGGATGCAAACGAGACGCTTGTCAGCGCAATCATTTGACATTTTGACAGACACACTGTGTGCCTGTATGTGTGCGAGTGCGATCCTTGTTCAAGTACAAGTCGTGGCTCCAATTACAAATTGTATATCGAAATCGGAGTTCTTGTTGAGGTTGACAAATTCGCCGATGCGTCAAGTAGTTGATAAACAAAGCTAATGTCACACATGTGTTAAGTGAATAGAGGTATTGAACTATCGATAGTATTACCAGTTAAAGTTGATAAAACAAACTACAATTTACATTGGTTACGGATAGTTAGTTATAAATAGGTATTAGTGTTTGTATTTTGTCTATAATTAAAATATAATAAATATTTCTGTGGGTGTCAAATATTTGTATATGGATGTAAAATTTATCTCAAGTCTTATACTTAAGTACATTATAAACTGCTAACTGATTTAATGTTAATTAGGCTTCAGTCAAGGTATTTTATTTCGAATCGAGTGTGTACTTTGCCATACAGTTAAACTGTCTTACCGATAGTTTTTAATTACTTTACATTAACTATTCAACTTCTATATGACTTTCATAGTATTTTCTATAGATCTTTAGAATTAAAGTGACACAATACAAATTTCTTCAGACATCAGGCATTCGTTGAGCGCTGATATTTATAACGTTTACAACTATTAATAAACCCATTAAGCTACGTTCAGTGTCAATTTCAAGCGAAATTAAAGTGGGGGAAAGTATTCACTGCATGATGAAGTGGTTAACATAAATCTGAAAATTTCATTAACAAATCGTCGCCAAACGTTCGTTTTATTGTGGAAAAAAAATAAATTGTTTTAAGCATTGTTTGTGCTTTTTTTTGCATTTTATTTATGAGTTTTCATTAAAGCAACCATGCGTTATGCCTGCCATGCCCTGCCCTGCCCTGCCCTGCCCTGGCCTGGGCTACCCTACCCTAGCACGACCCAATCAGGCAGCGACCCTGCAGCCCATTGAAGTTGCAGAGTGCGGAAAATAAACAGGGAAATCTGGGAAATCGATGGACAAACAAACGCCTCGTGTTAACTGCACAAATTGCAGGAAAATAAATAAAAATTTACATTTCAACTGTTTGCTGCATCGAAATATTAAATATCGTATATACAGTCCGTACATATGTATTGCAATTGCATGAGGGTTCTTCAGTTTAAATGTAAGTTCATCGTACTAATTAATTTGATGGGTTTTAAAAACATTTTCAGCTGAAATGCGACGAATTATATGTACTATAGTGTATGTTTTATGATGAATCATTACTAACGCCCAAATAGGTTCTTCGAAAACTATAAAATTAATAAAAAATGGGCCTTGAATGTCACAGTTCATATTGTGGTAGTCTAGGAAAAAACAACAAGTTCTTAATATTGTTTTAAAAAGGTCTATCATTTAAATCATATGTAAACTAAACTACGACATCCGGCCAATGCCGCCTGCGATAGTATAGTCATCATTTGAAGTCGATCTGGCGATGTCTTGGCCGCCGACGCAGAAGACAAATTACCATATATTCTGTGAAAATTAATAATGTGTGTTGGAAAAGTTGAGGCGACAACGGAAATGGCTTGGATTTTTCCCGGGAATCGTAGACAACGTTGCGCGTCATTTACTGAAAATAAGAAATAGAATAAAATCGAATCACAAAGATCTCGGCACCTCTTCGTGCAAGTGGCCACCGGCTATAGGACGCTGTCGTCTGCCGACCGGTCAGCGGTGCCGGCTATGACGCCGCAATCTGACCAAAATCTACTAATTTTAACAATGATGTAACTTGTCGCACTTTTTGGACAACCAACCGAGACTGAATGAAATCGTTTGCACAGTTTTTTCTGCTTTTGGACACGCGCCCAAAATGTTCGCCACAGCTTCGGCCAGAGGAGCACACTGCGTTGGCATCGCCATAGGCAGCGAGGTCAGGGGCGTAGGCAAAGGGGATGCATATTATGCGATGATAACATAGTAAACTATAGTTGTAATATGATACTTAAATAGTCAGTTCCTTAATGTACTAATAACATCATACATAGAAGCAGCTATGTTGTTTAAGGAATAATAATAATAAAACCCTTATTTTGTTTCGCTTAATAACCACCCTGATGATCTTATGATTTGATTGAAACTTATCAGTTTGATAGAAAATTATAATAGCCTTAGTTTTGAAAAATTTCATTAATATTTCTGTAAAAGCAGCCAAACTCTTAAACTTCTTCTGCCTGCAACTTTGTAAGTATTTCATTAACATGTTTAAATAAAACAGCATTTACTGCAATCCCCCGTGGAATGAGCGAGTGCAACGCCAGAGAGCTCATGCATATAAATGACAAACGCACAAGTGGCGAAAATGTTGTGTGCTAAACGTTTCTGAATTGACTTAATGCGCACATCACAGCGCGACGAGCAGCTGCTGTCAGTGGGCCCAGAGAACGTGCGCCAAGCTGTAGCGATTGCCAAAAAATAAAAATTCAATTAAATAAATCACACGATTTACGATTGCCTCGCACGTTATTCTTGTGTTTGTGTAAAAAATATAGAGATGGAGTGGGATGAACTGAGGTCTCGCCACAACCAGCCCCCCGAAACGGATATATCGATTGGCTATAAAGCAATTTTCAATATTATTTGAACATTGTTAAGAGCTTACCAAAATATTGAAAACATTTGAAAATACTTTGAAAAATATTTGCAAAAATAAGAAAAGTTGTGTGAAACGGAGAAGATTAAGATGTTCAGAGCTTCATGTCTTCGGCTACAGATAGTCGACAATTAATCAATTTGAGTTCCCCACAATGATCCTTCCCACAATGTTTCTTTATATCGCTGTCAACAACAAACTCGGCCCACCTGACCCCATGCGTCATGCGGCCGAAATGACGCGCAAAGGTTGAGGGCAGCTCCCCATGGGCTAGAAAAGTGAGCACAAACAGAAAAAGGGAACATAAATAAGCAATGCACTTTGCGCAAATAGTGCAGCAAACTCGCCTTGCAACTGCAACTGCAACAGCAGCAGAAGCAGCAGAGGCAAATGCAAATGCATTTTTGCAGCACAAATTAAAAACATATTGTCAGGCTCGTTCGGTGCATCGGGATGAACTGTAGAGGCTCTAAAAATAGCCAAAAAGAGCAATGCAAAGTTGTAGTTGCAGTAGAAGAGGGGAGGGGGAAGCGAAGGCGGAGGCAGCTTGTGTATGGAGGGAGGGGCAGCACTGCACTTGAGGCCAGGGACAGGCCAAAGTGATCAGCATCAACACTCTGTCCAATTGCTGTGTCTCTTTGCCGCTGCCTCAGCCACTGTTGCTGCCACTGCTGCTGCCTCTGCCTGTGGGCTGTGCGTTATTTGTCTCATGCCGCTGATGAAATGGTTGTTGTGGAAATGAGTTGCCTTAATAAATTTAGCTCATAGTCATGCTGTATATCATGCTGTATATTTTAATGCGCCCGCTCCGTCTCCAGCGCGGGATCTGCATCTGTATCTGAGCAGAGCAAACAGACAGAGTGAGAGAGCCATAATATTATGTGGCAATAAAAAATAGTGCTAAAGCATTCGACAGGCGTTCACCGCGTCTAGCAGCTGCACTCCGTGCCGCACGACCAGGAGCAGGGGTGAGGGCGGGGGGCAATTGGAACCTAAAACAGACTTGCACCATGTGTGCTAGTGCCAAGATCAGCGCAGCAGTTTGCCGAGCACCACCAGCAGCAGCAAAAAAGGTCCACGGTCACGCGCTCAGTTGGAAATTAAAATGCGTGCATAGATTGGGCAGGGGTGCTCTGGTTAGTCCTGCAATTATATGCACACTTTTTTGAGATCAATCAATGATTTATGTGCTGTCATTAAAGTCAGAAAACATTGTTTCCTGTTTTCCAAATTTAAATTGAAATACTTCAAATGCATCATTCCTCAAATATTTAATTTTTTTATTATAACTAAAATACTTTTTACTCGTTTCCAATTAAAATTAAAATGTAAAAGAGAAATAATAGTTCGTAATACATTTATCTAGAAATTGGTATATTGTCTTTATCAAACGCATCTATTTCTATTACAGTAAAGTATCATTTATTCTTCCACTAAAATCTTATAATTGTTGATGATCGATTCAAATCATTACTATTGTATCTATTACTTTCTTATTTTAAATTATTAAAATGGGAAATTTTATTCTATGTTATTATTTTTTATATTCAATTAATTATTAAAGTTATAATTATTTTTATTTTCCCTACCCCTTAAAACAATTACTTGTTCTCATCATAAGCAGGTTGTACTGTACACACGATTGACAATAATCGAGCAATCCTTCTTGCGGGCGCTGCAAACGATCTACAAACTCGCACATTACTTTCTATATACAAACAAAAAATCC
Source organism: Zaprionus nigranus (assembly GCA_018903425.1). Classification (NCBI taxonomy): domain Eukaryota; kingdom Metazoa; phylum Arthropoda; class Insecta; order Diptera; family Drosophilidae; genus Zaprionus; species Zaprionus nigranus. Next base: position 5,970,268 of record JAEIGD010000003.1, on the reverse strand, counting down.
AAAATAACAAAACGTATTAAAAACAACACCGTGGAAAAATAACAACAACAGCAGCAGCAACAACAACGTCAACTAAAACATGCAAATGAAAAACTACAAGAAATGTGACAGGCGAATGGAAAAGTGCGTCGAGGCGACTGCCTGTGCAAGAGAGAGAAAGGGGAAGATAGAGAGAGATAGAGGGAGAGGGACAGAAGAGATGAAGAGTTGCTGGGCAAAGGGAGAGGGAGAATTAGTACCAAAAGTGCTGGCAGCAACAGCAACAGCAGCAGCAGCAACAACAACAAGCTGCGCACACATGTGCGTGCTAAGGAGAAAAAATCCAAGAGCAGCAGAGCCAGAGACGGCAAGACAGACACCGATCATGACAGGGTGTCGCAGCAGTAGCAGCGACGCCGCAGCGCAGCACAGGATCCATGTTCCGTTCTGGGCATTTAAATATCGCGCTGCCAGTGAACTGCGGGTTATTGTCAGATGCGACGCGGTGGCGTGAACATCACAAAGAATCAGCAAAATAAACCAAAATACAAAAAGAAAGAAAAACTGAAGAAAAACTAATCACTTTCGAGATAGAAAACTCTCGTGTCGTTTGTGTCGTGGCCGTTTTGGGATTTCCCGCGCGCTGTCGCCGATTTTTTGGCAATTGGCCCAGTTAAGCGAGACAGACAGTCTTTAAGCGAGTGTCCGAAAGTGTGCGACTCTGTTTGTGTGTGTGTGTGTGCCGGTGTGTGTGAGCTGCCGGAAGTGCGAATGCGAATGTGACACAGACACATGTGCAGAGAAAGAAAAGCGAAATATCTTCCACAATGAAACCACAACAGTTGCCACTGACCATTCCCAATCCCAGTGCGGACATGTACAGTAAGGCCAAGCTGCTTCCACCTCTGCCGCTGGCCAAGAGCTGCGCCGTCGACACAGCGGACATTTGCTATGATGCCTTCATGTCGCCGCCGCTGAGTGCCCACATCCAGCCACAGGTAGAGCAACAGCAGCACGGACAGCAACAGCAGCAGGAGCAGCAGTCAAATTACTCCTCCTTTGCCTGTGGCGACCTGCAGTTTCCGGACTTTTCGCATCTGTGCTTTGCCACCGAAACACCCAACTCGGTGTTCGGCGAGTGCCACAACAGCTACGTGAAGCAGGATCGCGATGATATTGTCTGCGCCTCGGCAGAGCCAACGGGCATGCCCTACCAGCAGGGTCAATACACGCAGCTCAATAGGGAGGATGTCTTTCGCTTCGAGCCCGAGGACATTGCGCGGTTGACGGGCGAAGGAGGAAGCAATGCAGGTGGTGGTGGCAATGGAGGCTACACCGAGCTGGACGGGCTGCTGCAGGTGCAGGTGCCGCCCCAGACACCCTACACGCCTTGCAGTGCGCCGGCTGTGCAGACGACGACAACAAGTGGGCTCAATCAGGACATTGATTATTTCAATTATGACGATGTTAATTGCCAATCGAAAAACCAATCTCCCTGCTCGTCGCCACATCTGGACGCCTGGCTGAACTTTAACCTCGGCGACATTTCAAGCTGCGAAGCGACAACGAAGCGCGAATCGTCGCCCAAATTATGCAACATTTATGAGCAGCAACAGCAACAGCAGCAGCAACAGTTGCCGCCGGGCATCAAGTTGGAGCAGGAGCAGACGCCCACCAAGTTGCCCTCGATGAACTCCACCTTCGGCACACCCAAGTGTCAACCCATGTGCAGTGACTACGGCGACTATTCCAATCTGTATCACAACTCATCGCTCTACGGGAATCTCAATGAGTTTGCGGGCGACAATTATCAGAATAATATTTCACAAGTGATTGAGAAGCCCAATAGGGAACACAAGATCATCTGGACTATTGATGAACTCGACGAACTTGTGCTTGGCGAGGCACAGCAAGCAAAGTATGGACAGCCCATGGAGCAGTTAATAAATGCAAACGATAGTGATCCCGACAATGAGGAGGACACTGTGGCAGATGAGCTGGATGAGCCGGAAGAGGAGGAGGATGAGGACAACGATGAGGTGTTTGCCGTGCAGCCAAGTGAACATACCAATGCAATAGAAGTCGATGCTGAGGCAGTGCCTCTCATCTGTCACTGGACTGGCTGCGACATGGAGTTCCCCACACAACAGATCTTTGTGGAGCACATCGAGAAATGCCACGTGGATGTGCGCAAGGGAGAGGACTTCTCCTGCTTCTGGCTTGACTGCCCCAGGCGGTACAAGCCCTTCAATGCCCGCTACAAACTGCTCATCCACATGCGCGTCCACAGTGGGGAGAAGCCTAATAAGTGTCCGGTAAGTTGACGCAGTACAGTACGCACCACAGTGTGACCCTCTGCCCCTTCCCCTCTTCACTCAAGCCTCTGCTATATGCAGCAGTTCCTGTTTATGTCGAGCTATAAATATTGTCATTGTTATTGTTTACAACAAATATTCCAAGAAAGTCCCCTTTCCCATCCCTTTTCAATGTTGCACGTGTTCTTGTTTATCGGGACACAAATCATCAAATCGGATAGTGTTGCCCGGCGGGTGCCACTTGAGTTCGAGTTGGCGGTGACATTTATAGAAAAAACATTAGTAGAAAAATCCCTCTAGAAAAGCCTGACAGTACAGGAGTAAAGTAGTAAAGAAAATACATATGAAACATGCAATTTATAGAAGACTCAAAACTACAAGATCAAAAAATAAGTCTAAATTGTTTTAATTCAGATATAAAACGTTAAGCAGTTCTTCTTATTTATCATAAAGATCATTATAGCGTAGTTTCCTTATATTAAGGATCTACTGTACCTATACTCAAGCACTATAAGTCACAGTCATATTCACAAGCACAACAGCACTTTGTTGAGCTAATCAAACGCATTTGCACCTGCCGCCAACAAGGTGCACTAATTTGCGTGCCACCACTGTACGTGCTAAGTGGGCGGCTCTCAACTAAGCCTCTTTTATATGCTCTTTTCCTTTGACTCGGCTTTTTTACGTCATCCCATTCTCTGGCTATCTACCCCTGCCTCTTTCCCACTCTCCCTCTGTCTGCTTCCCCCCTCTCAGTCCCCTTCTCTCTCTCTATTGCTCGCCTGCTCACTCGCTTGTTAGGCAAAAAACGGCGTGCAACACTTCAGTGGGCAGTTGGAGGCCAATTAAAACAGATTCAGCTAACCAGTTGACCTGCTGCTGCTCCTCCCAGCTAAGTTCATAATTTGGCAGTAGAGCGCAAGGGCATTGGTATAGGTTACCAGCCAAACAAAGAGAAAAAGAGAGAAAGAGTAGAGAGAGGGGGCAGAGCGAGTAAGAATGCGTTCGACTGCCGCGAGCTTTGAATTTCAATTTACACTCGCTTCTGCTTCTGCAATGTGCCACATTCAATTGACGACATCTTTTAACCACTTTTCATTACAGTTTCCTGGATGCAATAAAGCATTTTCGCGTCTGGAAAATTTGAAAATTCATCAACGCTCGCACACAGGAGAACGGCCTTATGGCTGCCAATATAAAGGTTGCCTCAAAGCCTTCAGCAATAGCTCGGATCGTGCGAAGCATCAAAGAACCCATTACGATACGGTGAGTACGGCTATTGGTTGTGTGGGTGTGTGCATGTGAGTGTGTGTGTGTGTGTGTGAGGTGTGTGATGGTGTATGTGGTGTGCAAGCAATTTGCGAGTCGTGTCAAAGGCGAAATTGATGAGCCCGCGGCTCTGGCCGACTACCAGCTGTCCCGTTCTGAGTGCCGAGTGCAGCTTAAGCTTAAAGCTTAAGTCGTGGCAAGCCTGGTTTAAGCTTAAGAGTCGCTCCAAATACTGCCCCTAGTCCGGTGTCCATTGTCCACTGTCCACTGTCCACAGCTGTGGCTGAGTCACATATTCTAAAAATGTTGCTGCCAGTGTTGCTACTGTCGCTGTTGCTGTCGCTGGTGTTGCTGCTGCTGCCTGCATGACATGTGCACATTTCGCATTTCGTTGCCTGATTGATTTATAGTTCTTACGTGTGTTTGTGTTAGGCCCAGCAGCAGCAGTAGCAGCAGCAACAATGGCAGCAACGGCAGCATCCGCCATGACAACCGGAAAAAAGGTTAAAAGCGGCATGGAAAAGGCCAGCCAGGAATATGCTAACGGCAAGTGGCAGCAGGGAAATCGAATAAACTAAACGAGTTACTTTCATTCTCAGTGCAATGAGCGCCAGCCAATCACACACACAGCCACAAATTCACGCATATACACAGGCACACGCACACTGCCACACAATGAGATGCGCTGGTCGCGAGAAATCCTAGTGTATCTGTGTGTGAGGGCAGTGGCGTACATGGAAAGGGATTGCATTAGTTTATATTACTGCAGTTGCTTTTTTTAGATATTCTAATTACTTGAATTATGTGTGGTTGATATCAAGATATTATTTTATATCAAAATTACTCTTTCAAACAATTCCTGATACCTTTCCAATAGATGAGGTTTCAGTTTTTATAGGAATGCACATTGTGGAATGTATAGGACATTACTTTGCCCATATATTTAATCGTATATCGAAATATTTGTAATAATAAAATCTCGTAATAAAACGCTGAAAATCCTTTAAAATATTTGGTAGATAGCAAGAGGCTAATTTTATAGGAATTTATAGAACATTCTCTATAGAAAATACCTTCATTCTATTACTTTCATTCTTCATTCTATAACTTATGATTACATAACTCCCCCTCCTTTCTGCCTACGCCACTGTGTGCGTATGAATGCGGTTTGGTCTCGGCTGGTTTTGCGCTGCCTCTGCTGCCACTTCTGGCTTTATTCTTGCCTCACAATGCCAGCGCAAACAAATGCAACATGCAGCACGGCTTTTCAGAACGATTTCACATGGGCAAATAGGCTGTGTGTGTGTGTGTGTGTATGTGGCATGAGGCATGGCGCATGGCACAAGGGGAACTGGGGAACAAGGCAGGGCGCCAGGAGGCACGGGGCATGTTGCATATGCTACATATGCTGAGCGTCATTCGGTTCCTGTGCTGCAGCATAGGCAAAATTAATTGTATACTTTTCGGCAGCCTCGACTTGCGTCGTTTGCTGCGCCGGCAGCGACGATTGCAATCGAAGTGAGCAAATAAAAATACGAAAAGAAATACCAAGAAGAAAGCCAAAAACTGATTTTGTTTTTTCATTTACTTGCAGAAACCCTACGCCTGCCAGCTGCCCGGCTGCACGAAGCGCTACACGGATCCCTCGAGTCTACGAAAACATGTCAAAAATCACGGCCTAATGCGGCGCAAATCGTCGAGTGGCGCCACAAGCACATCGAGCAGCAGCAGCAGCAGCAGTGCCAACAAAAAGTCAGCCAAGACTCGCCGACACTCAGAGTCGGCATTACCCTTGAGGGCGCACTCCACATACGCATCCCCAGCTGCCCTAGCCGGCGCAGGTGAGCAGCAACGGCCGCAGCGCAGTCAAAGCTGCAGCGAGGCAGCGCTGCTCATGCAGACCGCTGCAAGGCAGCAGGAGGAGCAGGAGCAGCTGACGGCAATGGCAGCCGGAATGGGAGCTGGAATGGGAATATGCAACCGCAATGCCTGCAGCGCAGACAATGTTGCAACTAATAACAATTCAATAAAATTTAACGAGTTGTCAAATTGCATTGTCATCATCGAGCACACTCCAAATGATGTGGCAGCCACAACAGCAGCAGCAGCAGCAACGGGAGCAACAACAACAAGTGGAACAAACATTTGCGATGGCAACACGACAAGCGGATCAGCTGCAACATATGCCGGCTTTGGTTATTATAGTGTCGCCGGAGCCGGTCAAGAGGGCGGCGAATGTGCGAACATACGTTCCACAGCGGAAACGGATGCGCTCAGCACTTGCAGCAGCAGCAACAGCAACACCAACAACAATTGCAACACACATTGCAGCAGCAGCAGCAGCAATAATTACAAGAGCAACAACATCGACTGCTGCACCAGCAACGAATTAGAGCAACTGCTCTGCGGTACAGTGGAGCCTGTCGACCAGCACCTGCGTAACTCTGATGCAGCCTGTCAGCTGAGCGAATTCGTATCCTTTGAATATGTGCGAAAGTATCTAACAGATGCATTCGACAGTCCAGTAAAGAGCGAAGTTCCGACCACGCAACTAGACTCGCAGCTCGATAACAATTTTGAGCACTACGACATGCAGTTTATCTAATTTCCACAACAAATCCCTTATCCCTTATCCAAAGATCTCAGCCAGATTGAGTAAGAATTGCCGTATGAGCGTAGTGTAATTATCACATAAGTTGTACATAAGCGAGTTCTACAATCCACTTTAGTGTTATCTTCCATTTCATACATACATACTCTTAACATAATCCTACCTAGTATATAGACATAACATAAGGATATTCTTAGCTTAGCCACGAACCCAAATAAGACGCACCAAAACGTTCCTCAATACAAATTTCTTCAGTGATTAGCAATGTCTTCCCAGCGAAAATGAAACATAATTTAGATAAGATTTATATGTAAATAAATTGTATTGTTACTTTCATTAAACTGATGGCAGTTTTAGCTAATAGATAATTGAAATAAATAATTCTTTTGTTTGTAATTCGGTAATTTCTTTTTATACAATTAACTTTACTTTTATTGCATACAAATCGAAAAGCAAAGAATATTCGTGTTTGTTAGCTTTAAGAGCTTCGTAACAAGAGTTTATCTCTAGACTACGTTTATTGTTTACTCCCGATCTACATTAATACCATGAAGTACCCTGTGCAAAAGGCATTATAAATATCACACAAATTCTCCGCTGCTCATCTGGTTGCGATGTTGACCTGATTCCCGTTGAATGTTCGAGAGTCAGTTGCACACCGCAGGCATTACATTGGGCTTCCGTGATTAATTGGTATTTAATTTATTCTTCGTATTTAACATGCATTTTATATTCCTCTTAATTATCGCTCTATATAAAACACATAAAGCCGCTTAAGTTCTTAAATTGTTCGAATTGTTGGTTGTATGTCTGTGTGTGTGTGTTTTCATTTCCTTCTCAATTTGATTGCATTTTACAATTCAACGGGAAAATTGTGATATTGCCAGATATAGTAAATCATTTCATGGATTGCATTAAATGATTTCTCTATTGTTAAAAGTTTTATTGCTTGCTTTTCATATGCTTATTGAGGATAGTCTAATTTATAATATATTAATAATAATATATTTACAAATTATAATCCATAAAAGGAATAGTTTTGCAATTCAGATCTCACACATATTTTTGTATATTTGGATTACAACTTGTGTATACATTTGTTCATGGAAACATATAAACAATTAGTTAGTTTTGTGCGGAACAATAGGTTATAATGTATTTACATATATATCCTACTACTTCTGCCTGTTCGAGGTCCTTCCCCATAGTTTCATCCTGCTTTTGAGGTTTATATTCTCAAGCTAATAAGGCTCAAATGTGCAATTCCATTAATTGCCCGGCAGCTTCACACGGCAGCCATTTAATTTGTAAACACACTCACTCACACTCACACACATGAATTCACACGGCCGGGGCAATAGAGCGGGATGGCAAAAGACTGTGAAATGAACAGCGAACAGCGTCAACTGCCTCGTTATGAACTTTAATATTAATAACCATTTATGCTTATGACAGACAATGAAGGCCGTGCTTAAAATTTTTTTTCGCCAGCAAAAGCGGCGCCAACAACCAACGTCCTGCCCCCCCCCTCTAACCCTTTTACCAGGCCAGGCAGGCGAAACAACACTCTGTTTTCGTTGTACGACAATAACACTAAATATGCTTAGTCGGGGAATGGGGGGAGGGACTCATCGGGGGCGGTAGGCGACGCTGTGCTATGCGCATTTAAAAGCATTGCGAGTGTGTCAGTTAATATGCAGGCCGAGACTGGTCTTCATTACTAGCCACAAACAAACAACATATACTCACACACACACACACTGACTCACACTAACACACTGAAGGACACACACCCACGTGACAATGGCAGAAAAATAAACAACAAAATGTAAAGCAATTAAAAGCAGGGCCACAGAACATGCAACGCCAAACGAATATACCCATAAAACATGAGCAGCAGCCCAATTTTGACTTCTCTCGCTCACCCGCACTCACACACACACACACACTCACACATATGCCTCGCACTCGCTCATGTGCGAATACTAGTCGGATAGCCTGTTCGCATTTGGGACTGCACGCTGCGGCTACAAGTGGCCGCTGTTCAAGCTGCTTTCGGATCGAGAGTTGTTCTCTGTTCAGTGTTCTCTGTTTTTTGTTGTTGTTCACTCTCTATTTGGGGTTAAATTGCACAAGTTGTAGCCCGTCCCGCCCTCGTGCACAGTGGGGGTTAAATGTTTTCGCACACAATCCCAACTGCAAACGCCCGAGGCCCTGCAGCTTTATAAAGCGGGCGCAGAAGGAGGCGACGGCGTCGTGCAAAGTAATTGCACTGGCAACGCGCTAAAAATTTATTTTTGTTAATCAGCGCTGGGTTCCTATAAACGAGGGCAAAAATGAACATGGTGTACAGTTTGGAAGTGGCCCATTTGCCAAGCTGCCTGGGGCTTTGATGGCCAACAGATCTTTGAGTTGAAGAAAAACGGAAGGCAAAGTTAAGTTATTCTTTAATCAAAATATAAAATAAGTCCCTACATGGAGTCTTTATATCTGTTACTTTCCTGGCAAATTTACTACATGTAGGTATATAAACAAAACTGAGTACCAAACTGTGATAGAAAGGTTTATTAATCTACTTAATATTTAATACGTCCACAACACTATATTTCTCTGGTTAATACGTAAATAACTGAATACCTAAGTTGATTTTAAGTATGGTACTATTTATATGAATATATGCAGAAAGAAAAGGATGTAAATTGACATGATAACATATTTAGATAATACTCCAAGTGTGAAGGGTTATTTTTGTAGGCTTGATTTGATATTAAGGTTAATTAAGAAATTATAAAGAGAGACGTTATTTCTGCACGCGCTGCTTTCTAGTTCGTCGTTGTCAATTACAGCAAAAAGAAGAAGAACAAAACATAAAAACTTATCAATCGACATATCGTATACATTCATCGATTAATCGATGAATACTAGTGTTTTTTTTAACACTGCTAAATTAACATTTGTTTACACAAGTATTATAAGTTTTAAGTTTTGATCGGTTGACTACCAATCACAATTCCTTGGTAGATCGTGTACATATGCTACTTGATCACCCTCTATTGTAAGTGTGTGAGTTGCACTCCCATTTTGTTGTTGCTTTTCTTTTTTAATTAAACAGAAACTCGAACATCGGCCGAGTGCAAGGCGAACTTATTCACTTATTCACAACCGTCGTGCACCTGTGCGTCGTTTGCGGTGCTTTTTGCTTGGGATATTTATGAGGCGTCGCGCCGTGGTCAGCCTCAGTCGAACAAAACCGTGTGCAGACCGCACTAGTTTGCCACACTCCATGCCACCTACTCCATTCATACCAACCTCCCTACCACCCACATTCCCTCGTCCGTCGACGGGTTTACTGTGCGTTTGTCGTTTTCGCTGGCAATTATGCAAATCGGAAGATTGCCACACGACGATACGCTGGAATTCCATGCATTTACAATTTTCTAATCAATGAAATTTTAATTTATGTTCCTGCGGTCACTGCGGACTGCAGCGTGTGTTTTTTTCTGCACTCTTCCCAAAATATGAAAATTCTTTACGGTAATTGCGGCTAGTGCGCGGAAGTAGTAAAAAAAGAGGAAAGAAAGAGTTGATGAGGTGCTAAATATACGAAAATATTTACCAAGTTAAAACAAAAGTACCCCGGAGTAGTATATAATATATTCAAACATTTAGATATGCTTATCCCACCACAATGGACTCATCGGGCTTTCCACTCCAGTTCGAAAGAGAATGTTGCCTCTTCAGTCGGTTGCTCTTTCGCCTTGTTGATTAAAAACTGATGTTTCAATTAATAAATCTCGAAATGAAATGTGTCAATCACACGTCAGAAGACAGAGGGGTCCAGGAGGGAACAGCAGATTGAGGATGAGGTGGAGATGAAGGTGAGCCGAAAGCAGACTGTAAAATAGTCCTTTATTGCGCAGCCATAAAAATCAATGTCATTCGAAATGAGTTTCCGACTCTTTATGAAAATGCACGCGAATTCATTTTAATGTAATCAAATCCGCGGGAAAGCAGAAAGAAGCAAGGGGAGGAGACAGGTGGGAAAGGTCTGCCATTAGAAGTGGGCCCGTAATTAAGTTTGCACATTGACAACGTATTTTTTTGCACTTGTCGCCCGAATAAAAGGTACATTTTATAATTCATAAAATCTCCGAACAACATTTTACAATATGCTGCACAAGGGTCGAGAGTGCGCTGCGTTTTTCGCGTTCATTCTGTGATTGCGGCACGTTTTAATTTTTAATTAAATTAATGATTTCCATTGACGATTCCAAATATTGGCTGATGGGAAATTATTTAAATGCATAAAATGCACACCAGACGCCAATATGTTTCATTTACAGTTATAAAATTAATTACCTGCTCGCCACAGCAGCCGACGCGAAGCTTGATAATACCACAGTCTACGAAGGTAGGTGTGTGTGTGACTGTGTATATTCATATTAACATGCATGTGCGTGGTAAAAGTTGCCGGAAATATCCTGCAAGGTAAAGGAGTTTGGTATGTTTGAAGGTAGTTTGCAATACCTTAAGACGAAACTAGAGGGTTGATTTTATAATATTTAAAATATAATATCATATATAATAGAATTTGCAGGGTATTCTACTCGATTTAATTTTGTAGAGAGTATAACGAAAAAAATATTTATCTATTGTTCAGTATCTATACTTTACAAAAAACCAATCAGTTAGGTTATCATTGTATTCATATTTGAATAGCATAACACAAATCCGCCGTAAACAAAGTATTTGCTATTCAACTAAACCTTTATTTCTTACAGCCTAAGGTATCTCCTAGTCGAGCATTAACTTTACAAGGCATTGTGCTCTTGCCTTGTTCATATATCATAGAAACAAAAAGTTTTTCCATGAGCGTAATTAGAAGGCTTACTGAACCGAATGCCTGCCGGCAGCGTGCTTAAAATGCTCTTTTGGTATTAAATTTATGAGAACCGCACATGTTCGTAGCTGTCGCACTTAAAGGCAACAATAACAGCAACGCCAACAGCAACAACAACACGAGCAATAACAAGAGCAACAGAAGCAACAGCAGCAACAGAAACCAAAAGAAGCGGCCAAAGCAAAGCTGTGGCAGCAGACGTTGCAAAGTTTCAAAGATTGTGTGGGCTCCTTTCACTTCCTCCCGTTTTCTTCGCCTCTTGCCTCCTTTTGTTTCCCTTTGCCTGTGAAACAGCTGCCGTCATTAAAAGATTTTCAAAATTGTTGCATGCAACTAGTTTCGACGGTGGCCACAATGTTTCCAGGCAGCGAGCGCAGCTTACGCTGCAATGGCTCCGATAAGCACTCATACGCCATGTGGGACGACCCTCTTGCTCGTACTTACTCACACACACTCTCATACACATCGTATACACGCACTCGATACACTTTGACCTGTAACCTTGCACAAGTTTAGCATGCGTAAATGTTGCCCAGACCTCGAGCTTTATTTATTGATGTTGCCGAACTTTTGTTGCCCGGGTAAACTTGTCTAAGATTTCCAGGCACTTAGTCGGGATGGAAAATACTAAGTATTTCCACAAGATTGCGTTGATTGAATATTCCCATTGTTATGTGTGCGGCGACCTATGGAGTCCAGCTAGAGAGAGTGTTTATGCCCAGAGACTGAGACTGAGAAATGACCTGATACTTATGACGGTCTTAAGTGGGCCCACTTTTAGTAGCTGGCTTATTCCCTTTCTTGCTCTGAACGATATATTTGGCAAGGGAAGTAAATTTTTGTAAAAGTTGGAAATATTAAATGCTGTAAATTTGCTGAAGGGAAAAAGTAAAAATCTCTAAAATAGTGATTTTCGAGAAACCTTGAAGGTCTCTTAGTAATGTACTTACGACTGTAGTCGTTAGCATTTGTTCTACTTCCCCAGTTATGCTCTCTTACTTTCTACCTCATTATCTTATTTTCTGTATTCCTCCCTATCTAGTTCTCCTCTCGCTGCTCAAACATTCGTCAATTTGACTTGCCTTATGCGTTGCTATTTCATCTTCAACTGCTTTCATCTTATCAGAAGCCCGGCCTATTGCTCGGCCAGCTCAATTCGGACATCTCTTGAAAATAATTAATTCGAATTCCGTTCCATGCCAACCAGGCCCATTCAGCTCTCTATCGAACTCATCGAAATAATTGCATTGCACCGCAATTGCAATCGCAATCTCAATTGACATGGCTTCCCGTTACCGTTGGCTCAGCCATTGCCATTGCGTAAAACACTTAAAGCCCGACGGATTGTAACTCAATAGTTATTTGCTGTAGATAATGAAATGCAATTAGAAAATGTGCGGTATCGTACCTATAAACAGAGCCAAAGAAAATGAGGAAAAATCACTCGAGGAAGTGTGGGGAGGGGAAAATGCTCGGGCGCAGTGTAACAATAACTGCGCAGCTTACACAATTTTCTGTGGCCGCACATTTCTTTTTTGTACGCCAGGGACGACCCTGCATAATGCTGCCCGGAGTCCGTAATTAAAGTTTGCCCAAGCGACGACGAACGAGATGAGGACGGGTCGGGCCGGCCTGGGACGGGAGTGAAGACGCGGCTCAAACGTAGCTGGTGCAAATGCAGCCGCTGGCAGGAGCACAAAGCAAATCAATCGCCGCATCAGAATGGCGATGTCGGGAGAAAATAGAATTCAATTAACGCGCTTAAATTAAACTGCCACTTCCGGTTTTGATGACGTTTTAATTTGAGCCTCCGTGAGAGAAGAAAATCGCAAGCTGCCTCTGACCGGACGACTGCTACTGACAACACTATCAACAGCAACAAGAACAACACTTGCAACCACAACAATAAGACCAAAGGCGCCATGTTGTCAGTGGCCTGACACTTGTCCATTTACTTAAAGTCAAGCTTACCCTTACTGCAAGCATCCCTCACCAAAGGGATACTCTTACCAAAGGGTATACTGTGCCTCTTTGCCTCTCACGTGCATACATCTTGTGGTTACGTGCATATAACTTCTTGAGCAGTACCAGAAATTGAGCTGATTTTGTCAAGCAGACTTAGGACATTCTTTTGTGATAAGAATCACAACAGAATTGTTTGTCTTAAAATTTTAAAATATAATCTAATTAAATATAATTAATACGGTTTATATATTTTTAAAGTACTCTATTATTTCACACACAAAACGACTTATATTTTTGTCAGCTATTCACCTAATGATCTGTAAGAGCATAGACGGATTGGTTTGCCTGCCATAACGAATCCATCTTGTTTTTTAATTTAAGGGGTTTTACATGAATATTGAAAAACGGTAAATGGACGGCATAATAGTTGTCCAAACGGGGAGGCGTCATCATGGCGGGCTGTCACTGTCGGGCATTTATAATAAAAACAGATTTTTTTTTAATACGCACTGTGTTTTTTATACTAGTAATAATACTGTGTAATAAAGTATGCTTTAAAGGGTGTTTTAACAATCAGGAAAAGGGGATATTTTCCAACAATTCAGTTTGAAAAACTAGTTACAGGGTATGCTATAGAATATCAGTTCTGCTCCCTGTATAAATGAAAGCATCTGTTGTTGAAGCTTGAGCCAAGGACTCGCGTTCGAAGCAATCATTATTTATAAAGATCTTAAATATCGAATTCCCAAGTAGTATATGAACTCTGCGGACAATACCACAGGATTGACAATACGAATACCAATTATATTACGTGGACCATTGCCAATACTAACGGCACTCAGTCAAAGTTGATCATGGGTATTATTAATGAACCTGTGCGCTGCAGAGTACTCTGAATGAAGCATTCGCAATGACAAAGAGTCATTCAAGCGTCGCGGAATGAATATATTCACTTGACTCGAACTGCAGCTGTGCTGCCCGAGACTCTCCTTTAAATGCCCAGCAGGACGAGCATCTTAGCATTTGCTTTTATGCACTTTGTCAGTGTTCTCAGCTTCATTCGACGAACCATCACGATGAATGTCTTTGAGTCGCATCTTGGCAAGCTGAGCTGGGGAAATTGCAATCGTTTTGCACTCTTTGTCTGACGCTGGGCGTGCGATAAGGAAACTTTCACCAAAGCAACTCGAATTTAATTTAATTAGTGCAAGAAAAACTGACGGAAGCGAGTCCAAAGCGGAAAACTGATAAGTGGTCGAAAGCTGATTAAGTTGCTTACAATGCGATTGCTCAAAGCGAAAGCGTAAAGCGGATTTTTGCAGACAGTTAAGGACACGATTTGGGCGCGATTTCTTTTGCGCCAGGGGCGTAACTGGTCTTTGCATGCGTTGCACTCAAGACAGAGATGTAGAGAGGGGGATCCTCATTGTGTATATATTTTTATTCTATAGTTAAAACTTCATTTGATTTCATCTTCTTTTTTCTTCTCCGCTCTCTGGCGAGGCGGCGCTGTCAAGGGAAATTATTTCTTTAAGTTATTTGAAGTTTCTCAGTTTGTCCCTAGGGACATTGCGACCTTTAACTTTATAAAGTTTACTGCTTAGTCAGCCTCAGGTAAGTTCTTCGACCGAAAAGAGCAAGAAAACAATTCATATTGTTTTGGTCTTATGTCACCTTTTCGTGGAAGTTTGGTCGACCACTTGGGGGAACTTTCGATTTAAGGTTTTGAAAGTAGAAATTGGAAGTTAGAAATATACATAATTTTAGTAATATTTATTGTAATCTAATAAGAATTGTGATATAACTACCTACAAAAATAACTAGCTAATAACTTTAGATTTTATTCCTATTTTATGAATACTGAGTCCCCCTAAAACGCCACCTCTGTTCAGTGTAGCAAAAACAGGGCGGCCAGAGACTTCGATTTTGCTTTGACAGGTGGCTCGCTCCATAAGTCATTGATAGCTGACGGGGCGGTCACTGCAGTGGGCGTGGTTTGGCAGATGAGTTCGACTGGTTCCTCCGCCTGTGCCCGTTCTTCTCGCACAAAGTCTTGTTGTTCCAACAAACTGTCAGCCTGCGAGCTGTCGCTGCCAAAGCATTTCCTTTCCATGTTCCGCTCTGGATCCGATGCCATTGTGCATTCTAGCTTTGATGTCCTTGTTAAATCGGTCGACAGTATCTGCTTTTCATTGGCGCTTTCCACGCTCATCACGTTAAAACTGTCCGTTGGTTCGGCCCGCAGGAGTTTGGCTGAATTGCAGTGGAAGAGATTTTGCAGAGATTCCGCCTTGCTCTGCAACAATTTGTTGAGAATTTTGTTTGTGGCTAGCAAAGGCTTGCGTTGCTTTGAGGCGTTGTAGGAATCGTATGACTTGGCTTTTGTTAGAACTGAATTCCCAAAGATCTTGTGCCTTAGTTTGCCCTCTGTGCGAAATTCTTGGAAGGCATTGGTTATGATCGAATAGATCTCCTCGGCGACACTTGATCGAATTGGGGTGAAAAAGCCCCGACACATGGGACACTTGTCGGAGCGAATACGACAGTCGAGACAGAGCAGGTGTCCGTTCTGGCACTGCATGACAGGTGGACAGATAGTCGCTGTACATACGGGACACTCGATCACCTTCAGAATGCTGTCCACGATGATCAAAAGGCGTCTCAGGCTGGTGGGCATAGGGACGCAGCAAATGCTCTGTACGTAAGAAACGTTAGATAATCTATAGTACTATGTATAATACTCATTTCTTACGCTTTCATCACAATCGATTTCACATTCGCTTCGCCAGCATTGAAAAGTAACCGCATCCGTTTGTTCCTTAACTATCTGAGCTATTTTGTCAATGCGCATTCCTATTATGTCTATGTCATTTACCTGTAAATTAAAATGAATTCAATGAAAATACTAAATAAAACTGTTTTTGGAATTAAACTGAACTTTAACCAATATTCCAATTCTTTAATTAATTATAATTATGCCTACGTAACATGTGATCTACATATGTACTGAATTTTTCATGAGTTCAGCAATGATTTCGTATAACATGATTGTGAATTAAATAAATGTTTATTGATAAAACATCAGTAGAAGATAAATGGAGAGATAAATTTAGCTATCTTATCTACGATAAAGGGGGTACTCCCATTGCAATGTGTGCAATATAGAAGATATCGTATCTATATATTACCTGTAAGAAATATTGTAATGGTTTCATTGCATTATACGAATATTTGATTTCAGTCAACAATAACAGATAGATTGTCTACTTGCGGTTGAAACTGTTAAGTTTTATGTGGTTCTGTTAATTTGTGCAGTTAACTTCAATCAACATTAGCAGCGGCACAAATTTTGCTTACCGCATATTACCTCGAGCGTCATAAACAATATCGGTGTATGCATCCTTATACGTATATATTTGTATTTGTACGTTAGGTATATAGGAACAGCCTGTAGATTGGCATACCATATATAATATTGTGTTTAGGATGTCTAACAAAACGGTTCAGGTAGCAGTTAATTAATGAAACTATTTTGTGTTTACCTCTTATTGTTAACCAAGCGCTTTGTGTGTGCATACACTGAGAGAAATATGAAGGGTTATTATGCAATTAGAAATTAGAGAAGAAAGTGCCGTGTAATTAAACTTGCTATAACTAATTTCAGTATAAACGTATTTCTGACAATCCACTTGGCTTTGCTTTCTCTCAGTGTAGTCAATTAGTGGCGACAGATGCTGCAGCACTCACCCCTGACTGATTACGGCTGTCGAACAAATGTGTGTTGAGATAAGATCGTTAGCCACATAGAGCTATAGAGTACTTAGCCATGCTGATGCCAAGCCGATGTGGCAGTTAGCTCAGTCTATATATAGTACAGTCTATTTGTACATTCGATTTATTTAACTGACCTTTAAAATGCAGTCACCGGTCTTGAGGCCACATAGCGAGGCAGGTGTGCCCGCGGCCACTTCACTAACCTGGATAGGAGAAACATACATAGATATATAGAAGTACGTAAAGTCGGGCCAGAATAAGTTACCCATGGATATGGATCCCATTTGCTGCGCGTTAAACGAAACCCGTATTCCTTAATTGCGGGCGCAGCGCGTGGTATCTTCAAGAGACGCACTGAAGACTCTGTTTTGTCGCGGTCTGGGTGAAGCCCCGTTGAATCATCTGAACTCTTGTCTGGCATTGAACACGTGTAGAGCGAGAGCTTTCTTTCACAATATTTGGACTTTTAATTTCGACAACTTTTCGTGTTGTTCACGACGCACGGAGTCACCTACGACGTGTTTAGCGTACACTGCCAGCTGACAAACTGCCTCAGAATTTTCGCTGCGAGCGCTTCAGCTCGCTACGCAGTCGACTTCGGCGTCAGCTGC
This sequence comes from Zaprionus nigranus, assembly GCA_018903425.1. Classification (NCBI taxonomy): domain Eukaryota; kingdom Metazoa; phylum Arthropoda; class Insecta; order Diptera; family Drosophilidae; genus Zaprionus; species Zaprionus nigranus. Next base: position 5,952,844 of record JAEIGD010000003.1, on the reverse strand, counting down.
GCAATCAACTAAGGTTATCCGATGCTGCCGAGCAGCATCAGCTGGCTCAGCTTGAGAGGTTGCTCATTTATCTTGTTATTGTTGTTGTTGTTGTTGTTAGTGTTTGTATTGTTTTTTCGATACTTTTGCGTTAGTTTTGGGCGTCAACTGCTCGCTCACATATGGCTAAGAGCGCATGGTTAAGGTCAAACGGGCAAGCTGGGCGTCCAAAAGAGAGCAAGAGAGAAGAAGCGAGGGAGAGAGAGCATTTGTATATGGAAATTAGTGAATCGATAAGCTTGGAAAATATTTGTGCTGCTGACGAAGATCGCGACAAAGTCTCGTGTTTGCACAGTTGGAACGATATGCTTAACATTTTTTGGATAAATAACAAAATTGGGTTCCCGAGAGTTTGAGATAAAAATAAACATGCTCGCTGAGAGTAATGCATGTATATATATTACATATCTCAATGTAGGTACAATAACAAAGACATTCACATTGAAAAGGCGTGAATTGGAAGTAATTGAAACAAATTAACCAAAAAGATTGTATAGAAATAAGAGTCGATGCTATGGAATGCTGCTTTATAGAGATGTTATACCTGGAGATCGTCGTGGTTGAGTCGTCTAAGTAAACGAGTCATTAGTCTATTCAACAACAAGTTTCCGGGTTCTCGAACTAAAGCCTTTACACATTATTATATTTTGCTGTAAAAATCGTAAGCTTAGTACTTCTTCAGTATATAGCTAAAAGGTTGTTATCATAGCCAATAAAAATAAAAAACCTTTAGTGTTTTATGTGTTTATAATTTTCTGTACAAAAAATTTCTGACAGTGGAGTCCATTAAATGGCAAATTAATTCATAAATATTGAATGTGCATAAAAAATAGCAGACAGCTATCCAAAACATTTCAATCTCAGCGCGAGAATAAAAATGTTCAGTTTAAAATATTATATAAATTCTTTAGGGCTTCACACCTGCAACATCCTCCCTCTGGCCGGAATTGGGTTCCGTTGTTGCGAAAAATAAAGAAAGATGCAGTCAAATTATTATATTATTTTCTGCATGTGTAAAAATAATATTATTCCCTTGGCAACACCCAATGATTGTCTAAAGACCACGAGCAAATAAATAAATAGGCGAACAACAACTGCAACAATTTGTTGCCGAAATATAATTTTGACATTGACTGGCGAATTGCCTCAATTTGAAATTGCTTGCGGGTTCTTCGGTTCTTCGATTCGAATCGCCAAATGGCCCCGATTTTGGGGTTTGGGTTTTGATTAAGGATTTTAATTTGCCTTTAATTGGATTTTGTCTAATTTATCGATGCAATTGAGAGTCAAGAATGGTCGGCATAATTGCCTTTATTGTTGTTTGTTTGTTTGTTTGTTTATCGCCTCTTGAACTGAACACCATCCGAATGTCGTCGAACACAACTACTTAAGAAGCCCCCGAACATGACATTAAATTTCATGTTTTCAATTAGTGTATTGAACTGTGTGTGGTGAGTTCGAAACGGTCTATGAGTTGAGTTCAAGCACTCGCTTCATGGCTGGGCTGCGGCAACAATTGGATTTTTATTAATCCCATCAATTATGGTACGCTAGAATTGGCCAATAGGCTAATAACCAATTTCAAGTGCAGTTAACAATGGCGATTTCCAATTTTTGAAAGTATTAAAATATATTTCAACACATTTCCTGGCGCTCACCGCAGCTCATGAAATAGAAGAAAACTTAAAATTTTAACTTGGAATTTTGTGGAAATCAATTCCAATTTTTAAAAGTTATGTCATATTATGAAAAAAAAGCTTTAATTGAGTATATCTCTATAATGGTTAATGATTTATTCTCTATTATAACTTGTATCACATTAAATGAATCACAAACAGCTATTTACAAGTTACTCTTTATAATATATTTTTTTAATTTTCCTAATTTGTATGAATATTAAATTAAATAAACTTTTCAAATTTTAACCTAAAAATTTACTTTAAAAAAAAGATTGATTTTTTAGGCCATGGATTTTATTAACTTATAAATATGTATAATATTTGATGAGCCTTTGTAATAATCTATGATATAAAAATATATGAATAAACCTTTATAATTTTCTCAGTTTATATCAATTTAATAATATATTTATTTCTATATTTTTCTAATATGCTTCTTCAATATTAGAATATCTTTATTTACAGAGCTTTTGTATTATCATTATCTCTCTCCATTTTTTTCGGAGGTAAATCAACTTCTTTATCAAAAAGCTTTGCTGAGCTGCCTGTCTCTCTGCAAGCTCTTCGCAGATGGCGCTGTTGAGTTGAGCTTGGTACGCTGCTTGGCAAGTGAGCTACGGCTTTGGCTTGGCCGCAGTTTGCTTTTAGCCGTTGAAGTTTGCGCAGGCGCCGCTCGCAAGTTGCGTGTACCGCGAAGTGGAAGTGCGGCAGCGGTGCAATTTGACGTGTGCCGCGAATCGATTCGTGCGAATAATACACAAACATTCATAGATCTAAATAAAGTAAGTGCCAACTTCTTGGAGCATTACCGAAATCTATAAATGTTGTGTACCTAACGGTGTGTGACGCTTGCCTCGTTTCGTATTGCAGCCTTGATGGCCAGTTTGAGTTTTGTGTAATAATTATGGCTTTTTAATGGCCCAAACGACCTTGCACCTAAGTATGGCTGGGCCCTAGAGCCAAGCAAAGCGAGCGTCTAATTCGCATGGGAATTATTATCTAGGCAAGAATGCGACGGAAGCGAACGCAAGAGACGCCAAGCTACATTACCCAATTAAAGCTAAATTTAGCTGGCGAACTTAGTTGCCATGTCAACTAGGAAGTAATAAGCTGGTCGCACACTCATTTTCCTAACCAAACAATATCCCAGAGCGTAGCTTGATTAAAATGTAATTAAAGAATTTTGGCTGTTTGTGTAGTTACTGAGTACAAATCTGAAGGGAATGTTTAGTTATTAGACTTTTACGGTTACAAGATCTGATTGCAGAATCTCATTTAAATGTCTGCAATGAATCCTTATTAATAAATTAATATTTGAATATTTTCCTTACAATTTTACTATGATTTGATTAACAAATCAATTCTGCTGCAATTCCATTAAAATTATAATATTATATACAATGATAACATACTTCATCATTGTAGTGAATCCAAAACAAAGAATCTAATTTAAAAATGTATATTATTTGTATGCGGTAAATCTTGAGTTAATATAAAATTTGAATATATTTGTTATAATATTATTATGATTTTATTTACATATTTGCGCATTAATTTAATTAAAATTAAAATATTGAAAAAATTTCTACATATAATAAATACTTCAACTAATACTAATTCAAAAACAATGACAAAAGTTGAAAGTTTTATTCTTGAAAACTTTAACTTCCGCAACTTACTAAGATCAACAGGTGCCGAGCCCAATCAAGTGTCACGCACTGTATATTCACATACACACACACACACACGTACAAACTCTTTGTAATTGTGACTGTGACGCAGCGCTGTCGACTTCGGCGCATACGCAACAGCTTGTTGGCCGTTTGGGGTTTCTGGGTCTCTGCCATAGATTTCGTTTTTGCTGATGTTGTTGCTGTGGTTGCTTACAGTTCGTTGTTTGCTGCTGTTGCTGTTGTTGTTGTTGTTGCTGTTGCATTTGTGTAATTGTGACGCAATTCTCGTGTGAGTTTGTTTTTGTCTCGCCTTGTTGGCCATTGGCTGAAAACGAAAGCGGCAAAAACCCGTGTTAATTTCACAGATACAACTGTTTGCAAGGCGTGTATACGATTGCATGGGTGTGCGTATATGTGTATGCGTGTGTGTTGCATTGGCAAAGCGCACAGCTGTTTTTCGCATGCAACAGCTCGATCGACATCGCAGCTGACGGCTCAGTTGTAATCCACGCGCGACTTTGTTAGCTTCGTTCCGAGACGAATCGGAGTGGCCTGAGTGAAGTAAACACACACACACACACACACTGCCACACATTCATACACACAATAGTACATACATAGATCTATAAGTTAAATCGAAGTAAACGCGCGATCGAGAAGCTTACGAAAGCAACGCATAACGGGGCAATTGCAGCAATGTATTAAACGGCATCGAGGGATTACTAGAGCATTACGTGCACACTCAGCTTAGGTGAAGAAGGGGGAGGGAAGGGAAGAAGAAGTGAACAAAAGAGGAGAATTATTCTTGAACGCATACTGTAATTAACTGAATTTCAAATGTGTTTGGCAGGCAATTCAATTATGCATATTCAATTCGAGCTGCTTAATTATTTAGGCAGAGTTCGCCGTTGCTTAAGCCGTCGGCTTTTCTCTCATTTCTATTTCTGTGAATGTCTTACGCATTCATCCAACGCGATTTGCCCCACGGCGTGCGGATACTTGACTTGCCAGCGACGTCATCCGTGATTTCATGGCCAATGTCAGCAAGAAGTGAAGTGGTCGCTGAACAAGTTTACTGTTTGCACAACACAGAGACGGAGAGAGAGGGAGAAAGAGAGAGGGAACTGGAGAGAAAGATAGATTTGTGTGTATACACACGTGTTTAAATAATTATTGATGTGCCCACGCTGCGAGTGCGACTGATTCAGTGCGATAATCAATATCATTATCTCATTTCGGGCTGACAAGTTACAGCGTGTAGTGAGACGGAGAAGAACGGAACATAGCGAACGCGGATGCGATTAACAAAACGTAGAAATGAAAGTAAATCGTTGAGCTGTAGCCATGACAACTTAGCGTTGCACAGTGTGCTCAAGTACAAACAAATTTAATTTAAAAATATTTTATACCAAAGACATTTAAAAGTGTTTTAGCATTATGTTTAAGCTCTAGTAAACATACAAACCAATTTTATTTAATTAAGTTTTTAATGCCTTTCCGTTCCACTGTGCCATAGTCGCATTAGCGGATGCTGTATCTGCTGTGGCCTCAGTGCGTATACTTGATATACTTGAACTTGCGCGCACCGCACTCATTGATGAAATTACACGTACGCGCTCACACACGCACCTCTTGCCCCAGTCGCTCCGTTCTGCTATCCTCGCTCCGCAGCGTTCACCTTTTTATTTCAATCTCGCAGTTCCGGCTCTGTCCACCTGCCGATCTTAATTGATTTAACGCGTCGTTTGCGGTGGGCAACGCAAGGCGAGAGCGAAAAGTTTTTCGCCACCGCTTTTTGATTTATTTGCGCAAATTTCGCGCTATTTTACTGCGCCACTGGGATCGGTGGCGTATGCTTAATTGCAATCGGTTACAGCACGGCCGTGCGGCCCAAGTCAACAACTTTCAGGGCGCTTCTAATTAATTGTTCTTTGGCACAGGTGCCGAAAGGCTGAAAGAGCGAGAGGTGGAGGAGGAGAATGAGGGCAGAAGCGGCCAAGCAGCCCTTTCCGTGGGGTGGGGTGGGTTAGACGGGCGGGCGCAGGCTAACAGAGCGTATGGGGCGAGGCAAGCGCGCTGCGTACGTGCGGGGCATGCCAAGGCGGGCCCGTTGACACGCCCACTTAGCGTGGCGCATACATTTTCAAAAATGCCTTCACTTGTGTACGTCTGTGTGTGTGTGTGTGATAATTAAATACATATGTGGCTGCATGTGTGTGAGTGTGGGAGAGTGTGTCTGGCAAGCATCTCAAGTGTTGAAAATGGCCCAAAATGTATGTTTGCGTCCTTTGAAGACGGCCCACGACTGTGCGTGTGTGTCTGTGCCCGTCTGTGTGTGTGGGTGCGAGTGTGTCTGTGTTTGCCTCTGTCTGACATAAATTACACACTTGAAACGCTGCGAACGTGCGACCTTGAAGACGGCAACAACAACGATGGCGTCAGCATCGGCAAACGGTTTATCCATATTTCAATAGCTTTTCACTTTATCCGTCTTACAGCCAACACAGCCCCCCCCGTCTACATACCCCAACATGCTGCAGCAGTGCACTATCAAGGCGCCCAAAGGCGCTTTGGGACTGAATTTGAGCCGCGCCCCCTGGGACCCATATCCGTGGGTCAGCGGAGTGCAGGCGGAGTCGAACGCCCATCGGGCAGGTGTCTGCATTGGCGACACACTGCTGCAGCTTAACGGCATCGACGTCCTTGGCATGCGGATCAGCGAGCTGGCCACAAGGCTGCGTGAGCATTGGCTAACTGGCGCCGACCATGCGACCATGATGATGTGGCGACAGCAGCCGAGTAGCCCCTCGTCAACGGATGACCCCACGGAGGCGGCGCATGCTGTGGTAAGTTAACTGCTGCCGCAGGCAGAGCCCAGACGACAGTGGGCAGAGAACTAAGAGGCGAGGGATGGGGGATGAGGGATAAGAGCCTCACGTTCCTGCTTCATCACTGCTAGTTGTGATTTGCTTCGAAATGGTTTCGGGCCCAACCGAAACGGGTCAAACCTTAAGTAGACACCCCTCGTCCCGCTACGCATTGCTGATTAGCAGAGCTGGCTGCGTTGGCTGCGCTGATTAGCTTTGTTGATTAGCTCAGGCGGCGCGACACGGTGGCAACACTTTGTTGCAGCTGCATTGCGGCATTGTGGCATTGTTGCACTGTTGCAAGTCGAAGGCCCACAAAGAACAGCTAACTAGCTGCATTAGTAATTACGTGGAGCACTCGTATGATAAGCGATTTGAGAGATGTCTCGGTTGTGGTCTGCAGTACTGTGTATGATATATGATATGATATTCATAGATATCCGCATGATATGGTATTTTATATGATATGATTTGTTGTACACATTGCGTAAGATCAAGAAGAGTAAACAATGAATGATCAAGAAATGGAAAAGGGAAGAGGAGAACCTCAAATACATGACCGAGAAATTAGTATAATAAATTCTTATATACATATGTATATTTGTATTTATTTACAACAATTATCCATTGATAAATGGTGATTTATTGAAACAGACATACCAATTATATGTTACAACTCTTCTGCATCGAGTCTACTCAGCTTATTCATCTCAATAACGATTTCAATATGATAATCCGATTTTAATCAAATCGAAAACTTAGCCACTTCTTACTTTCTACTCTACACTAGGAATATTCTCAAAACTAAACAATGAGCAGCTTACCATATGAGTTTTCATAACAAACCCCGAGGTATTCTATTCAATTTATGTTATCAAATTATCAATTATTTACAATAAATTAGCTGCTGGTCTGACATCGAAAATATCAAATTAATCCCCTAGAAATTTGCGGTCGATTTCTATAATAAAACACACCTTCCGCCCGACATTGTGGCATAATAATAATAATAATTTAAACGCCGAACAGCCACAAGGCATGATTATTCTTCAAGCAAAGCCGTCAATTAGTCTAATAAACAGGTACAAGCACACCTGATGATACACGCACTCACACCCACCACACACCACACACCACACTCACACTGACACACTCGTCCATTTATAAGTCAGTTATGTAATCTGCGTATATGTTGAATATTTAACAGGATCCTTGGTGCTAATTTAATCTAAATGCAGTTCCGGCCATGTGTTTTCGACTTCAGTTGCATCCGGCCTCTTTACCTTTACCTGGCAGGTAACAAGTGTGTCTTGCAAGTGTACGGGGGAATTGGGGTCACTCCCCGAGGTGTTCATCTGTCGCTCGTATTACTTGGTATTTTATTATATTTGACAAATTATCTGCAGTTCTGCATTACAAATTCAATTGACCCAAATACGGCAAGGATGCAAAAACCCAAAATGTATGACACACATGCTGACACATGCACAGACATGCTCAGGCAGGCAGGCACATGCAAGCGTACACCTGCACGAACACTCACCTGCATATCATTTCCATATAAATTTGCCAATCAATAATGCTAAAGGCTCTGCTTAAGGCTTAACTGCCTCCGTTTTTGGCCCAAAGATGTGCGTGTATCGTGCTTGGGGCGTGACACGAGACCTGAGAGAATATTGCATGACTTGAGTGGTTTTTAGAAACTTTAGATAACTGATTAAAGTGCTGAAAATATTTCGATCCATACATAATATTTCTGTTTAAACTTTATGTAAGAAAATTCAGACATTTCATCTGTTTATTATCGTAGTCAAAGGTAGTTTCTCTTCTAAAACTTAACCTAATATTACCCGTTCGTTAAAAGGAAGTTCCACTGCAAACTTAATAGTTTTCTCGAGACACTTTCTCAGCCAATTAATTCTCATTCTAGCAATAAAGCTTGTTTATATTGTGCCATTTTCTGCATGAGCATAAATTAATAAAAAGATTTTGCACATTTTCCCATTGTATCCTTGGCTTAATCCGACTAATTACTGTAATAGCATTTTGCAGACCTATAAGACCATCGAGTGTTGATTAGATTGCTGTCCGCTGGGAGGATGAAAGATGAATGATTCACAAGCAGCTTAGGCTTAAGACCCATCGAAATGCCAAAATTCATGTCCATTGTTTTTCTATTTATAGCAGCACGGAGTTAATCAACAGTCGCTGCAAAAGTTTGCAACATGCCTGCAACATATTGCCCAATTGCTGGAGTGTCCTGTTTGCTGCGATGTGAGTATACCCACACATACAGACATAGTGCTCATATACCCTTTATTAAGATATTATAGTGCATACAGTAATGAAGTATGTTACTTTAAGTAAATTCGTTTGTTTATATTAAGAACCGTAATTTCCAAAGTATGATAAACTAAATCGGAATCACAAGCTTATATCTGTTCAAGTTTATATCTGTTATTCAGATTCTGAATCAGCTCAGTTCAACGTAGTAATCAGTTGAATCATTGTACTCAGAACAGCTTAAACAAATTTGTTCTGGTGTCCAACAACTTTAAAGGAAACAGAAGTTTGCAATTTATAGCATTCATTGCACAGCTGTAACTCTTGAAATATCTGCTGACAGGTACAGATAGAGTATATATTTTTCGGCATTAGTTAAGTTATTCATTACTTTAGCTGCTATTGCTGTCATTCTCGTTTTCTTTGGGCCGAAATACCTTGAGGCAAGAAACAAATGGCAAGTGGATGCTGTCGTCGCTTGTGAGTTGCATATCGATGAGGTTGCCAGTTGCCGCTTGCCAGTTGTCTGTCTGTGGGGCGTCGCCAGTTGGCAGTGGCTGATGCCGGCTTTAGTTTTAGTTCGTCATTATCTAACTAAACTAAACTGAACTCTGGTCGCAAAACTTAGTTGGCAGTTGCCGCTTGTTTGCCTTTGTGTCAGTCGCCTGCAATGCATCGCCGCAAAATGCCTGCCACTCCCACAGCAGCTAGCTTCCGACCCACCTCATGCTCAGCTTATACGTATCTCATCACTCCTCTCTCTCCAACTGTCCCATATTGCTCTTCCGGCTTTGCGTTGATTTCGCTGCGCCAAGTTTGTTGCTAATCACTTGACCGTGTATAAAGTTGAAACGTTGAGCTGCACCAGTGATTGCGTGCCCACTCCCATGCCCATGCCCATGCCCCCGATCATGCCCACGCCCATGCCCACGACCATGCCCACGACCATGCCCATGCCCTTCGGGTATACCCCAGGTATGTCGTGGTCTTGTTTACACAATTACTCACAGCCTGACGCTGTCATGACTACAAATATGCAACTGATGTAACTGCCGATGTTGTTAGTTAAAACCCGTTAGTTTTGTTGTGCACACACACAAACACACACAGGCGCGAGTAACATATGTCCATATGAATGTATGTGTTATTTGATACCCTATGAAATGGGCAGACTAGTTGGGTCTATGTGTGTATGAAAACAATTGAACAGGTTTTGATTTTAATTGAGTAATTGCATTGTCTATATGGTGTTTGTTAGGCGTGAACGCTATGCAGCAGCGATTGCAGAGCTTCAAATCTACTTGATTTATATATAGGGGATATTTCTGCTAAATATATTTTAGCGTTGAGTTGAAATTTCAATTCTAATAACAGAAAATGTAAATGAAAATGAAAATTTGGATAATGTACTTGTACCCTTTAATTACTCAAGTCAATATAAAAAATAAATACATTTCCGATTATTTACGCCAGAGGAGTTGGCAATGTAAGGCAAATATAACAGCTTCATGCAGTGTGCCATCTTTCTATAGAGTATTCTCCCGTCGAATAGCACTTGCCAAAATATTTTCGTTAACATTTCGATTCGAAAGTGATATATGTTATATGTATATAGAAAATTCATATATCTCTCTCGTATGCTTGATAAATGTTTGCCATCGCATGTGATTTGATTAGCTTTGTTCGACTGCCTGGCGGCACTTTGGCAATATATGTACATATATATCGCGCATATATAGAGGAATATCGGTCATCGGTCATGCAGGCGTATGATTGATGACGGGATTTAAAAGTCAAATATTGTCGATTAGGCGTATGTCGAGCAATATGAATGGCCCGGGTCAATCACAACTGATGTGTGCGAGAAGCAAACTCTGTTTAAAGAAGGTGTTTCATCTTTAATTCTTGCTACTGTTAAGCTACAGCTGTTGACCAGGTGTAAATTTATTTATAGCGAACATGTGTCAGCAGAAGCATAACTTTAATTAATTAGACAAGATAAAAAGGAGGGCAGCCACAGCTTGGGAAAAGCTGCCTTGTTGCATTTAAATTGTAAAGTTATCTTTCAAATGGAATTTTGCAAGGCAAAAGCGAGAAGAGAATAAGAAAGAAGAGCGTGGGAGAGTGGGAGGAGGAGGTAGTGTGCATGTGTAACTGTGTGAGAGTGGTCCTGCTGGCCATTAATTAAGCATGCCGGCTAAGACTAAACCAGGTAAGCAGAGCAGACCGAAGCGAGCACACACACACACATGCACACACACGCATCACATCGCATCTAACGAAGCCTGCTTTCGACTCAACTCGCCTGAGAACTGGCTTCCATTTCTGCTGCACTGAATGCGTAATTTGTTTATTAACCTTAAATCAGTTTATGCCGCACGACACCAAGCCAGAGGATAAGTCCAGTCTGCCATAGTTCCAGACTGTCAGACTGTGTATCTGACTACCTTGAGGATTACAAGCTCGTTTCATATTTGGCAATTATTACTATAGCACGAATTTGGCAATATAAAGAGTGTGATTGTGTGTGTCGGTGTGCGTATGTGCATCTGTATGTTTATTTGTTATGCTGTTTGTGTATGCAAACAGACAAGTCCATTAAGTTATTAAGGGATTTAGCTATGCTTAATTTTCAATAGTTTCACAAAAAGCATTCTCTTCAATTTGCAAAGCCAAGCACGCACACACACAAACACCGACCCACAGATATATAGATAAGAGCTGTCTGTGTGTATTTTATTCTATAAATTTACATTGAGATAGACGTGTGCAGCGTCGGCTCCCTTTGAGCTCTGCTGTTGACATTAAATAACACCCGAGAATCGAGATTTTATTCAATTAAATATGCATAAATTTGAATTTTAATAAACTAACCAACTGCAATAAGTAGTTATGAACATAAAGTGCTTGCTTTCACAAACGTTTGACTAATCAAAGCAATTTTACAGCGCAGCCTGAAAGTATGCAACACAAAATTGCACACAATCAAATCGAGTCAGGCTCAAAATCTGCAGAAAAGTATTCAAAGCAAAACAAAAATAGAAAAACCCAAAGCCCCGCAAATGTCTTTTGTTCCATTGAAAAGTGTTTTCGCTGGACTGCCGCATATGATTATTATTTATTTGAGTCCAAAAAATGAAATGATTGCAATCAAATCGCTTTACATTTGTAATACTTCAATTTCATTTTTTGCCAAATGATGCCAAAATGCAATACAACCTTCTGTCCAAAATTGTAGCTTTATTGCTGCACTCACACACATACTTGTGGACACACACACACAGTATGCTGCACAGATACTCACAAATACATAAATGTAGACAAAAAGCATCAATTGAATTTCTATACAAATTTTTTTTTGATTTTTCGAGACAATCCCAATGTTTCTGAGTGCGCATGAGAGCACATTGGCTACACATACACACTCATATCGATATGTATGTTTGTATTATGTGTGAGTGTGTCTGTCTGTTTTTTGTGAGTCCAAGCTGTGCTCTGCTCTGGCTGGAAATGCGCAAAAGTGTTTTTGTGCGCATCAAATACAGTTGTATTATTTTAAATCCGCTTGCAATATTTTCAATTTGATTTTCAATTTAAATGGAAAACTGGAAAGCTGTCCATAAAACAGTGTCCGGGGTAAATCAAGAAAATGCTGATTGCCAAATAACAGAGCCCCGAAACAAGAAGCTGAGATTTGAGTACGAAAAGTTGCAGTGCAACTACGAATAGATTGCCAGATTTGCATATTACCAAGTCGGTACGATAAATGAATTGTGTGTATATACCTGTATATAGTGGTATATTTATCGGATAGTAATCATAAGTGAAATCTGCAGTGAACAAGGGATTTCCATTAAGGTGTAGAGTACAGTGGGGAAAGGGCTTAATCCGATTGAAAGTAAGCCCATTAAGCGTATCATATTATACCCTCCAACAACTGGAAATTGTACAAGAAGAATCGAGCAAATATATGTGAATGTAGCTAACAGAAATAGTCTATATTCCTTGTCAATTTCTACTACGAATGCTTCAAACTGACGATAATTTTTCATTTAGTAGTTAAGTGCATCGTTTGTGATGTATAGATTGTGGCCAAATTGTTCTTGATTACTAGATTTCACTATTAAAGACAATTATAGAAAATAAAAAAACAAACTTACAAATTTCTTTTGACACTTTTTTATACGTACAAACTATTATCTAGTGCTATCTGTAGACTACTTCACAGTTATTAGCGCATACCTAAAATATAATTACAGATTAAGTATTCACATTCGTGCATTATTAATTTGTTGATTTTGCTTACATGACCTCACGATGGCGTTGTTGTTGTTGCTGCACTTGACTCTCTCCATGCGGAATCGCCATTGTTTTGTGACTGCCACAACGAATGCATTGGCACACCTGGTACTCCTGGTACCTGGGCACTTGCACTTGGCGATGTTGCTGGCTCTTGCGACGGAAATCAGGTCATCAAACCGCCAGGCTGGCAGTGCTGCAATGGACACGTGCTCTGCAATAATTGCCGTAACCGGTCCGTCAAGTGTCCCGTTTGCCGTGTCCCACTGGGCCCGCGCGGACGTTGCCTGCTGTCGGATAAATTATTCACGCTGCTCGCCGAGAATTTCCCCTGCGATGGAGGTGAGTACAGGAGAAGGTTTTGCTTTTAATGGCCAGCAAACAGGCGCAAGTTTTCGACTACTTCACTCCACAGTTCCCCCTCGTTGTAATGATCCCAACAGAGAGACAAGTTATTAATATGTCTTCAGTGCGTCAGTTGCTGGCAGTGCAAACTTTTGGGATATCTGCTAGTAATCTGCCTAAGATGGCGCCCAAATTAGCGTTGTCATTAGGCGCATGTCCCAGCAGTGGCCGGCGACTGTTACCGTTACCGTTGCCGTTAACGTTAACGTTACCGTTACATACCGGAGAGCCTAAAAGCTGTTGACACAATGCAAATGCCATTCAATTTGAGCGAAACAAAGCCGAAAACTTTGACATCCTCCCTCTACATCTCCATCTCTCTCTCTCCCTCTTCCCCTCTCTCTGTTCCACTCACCTAGTCTCTGTTCATTGTAAATTGCTTGTGTAGCAAAGTTTTAACCTTCGGCAAGTTAAACAATTGTCAATGTTTTACGTAAATCTCAGCAGAGAAGAATAAAAACAGCGATCGAAACTGTCACTCGTAAGTAATGGCTATTAGTGGACATTAAGCGCAGCTACCTACGAGACTACCTTGCCTTATATAGGGTATATTTGCTATGATTACAGTTGAGCAGAAAGTTCCCCAACTGAAATGAACTGCGGCACGTTTTATGTGCACTCAACTCTTACTTAGGATAACTTTTAGTCGAGTTAAGTCTTGCTCTGCTTTATTCCCATTGCAGTTGAACTACTGCTGTTGTTGTTGCTGTTGTTGATGTTGCTTTTTTATAGCATAATTATGTCGCATAAATTGCTAAAGTTTTTCACGCTTTATGCTCCCTATGCCATGCTGCTTATTGTTGACATTACAGACGCCGTAGTCTCCCTCGGCTCTTGTTGTTACTGCTGCCGTTGCTGTTGCAGCTGTTTAGTTGGTGGCGCTTCGAGTGCCTTTTAAGTTTAGCTGGCCCGCACAAGTTTGCCGTATTTCTGCCATTTTCAATCTGTGCATCTGCCAGCGTTGCCAACGCGAGATAATGTGAAGTTTACAGCGTAGGTAACAAGTGGCAACAACAAAAATAACAACGGCAACAACGACGATGACAGCAAAAAGCAAAGTTGTTGTTTTTGGCTGTCTAACAGACTGTAATACCCTGTAAGTAATGCAGAGATGCATTTAAGGTGTGCAAAGTAAAGTAAGAATAGTAAAGAAGGCAAGCTAAATATACATAACTTTAATATAATATCTTGATTTGGTTGGATTGTATTTATAAAATATATCTTAATAAAGTTGATGCAAATGACCTTTGCTGTTGCCGTGGTATCTACTAGCCAACACTCTATAAATTATTGCCGTTTTGCTTTATATCTTTGCCCTACTGGTTGTTGCCCTTACTGCACTCCCCACAGCAGTTGCTGCTGTCGCCAGTACTTAGTGGGTTTTATTGCATCTACATTAAGTGTGCATTTTCTTTACTTTCCCTGCTTCCGATTTTTCCCCATTATCTCGATTTTTTGCAAAAATCGAAGTGCAGAATTTTTCAATTGCCGGCAAAGTTTTCGCACGCTTTAAAATTGCCGTAGCAATTCAATGGAAATATTATAATATATTGACATGTCTTCTCTCCCTCTCTCTCTCTCTATCTTCCACATTCCCCATCTCTCTTTTCCTCTTCCTCGCAGTCAAACCTATCAAGGAGGAGGAGCGCAACAAACAGCTGGAAAATGGCAACAAATGCACAAATGAATATCATAATCAACCAAAAATGGCACTGGCCAAATCAAGCAGTGGGGGAAAAAAGTGCAGAAAAGCATCGCGACAGTCACCGGAGGATGCTGTGATTCTAGTTGTAAGTGCAGCAGGTGGAGGGGCAGAGACTGGAGCTGGAGTTGGAGCTGGAGTGGTCGCTGCAGGTCGCGGAGCAGAGGAGTGCGTAATGCCAAAGGGAAATAAGCAAAGTGCGCAAATACGAAATAATGTCAACGAAGCAGGCCTGCAACGTGTTGAGGAGCAGTTGCAGTCGGAGCTGAAGACGGAGATGATGCAGGAGCAGGAGGAGCACAACAATATGCTCGTTAAACCAAAGTTAAAGTTGAGTAAGAAAAGTTGGCAGATTACAGGCCGAGATCAAGACGAATTGCGCTGCGATGAAGTTGCAAACATAAATAATGGCCAACAGAGGTCGCCCCAGTGGCAGGGGCTGGGGGAGAAGGGACAGGTGCTGCAAGAGCGTGAGCACTGCAGCCACCCCCAGCAATATCAAAATTATCATTGCTCGACTGGGAAATCAGCCAGCAGCAGCAGCAGCAGAAGAAGCAGCACCAGCAGTGGCGACGAGGCGAAACTTTCGCAGTCAACGAGCGCCAACAAATTGTCAACCGTCAAACGGGCAACCGCCGCAGCCGGCGCGACCGCAGCTGAAATTGCACTTGTAGTTGCAACAGCAGCAGCACCAGCAGCAGTGGCAGTGGCAGCAGCAGCAAACAGTGCGGGGGGAGAGTTCAATGCGGCCAGGACGGGGTCATCAATAAAAGCAGCGCACTTTGACCGGACCATTGTTCACTTTGGCGGCACCTTGTGGCCAACTTGGCCTGCACCTGCTCTCCGCCTGCTCACCCGCTCAGGTGTGCCCCCAGCGGACATAGCCCTGTCTGTGTCTGAGTGGACGACAGTGCAAACATTTCACTTGGCTCCAATTGGCGTGGCCATAGCAGCGACAGCGACAGGCGGAGCAGAAGTAAGACAGGCATCTCGCGGAGAAGCCAATGCACTTTGATGGAGCTCGCAGATGTGGACAGAACTGAAGTTAGAGTTGCTGCCTGTACAGAAATTGATATGGAAATGGATCCACAGTATGCATAGGAAATTACTATAGAATTAATTATATTTTAGTTTATAGATTTTAAAATGGAATTTTGCCAATTTCGAATTTAATGTGATAGTTTGCAGTCTTAAATGGAATATGTGTATAGAAGATTACTATATCATATTGTTATTATTAAATATAAATACTCTTTCGATATGGAATATTGAAAATGGTTAAAGGAAGTGGCTTTAATTTATTTATTGTACGGACGGATATTGCAATCCTCCGTTTCCGTTTCGAGTCAGTCGAAGAACTTTAGTTGTATCTTTTTGTTACAGAGTCAAAGATCTGATCAGAGGGCACACATCAAGGTAAGTAATCTAAAGATATGTTAACGGAGTAAGATTATCATCTATCAGGCATTGGAAGAGACTTAAATAGAACTGGAAATTGAAAAGTCTGCTTTATTTTGACGTTAGTTGAAGTTAAACTAACGTTGTGGAATTAGCAATAAGTATCTCAGATCTAGTTTCATAGTAATCTCCCGCAACTGTGATAATTGCTTGGATTATAGTTAGTCGAATGAATAATTGATGGCTAAGTACACATTAACATGCTCATCATGCAATAAATGTGACAATTTTAAATGTCAACAAAAACTTCACTTGCATTCATTTTATTATTCTCTATTTTTTTCAGAATGCCTGCGACTTTTTAAATTATATTTACTTTTTTCAAGCTTGTCGCTGGGTTTGTAAATTTATTTCAAATATGCAAAATACAATTTGAAATGTGTTAAGTTTGCAGAAATTTTAATTAAAAAAAGCATTTAGAAATATGCTTGTCTGGCACGTTGGAAAGTACCTGAGAGGAAAGGGGATGCTCTTGTGCTGTGTGGAATGAGTACCCGTTGCCGGCCAAAAGTCATTTTAAAAATGTATATGTATTTTGATGCAGCCATATTTGCATAAAGGCAGCAACAATAACAACCACGAGCAGCCTCCTGATAATTGACTTGCACGCAAATTAATGTTTTTTGCTTTTAATACATACAGTTGCGTTCATACGTATATGTACACATGAGATGTACATACCTACATCAGCACACGTCTGTGTGTGTGTGTGGGCTTGTGCTTGTGTTGATGTTGCACGCGTTGCGGGCGTAAATTGCTGCGTTGTTTGGCAAACACTGTGAGAACACTCCGACGGGCGACGAGCAATTTTCATCGACCAAAAAGTTGCAGAAAAATAAATTTTCGAAAAAATTCGGCGTATAAAAAATACAATGTGTATTCACATACATAATTACTTATGTGCAACTCAAACACAAACATGCCCACGTACATGTATACTACATGTAGTTCTACGTTCTTGTTTCATTTTAAAGCATCCTTAGCACAATTTATTAAAATGTTGCGTTATTACAATGTTGCGCAGGGGTGTGGGGCTTGTGAATAATGCGTTCGTGTGCAACAGACAGTGGGTGGAATGAATGCCGACCCTATGAATTGAACTTACTTAAAACTCAGGCGCTAAACTCAAGTCAATTGAATCAATGTAAAAGTGCTGCATATTTTTAGGCTTACACCATAAATTCGATGCGAAATTGTTCATTGTTCATCATTTAGTGACATGATAATTAGTACATAAACATATAATCATTAGTTATATTGTTTATTATGTTTAATTTCGCCACATAAAAATATATATACATACTCTTATTATATATTTCGTATTTTATTTCGTAATTTCATCAGAACTAGCATATGATTAATTATTAGCAACAGATATATTTTTAGAAGTGTGCACATGTTATTGTTCACACATATAAAGCTCGGTATAAACGATCTGTAGCAGTATGCCAAGTAAATAGTTTGATTTGATCGATCAGCTGTGCGTCAGCTGTGAGACTCGTTGTCATAATCAGCCGATTCGACTTCGGCACTTATTGAGCAGAGAGACAGTCAATGCATGTATGTATGTATGTACATGTGTATTCACCATATATACACATTTTGGTATACACAACTGTATGCTTAATCAGGGAAACCTTTAGCAGCGTTCCCAGTCTTCGATTACATGCGCTCTCGCTACTTATACCCTGTAAGTGATAGTTGCAAGGAAAGCATGTTAGTTGGAAAGTTATAGAATACCAATGTATGTATTGACAGACAGGTGGGAATATTGAGTTGATACATTTATTAATGTATAATGTTCCATATATTTTTAAAATGTTTGAGCATATTAAATACTGTAATTAAACATGCATTTCAAGTAATTTCAATTTGTACAGGGTATGTGTCTTGCGACGTCGCGTAATCCACGCATGCCAATTTGTTGTTTCTCTTTTACTTCTTTGTTGCTCTTTTCTCTCTCTGTCTTTGCTGATTACGTAGGCGTGTTTGTCGCTGTGTGCGTTGTTTGCTTTCAGTTAGTTTTAGTCGATGCGCGTCGCCCTTCGCCAAAGTGCCGCGCCTATTCTGCCTGCAATTGGGTATGTACAGCAAACACAGGGTATGCACGCGCGTGTACACATATTTATCTCTGTACGGATCTTTGTCCAATCAGTGTGTACCCAATGACATTGTTTGAATTAAGCTTTTTAATTAAAGTGGCCGGCAAACAGAGGCGCGTGCGATTGCACTGCGCGTAGAATATAAATTTTTATTGCTTATAAAGAACGCGCAGACTTGGCGTCGCAGTACCGCTATTTCTCCGACAACGCTTAGGTCGCCCTCTGTGCTTTTTTCTGCTGGTGTTTCTCTTCTCTGTCACGTGCACCACATTCTCGCTTTGGCGCCCGCGTCTTTTATTTATTGTTGTTGTTGTTGTTTTGGTCAATCGCTTGCGTCACATTCGTCATTTTGACTCTTGTGAGTATTGTTGTGCTTGTTGTTGTTGCTTATGCTTTGCTCTAGACAAAAAGAGAGGCAGTGAGGGAGAGAGAGAGAGGAATAAAAACAATGTTTAGCGAAACGGGTGAGTTAATTTATTGACGCGTTTTGTGATGGATTCATGTCGAGTGCGTTTACTTTTATTATTAACCAATTAGAAGTCCATTAAATGCATCAGAGTAAATCACGTGACACGAGTTCTTTTGAACAAGGAGATCGCTAGGAATGTGAACAAAATAATCGGTTGTAATGGGTTAAATATTGTTCTTAAAATTATTTTTTTGAATATATGTTTGTTTATTTAGATTTAAATATTTTATTGGAGTATCCGCAATTTTCTACATAGTTATTTTTGTTATATTTGTCCTTACCTTAATCTAATAAAATATCTGAATAAGTTACCTGATTAATTTATTATAGTTACCTTCTTAATCATTTCAGATATCTATAATATAGTTGCAGTTAACGTGAGGCCAGAAATACATAATATAGTTGCAGCTAACGAAGGGCCAGAGCTACAGAGTTTTCGTCGAACATTTCTAATTGAACTCGATACTTTAGAAGTGCCTGAGGCAAATCAAACTAATCAGATGCCTGTCGAGCTTATGCGACGTGCCAGTGAAACGGCAACGAATAGTATACTGACAGATTTGGAACCGGAATCGGAGCGTCTGTTGGCCGTTAAGGATGAGACCCCACAGCCCCGACCACAGCCTCCGCCTAGAGTGCACATATCCACCAAGGGGCCTTACAGCTCCACTGAATTCAATGGAAATGGTGAGTAAATGTACAAAACTAAATTTCCAATTCATTTTGTATGTATGTGCGTCCTCCTACCTCAAGGGCGTTGAATGTAACTACAGGGTTAGAAAAAATAAGAGAGAAAAAATAAAACATACACCGAAATCAGTGTAAATGGTGCAAGCTGTGCTAGGAATTCATCTGACGCATCGCACAAACGCAAGAAAAAATGGCCGCGCTATTTTGGGAATGCAGCGCATTGTAACGCAACCCAAAGCAAAATTGTTTTACCCGGAAATGATTTTCTTGCACACGCACAGACTGAGGCACACACACACATACATATCTGTAGCATGCGAATGTACAGTGGAACAAGTTGTGAAAATTTATTAAAGAAAATGAAGAATACATAGAACAGTATTCTTTTTTTTATCCTTATTATACATATTCATTGAATAGATCAACGCATTATTAACTTGGTTAATTTCGATATCTGTAACTATACCAATGTTATATCTGATATCTATATCATAAAGTTTCACGACTTAGTTTTTCCTGAAAAACTAACTATTTCAAACAGATCTTACATATTAAACGAGAAGTTTGAAGAAAGTTAGATATGTTACATTAAAGATTCCCTTAACATCTAAGACATCTCAACTGACTGTAGCTCACTCATAATAGTCGTGCTTACGATATTCCACTGTATCGTCAAACAAGGACATCGGCGCCAGGATGACACACACACCCAACTGCACAGACATTCCGTTCGATGTCAGAGATGACACCGTTGCCGGCCAACCGACTGATGATGTTGGCATCCACAAAAAAAGACATGTACACTGATGCACACATGCACACATATGCACACATAAATGCATGCGTATGTGTGTGTGTGTGTTTGTGTTGTTTATTTAAAGTTTTTGCCTCTCACAACTCTGAGCCAAGGATTGTGTGAGTACTCTGCTCGCTAAAAGAGTTCGGGCCACATGCAGCTGCCCTGTCCTAAGCGGATTGAGGCGTTCCGATTTTAAGGCAACTCCATATACAAAGTGGGCAGGCGGAGATTTTAAGACATTGCGCTTCCTTGCCGTGGCGCCAGCAGGACTCCTCACATTCGTACAGCTGCGAGCCGAACGTCCTGTATAAATGTTATTCCAGAGCACATGCACATAATTACATGCGAATGTATGTGTGTGCGTGTGTATCAGTGTGTGTGTGTGTGGTGTGTGGCTTTTCAATTTTGACTTTTCCGGGCTTGCCTTAGTCGGTCGCCTCGACGTGCCGATGGATTTTTCTTTTCGTTCCTGCTCCATTGGTAAAATGCGCAAGAGAAAGTGGAAAAATACATCAAGAAAATGTGGAAAAATATTCTTAGACTGAAATAAGTAGTCAAGCTTCAAAATTGATGTTTTACAAATCAGCTGGGTTTAATTTTAAAGGTATTTAAGTAAATGTAAATAAGAAATTCCTAAAGTTCACTAATCATAAATTACAATTTAAATTTATATACTTAATTCCAAATCAGTAAAGTAATTAAATTGGAAGTTCCTTAAGAATCTTTACTCATTTGCAGTAGAACAGTTTTCAGATCTGACTATAGGGTATATCTGCTAGTCGAGCATACTCTTATTGTACTTGCACTCGTTGTTTTTCGTCTTTTTTGTGGTCCGAGGAGAATGTTTGTTATGACAGCCGTGCGTATTTCCAGCGAGCTAGCCCAGTTAGCCAGCCGGCCGTTGTTTTTGGAAGAACTCGACGAGTATTATTATTATTATTATTATCGTTGCATTGCTTGCACAATTATATGATTTTTCGTGGTTGACTTTTCTCGCAAATTTTGCCAGAATTTTCCATGAATATCGTGAAATAAAGCGGGCGGACTCGCTGGGAATAATTCAAGATATTGAAGCAGAATTAAAGTTTTGTTTTTGTGACATATGAAAGACCACTCTGTATATGCGTATTCTATGTTTGTCGAATTTAATTTGAGTCCAGTACAGTCGATGGTTTTTCTAGCTGTGCTGAGATTGTTGAAAAACTTTTATACTTTGTGCACGTGGTAAATCTGAGTTTCCACGACCCCACGGTTGCTATATAAATAGAGCTTGCAAAATGGCGACATTTCTGTTTGCTTAAATCTGCAACATGAAAAACGATTTGCACTCACCAAGTCATCATTGATAAATAAATCGCGCGCACTCCCATTCATGTATAAATACACAGACAACACACACATACGCTGGGCTAAGTATGCGAGCGCATGCAAAGCTTGATATTACGTATACGCAGCGCCCAACAATTATAAATGACTACGTCGGCCTCGACGGGGTGTGTTGCATATTGTGTATATTGCATGTATGATTGTATGACTGTGTGAATGTGTGTGTGAGTGTATGTGTGAGTGTGCCACAGTTTTTGCCAAATGAATAGGAAAATTTCAGCACACATGATACACAACGCCAGTAAGTGCCAAGCCGTGCTGTCTTCCCCCCGTCGACCCTCTTCAGCTCATTCTCCTGCCCGACGCTTCATTTGACGTGGCACACATAATCTCCTTTCGTGCTGCAAACACACTCGCATACACTCACATTCCGTACAGACATGCACGTGTAGTTGGTTTCACTTTGATGCCATTTGCCTTGAGTCGGTGACGTTGACTTGGCGCTGTCGTGTTTAGCCCTCTGGCAGTCGCACTCAAGCTGGATTTTGACTTGCCCGGAGTCACTTAAGTTGAATCGAAGCTCCCGCACTGCCACTGGCACTCGTACTTGCATTCGCACTCGCTGCAAGTGCCATCCGCACAGCAGCCAATTACTAAACTACGCTTAATAGAGCGCTTTCCACTTGCCCGCACCAGCCTCCACCAGACGAGACTGTTCAGTTTGCTTTGCCGTTGATATATTCGTTTTTAATATCCTGTAAATGTTGGCATGAAATACTACCAGTCTACCAGTTCTGTATGTGGTCTGTATTATAGAATCATCTCTAGAAATATTGCAGTTAGCATTAGAATATAAACAATAAATATTCAGTTAAATATAAACAGAAAATCCTCTGAAGACGCCTACCAACTCTGTATTCTGTAGTCTGTATTTTAGCCTTATCCCTGGAACTATTGGTGCTTATATTTATATATTATAATATTTAAAGTATTTATTTAAAACAATTTATCTTATGGGTTTCCATATTCTCCCCAGCTTTCTTAAAGGGCGAAACAAATTAAAAATCCTTCCACTTTATAAAACGAATTCTTGTCACACTGCTTGCTAGTTATATACAACCTTAAACTGAAGCTGCCGCTGCTTGTTTTCCATGCAATTTTCAATATGTCTCTATAGTTATTTATGTAGCCCGTGAATGGACGAGGTTCCACATTTCATGGCTGACCTGCTTTTCAGCTGGTCCGATTATGGCATAGTTTATCCTGTCGCCATTGCTGCCGGTGCCTGGGCATAATAATTGAATCTGCGTAAACTTAAGGCATAATTTTCTCAACTTATCCTTAAATGCATCTTAAGTGAGTCCGTCCCACTCCCTCCAGAATGAATCGCTGGAGCAGAACGAGAGCGAGCACAAAGTCAGCCCAACTGGCTGTCGGATGTGTCTGCATGTGAACTTAAAAGCGTCAACAGACGACAGTCGCGTTGACTAAATCAAAAAGTTCATCAAGAGTATCCCATTCCTTTGCAACTTCTCGCAGAGTATTTTTTTCTGTCTCTCTAGTGAAAAGAAATTATATTTAAATGTGCAGACATTGCAAGCGTGGAGAGAGAGAGAGAGAGAGAGAGAGAGAGAGAGAGATAAAAGGAGAGATATGTAGACGTAGGGAAAATGGTGCTTCAGTAAACTTCAGACACACATCTCTAAGTACCTTTTGCGTACTTGAAAGGTAAATACAGACAGAAAGATTCCATGGCGGAGGCATTGACATGTTGCCGGGCCACGCACATGCCTCGACAAGCACAGGTCGGATGTGAAAGGCGAAAAGTGAAAAACGATTCGCATCTCCCTCTGAGGAGTGCAAACATTGCAAGACAAGTTAAAATGTGTTGCAAACAAGTTGACGACTGCAGGAGATATGACTGCAGATATGGGATATGAATTGATAATTTGTGATGCATTTTAATAACTCCTCATCTTCGTTTAAATGACTCTTTTAGTAGCTCGAGTCTATAATAATCAATGTTAGTTCAAACGAAACTCTTACTTCTCATTTGAATTTTATACAAATGTCGCACATTTCATTTAGACTCCCCTGCAAAGTTCGAAAACTAACATACTATATCTCACAGCTGGAATCATTTCTTTTTCTCTCCAGTTGTTGTTGTTCTTCGTGTGTAAACTTTTGCAATAATTGAAACCAAGAATTCTGTTCATTTATGCACTTGCTCGAGAAACTTTCAAATTATTTTCCTCGTTCGCCACTGGACACTGCCACCGACGGCCAACTTAAAATGGCCAAGAGAGCCCGTGGCAAGAACTCAAAAGGCAATGATAACCAGAAAGTGTATATAAATAATTTCGAATTTGAGGGAGCAAGAACAAATAACGAGAAGACCGAAAGAAATTTTTTTATACCCGGTCGAATGCACGCAGTATATTTTCTATATGTTTGGTAGGGGTATTCATGAACTCAATCGCATCCTAGCAAGGGGTATATCAGAATTGAAGTTTGTCTATTTTAAAGTTGTTGCAGCAGAGCCTTAATGACTTCGGCAACTTGCAGTTCCATAAGTACATAACAATTTTTTGTGTTAAGTGCAGTGCATGAATATGAAATATCACTGTTGCAGTTACCCCACACATACACACACACACATACGCACACACGCATACATGTAAACTCATTCCTTGCGATTGCGGCAGGCAAGCAAGGCTGGCGTCTTACCTGTTCCTCGCTATCTTTTCTTACACCTTGTGCAATTTATGCTCAAATTTCTCGCTGCAGAAAGGCTGGACCGAAAAACCAACTGGAGAGAGAGAAGGAGGAAGAGTGTGAGGAAAGCGCAATGCCGCAAAAACTTTTAAATGCGGCACATTATTCATAAATGTTGAAAGGAGCATCTGAGGTGGCCATGAGAAGAGGAAGAGGGTGCTGGTGCAGGGGGAGCTGGCCAGGGCAAACTAGCGAAGCGAGAACAGTTTGTTATTTCGCTGTTGGACGTCGCGGAGATATTTAAAATTAATTAAGGAATGTTAAATATTTGTTGCACTTCAAACACGAACTTCGCATTGAACTTGTAAATATTTGATAAAAGCACAGAGCCTAGCGAGGAGGGGTGGGGGAAGGAGGGGTGTACACAGTACGAAGCGAACCAAACTGGGCCGCACTAAAAACGAAACTGAACCGTACTGTAAGGGCAAATATTTGGCCAGCGCACTTTGGTCTCTCTGTTGATTATGGCTAATTAATTGATAAGCAAATGCTTGTAAACATAATTTTAACGCAGCGACTGTTCCACGCGACACCCCGCCCCGTCCCCGTGCTCAATTCGTCAGCTTCTCTTGAGCCCGCCAGTGTCTCGGGCCTTGTGTTGAGAACTGCCAAATGACAGACACACGACTTGTCAGTCGTGGCTCACGACGTTTTGCCTTTCCGACCTACTGCTCTGTCTCTCTTGTCCCCTTTCTCTCTCTTCTCTCTCTGTCTTTCTCTTGCTACTCAAATCGATTGATGTGCCGCATTAATGTTTCACTAGAAGTTTCATAATTTATTATAAAGTCAAATTGCTTGACTTGCTGATGAAGTTTAGCTTTTTACAAGCTTCCATATTGTTGATCTCAGATTTGTAAAGTGAGATATAAAATGTATAGTTTTTTAGAGTAAAGTTCATTGAATGTAACGGTAGATATAGCATTTGATTCGTTTCGCATCAGTAGGTTTATAACTAAGCAATTCCTGGTCTTTAATGAATTTTCACTGCGTCTTATTGAAAAGCAACTGAGTAGAGTATATGTTTAGTCATGGATTTCTCTGCTACACTAATCTCAAAATGGTTTGAATAGATTTAAAATATGTATTAAATTATGTATATCAATTTGCTTTTAGAAAACTATGTTTGCATGTCTCATTTTTAACGATACCAATAAGTATATCATAAAAATGTATATAACTATTTTTAACTGCCCCTACAGTATTTTCTAATAGCAGTACCTTTTTATAGCTCTTTCAGAGTATCTACCCTTCGTTATGCTTCAATATGCTCAATATACTTTTTCCTCATTGTTTTTAACATTTAAAAACAATCGAATATTTATTTATTTTCTCAGCCGCTGTCGTGCATTGGCGTCCGCATTGTTCTGCTGCTCTATCGCTCAGCTGCCTTTTGTTGTTGTTTTAAATTTATTTGTTAATTTAACAAATTAGAAAACCGAACGCCAAAGCGTTCGTCGGGCACGCGAGTAATCATCGAGCGGGCCTGCTGAGAGAATTGCGAACACAGTTTGGTCTATGTTTTTTATTAGCATAAGATATTGCATTAACGAACGAAATTATTCTCCCATACACGAGTATCGTAGATAGCAGAGATCTAGCGACAAACAGATACAGATACAAATTAAGATAGAGAAATTTTCCATGCCTTAAGTTAAAAATAATTCGCTCACTCAGTCGCATATCGTCGCCGTCTACTGCGCGTCTGTGAGATCCGCGCGAGATTAGTTAGATTCTGTTTGAAAATATATTTTCTTTTTTAATAAATCTTACCGTCTCGGTGCGGTAGGTCGTCCGAAAGTCGAACGCGTTGTTTACAGTTCGCAGTGTTTCCCCAGCGTGTTGTATTATTCTGTATCTTCTGCGAAGTGTGTGGTAATTCCAAATGATGCGGTTAATTTGACAAGAATAAAAACAAAACAATATTCACAGTAGTTGTTAAGAAACTAAGCATTTATTCTAGGTACGTATTCTTGTGATTATCAAGTTGTAATCACTGTAAATTTTATATATGTATGCCACGATGTATATATTTTTAATTACTATATCTATATAAACCTATGTACATACTCGTATAGATATAATTTACGAATGTGTACATTTATGAATGATATATACAAATCGCTTTTGAATGCTTGGTGTTTTTTGAGCTTTGCTTTTGTCACAAAGTATTATTTTATTAGATAGCATTTATATAAATTATTCTGAGATTCTAAATTGTTTTTCATTGATATACTTTAAATATTTTGTTAGATTTATTACATTTATTGGCTTTTTAAAATTACGTGAATTCAAATGTTCATTTACTCATAAAGAACTGAGAGATCATTCGTCACAGATGAGAAATGTTCAGTCTGCAGATACCCACGAAAGATTGAGAATCAATGAAATTTTATATAAGCTCTTGCCAGACGATCTTCGATTACTTCTCGTATGTCATTCGTGTAAAGCTAAAGACCCTGGGTTCTATAGAAAGAAATGTTTGTGTCTCACTTGGTGGTGAAATGTTATTTATATCATCGAAAGTCACGTGCTTTATTATTCTTCAACTGTATTTGGGTTATACACATAATAAATTAAAATTTGGTATTATATGTTAAGTATTCGAAAGATTTCTAAAGCAATTCCCTACGATACGCATATTGCACTTGTAGTTTAATATCGCTTAATTGTACTTCACTCGATTCTTGTCGAGGCCTTAGAAGCTTGGATAAATGATGAAATTGAGAGTTAAATCGTTTTTTTGTCGCATTTTTCAGCATTTCTAGTCCATTTGCGCGCTCTGCATACGAAAGCTTTTTAACCTTGTCAATCAATTCGAGTTTTGCTAGCGAATCGCATGATTCGGATTGATCCGTAATTGTCACGTGATAAATCAGCGAGCAAGCAGGAAAATTATAGAAGTGACGAACGGACAACGGGGCAGCTGGCAGATATGACACCAAATATATGAAAACAATTAGCAAGTTCAGCTTGACAAGTGATACCAGAAAAATAACAACAAAAAAACCGGTCACAAAATCAAATTAAGATGCCGCCAAGTCAGCAACACGCTTTGCAAAGCTTTACATACTAATTGGGGTGAGGGAAATACTCCCCCCACTATCTCCCAAAGAATCCCCAAGGTGCCAAGTGTTGAGTGAAAATCAAAATAAATAAATAGTTAATTTACTTCAATTACCATTGCCATTACGCGGGGAGGCGCAAAAGAAGCTGCTCGGCTTAAGGCAGAAGCTGACGTTCATTATCAGTGGAAATATTTATGCTCTCCACCTGCAGCAGCAGCAGCATCAGCAGCAGTTGCATTCAGGCTGCCAGAGTTGTCGCTGTGACAATAATGCCAATTATGCCACGTCGGCAACGGCGACGACAGCAGTGACGACGACAGCGACAACGACAGGCGGCAATTGC
Source organism: Zaprionus nigranus (assembly GCA_018903425.1). Lineage (NCBI taxonomy): Eukaryota > Metazoa > Arthropoda > Insecta > Diptera > Drosophilidae > Zaprionus > Zaprionus nigranus. The sequence goes on along the minus strand of JAEIGD010000003.1, from coordinate 5,924,870 downwards.
AGGCACTTTAACCCATGCCAGCCCCAAAGACAATTTCCTTTCAATACTGCTGCTGCCGTGCTCACTGTTGTTGCTGTCGTCGTCGGCATCGTCACCTTTGCAGGTGTCGCTACTTCGGTGCAATCAGCGACTGTCAATCTATGTTGCAATCTTTAGTTTGCCATCAACGCGATGTCGTTGTTGTCGTCGTTGTCTTAAGGAGGCAGTTTGCAAGGTTGCAGGTTGCTGATGTTGCAACTGTCACTTTATGCATGCATGAGCTGAGCATAAATGAATGCAAAATGGGTTAAATTCAGCTCGCTGGCACTTATAACCAATTTACATTCCCCCAGTTGGGCCAACCAGGCGTCTATTTAAATCGTTTAAATCTTCTTCTACCACTTGCAGGCAACCAGCAACAGCAGCAGCTGGAAGAGCAACAGCAACAACAACACCAGTTGCAGTCGCAAAGTGACAACATGACGCAAAACGGCAACTCGCAGGCTGCTGGTAATCCCGCACCGCCGTCACATAGTAAATTAGACATACAAAAATTCTCGGAGGACTACAATAATGGAGCGTCGGATGTTGTTGTCGGCGGCGGGGGAGACGGAGGCGGGAATGCGGCGGAGACGGGACAACAAAATGCAGCAACAATAATTTTAACGCCGACATCATTAAATTTAACAAATACAACAGCAAATGCTTCAGCTCCTGCTGCTGCTGCTGTCGGCAGCGGTAACAATGGCGGCCGAGGGGGCAACGCCGACAGCGGCAACAGCAACAACAATGGCAGCAACAATGGCAACAATTCGGCTTACCCCGCGCACGGTGAACACTACAAAGGACCTAAATGGTAAGTGAAATGCTTATATGGACAGGGATACCCTAGGCACACAATGTTGCTAATGTGTCTGCCCCTAAGTGTGTGTGTGTGTGTGTGTGTGTGTGTTGCGCGCATTTGCTTAACCCTTTGAATGCACTTCCGGCTCAGCTAGGCAGACATTCGCACTTGCATTGCACGCGTTTTTCGCATATCCGTTTTTCCCCATTGTTCCCCTTCTTGTTCCCATTGTTGTCGCTGTTGTTGTTGTTCCTATGGTTTCTATTGTTGCTTACTTGTGTTGCACATTACATTCTGCTTGGCATTTCTTTCATGTGCTAACCATGCGCTCTGCCCTCGTCACGGCCAATGTCTGCCGCCGTCGAGTTGCTGCTGCTGCTGCTGCTCTTCCCGTCCCTGCACCGGAAGCGACACCCGAACCGGTGTCTGGGCCAGAAAGCGAGTGCTTTATTTGTCTTATTTGCCGTTTTCTCCCCATTTCTTGTTGTTGTTGCTGTTTTTGTGTCGTTTTTTTTGGCTGTGACACTCGTTTTAATAGCTCTTGCAGTGCCTGCTCGACTTGGCAGTGGATCTGCCACAAGAACTGCAATGATTATGTTGCAAACGTGCCGTATAAATCGTGCTGGGCGCGAGGAAGCGGTGTGTGTGTGGCAAGTGTGGCACGGCTGCATTTACATAAATGTTTTGTGTTTAATGTTTGTATGTGTGTGTGAGTGGCTATGTGGTTTTGTGTGGCGGCGCCTAGTTAAACATCTTTGACCATGGCAAAGTGCGGTGTAGACCTTGTTGAACGCTGGCTTAGTCCATGTTGCAGTTGGATTTATTTGGATAAGTTGAGCAGCAGTGCAAAGAAGCTGTAGGCATTGTTAATGGTCTGAAAGGAGAGAGAAATAGAGAAAGAAGGGAAAAGAAAAAGTGCTGCAATTAACACTAGAAGTACAGAGCAAATGAGCAGACTTCAATACATATATCATTCCCATTATAAGACCTATTTCCTTGCATTTACCCTACGTATTCGTACCTTCATAAAAATGGGTAATCCTATTTCAAAGAATACTCCAGCCCGCACCTTGACGGGTCGCTTCAGGAACTCCATGTAACAGATGAGCTCCTTGCGAGTCTTCACAGAATACTCCAACCAATTGGTGTGAAAGACGCTGTTTGTTAGCTGATTCGCATTAATCGTTAGTTGATTGCCATAGTAGCAGGGCAGGAATATCTGCAAAACCATAACAGCCTCAAACTGCAACGTGGCCAGAAAGAGACCGGGATTCTGTTGAAATCCCATTTGAACCAGGCGATAGCCACTAAAGCAGATGATGAAGGCACTGAGAATCACCTGAGAGGCCACGTACGGCGAGACGAGTTGCTGGCATTGGCGGGTCAGTCGAAGCAGACGTTGATGGAAACGAAAGATGCGCCGCAATTCTGGGAGAGCCTCGTGCTCAGCTGCCTGCTGCAGTGCCAGCAAGCGTATATTGAGAAATCGGTAGAGCAGACCGATTTGGAACATGAAGAAGCAGTACGTCGTGTCCAGGCAGACATTGCACAGGCAGCACAGTGACACGGCCAGCACATTGTAGCTCCAGGCGAGGAGGTAGCCTTGTGGATTGTGCCACTCGAAGGGAACGTAGTAGCCAAATGGCATTTCGTACTCATCCTGCAGCAGGACACTGATGAACCCAATCAATGCCACCGCGTAGGACCCGCCGATGTACAAGAGGTAGATGCGCTTGAAGTTTCCCTGTTCGCGTCTGTATATCTGCAAATCCTCGTGCTTGGCACAATCGTCTAACTCCTGGACAAGTCGAGCGGCCTCTTCACGTCTGTGCAGGATGCTGATGACCTTTATCAGTAGCGGCAGCATCGTCAGCGACATGTACATCACTCGTCCCACTTGCTCCAGGTCAGCAGACGTCATTGCTTCCAGCCACATGAGTGCGATTTGGGTGAATGTCAGTGGCAAATGCAAAATGTAGGGATAAGTGCGCTTCAGCCAGTTGCAGGCAACGTTTTCATCCTCCCATTTCCAGATTCCAAGCCAGCATTGCACCTTTAGTAGGGTATGCACTGCAGATTTACGATCCTTAGAGTTATTTCGGGTCATCTCAAGTTCAACTCCAACTCATTTGATTTATTGCCTCAAAGTGAGGTTTCACCTGCTTTTATAGACTTTTTTCACTACCCAAAATACATCAAAATTTTATAATTTCCCTCTAGTATATCTGTTTGTATGTGTATTTGTGTGTATGTGTATAGTCACCCTCTTTTCTTTACTCGATTTTGTTGTTCATTTCGTTTTGGTTCCATTCCCTTTCTTACTTTATGTTGTCATCCAATGTGTTAAATTTGTCCTAGGCGAAAATGAACTAGTTCCATTACTTGGCGACTCTTATGAGAGCCAGCCCTGGTTTCATTTCTAATTAGCCTGAAGATATTTCCAAATTTAAAACCAAAACAATTACAATAATTAACTTGTTGACCTAATGATACCGATTATTTTTGTTGTTACTCGCACATTGCGTATGTCACGCAAGTCTCGATTAAAGAAGTTCGCTTGAGGGTTCCTTAGTCAGTTCAAGGAAGACACCATGAGGTTGCAGGTCGAAGTCTCAGTAGCATTATTATAACTGACAGATTAATACATAAGTTGATATATTTCAATAAGTGATACATACTGGGAATTATTATATGGAAATCTGAAACATTTATATTTCTTTATCTAAGACATTTTAAATGATGGCATTATTCAAGTTTATAGTATAAATAATTTGTGCTTATAGTAAAAAAAGAACAATGAGTAGTAGTAGTGTTTTAATATTAATATAATTTTTAATAAAAAATACTCCACGAAGGTTTTATAATTTTCTCCAAGCACATAAATATTCAGTAGGAGAAGTAGAAGACAAAGAAAAATATGAAAAACCTATGCAAAAGTAAAATTACCAACCAAATGAATAAAACCAATTAATTAATTTAAAGGAGCAAGAGTGAATTTTTATTGGTTTTATAATTTTATTTTATTACTTTGATACATTGAGCAAAAGTGCGAAAAAGCTGTATGCATTGTTAATGGTCTGAAACGAAATAACAAATTAGTTTCAATAAATTATTATTGGCATAGTCCATCACAACCTTGACAAAGATAGGGCAGTCCCACAGCAAAGAAAGTAACCAGCTTGAATTCTGACAGGTGGCTTGAGGTACTCCATGTAGGTGTAGAGCAGCTTGCGACTGCTCTGCTCGCACTGTAACCAGTTGATGTGGTAGACCTCGTTGGTTAGCTGGTTGGCACAGAAAGTGATCTGGTTGCCATAGTAGCAGGGCAGAAAGATCTGTAGAATCATCACACTGACGAACTGTATCATGGATAAAAACTGGCCGGGATTCGCTAGAATGCCCACGTGCTGGAGGCGGTATCCGCTGAAGCAGATGATAAAGGCGCTCAGAATTATTTGTGAGAGTATGTAGGGTGAAACAAGCGTCTGACACTCTAAGGTTATTCTGTAACAATTTTGGAAATATTGTGAGAAAATGAATTTGTTAGGAACACCTTAAACAGTCACCTGCGTATACTTTTATGAAGTTTAAAGACCTTTCTCAATTCGTTTTGAAATTGCTGCTCATTGCTTACTCCGTTCAGAGATCTTAGGCGCATGGCCAATAGACGGTAGAGAAGAGATACGTGGAACATGAAGTAACAGCCGAGAGTGTCCAGAGTTATGTTTGAGATGCAGTTCACAGTCATACAAGCTGTACAGTAGCCATAGGCATACCAATATCTCCTCTCATTGCGCCACTCAAATGGGACAAAGTAGGCAAAGGGTAGTTCAAAGTCCTTTACAAAGAGTACGCCAACGCAGGCACTGCCGACAACTCCCAGACTTATCAGAATATATAAATAGAAGTACAGCTTGAAGCTGCGTTGCTCTCTCTTCCAATTTTTCTGTTCCTCATCGGATCGCAGTTCATATTCAGGAGAATGTTGTAGATGATGCAACAGTTGCCAGGCGGTCTCTCCACGATACCAGATATTCAGCACCTTCACAATGAGCGCAGCTTCGGTGATCGACATGTAAAGCACCTGTCCAGCCTGTTCCAAGTTCGATGAAAGGAATGCCTCCAGCCACATGAGTCCAATGAAGGTGAATGTGAGTGGAAAGTGTATTAGATAGCGATGATTTCGTTTGAAAAATACCAGAATCGTGGATTCGTCTTTCTTATCAGGTCCCCAAGACCAAATGCCAAACAGGCACATGATCCACAGAATCAGTCGCATGGCTGGGGCGCGGTCTGTTAACTTGTGCATTTTGGTAAACTCTATTCTGGCTTCACTTTGTCGATGAACTTAAATACATGTCTCGCAGCCCAATTAGCCGTAATTGAATTTCATTATTCAAACAAACGTACACGAAAAGCCATTTACGGCAATTAATCCTTTACGTGCCGGGAATAAGTACCAATGTAATAAAACTCATAATTATTGTGGGGTTCTCAGTTGAAAACAAGAAGAAAAGGCAGAGCCTCAATGACAGGTTGTACTTGTATATCTATATATAATTTAGTGTTAGTCTTTACTGATTATTCCTATGCTAAGTTAATATAATGTTAAATATTGGCTATTTCTGTTTATAAGTTATTTTATATTGTTTACTTCTTTACAGGTGGCGACACTTGGTGCTGCACTGGTCACTAATCTCGGAGCATGTCGCACTACTTGCCATATTTCTGGGCCTGTGGGTGTTGGCCTTCGTGTGGTTGCCAGAGTACGCTGTGCCGAATATGGCCATCATGCGGATTGTGTTGCTCTTTGTGGGTGCACAGATATCTGGAATACTGGTGACCTTCATCCATCTGCCGGACATGCTGGGCATGCTCTTCTTCGGCGTGCTCTACACCAATCTTGGTCTATCCAATTTCGCGGGCTACGAACGCTTTGAGGTTTTTCTCAGGTAACACAGTGGGGGGCTTTGATGGTTTGATTAACGTTGCAGCTCACTCACGGTTGTTTATTTTTCTCATTTCGGGACTATTCAGGGAAATGGCTTTGATCAATATCATGCTGCTGGCCGGGCTCGGACTCGATGGTGGCGCATTTAGGCGCTTGTGGCTGATGATTTTGCGGCTGACTCTGCTGCCGACTATCGTTGAGGTGGCTGTAATCGCCGTGTTGGCCTATTTCACGCTCTCCATGCCGTGGCTATGGGGTATTGCACTGGGGTGAGTTGAGTTGGGGAGGTGTTTAAAGAGGTCGTTAGAAATGAATCTTTTCTCTCACTTTGCCAGTCTGGTCATTACGGCCGTTTCGCCCAATGTTGTCGTGACTGTTATGCTGAAGCTGAAGGAGGATCGCTTGGGGCTGAATAGCGGTATTCACACACTCATCTATGCCATGACCACGTGCAACGATGTCGTGGCCATTTTCATGTTTGGCGTCATTATCAGCGTAATATTCTCGACAAGTACGTGTGGTCGACCGCACAAGGCGAGTGCTCAGCTTGATGCGAATCTCTTGCATACTTTCAGGCTCGCTGACACAAAAAGTACTGCAAGGACCCATTGGCATTGGTATTGGACTTGTTTTTGGCTATCTTTATGGCATGATGCTGCAATATTTGCCGTCTCGTAATGCGGTAAGTATTCGCGATGCGAGTTGACTGCCAGACAAAAGCGCAGCGCACACACAGAGATACACTCAAAGGCACTCAGACTGTTGCATGCGCCGAGTGTAGCATACTTTTGTGCGCTCGAAATGCGCATTCAGTGAACACTTACACACTCAATCAGCGCATTTAATGATGCAAAACGCAGAGAAGCGACATTGCAATATCAGTGGGTGGCATAAAGCTTCCAAAGCCATCATACACACTACAATGCAGCTGTGTGGGTGCAAGTGATTCTCTCAGTACGCGTGTGTGTGTTTGTGTGTGTCTGACTGTATCTGTGTCGTAGTTGGGCGCATTTTGCATAAAAAGATACTTACATCCACGACGACGATGGCGTGATGAGGGCGATGTTGGCTCTGGAGCTGGCGGCATTTGCGACGACAGTTACTGCCAGCGTCCATGGAAAGTTATGGCAACTGCGCTCGTGAGCAGCAGGCGGCAGCCAGCACCAGGCAGCAGCTCCTGTTCGGGCTACGGCTCCGGCTCCTGCTCCGGCTCCGGCTCCGGCTGTAGCTACGTTGCAACCACAAAACTCATTGCCGCAACTTACACCGCTAATGGCGCGCATAATCAAACGCCATGGGTGGCACTGCATGCCTTTGAACTCTCCAAAACACACACACACACACACACACTCATACACTCAGTGGTGTGCGCTCCCACAGTGCACACCCGGTCTGCTCATAACTTTTGTTTTCGCGTGCAACTTTCATGGCCGCAACCCGCGCCAAAACTGCAGCGAGCACAAAAATTGTCACGCTGTGTGACGCGCTCAAGACGCGCCACTTGCATACTTGCATATTTAACATGCTGTCTATGTGTGTGTGTGTGTGAGTGCCTGTGTATGAGTGTGCTCGCCTGTCATCAAGCCTCAGTGTCTTTTTTTTACTGTGTGCTTCTTTTATTTTATTATTATAATGCGATCCTATTTTATGATTTCGTAGTCATTGTTACCTTTTTTTACTCCGTTTCCCTCAGTTTTTTATATATTTCGATTTTTGACAGAATTTTGGCTGGCAGCGAAAAAAAAAAGAGAGAGACAGTTGATAAACTTTTTGGTGGCACTGTGAAATTGGGCCACATCATACTGTAAATGAGTGCATAAACTCCTGCTAGCGCTGCCAAAAGTTTGTGCTAGTTTTTTGCAAGATAAACCCGATGTGGCATGATATATGATACTGCTCTGTGATAGCGGAAATTGATAAGATAACTTGCGAGCTTGTTGTAGATACTAATTGGCGAGAGCATCCAAAAGATTCTGTATGGCAACTCATTATTTTAATTACATTGAGCTGAATTTTAAAGGCAGCAAGAGTTGAGGTTTATTAATATAACCTATACGCCTTGATTAAATGGACAATGGGATAAGACTAGAATGACTAGAGATAAGTGGATTTAATTGAATTCTATTATATATTTATATTTTTCATGATATTCCCTAGGTCTACGCAAATGGTTTGCGCTTTGTGCTGACTGTTTTGGGAGGCTCCATTGCTGTAATGGGCAGCCGTGCGATTGGCTACACCTCGGCGGGAGCACTGGGCTGTGTGATGATGGCCTTTATAGCTGGCATTGGCTGGAAGCGGGAGGAGCTGAAGATGACGCCGCAGCAGATGCAGGCCTATAAAGTGGTGCGTAGACTGATGTCAACTCTTTGAATTATCATTTATGCGCCTAATTAATTTAAACTCCTGTAGTCTAGTGTACCCAAGCGTCTGGACCTGCTGTGGAAGTTCCTGAAGCCCGTCTCCTTCGGGCTTATTGGAAAGGAAATCAATTTCCACGTGCTCGAGGGCCATGTGATCGGCTATGGTGCATTGCTGGTGCTGCTCGGAAGTTTGGTAATTAAAATGCCAGCCAAAGGCGTGGCCACAAAAAACAGCTAGCTAAAACTAAAGGAAGGGGATTTCCCCTGGTTGCATGCCACTTATTTAATTTCTTTAGTTTTTTAGACTGTCCTTGCGGCTCGCTTGTCGGGCCAATTCGCAGAGCGAAAAAAACTTGAAATGAAAATGTTCTTAGCCGCAATTCAAATGTTTTACCTGCACACATATACATGAGTGTGTGTTGGTGTGTGTGTGTGTGTGATTATGTCTGACTATTTTCTGTGTTCTCTCTCTTTCTCTCTTTTTGCAGTTTCGCTTGGCTTTTGCATATTTATCCACATATGGCGGAAATCTGTCCAGAAAGGAACGTGCCTACATTACAATTTCCGGTTTTCCCAAAGCAACTGTCCAAGTAAGTTGTACCGTTCCGTGCCGGATACGCGGACATGGGGACAGTGTAAAGCTTTTTATTTTTGTTTTCTTTTTTTTTTGGTTTCACTTTGGCTGGACAGTTTTTGGCCAGACATTATTTGGGTTATGTGTGTTGTTTTCCCCGAATGCTTAAGTCGTAGCTGGTTGCTCGCTTGCCGTGTTTGCAGATCATGTTTTACAGTTGCATGATGGCGCTGGGTGGCACTCGGTTGCCATGGTTAGCTCCACTTTCTTCTGCTGACCATTGTCTGCAGTCGGACAGTTGCACTGTGTCACAAATGTGTGTGACTGTGTGTGAATGGGTGTCTGTGCCATGTGGTTTACGCGCTTTTGTTGCGCTGCCAGACTGCGGTTGCTCCAAATGTAAATGTTACGTTACTTTGGCTTACTTTTGCCAGCGAGCCAAGCGAAACAGCGTTCCGACAGAGGGACAGACGCATGGACAGAACGCAAGCGAGGCAACCTGCTGCTGTTGACGCTTTTTAACATGCGCCTTATTTCCAGTGGCGAGTTAACTACACACGAAATTCTACAGCAAATGTTCCTCCTTGCCTCGTGTCTCTATCTCCCTCGCTCTCTTTTTTTCATTCTCTTTTTAATATGCGGTTTGCTTGCTGCATTGTTTTTTTGTGATTTAATTAAAATTTTAGCACAACTTCGTTTAATCCGTTTTCGTTTCCATTTCCGTTCTCCATTCTCCGTCCGTCGTTCTCGTTCTGCTTGCATTTCCCGCTTGCATGTGGCATCCGGTAGCATATCACTCATACGCAGCGTTGGCTGGACCAGCGAACATCCAAAAACAAGCAACCATGGTGACCATTCCAGGTTTTTAAATAATACCCATGAAGTGGACCAAATCTAGTTGTAAAGGAACCCAGTGCATCTTAATCCGATAACTATATCCCATTGCCATCAGAGGAACAATGAGATAGTAATAGTGATGGTTTCCATCCATAACTAATAAACGTACACATGAACAGTGTTTAGTAACTGTGGTTTAGAAACAATCTTTGGGGATGAAAGTCAAGAGCAGTAAGGGTATATAAACTTCGGCATTCCGAAGGTAACCTTTATTCTCATGGTCTATTGCAACCTCTCTTTCACTCTCACTGCTTCTCTCTTTCTCTCTTTTGCAAGGCTGCCCTGGGACCCGTTGCCTTGGATCTGGCACGTGAAGTCAACATTGCAAGCGATTTGACATTGGCCAACAACGTGCTCATCATTTCGGTACTGGCCATTATTTTCACAGCGCCACTGGGTGCCATTCTAATGCTGCGTCTAGCTCCGCTCTGGCTGAAACATGGCGACACAGTGGACACCGCCGAGACGCCAGTGACGCCGGCACCGGGATCTCTTACCAATTTGGGCGAATTGACCTCGGTGCGAACTCAGAAAACGAAATAGTCGAATAGCACGTCCCGCTACGATATCATGCGATTATTCCATTCCAAGAGCATTTGGTGGAGGGTAGACTAGCTCTATATAGCAAATTTAGTTAGTTAATCCAACTGTGTTTGTACTGTACTTACTAATAATGTTTATTGTACTAATCGATGTACTTAGTATCTATGCTGGCTGTACCTTTCGATGTACTTACGACTAATGCTTACTGTATCTCTTGATGTACTTTGTAACTAACTTACTTATCCCTTTTCAATACAAGAGTCCTAATAAATATAAGAGAAATATTGCCAGATTGTTATTTCTTCACTTGGATTAGAAACCTTTGAAAGTTTTCAAATATCTGGAAACAATTTGGGAATTTACTCTAAAGAGTGGCAACGGTTTTTTTTCTACTTTTCAGAACTCGCCAGCTAAGAACTTCATGTCATTGCAAAAGTTGCTCAAATTGTCAAAGTTTTTGTCACTAATCCTGGTCGACTTAGAGCTTCGTCTAATACACAACGAACTCAAACAGAATTTTGACGCGAATGCTTGAAAAACGACCCGAAGCTTTCAATCGGCACAGAGATTTTATTGTTTTTGCTGTTTGCCGCTGTAATGTTTTGCATTTTCGGCACCTAATTATGATGGGATTTGTATTAATCCCGGACCTGGATTTCGCTAATTGGTTTTTCAATTAATTTAAGCAGATTATGTTGTTTTTTGTTCTGTCAGAGAGTTTGGCTAGCTAGCTGTAAATTCTCTAAGGGTTTTTCTGTCTGCGAGATTAGTATGGGAGAAAAGCATATTTATATTTGGAAATTTAAAATTAATGAGAGCTAACAGGGAAATCTGAGCTAGTTTCAAAGAGAAGGGAGCTGATATTGACTGTCTGCGGGGAAAGCAGATTCAAAATAATGAATACAATTTTGAGCTGAGGAATTTAAGATTAAATTGGCTTAATTATTGTATAAATATTTTGCTTGGCGTTTTGATATATTTCAATATGTATTTTCTTATGCTCAGTTCATTGATTTGTGGTTTTTAAATGTCTTGTTCAAATGTTTCCCTTCAAACTGTTGAATAATCATCCTAATAGGTCAACAAATGCATTTCAGTTTAACAGAGCAAGAAGGCGCTGGGAAACAAAAAGAAAATGAAAATAGAATGCGGACAAAGCTATTTAATTGAAAACTGACTGCGTTTTGCTTTCGCCTAGTCCTTAGCGACAGACAGTTGAGGTATTTGCAATGCAAACGGCTTAGAACAAAGGGACCTGCTATATTATTTCTTATTCCAGCTGTTGTTGCTCTTCTTGCTGTCGCTGTCATTGTTTTTGCCGCTCGCATGATGATGGCGGACCCAGCGCAGAGTTGGCCGGTAAAGATGGTTGTGGCCAACTGCGTTCAACTGCGGCCAGCTGAGTTCACGCATTTGGATTTCAGTTACCACAAAGCAGCAAATAAATTAAAATAGCCAAGCAGTGAACAACAACAAAAAATAGAGTAGAAGAAAAGAAAAAAACAGAAAAAAATGCATCATCGTTGCGTGGCATTTTTTTGCGATTCAGTTTTATTCTGCTGCAGCTGCGCATATTTTGAACTGCATGTTATTTTCTACTCCTCCTTCTCCTACTCCTCCTTCTGGTGTTTCTTCTGCTTTTCTCCTGTCGCTCTACTCGTTTTCTGCCGTTTGCGGCGCCTTTGTGCACTACGAAGAAAAGCGAGTTGAAAATTGAAGGTAAATTAGTGTTATTAAAATAGCTGCAGAGAAATAATTGCGCAAATAAATGAGAATTTTAATGAAAATTCTTTGGTTTTGTTCCGCTTTCATTCACTTTGCCCTCAGTCGCCATTCCCCATTTCCATTTCATGTTATTGTACTGCCACAATTGAATTGTGTGCCTTGCAGGTTGTTGTTGCTGTTGTTGTTGTTGTTGTGCAGCTATTTGCATTATTGTTATTGCGATTGTGGTTTTAGCATTTATTAATGTAAAAACCTGAGCTCATACGCTTCGCCGGACCTCGAGTTGGTCTGTCGCGAAGAGTCGAGCTGAGTTGGTTTAATGTGAAGTTTCCACTGTGGGGTCAGTTGTCATACTGAAGTCAGTCAGTTGCCAGATGGCGGAAGTGCCAGCATATTTAAATAAATTGCAGTACCCTAAGCCATATAGCTTCATATTAGTCATATGATCTGGAGTTACATCATATTATATTTAATTATCATGTGTAACTGTATGATATATGACCTTAAACATGACATAATATGTTAATATGAAGCGTCGTTTCCACTTTATATGACTCAATATGCCACGCAATTGAAGGCAAGGTTAATTTTAAAATGGCTAAGTTTGTCATATTTATATGACCATAAGTATTTGCTAGTTACACTATCAGATATGCATAATTACAACTGTTTTAGCTGTTAATATTTAATATGTCATCGTTCAATTATGCAGAGTATTCAACAGTCTTACTTCTCCGTTTTCATGCTCACCCGACATTAGGTCATTTCATTTCCATTTTATCAAATGTTTATCCCATTTGATTAGTGGCAAAGTAAAGAAAGCATAAAGGGGTAAATGAGAGTGGGAAAAAACCGAGCGTAACAACTAAGAACATTTAAATTTTGCAATTACCGCTGAGCAATTGAATTATGCCGTTGCCTTTCAATTGCCTTCAAATGGTTGTCGAGCACGCCCCAGTATGGTCAGTATGGTCAGTATGGGACGTCAGCGTAGTCCTTCACCGGGTTCTTATCGCTGGGCCATTTGAGTTCTGCTCGGGCCGTTGACCAAGCTTATCAGCGCAGCAAAATTATTTTCCTGTATTAAATAAATTCCAACAGTTTATTATTGTAATTCGCATGCTCAGTTCGCGGCCTCAAACGGGTCATATGGCAATCCTATTGTGCTGAAGACACCCAACGCACCTTACACACACATACACCAACATGCACACACTTACAAATATATACATACACATACACACACACACACAAACACAGCCCACAAACTACAAACAACGTGAAAGTATACGCCGAACTGGCTGGAGTCGAAAATCAAATCAAAAAGTTCACAAAAATGCCAAAAACCCCAACAACAACAACAACAACGAAAAGAGCGAGAGAGAGAGAGAAGGGGAAAAGGAAAAGGGGAAGAGAAAGGGAAAGAGGGAAAGAGAGGGAGAAAACTCAGATCTGTGCAACAAAAATTAAGTTATAAAATTTTAAGGGCCGTGTGCGGTTTAATTTCCAAATGCCACGCCAGACCCGCACACACACACACACACATATATACATACACAGGTGGGCTAGTCAGTTTTATAGGGCGTGGCAGAAGGGGAATATATGTAGCTGCCTGTGGTATGCGTTGGGCAGAGGCGCTGTGAGGGGCTGCGAAGGTAAGCAAAACCATTTTCACATAGAAAATTAATGAACATTTTTATCAGGATTTTATAATCTCGTAAAGGTTCTTTTAAAATTCATAAAGTAAAAATGTTATAAAAAGTAGAAGTCTTGAAATCGAAGAAATAATAATAATAAAAGTGTCTGGGTTGCATATACAGAAATCTATGAAATAGAAGGCATGCTTTATCACACCCCCTTCAAACATGAGGCCCACTACGCCCCTGCTGCTGATTACCATAAGCAGAAGCACAAGGTAAAGTTCGCCCGGTGCGACGTCGTTGGCGTCGGAAACGGAAATCAAGAAAACAAAAAGAATGAGCTCAAATGAAGTCAAACTTGGCTCCCGCTACGGCTTCGTCTCCGACTCTGGCTGTGCAGCCAGTTAATAAAGTTAGTTGCGTTTGCCTTGACGGCGCTTGTTCTCTCTGTCTATCTCTCTCTCTTTCTATCTATATCTCGCTCTCGCACGCTGTTGAATTGTAAGTTATAAGCGCGCAAATTATGGCTTATAACCACAGCTACACTAACAATAACAATAACAACAACAACAACAGCAACAAGAGGAGCAACAAGAGGAGCACAAAATGAACTCGTCAAAGCAAACAATTAACATGACGAAGACACATAAAAATTCTACTTTGCCAGACGCCAGTCAATCTGCGGGTTTGACTTGGGGTTGAATTGGGATTGGGATTGTCGCAAGAAGGAATGGGTAAGAAAGGGGGCAGGGGCTGGTGGAGCTGGGTGCTGATCGCATTAAGAGGTGGGCGGGCGAAATTCTTTTTTGAAATGTGCGTTAATCACGTGATGGCTCGCTGCATTCGTCTCGTTTGTTTGCTTTTTATACAACTTGACGTTTTATGATACCCTATACTAATTGAGAATGGGCCATAATGTACATAGTTAAGCTGGTGGAAATTAATTGGCGTTGTTTATGACAGAACCTGCTTTCGATTTCACTTGTTAGGGTATGTGCAAGTCAAGCTTTTCGCATTTAAATATTCTAGCATTTTTTTGTTGCTTTATCTAGGGCTTGTCATTTGTTAATTTTAATACTTGTACACTTTATCGCCCACTTGTCCATCCGCCGTTGGTTTATGACTAAGTTTACACAGACTTATTTCCGTGCAAATACCTAATTTGTTGCGTTCTGTGTTTTTTGTGTGTGTTATATGAGTAATTAGACAAAATAGTTAGCAACACGACACGGATACCCGGACACCCTCCCCCTCTGCTCCATTCTCATACATTTGATGATGATGTTTCGTTATGTTTTGTTTTAGTTTTATTATTATTTGAGTCTTAATTATAATAAATTTGAGCCGGGTGAATTTTGAGGGCTGAGTTAAAAGTTGGACTGTCTGGATTATGTTACCATATCTCACGGCAACGACCACGGCTGTCGGGCAGGTAGCCTGGCTGGCAGGGGAAATCAATCATTGCTACTTCCATAATTTTCTCCGTGGTTGCTCCATCGCTGGTTGACTTTGAGTTCGCTTCGATCTCCCGCAGCACCAGTGTCTCGTCCAGCTCCACGCACTGGCTGGCCAGACCGCGCACTATCACATTGCCGGGGCACTCAATGCGCTTCAGGCAATACTTGACACAGGGTCGTGGTGCAGCAACGCTCTTCAGTTTCTTGCTGCAGCTGTAGTGGGCGGTGCAGCCGGGCTCCACAGGCGGCAGATTGTTGTGAATAAAGAGCGGCTGGCGGGGCGCCTCGGTGGTCGTTGAGGTGGTGGAGGTCTCGCGATGCAGCAGGCGACCCAACAGTGTGGCCTCTGTGGCTGCCACAAGTACCAGGAACAGTAGCAACAGTTTCATTCTCTTGAGCAATTGACTTGGAAATGAGCTGCACACCGACAGCTGACAATGAATTGAGCTTGAAACAAGCTAATCGCACTGATAACACCAGGCAGCAAGCTGATAAACTCTTGGCCTCGCTTATTAATACCAAAACAAACGATTGTTTTGATTTCTAGACTAGACTGAGATTTCGATTATGATTTCTCGCTCGTTCGCTCGCTGCCAGTTTGCATTTTATGGGCTAATCAGTTGCAGCGTTTTGGGGCGTGCCACA
Source organism: Zaprionus nigranus (assembly GCA_018903425.1). Taxonomy (NCBI): domain Eukaryota; kingdom Metazoa; phylum Arthropoda; class Insecta; order Diptera; family Drosophilidae; genus Zaprionus; species Zaprionus nigranus. The sequence continues at coordinate 5,909,252 of JAEIGD010000003.1, read as the reverse complement.
CGCAAATTTGACCAATTTGAATAGTAAATTGAATGGACGTGATTCGGTCAACCGCAAAATTGCATAAATAAATATTATTTAATTTCATATTTTTAGTACATTTGCATGCATAATTTAATACCGACAAGTTATGCACTGCAAAAAATTAGAGCAGGGGTTGAGTTCACTTTACAAATCTTTAAATTAGTGGCAAGTTTAACTTCCGACTATGAATTTCGCCTTGAATGATTTTTTAATTGTACTTCTATTTTCCCTCTATGATGATTCTTTTTTTCAGTCTGCCTAATATTAAAACCTTATCAGCTGGAAACCGTGTATGCATATAGTAATTCTAACACAGAACCTGGTTTAATCTTCAATTGTTCTCAAATATTTAATTTAATATTCATTTATTTTCTTTAATATTTGGCGCGTGTTGGTAATTTGTTTAATCGAAAGAAGATTTACCATTTCCTTTATTGCAACCATTTGAAACAAAGCAATTCTATAAAGGTAATTACAATTTTTTTCTGTGTTGATTTATTTAGCTGGCAAAATGACTTATGCCGCATTTGCATGTTGTGTCATCGAACCATTGGATTGTTTCATGAACTAATATTATCGTAAATGGTAATTTCATCGAGTGAATAAATCTTGTTTTTCGGTTTTAAAATGCAAGTGAGTTTCCCTGATGATGCGAATGCGCCTAAATTACAAGACAGTCCATAAAAGTGACCTAATCCCTTGATCGATGCCTGCACTAAGCCAACAATTTCAACATCCTGCTGAGTTGTCTCAAATGCCGAATCGACGTTATCAATGAGGCATAATAAATGAACATTTTGAATGCTGTTTCTATTGTTGCGCCCCGTAATGCAAAATGCAGCAGAGTCCAAGTCGGATCTGGCCTGGCATGGTCTACACACAATACGCACACCGCAACTAGAACAGATAATTGATATTAATCGTAGCCGAGAGCTGCCAAAATTAATTTCCAATGCATTTTCACAGAAGATTATTGATGACGAAGACGGGCAGATGATTATGCCCAATGCTAATGAATGAATGAATTTGTGCCGCCAAAGCATTAGCTTGTCCTTCCTCTGCCGAGCAACACTTGGCAGTACTTTGAAGCGAATAATTGATATGGAGAGAAGGAACTTGAGCTCGGACTCGTTGGGAAAGTGGAGGTGGAAGTGTAGCTCCATTGCTTGACCGGTGAGTTTGGGAGTCCCGGAGGCATTTGCCTAATATGTATTAACATTTATTGCCATGATAGGATGCTGTGCTGTGCTGTGCATAGAAAAACGCCTGATAAGGCAATGTCTGCAGACCGGAAATTGCCAAACACTGATGCTTCCGCCGGAAATAAGCTCAATTGTTGCCGGCTGTGAGGGCCTTGACGCACACACATAACATAGCAAACATTTTCCAAATAAAGCTTAAATTATTTCATCAAAACTCAAGGTGCCCCGAGGTGGAGGTGGAGGGGAAGGAAGCGTAGGGACTTAAGGGCCTTCGTTTTAAGTGCCATAAAACGATGCGTATCTGCGTTTCTATCAAAATAATATAGAGAAAAACAACAACAGAAGCAAGGACACAATTCACATTTCCCATTCTCACATTCGTTATATGGGCAATTAAATTGTTTTCTTATGTAACACTTTGCCGAATAAACAGATTATAATCTTGTTAAAACTATCAATTTGAACGGCCTGCCCGGCAAAGTATACAAAATATAATAAAAAGAAATTACACACACTGTGTCCACAAAGAGGAGGCGCTGAGCCACCAAAGAGGAGGTGAAGAGGAGGCGAGAAGAAGCCGAAGTCGGCATTTAAAGAACATTGCGCCAGACGACTGACATCAACGATGTGTTAACATTTAAAGGCAGCAAACAGACTCAAAGAAAACACAGAGGCAGACACAGAGAAAGATGACACAGAGAAAAAAAAAGATAAAGAAAGAGAGAGAGAGAAACAGTCAGAAATTATACGATAGGTTCCTGGTAAGTGGAGCGACATCAGCGTCGAGACAGATGTGCGTCCTTATAGATTTACGCACACTTAAGCAGCGTTTACTCTGTCTAACTGCCTGTCTGACTGCCTCAGCCCTGCTTCGCCTTAGCTAGCAGTTCCGAATAGTCGTATAAATCGTTCGTCAGTCGCAACTGTAGACTTAGCTTTTTCTCTAAATACCCTGCAGTCATTTTAAGTATGAACAAAGAGTGTATATTGGTTGCTGACAAGTAGAGTTAAGGAGAAAGTGGGAGTTGGATGTTGCAGACTGATATTGGGAATATGCTTGGTTAACTTAAGATTATCAGTTTATTGCTGGGTATCTTTAAGGATGGCCACACTTGCCTAAGCACTATGACTTCTTTCTATATTGTGGGCAGGGGTAAGGGTCTGAGTTTGGGTGTGAATGAAGTGCCACGTTTTCACGCATTTGCTGGAATTTGACGCCTCCGCCTTGTCGCACATGTCGTATGAGTTTTATGTCCTGCCATGTTTGCGTCTGCCCCCCTCGCACCATGTCTCTCTGCCTCACACTATTTCCTATCCCCTTACACTCTTTTTTTTTTGCTAGGCACATTTATTTGCCTTTGCCCCGCTGCAGATATTGTTGCGGCTCTGTTGCTGTCGACGTTGCTGCTTTTGTTAGTTCAACAAATAAAATTAGTGCTATAAACATTCGTTTGCCAATGCGACAGCGTGTGAATGTGTATGAGTATGTGTGTGTGTGTGCAGAGTCGTATGTGCTTTGCTTGCTTCCTTTCTTCATTTCTTCCTTCGCTCCGTTTGTCCTCTGGCTCTGAGTGCGAGCATTTGTTTACATATTCGCAAGTCTTCGCCACTTCACAATTTTTTCCAGTTTCTTATGGAATTTATTTTCATTGCCAACACGACGACGATATCCGATGAACATCGACATCCAGCTCAGTTTAGTTCAGTTCGCTGCACACTGGGCTATGCTATCACTGAGCTGCAACTTGTTCCGCCAGGTGACTCTCGGATGTTTGTTTTAGTTTCATCTGCTTCCGTGTCCTGCAGTGCATCTGCTCCGTTTTGCCCGAGGTGCTTTCTCAAGTTGAGATTATCTTGAACTTGTATTAAATAAGTTTATATATGAGCTGCAATTCGAAAGTAACGAATGGTTGAGCCAAAACTTGATCCATTTGCAATGGCGAGTTAGTGTACAAAACTTGACATGATAGAGCGTGTTTTAACAAGTTGTGTCGTGCCAAATAAACTAGAATATTGTTGGGAGATACTTAGAAGAAAATCACTCAAAAGTCGATTAGAATGAGCGGATTCCTCTTGCAATGCGATAGTTTTTAATCGACTAGATTTAACATTGTCTGCAGATATTATTATATTTTATAAATAGGTAATTGCGCTGCATGTGTATGTGGTCGTGTGTGTGGGTGTGTGTGTGCGACCAGCCACATGATTATAATTTGCAGTTGGACAGCTACTAAATCGCGCAATTCGGCGGCGGCGAGCAAAACTAATTGCTGAAATAAATTGTATAAATATCGCGATTGAATTGCAGTCGCGATAAAAACATGAAATAATTCGCATGTTGCAATTAACCGCAGAAGCAACAGCGCTGCGGCGAATAATCGAGTTGTCTGTGGCGGGTTAGTGGGGCGTGGTGTCCAGTACACTGCTCTGCTCTGCTCTGCTCTGCTGTGCCATGTAAAATCTCGGCCTGAGGCAATCTGAATGCGGTGCTCGGATTAGTTGCCAGGCGTGCCACATGGCGTTGTAAGCCCAACAAAAAATGCGATTATTGTTTTTGTTTCATTTACGAATGATGCCCACTGTTTGTACCTACTACGCATATGCGTTAGCCGCAATTTAATTGCATACAAACAGGCGCACACACACGCGCACTGCCAGTCAACACACGCATTTTGGGCGATTAGCGCTCAATGAAGTGCGCACTTACTTTATTTCGCATTCGAATGCAAATTTCACTGGTCAGCCCCCGAAACTGTTGATAACAACAGCAACAACGAGGGCTGCAACAACAATTGCAATTAGACATGCAGCTGCAGTTATCGCGGCCAAGAGTCTGTTCGCTTGCCAGTTCGACTGTTTGGCCAGTTGGGCAGTTCATTGTTGCCGCTCTGATTTGTTTGCCATAATTGTTATTTGTTTTGCTTTATCAGCTGCAATTCGTTTGGCATTTGTCCAGCAAATTCACCGGCAATAAATTTTGTGCGCTGCGTTGATATCCCGATATCAGGGCCAAGTTGAGGACTAATTACTTTTAATTTGCCAAACGATTTTGAACAAATATTTGCGCGCTCATTAGGCGGGCAGCAAAAGAGAGAGAGAGAGAGATAACAAAAGACACAAAGAGAGAGAGAGGGAGAGAAGAGGGGATTGTGGGCAAGTCACTCCTGCTTTGACCTCGGCTTTACACTTGGTCGGACACGTGTAAAAATGCAGGCAAGGGCGGAGACTCCTCGCGCGTCGTTTGCCGCTGACTCCGCGCTGCTTGCCACACGCCACTTGAGTTCAATTAAACCGCACTCGTATTTGTTTGCGCAACAAACACACTTGACCAGCCGAGCGCATGGTCACTTGGCCCTGCTCCTTTCTATTGCCCTGCAAAGAGAGGAGAGGGAGAGGGGAAGTGGGTGTGCACCCACAATCGTTGCAGGTGCTCGCAGCGTCGTACATTGTTTAACAATTAACCGCAAATTGAATGCAATTAAATAAATAACGTGTTGAACCTTTCTGTAAATGCTCCGTAGGCGTCGTGCAACAACAGCAGTGGCAGCACAGTGGCAGTGGCAGTGGCAGCGCAGCGGCAGCTTTACCTTTGTTGTGCCAATAGCAGTGGCAGGGTAAATACTCATATACCCATGCACACACACACTGGCACACTCGCACGCACTGGCAGTTGAACAAATGAAATGAAATATTACGTATACGTCACGTTGGTCCATTTGCCAGCTCCCTGAGCAACAATGGCGAGCCCGTCCAGCCCGGCAGCTGCTAGGCGAGTATTTGTTTAAGTTATTGTTGTAATTCTCGCATGGCAAGTGGCATGTGGCATGTGGCAAGTGGCAATTGCCAACAAAGCAACAACTGCAGTAGCAGCAGCAGCAGCAGCAACAAAACAATTTATTGCTGTATTTGCCAACGTTGAGTTGCGAGTTCTGTCAATTATTAACTCCGTCTCGAAATCAATGCCTCGGCTCTTTTGCGATTTAATGGATCGTTAAAGGATTTCGTCTTCGACACACACACACACACACACACACACACACCCAGAGTCGGCTGAATAATAGATTTCTCTTGTTTCGCTGCACTGACGTGTTCAGAGTTCATTAAAAATTGCCGACTCTGCCCACGCTGTGCAGTGTTTGGCTTTATTGAGTTTCCATTCAGAGTCGGCCGTCTTTTTTACTATTGTTGTTGTTATTGTTGTTGTTGTTTATCTTACCCCAAAACTGTTCAATTTTCCATTTTCTATTTTGCATTTCTGTTGTTGTCGTTGTTGTTGTTGTTGTTGTAGTTGTAGCTGAAGGTTTTTTGTGGCATGTACATGCAATATAAAACTTGTTTGACAAAGACATCCTAACTTATTGCTTGCGTTTCAATTTCGCTTTTTATTGTCTCGCACACACACACACACACACACACACAGGCAGATGCGCCTGTGCATTGCGATAAAAATAGCAATATTTGATATAGAAAGAGAACAACAACAACAGCAGCAGCAGCAGTAACTGAGAGGGAGACGGAGAGATGGAGATGGCAAACTAGGTGGGTAGCATGAAACACGAAACGCAAATGTTAAGTGTCAGCAAGACATGCAAAGTTGCCCTCGTTGTTGCTGCTGCTGCTGCTGCTGCTGTTGTCACACATTGCGGTTTGTTTGATGATGATGATGCGATGGCGGCACCGCTTGTGGCAGCTGCACTCTAAGTGGGGCTGCCACTGTGTGTGTGTCTGTGTGTTGCCACATTGTCGTGATTGCACTCACAGTAGACCGTTTTTTATGGCCAACTCTGTCTGAGAGTGTGTGTTGCCGTGTGCGCTCATGTTTTGCGGCAATTTATTGACTGGTGTGAAATTGCCTAAATTGAATAGAGACAGAGTCATTGTGGCCGTGCGAGTGGGAGAGAAAAGAAAAAGGGACAGAGCAGGACGCGCCCACCTGAAATTGAAATTGCAAAATTTCATGCGGCAAATATCCTTGGTAAATTAATCTATACACACTCCTCCCCTTCCTCTCCACACTTTATAACATTCGAATAGTGTGCGAAACTTAGTCGAGTGTCAAATTGAAAAGTTTTAATGTTGCCCAAGTCAAGTGGCAAACGGGAAAAATTGCAAAGACTGAGTGAAAGAAACTTTAAATATATCTTTAGCTGCATCTAAGGCACACTTGCTCCAAACTAGATATGGATTAGTCTGCCATCATGGGCCGCACATAACTCTCAGTAATCCCGAGGCAGGCAGGCAGAACACGCTGGCTTACACCGAGCAGAGCAGAGCAGGCAAATCAACTATAATTATTATGCTTAATCTTCGCTGGACAAGGCCAATGCATATTTGGATAATGGACGTCTGTCGGCAAAGGCAGCCAGACACGGCCATAGAGGAGCTTGCTGTATTCGAGTTTGTTTCTTCGCACTTTTTGCTCGACAATTATGCAAGTGTTTCTTCTTCGCAGGCAGTGGCAACTTTGGTCCGAGTTCCGCTTTGCTCTGCTGTGTCCCTTTGCTACTGTGACTCCTTGTCTCCTGACTCCCTGGCGCTTGCTCCATGTCCTCGTTGGGTCCTCGTTGATGTTGGGACTTTTTGTTTAGGTTCTGCGCTCGCTCGTTAATTGTAATTGAAGTTTGTAATTAAAAAGTTTATACGAAGCGTGGAGTCAGTCATTAAAACGAAATGATTTTCAACTTGGCTAGCAGGGTAATACAGGCAAGATGCCTAACTGGGAGGGGCGGTAAAGCAAGGGGGGAAGTCAAGTGAAGGGTTAAGCAGGGACTGTGCTGCAGGTGCCTGTGTCGGGGCATTAGTTTTGATTTAAATGGCGTGTAAACGTTTTAAGGCGCTGCTAGATTTGTGTCTCCTTCTCGCACTTTATTTTGGCCACAATTGAGTTATTGGCCTCATTAGCGTGCGCATCGAAGAGGGCGAGAGAGTGAGCGGGCGAGGGGAAGAAAGGTAGATGCAGACTCCGATTCAGGTTGCCCCCATAGATGGTTGGCTAATTAAGCTACGAATTGAGCTGGCTGTAAATTCGGCACGGCTGATAAATGGGCCACATTACGCACGGCTGGCGACAGAGCAAACAGCATTCACCACCCTTCATCTATCTCTCTCTCTCCCCCCCCTCCCCCCTGCACACACACAGACGAATGTAAGCTCACACATTTTTAAGCGTCGGGCCAAGCTAATCATGAATAATGTGCCACATATTCACACAATAAAATCACGAAAAGGGCAACACAAAATCATAACAAGCTCGCAGACGTGACCCCTTCTCAAGCGACAGAGCACAGCAAAAAGAAATGACACTGCCTGCCTATCTGTCTGTCTTTGTCTGCATGTGTGTGTGTATGTGTGTGTGTGTGTGTGCCAGAGGCGTATTAAGTATGCGTGTCATGTCCATTTGCTGGTGCCGTTGTCACCTTCGGCGGCGTTTGTCGCAGTTCACCTCGCCCTCGGTTTGATTTTGACGCCTTTGACAGACAAAACAAAAACAAAATGGAAAGCCCGAGAAACAAAAACAGAAACCACGGCGAAAACAACAACACAGTTAAGATCAAAATTATAGTCTACAGCAGATTGTACACAGGGGATTAGGCGCGTCGCCGCCGCCAAACATGTGTCGAGAAATTTGCTAATTTTTCAGTCAGCAGCTTCATCAGCAGTTTGCAAAAAAATCTGAGGAAAACAGACTCGTTTTTCAGGCTCGTTGGAAAAGTCGGTTTTCCATGTTGCTGCACATTGTGGCAAAATCGTTGACACGAGCCTAGGGATATCCTGTAATCTTAAATGAACTGAGACATTATTTTCATAATTTATTATATGGGATTCTTATTATAATTGTTTGTGCCAAAATGTAAAGGGGAAAGCAAATTAATTATAATTTATAATAATTTAATAACACTAGAAAATGATGTGGGCTTTATCTAATTGATATTAAATATTTTAATGAATGCCTCCTAAATGTTTGACATTTGCTACAATTGAAATTTATACGACACGAGAAATCCTCAAAAACCTCTCAATTAATTAGTGCTTTTTAGAGTTGAATCTATACTCCTTATATTCAAGGGTGTATTGTATAGCCCCCTAAAGATAACAGGGTGTCTGCTGTCAGCTAAAGTAATCCCACATGTTTTTAGCTGACTTTGGTTAAAGGGCGGCGACATCAGTTGCTCTTAACAGCCGGCCGTGTGTTAGTGTGTGTGCGTGAGAAAGACTGTACAAGTGTGTGAGTAGGTGTATGTGTGTGTGTATGTTTTGGTGTGTGTTGTTTCGCAATGCTTATATGCGAGCTGCATTGAGTCAAAAGTGAACGTCAAGTGTTTCAGTTGATGTCGGAACAAAAAGTACAAATTTCCAACATGAAATAAATAAGAGAGTGGGCGTTTTCCGCTTATACGCACTTACGGAACACACACACACACACACACCTCTTAAACACACAGACACACACAAACGCATACATGTGCACGTGGCTGCGTGTGTTCACATATGTGCAAAAAACATGAGCTCACATGTGTTTGAAGCCCGTGCGCGCCTTGGGCGAACATAAAAAAAATGAAAACAGGTCGAGAATTTTCGTAGAACATAAAATATAATAAAAATGTCAAATTTTCCGGAATGATTTTCAGTCCGAATTAAGTACTTACAATTAGGTTGCCTTTTCCAACTGTTCCTGTGTTGCACATACTTTACAATCCTAATGCATTTACCCACACTTTGAAAGGGAGGTAGTATTGCAAAGTACCTGAGAAAACTTCAAAATATTTGTAAGAACAACTTTGAATGGTTTCGATATACTGCTAAAAGTCTACAAGACTCAAGCTCAACCAACAAATTGTTGAGGACATTGCCCTGCTCTTGCACAAGTCTGTATATCTCACACAAATCATGTTTATCTGGCATCCCCATTGAAAAATTAAGAAAAATGCCGGAATGGAATGTTAACTCTCTGGGCAAATGGGTTTTTGAAGGCATCTATTCTAATCAGCAGCAGAGCTAGCAGATTTGTCTATTGTTCAACACTTTGCAAGTGTGTGTTGGTTAACAGTTTTGGGCAATAAATAATTTTTATGGCCAGCACCTTGTGGCGCAATCAAATTGTAATGGCAGCCGAAGAGCCTAGAAGGACTTCCTTAACTCGAGTCGTACATCAGGAGTTATAGCCTCAACGATATCCTGGCCAGGCCGGGCCAGACCAGACCAGTTGGGCACCCGCACTGACATCGTCGTTGACGTCATTAGTTTAAATTTAATTTCGAGTCGTGCTTTTTTTTATTCCTCTTCTACTGGAGCTCTATAAATAGACCGTTATTGTGCGATTGTGCAATCAAGCGAAGATTGTAAGCACGTGTTCTGGGGCCCAACCTGGGGATAACAAATCGTCGTTATAAAGCGGCTAATGCCGCGCTATTTGTACGGAATGCTAATTTGATTAATTTCCCTTCCACTGCGATGTCAGAGTCAGAATCAGAATTCATTTTCCACATTTTCCACCGAGTCGCGTGTGCCCGCTGGAAAATGCCAACTACACGAATTTATTTTAACAAATGCAAATTCTCCAACATTTTCGGCAAGCACACACAGATACGTGAATATGAATATATATATAAAGTATATATATAAATAAATATAGTATATATAATACATTAAGCCACATCGTTAAGTAATAGTTGGGCCAGTTCCCAATTAGGATAATCGTCCTCGGGAAATGTTAATTTAAATGTGAATGATTGCGGTTTACACAGAGCGGGTAGGGTTACGGGCGGGGGGGCTGTAGGGTTGCTTTCGTGCCCTGACAGTTGCGTGCTACTCCCGCTAGGGGGCGTGTTTACAGGCTGCCTTTGACTTTTATGCGATTGGATTGGATTGTGTAAGCGCTTGGCTGAACTTAAATTCGAATTAGATTCTCTCGTGACAAGCGGCCATGCATGCGGAATTGATTGAGTAACGGCTCTCTTTGCCTCCTCGCCACCTCCTCGGGCTCCGACTCCGACTTTCGAGCAATAACGTATACGCACGGCGATTACAATTACAACTACAAGACATCAGCAAACATCGCCGACTCGTGGGTCATTATTAACGCGAGGGGAAGCAGGCACAACTTGCCCGTGCCCGGCCACAATTTATGTGGACTGTCATCAACAGGTTAAAAGTCCAACTTTTCTGACAGTCTCAACGAGCTGTATGGAAACTCAGCTCGACCCTCTCATTCCCCGTCCCATTCGTGACCCACATTCCTTTGCCATGGCCAAGAGAAATCTCGCGTCTGCTGCAAACAGCACGAGCCTGAGCTTTTGCGTGCGTGAATTTATATTTAAATGGAAGAGAGCAAATATCTGCGGAAAATAAATCTTTTTAAAGAATCATAAAATTAAAGTAAGTAAAGGCTTTAGACAGGTATGCTTACTTATGCTCTTGCGTGGGGTATATTTCATTGGGAAAAAAGTTTACAAAGCAACGAAGGAACAACTTCGACCTCATGAAGTAAGTGTTATGTATATTTTTAGCAATGAAAGATAATCTTTTTAACATGATTTTTCCGTTTTTTATTTGATTATATATTTCATTTAATTTGCCTGTACCATACTCAGTTGCCTTAATGATAGCAGTCACAAGGATTTCTACGAGACAAATGAGATTGTTCCACAGTTGAAAAAATTAAATTTAATTTTAAGAGTTCATCATCAGATTCAAGCCATATTTGCGCAGGAGTTTTAAATGTACACAGAAGAATTTGTTGAAGATCGTACTACATATGACCATTACTTATACATATTGTGGGATATATCGGATCTATCAAAAGAACAATTTATCTCAAAATCTACGGCATAACATTGGCAATACTTCTGAGTGACCTATATTCCTAGTTGCCTTTATTGGATTGCTATTAAAGTATACATTATGGATTCATATACAGAAAGTTCAAAGATCTTTGCTACAAAGCTGGTGATCTACATATTATAAAAAAATAATACAAACATTGTTTTCCCTCTTCTCGTTTCTTTGTGAGCCTGTGAAAAGGTATTATTAGTCTAATTTCTATGTTCGGGCTGACGTGATTATTTGACATGTGATCTTCGGGGACCGCAACAGGGTCTGGCAGACACGTTGCGCTGGGCTCCATCGACAGCAAGCTAGGGTGTGGTGCGGGGGAAGGGAAAATCTTATCGCTCGACTAACGAAGTAACGCCATTAGCGGCCATGGCCGCAACGACAAGTAACGGCGCAATAAAAAAGGCCAACAACCGGACATTAAGCAATAACACTGCCCACACGAGGGAGCGTCGAGGTAGGGTAATGGAGGGGATGAAAGGGCGATTACGAGGTGAAGCCTAATGAAATTCCGTAGAAACATGCTCTCGCCTGATAAGCAGCCATTGGTCAACTGGGGCAAGCGGCATGCAACATGCTGCCAAATGTGCACCACGCAGGCAAAGGCGCGGAAGCGAGCGTGACGTCGCAACGAGTGGCAGAGGGAGAAGTGAAGAGGGTTGTGGGTGCAGGGAAGGGAGAGAGAGTAGCTCGACTCGGGTTGATTACGTAAATTATGAAAAACCACAAAGCCAACGCGGTGCGCGTCATTTGCACTGCAGTAAATAATTTTACATACCACAACTAAGCAGGGATGAGGCGGGGAGTAATGCGGGGCGTGGCATAGCGAGGGCAGCTGCAGCCGAGTAGGGGGATAAGCTTGCAACCTGAAGGATTAGCCGCTGTCCTTGCGAGCATCTTGGCTGCGTTATGTCTTTGACAGCTGCCTTAACTGAGCTCCCCTTCCCCTCCGCTCTGCTTTTCTGCTGGTTGCAGCAACTTTGGCGGGCATTTATATTAATGAAAAGAAAACGCTTAACGTGCAACGTTCGAAGCTTGCTTTCTCTGCGCGCTGGCAGCTGCCACACCTAACCTCATTGTTTTTAGCCTCATTCAGCTCGCGCAGAGACCGCAACGTTTCCGTCGCATGATCCTGCGCTGAATTTTATGCAACGATTGCCAGCACTGGCAACCGGCTCAACCTGCCCACCGACCTGCAGACACTACCCCCCCCTTCCCCCTCACCGCACCTCCTTTCAGCGTTCCTCTTGCCTTTTCTTTGTGTATGCAAACAAAGTGCGAGATAAACTTTTGTTCTGCCTGAACTTTGCCACAGCCACAGTCGGCATAGAGTTCGCTTTTACTTCATCAGCTGTTGTTGTTGTTGTTGTTGCTGTTGCTTGTGTTGGCTGTGCTTTATAATTCTTACTCACTTCAACACACAATTCTCCTGTTTTTGTCCACATTTTATCAAAATGAGTTAAGCATAATTCAGATCGGGAAAACTTTGGAAAATTGTTTTCAAGTTTTTCTTTTTTTTCCGTTTTTCCGTTTTGTTTTCGTTTCGTTTTGTTTTGTTTTCCCTTTGGTTTCTGTGTGTGGAACGCTCGTCTGTCAACAACAATGGAAAAAACAATGCATTTCCCATTGTAATATTTATTATTTATTTGATAAAAATAGAATCCGTTTGTGGCAAAATAATAATATATTTTTATTACATTTCGCTGAGCGAATTATACAATAATATTGGTATATTTCTTATTTCGAATAATAATAAATCACAAACAAAAATATTTTTTTAATCAATTCAATTGTTATTAAAGCTATCGGATTTAATATTTTCAAAAAGAACATTTACTCTTAGTCTTTCTTGAAGAAGTGGAAGAGAAACAACTTAGTGGTGGGGCATTTGTATTTATTCCATTTGCCACACTTTGTTGCAATGTCTGTGCACAATGAGTAACAGTGGCCAATCAGGCGGGTGGCAAGGAGGTGGAGTAGGAGGAGGGGGCCACATGCCACATCCCACATCCAACAGGCATCAAACCATCAAACCACTTCAAGCACTTGGCCAGCCCAACCACTCAATCTAACGGCTCCACCGTCGAGCTATGAATTATGCAAATCTCTTGCGGCCAACGTCGCTCAAACTCAAACTCAGATTCAGATTCAGCCGCAACTAGAGCGGGAGAGCGGCCGAAAGAGAGTGCGAGTGAGATGGCCTGTCGAGGAAAAGAATCAAACAAAATCGATTGATGTACAAATTTTTCTTCACATCCGCAAACAATTTGCCGTCAGCGGCGGGAGGTGAGTGCAAAGGGGATGGGCGGGGGAGCACCAAATGGAGGCTGCCTTTTGATTTGTGCCCCAAATGACAGGCATGCTACTAGGCCGTTAAGAGGAGGCTGATGGTGCTGGTGAGGAGGCGCCCGCTTCATTGGCAGCCTTCTCCTAAATTATGTAGATTTGTTTTAGCATAATGCTTCAGCGTGAGTGTAAGTGTGTGTGTGCGTGTGTGTGTGCGTGTGTGTGTGTGGCTTATTTTTTATTCTTTTTTATTTGTGCAACTGCAGACAGGCGGAGGCAGGGAAAGGAGGTGCGGGGTGAGTACTTGAGTGAGGCAGATCTTTGCTGCTTGGAAGCACAACATTTTAAACCGTCATTAAGCTGCGCCCATAAATATCAGAGCTCCTCCTTCTGCCTTGTGCTTCCCTCCCCCCAATTCCCCTGCTTGCTGTTCCAAGCGCCCACTACTTTTACGCCTCTTGGCTACGACTGAAGAATTATGCAAATTTATTTGGCCATCGCATTGCCCTTTTGGTGTTGCCCGTTTGCCACCCCTCTCCTCTTGCCCTTGCACTCTCGCTGTTGTCCGTCGGGTCGAAGCTGCTAAATTGCACTGAATTATTGCTTGGGCCGTTTGTTTGTTCCAGCTCGGCTTATTGGATGATATTCCGCCGACGTGATATAGAGTAGTCTCTCGCTTCGTCTTCCTTTACTCTCTCTTTCTCTCTTTCTCTATCTTTCCTACCTTATCTATATTATCTGTTCCAGTTGCGCTTATTGCATGATATTTGTTCGAAGTAGAGAAGGCACTCTCTCTATGCGGCTCTATCTCTCTTCTGCTATCTCCCACTTTCTCTATTTTACTTCTCCTCTCCCTCTCTTACTCTCTATCTCCCTCTCTTCTTATCTATGCCTGCGCAGTTAAGAACGAAAACTTTCGCCGAGTGGCAAAAATCAAATCAGTTGAAAATTAATTTAATTCGCACTTGGCTTGGAAAGTTTTTCTTTCATGTAGCTTTATGATTTGCTTGCATTCACATTTTAGCGAGAAAAAGCTAAAAAACGAAGCACGAAAATGGAAAATTTTAATTATAAAAGTTTCAATCGTACTCGCCTTGTTGCCGTCTCTTTTTTCCTCGCTCTCGCTTTCTCTTTCTCTTTTTGTCCGTCCGTCCGTCTGTTCTTCTGTCTGTCAGTCACTTTGTACACCGGAGAGCAAAAAACAATGCGTAGCATTTTTAATTGTTGCAAGTTTTAACATTCAGTCGAATGGCAGAAAGAAAGAGAGAGAGAGAGACGAATAGAGAGAGAGAGAGAGAGAGATAGAGATAGAGAGAAAGGGAGATGGAACTGGGGGGCGTGGCCTGACGTTGCCCTTGCCAATTTTACCAATATTAATTATGATTTCATTTCAAGTCAGCCCGCAGTTCTTTCTACTTCGTTCTCCCTCTCACTCGCTCTCACTCGCTCCCTCTCGCTTTCTCTTTCTCGCCAGTCCATGTGAATGTCCTGAGAGTTTGCGCTTGTGGCGCAACTTAATTAATTTTACATTGCTTGAGGAGTCTTGCGCTGGCTGTCAGAAAAGTGTTCAAATGATAAACGAGCTAATTAATATGCGCCAAAAGTTTTCCCATCTTCCCCACCACACTACACTTCCCCCTCTCTGGCTGGCTAAAAATTGTCCCCTGCGGCAAGTGCAATTATGCATTATGTGATTTGCGCAAATTTTCATTGCATACTTTTCGGCTAGGCCAGTTGGCAGTTGCAGCTGCAGAGTCGCAGTAGCACTTCCAGTCCGAGCTGCAGTTGCAGTTGCAAAGCGGGTCAACGACATACATAGGGCAACGGGTGACGACGGGCGATAGTGTGCGACAGTGGGCGGTAGGACGGTGGGCGTGTCCTGCAAACGTTGCGAAATTTCATTAAAATTCATGTGAAATATATTGAGACTTGCATGCATAATGGTCACTAAGTTTGAAATGTGCACAAACTTGTGTCAAGTGTGGCGCGCCCATTTTTCCACTTCCTCTGACACACACACACACTTGTACACACACTTACCTACTCGCACTTGGTCTATGCAAATAGCAAGCGGCAAACGACGCTGTGTTGCGACTTGCAATAGCTGACTTTCCTGGCGAACTTTCGGGGCAACTGCTGGGCACCCTCTCCTTTCCTCTCCTCCCCCTTTCCCTTATAGGGGGGTAGCGGCCTCTATTTCCTCTGCGTTTTAATGCATTTCTATAAAAACGGAGCTCAAGTAGTTGGTGCGCTCTATAAAATTTCATGCATAAACTTTTCGGAAATGCAAAAGTTTGTATAATTTAAGCCAGGCACGTATGCGGTGTCCAGCTTAGAAATGCTCCAGCTAATGTCGTTAGAGCGCTACTAAATACTACAAGAAAGAGCGGTAGGAAAAGGGAATGCAGAGAGCAAGAGAGTCACAGAGAAACTAACAGAAAAAGGTTGAAAACAGAGAAGGAGCTGTGGAAAAGCTGCTGGCTGGAAGGCTATCGATGATATTTAAAAGTCGCTTGCAAATTAAGCCAGAAGTTTGACCTGGAAAAACTACCTTGTAACATGTCTCGCCTGCGCTTGTTAACTGCTTGATATTCTGCAAGCTGCTGCTCTTAACTTTCCCCACACGGACAGCGGCGTATCAAGGTAATTTTTCAGAGGAGGATTCAATAAGTTTCAAAGAGCATTTTTAATTTAGAGAATTAGAGTATGTTTAGTTACTTGCATGCACTCGAAATCTTTCGCCGTGTCTCTGTTTCTATCACTGTGTCAGTCACTGTCTCTGCTTCTGTTTCTACTTACTCTTTCATGATGATGCACTTTAAAGCATTCACTTGAAATCGAGAAAAAAAACTTATATGTTCCTTATTTCAACTCCAACTTTAACGCCTTTAAATGAAACAGTTCTTCAGAATTTATTTTACATCTAATGCTTTATTTTGTATTCGAATAATTTAGAGATTTTCTTTTTGGTTTCTTTATGTTTCTTATACGCAATAATCATACAATGACTAGTTAGTAATTAGTGGATTCTCTTTGGTTTTTCGTTCGTTCATTTTTTAGGTTTTTCCATAAGATTTTTTGGGGTTGCTTGCGCTTTCGCTAAACGTTTAACGGTTAATGTTAGTGGTAATGCTGATGCAGTTAATGCAGTCTAATTAAAGTGTTTTCTTGCTTAGTTTGTCTGATTAAACCGATGCAGTGGCGAGTCACCCGACCGATGGGGGTACTCACTACTCACTGCTTGAAACTGTACTAATGCGCTCGACAGGCAACGGGTTCGGTACGATCGTTGCGCTGCTTACTTTACGTTAACACATACGCACTCACACACATACATACACATACATGTAGTATTAATGTTGGCCATTTGCTGTAACCGACAGAAAATATACAAGTTGACATACGATCGAGGTGCAAAAGCTGATAAAAGTATGCTCGATTATCGATTATCGGATATCGGATATCGGACATCGCATCTCGAATACCAGATATCGATCAACTATCTGACATTAATAATGATTAGTTAGTTAATATGTATTCCGTATATTGCAATTGGCAAAAATGCACATTTATTCATTATTTTGTTATTCGTATTCGTTTTCGTATTCGAGATTCATTTGCTTTACGTTCGAGTTTTATTTTTTGTTTTTTTTACGATTTTTATCGTTATCGTTTTCCTTTTGCTATTGGTGGTACAACATTTTTGCTTAGAGGCTAATTTACATTGAAAACTCTATGACTAAATTGATGTTTGGGTGCGCTTAAAACTAATCTGAGCGAAATGAAAATCAAAGAGAAAGAGAGATGGTAAAACCAATTGGGATTCTGGGGGGAGAGTAACGTGAAAATTACAATTTACAGCTAACATTTTACAGTAGTGGTATTCCGTTATTCCGTTTTGCTATTTATGAGTTTATTTGCAGTTTTTTTTTCCGGGTCTTTCTTTTTCTCGTTTCTGTTTTCCGTTTTCGGTTTTCGGGCTTCGCTTTACTTGTTAAACTAAATAATATCACTATAGAATGTTTGCTTAATTTACATACATTTATTATTTATGCGCTGCACTAGGTTTTAGGTTTCAATTTTTTTTTTATTATTATTTTGTGTTTTCGGTATTTTTTAGCATTTTAAAGTACGAGTAAAATGTAATTCACATTCAAATATCTAATGCATATTTACATGACCTAGTTCGACTGGATTATCCGACCGAGGATTTGCTGACCCTCCCACGCAAATGCAACTACAACACAGACACAGATATAGATATAGATATATAATCGTATTCGCTTTCGCATTCGTGTATCGCATTTCGGCTTCCGGCGCACAAACACTAATTAATTCGCTGACAAAATACTTGAAAAATTATTTACATTTTACATTTGTGTTTTTCTTACAATTATTTTGGATTTCCATTTCAATTTTCGGCTATCTTTGGTTAGTTTGCTGTAGGACATGGATCATGTGGACCTCGTAGGGCGTGGGGCATGGGAGAGGGGGTTGGGGAATATTGTAAACTAAATGGCAGGAGTGAAACTTAATAGATACCCGAATATATCGAGCACTGAAAGAGTTGGCCAAAAGTTAGACAGAGTATTTTTTTTTGCTTTTCTTGCGACTGCTCCGGGCTGATTTGTCCGACATTGGGGGCCAACTTTCACACAGACACAGGCGCGCACGCACGCATACACATGCAACTTTTGAAGTACGCAAGTTTCTTAGCCATTTTGGTGCCATTGCGCTTATCCCAATCCCAATCGCAGGCTGGCGAGGGCCAGCAGCAGGGCGCCCGGCAGCAGCAGGTCGTGGGGGAGGGCGCAACGTAGGCTGCCATTGCTGCGCGACTTTGAGCTGGCCACGACCTCGGCATCCTCGGGGGCTATGTCCATGCTGTTGCTGGCGACAATAAATTGAAATATATCGCTGACCTGCACATACAGATGGAGATGGAATAAGAGAGAGAGAGAGAGAGTAAAAACAAGGGCAATTTTTGTAGTCTTAGTCGCAGCAAATAAAGATTAAGTATCCGACGCGTGGTACACCGACTGGCCGATGGCAGACAAAGTGTCGAACTCAGTCAACGCACGTTGATTTATCTGTGATTTGGCAACAGTTTTTTCCACCACACGCAACCCGCACTTACCTCATTCCAGCCGTAACGGTTCTTGGCCTGCACAATCGCCTCGTAGTAGGCACCTGGATGCAGATGCTTGATGGTGTACGACATGATATGTGTGAGCGGCTCCGATGCCGGACGATGCTCGGGCGTGAGTATAAAATCGTGCCATCTGCCGGGCTGCTGGAATGTGTCGTTCATCTAAGACAAATAGTGAGATAGCAAGAGAGAGAGAGGGAAATTAAGTGGGAGTGCGAGAGCAAGATGAAATGTGAGCGCTTATGGTTGGCAATTATTTTTTCTTACTCCTGACAGTGCGTCTTTACTCAAGCTTAAGTCTGTCGCCGAGCGAAAACAAATTAGTAACTTTTCGATAAACTCACCCGACGCGTGGTCGGCTCTACGCTGTCCGAGATAACTCATTATATTAATTAAATACTGAATTAACACTCATTATACGGCTTAGCAAAAGGGAAATGAGTCTTTCATTACTTGCCACGATGACATTATCTTGACAAATCTCGAGTACTTCTCCGGCATATCGTACTGCTTTTTAAAATCTCTTTAGCCTTCTACTTATACACAGTATTTCATGCAGATTTCCCTCCCATTCAGAATGTACTCTCGCTGTATTTAATTTTAATCACGTGGTTCATTAGTCAGCACAATGGCCCGTCATCTTCGTCATCGTCAGCGGCAGCGTCATCGACATTGTGAATAATTTTGCATTTCATGGGAAACACTTGAAGTACGGAAAAGCTATCGAGTTTCATTTACGGCGGATTTCCAAGGGGATTAACCGAGGAAGAGAGCGCTGTTGCGCCGACAATGGCGAATAATGCGAGAATGTAAAACTGGAAACCGCATGGCATTGTCTAGACGTCACTCGACTGACTGACTGTTGCCGCAAGCTGCTGCACTGTACATATTGCACATATTGTATATATTGTACAGTTAATTAGTTCGATATCTAGTAGTACACTTACCAGTACACGTCGATAGAGCAGACGCACTTCCTCCAACGGCGGATAACTATCGATTTTCCAGGTCAGATTGTAGCTATCCGAAGAGCGTCCCCATTTGGGAGAGTAGAATTCAGCGGGACCAGGTCGACCAGACAGTTCCATGTACTTGCGTGAACGTCCCAACGAATTGTCGGCCACACAGCTGTAGAAGGGGAAGCAGAGAGAGGCATTTAGGGGAGATTAGTCGACTTCATCTCGATTGCAGCTTATCATTTACATGACAATTAACAGGATTTCTTTTAATTTTTCAGACTGGGTAGACTCGCTGCCAATCAGGCAACAACGGTGTGTGTTGCCTGCTGCTAGGCAGACAGACAGGACAGAAGTTTTGGCATTGACAGACAATTCTCGGGGGTCTGAACTCGTGCTGTGCATGGGCCCTGGGAAAGGCAGCTCTGAGACTGGGCTAATCCAAACACGTTTCATAGGAAAAGCCACTCGCCATCGCAACGTTGGCAGGTGGCAGTCACAGTAATCGGGGGAGGGAGACAGGTAGGTAGCCTATTCTATGTGGCATGTGGCAGGTGGCGATGGATGGCTCATGGTGGTACAACATGCTCTCCTCTCGCCGGGTAAAACAAAAACTTTGCGCATGAAATATTGTGTCAACATGGCGAAACTTCCGCTTCTTTAATATGTTTCAGACAGATTGACATTGATGTGGAAAACTTGTTTGCCGACATAATGGTCAGGACACGCTTCATGGCACGCCCAAGC
Source organism: Zaprionus nigranus (assembly GCA_018903425.1). Taxonomy (NCBI): domain Eukaryota; kingdom Metazoa; phylum Arthropoda; class Insecta; order Diptera; family Drosophilidae; genus Zaprionus; species Zaprionus nigranus. The sequence continues at coordinate 5,889,057 of JAEIGD010000003.1, read as the reverse complement.
ACCAGACATTGTACACTTCATACACACACACACACACTGTGTGTGTCTGTTTGGCTGACCAAAGGTAGCTGGTCGAAAGTGGAATAAGTTGTAGCAAAAGTTCCCAAATTGACTAAATCAAGGCTGCACTGCAGCCACAACTGGCAACTGACAGAGCTTTATTGTGTCCTACAACTTGTCTGGCCTCCTCTAGAACTCACCTGTAGTTGCCAAAGTCCTCCTGCTGGATGTGCCTGATGGTGAGTGTGTGGCGATTGGCCCTCGTGTTCATGATGCGCCTATCGGTCGTCTGGATGGGGAAGGAGTTCTGGTACCAGGAGACCTGCAGCGAAGACCAATGAATTCCAGTTAGTGTAATCCCAATTAGGTGCAATAACAACAGCAACAACAACGATTGGCAATAAATAAAGAATTGACAGAGAGAGAAAGAGTGCGATGAGGTGCAGCTGCTGCCAGAAAGTGGGCCAAATAAAACGCGGCATTGAATTACAAGCTAGAAAGCAAAAGCAATTGAAGAGTACAAAAAAGAGAGTAAGAACTTAGGTTCTAGGGTAGGGAATAGGTTTAAGGGGGGGGACGAAAAAAAACGTAGTGACCTGAAAAGCAGTCGTTGCATAAAACAGACTGCACTTTCATAATAATAATCCACGAAAAGCCACAACAGCGCCAGGGCAGGACTGGGCAGGGACACAAACAGAAGCAGAAACAGAGACGGGCAAGTAAAACAAAAACTGAATGAAATAAACTATAACGTTGGCCATGGCCTGGGCGAGGGGAGAGAGGGGCTCAATGATACTATAACGAAGCATTCAAAAGAGAAGGAAACGAATAACAAAACAAACCGTTGCGACTGGATCAGCGTAAACAATGCAAACGAGTTTCGCCTCGAATCCCTCGCCCGAGTGTATCCACGATTTCTCCACTTGTATATCCGGCGGATCTGTGCGTGTCACCCCACGCATACCAGCACACAAGCACACACACACACACACAAATACGCATCGTCGACGATGATGAAGGCAATGCGCAAGTTAAATGGTTGCAGCGTCAGTCGTAAAGCAGCCGTCGCAGTCCGCCAGCGCACGCAGCGAGTTGGAAGCGATTCATGATGATGTTGAGGAATAAAGAAAGAGAGAGTACAAGAAAGAGGAAGAGAGAGAAAAATGGTAGTTTACGTTAGCTTGGGGAACAAGTACAGCAAATACAAACGCACATTATGTGTGCGTCTTCTCGAATATGACTAATAAACATATCATCAGGCAACACTCGCTTGAGAGACTCGTTTTATTTCGCTTGTTCTTTTCCGGGTTTCATTTTAGCATCACTTCCAATATGAAAGCGATTTTGTAATTTAAGCTTATTACAGTTTAGATGTATAACGCTAACTATTTCTTATAGTATATATGTAGATTATATTTTTGTATTTCTATAAGTATAAACAATTATTTGATATTTTTAGAATGTCTTTAAATGCTTTTAAATACTAAATACTTTTCTCATAAATTTTTAATGTTTCTACTTAATAATTCAGACCAAATTGAATCTTTCCTATCTCTGATATTCAATTTCCTGCTATGGGCTTAGAATATTCCTTGCCAATACTTACACAGCACATCAAGCCGCATGTCTACCGTGACTGGATCACCAACTCCGTTATCTGCGGTGCACTGATAGACGCCAGCCTGTTGTCGTTCCAACTTGTCCAGAGTAAGAATGGGTCCATCTCCAATACGGGCTGGAGACTTGCCAGTGCCGCTCTGAAAGTAGAAATAACAAAAGGAAAAGGGATGAAAATCAAATTTTGATGCACTGCAGGGCAAATTAAGTTCCAATAGATTCGATTAATCGCACAAATATGCAAAGGTATCTCTCGGTTATGCAACGCAGCAGTCAATAAATGAGAGTTCAAGATGGAAAAAGTGAAATGTCAAATGTGCTCGACTCGACAGAAGTCAACTTGGGCGACATGGAAAACTCAATGTAAACACAAACGTAGAGCAGGAAGCGTAACATGTGGATAAGTCACAAAGGGCGGAGTGGGAGGTCGAAGTCAAGACTCGGAGTCGGGACTGGAAACGGAGTCATGTCTCGTAGTCGATTGTAGCAAGTCAGCTTTTGGCTGAGTGGCGCGTCTTGTCTTTGACATGCTGGGTTGGGGCCAAATAACGCCCACGGGGGAACATGTGTTGACGTGTGCCCCGAAAAAACAAACCAAATATCCAACTTACAGAGGTGTAGTGCCGGTCAGGGGTGGTATCCCCCCGAAAAAGGGGCGGGTTGAGGTTACGGAAATGCAAGTAGATTGAAACCAAATGAAATGAAGTATAACTTTGCAGGCACAACGTGTGCAGTCACAGTTGCAGACAGAGAGAGGGATAGAGGGACCCACAGACAGTCGAATAGAGAGTCAGACAGACAGATAGGCAGACAGAAAGACAGAAAGACAGAGACAGAGAGATAGATAGTCAGGCTGGCTGAGCGGTTGAGCTTTGCCGATGTCAAGTGCAAAGCAAGCAAACAAATCGAACGGAAATGTCAAATGCGCCAAAGTTCAGCAAGGCAAACGAAAAATGTGCATAGCAAAACGGTAGTCATTTTCCTCGACAAACACACACAGATGCACACAAACACGCACACATACAGACACACACTTATATGCCAGGGAGTCAAAAACTTTGGCAGCAGTTTCATCGAGAGCCTGCCAACTATTCTGGCTTCTTCTTTTTCTTTTCCACTGGAAGGTATCAGGTCATTTTCAGCTTTTCATTTCGGCTTTTGTCGAGGAATAGTATATTTGCTGATCTGTGAATCGCATTAATTACAATTTGACCCACAGTATGCAAATCGACATATTTTTCTTGGTTTTGGTCTCGTTGTTGTTTTGGGGGCTAGTTTCAAGTCTACGTTTAGCATATGATTGTGTTTCGGTTCCATTTCCCCTTTCGTGCACTGCAATTGACAGTGATTTAGTGTGCACAACCGGCATTGACACTTTTTAAAAATAGGCGCAGAACGAGAATGAGAGAGAGAGAAAGAGAGAGAATGAGATAAAGAGATATTCGAACCTGTTCGAAATCAGCACAATTCCTGTGTCCATTTTGTGTGTCAAAGACGAGGGGAAAATGCAATGAGAGAATCTGATGTATTGCAAGTTTGATTTTTCCCACAAAGGAAAATTCTTTTTCAGCAAAGCAAAATCACTCACTGAGAAAGATTGTCTTGTTCGGTGAATGGAGCACGAAAATTTGTGTTGCATAGTTTCTGGGGCAACCCATTGTACAGAGACTCAATGTACTTCTGCTCTACATATTCCATTGAGCTTCATTAAAGTGATTTAGTTTGTTACATTTAGTTTCCAAACTTAATCTACCTAGTTGCCAAATTCCCCCCACCCCCTAAATGTTGCTAATTAATTGCGAAACTTTGTTGCTCAAGAAATAAATGCTGCATTGAATGTAAGCTGTGAATTGACTTTGAACTGAAAACTTTATTCAAAAGGCAAGCTACCTCTTGAAAGGTTACACCCACTGGATGGCGCCCACACCAAAAGTAACCTAAACTGCGTAAAATGTCGGGATATAATTAATTCAATTAAATAGGCAAAATTTGAATGCCAATTAGAAAGAGATAGGCCAATGTTTACAAAGAGAGCTAAACAAACCTTTTTGGTCCAGTAAATCGATGGCACCGGATTACCAGATCCCTTACACTCCAGCGTAATGGGTCCGCCTTTGCGAGCCTGCAGCTGACCGGAAGTGGGAATGGCACGCACACTGGGAGGCACTGTAAGTGAGACAGAGAGAGAGACATAGAGAAAGGGAATCGAATATGTAAAATATTCATATAAATTTGATGTGCTTGCCAGCTCGAGTCCACTTAACACGCAGACAGAATCTGTCAACAGATGGACGATTATACTCACCCAGAATCTCGACTGTGTGCACTTGATCACGATTTATTTTGTCACTGATTTGACAGACATAATCCCCGGCATCTTGCGGCTCCAAATCAGATATCTCTAAATTATAACCATCTATCAGTCTTACGCGCTCATCCCGAGTAACCATGATGTTCGAGGCGGTGAGGACGTTTGTGCCACGGCGCCAGAGCAGCACGAAATTGCCTGCAAGAGATAAGAGCAGATGGAGTCAGACTAGTATATGAGAATGAGATAGTGTATGTATGTGTAGTTATATGTGTATGTAAGCGTTTGGACTGCTCGTTGTTTGCTGGGGAAAATTTATTGTAAAATGCCGCAATATAAACATAAAACATTTTGCAACTAACGTAGATACTTTTAAGAAGCTAAATAGATGGCACAGCCTTGTTGTAGTAGTCTTCCAGTTGCTATTAAGGCCCACACACACACATACACATACACTCACACATAGGGCTATCTATCTGGAGAGCTATCTCTGCTCTGCTTTCCGGGACCGAGTCGGGCTCACAACGCTTTGTCTGCCTGGCGAGCTGTGAACATTCTGAAGATGTCCTACTCTGTTTGTCCATCCAATTGCCTGCTTGCTTTCGAGTATGTGTGCGAGTGTATGCCAGTGTGTTTGTGTGTGTGTGAGCGCTGGTGTTTTCATCTATTTTTTAGTATGTTTGCTCATATAAATGACATAATTTCGCAGATGTTGCTGCCAGATTCGTTGCCTGCTTTCTGCCTCTTGCATATTTTATACAACTTACGCTTTTTCTTGCCGTCGCCGCCAAAAAGGCAAACGTAAATTTGTTAAACGGGATTATATGCCGCATATTATACGCATATATGTGTGACAGTGTGTGTGCGTGTTTTGTTTGTATTTTTTATTTCATTTTATATGCTTAAGTTGGAAATGCGCATCGAGCTGACAGAGCAATGGGACTCTCCATCGACCACACAATGTGAATTGTATTTATTGTTGCAAAAAATGCTATAAAATAAAGCAGGAAATAACGAAGCCATTTAACGGGAAGTAGTCGACTACAAGATGTGCTGTACAAGTTGAACTACAGAACTACAAATGTTACTCATTGCATAGGCGTTGACCTGCCCTAAAAAGTATGCAACATTTTTGGTATTGATGACTGGCACAACCATTTTTCCACTTTTATCATCACAGGGTACAATTACCGTTAATAAAACCGGAAATTGGCTGAAAATATTACATTATGAATCATAAAAACAAAATCAGAGCTGCGTATACAGCACTTATATATACACACGGCATGTTTCACGGACCGAGTAGATTTCTTGTTATCGGCCCAGGGTCTGTGAAAATCATTCAGCTCTGTCGATGCTACATTAGTGGGCTTTTGATTTCCAGCATGTGAAATCTGCAATTTTAATTAAATGTTTCGATACGCTCTGGGGTAGTCCCACTGTGCAAACACACGCACACACAGGCAGACACATGTCACATATTTGCTTGTGCGAGTGGTTCGAGTAGGTGGAATTCTCATGACCTCTGGCCGGGCATCAAATTATCCATGTGTTTTAAATGGTACATTATTAATGCCGATTTTAAAAATACATGTGCATACACGCACTCACACGCACACGCACACACACACACACACTGGCACACGCACACGCTCAGACACTCACTTAATGCGTTTACGTGTGTGCAGTTGGGCGTATGTTTGCTTCCTTCCGGTTATTAGCAGCAATCACAAAAGCATCGAGAACCCAATGAACAACCCCAGAGCGAACAGCGACTACCCTTTCCCCATGAAAGCATGAAAAGTTCCAATACTTACGCACCATGTCATAAAAACGTGTATCTACATCTTGGCAAAGTTGTAAAACTTTATGTTAAATGCTGACAAAATGTGACGCACGGCAACTACCCGCAAAAATGTTGTGCGAGCAACTTGAGCTGCAACAAAATGACTGTAAATATTGGGGATAACCCATGTGAAAGTTGGCACATTCCAGAAAGCAAAACAAAAAAAAAAAAACAGAGAAGGGAATGGCAAGTAATAATGCCACATGAAAGTTTGTTTGACAAGCTTCGATTGCCCCGTGTCCTCTTCTAACTGCCACCCTGGGGGATTGCACAGGGTGCTCATAAAGTCGACTTAAACGCACACAATCATCTTTTTTATTGTTTTCGATTATTATTGAATCGGATTGGGGTTTAGTACTCATAAGTGTTGGCCATTTGTAGGTAGGTTTTATTGTACCCTGCACTCATTTAAAATACGTAAAAATGGGCATATTGGATATGTAAAGGCGTCGTGGCAGACCGTACTAACTGTATAATATGTATTCATGATTGACTTAGTTGTCTGTTTGCCTATCCTTTCGAGAGTCGTGCCCCTCATATTGCCACTTATTACCCTCGCTTCCTTCTCTAACATTTCTGAATTTTATACCAGTCTAATGGCTTTGCGTATGTTCGTATTATTGATATTATTTAGCTGGGGCAAAACAATTTGATGGTTTCGGCAATAAAAAAATGTATTTTATAACTGTTCAATTTCAACATATGAATTCGCTTAGCAGACCCTTCTTTGGCCAGCCTGGCAAATTGGCCACCTTTTTGGATGATGAGGGGAAGGAAGCAGTTCAATTGAGCCAATTCTAGACTGTTTGGGTCTGCTAAACGGGTTATGCGAGGATTCACTTGGGATGAATTACTTGAGCCCCTGGTTCATTTATACCTTATTTTATTGTAGATTTCATTCAAGGGCTTTCACATTGTTAATGTGTGTGTGTGCCAATTTAGAGCTTACCTCAGCCAATAATTTGATACGTTTAATGCGATATTTATATCATACATTTTCTCCGTATAACTTTCATTTACCCCTTCACCCTTCTATCTCTGTTAGTAGCGTAAGTCTCTCCCACAGGAGGTGTTACAAGTTGAATGGCTTCGTCGAGCAGTTGATAGCTAATTTCTTTTATTGGATTAAAAACAACTTTATCAGTGTCCGCTTTGTCGTCCATTCTTATGTTGCCTGCACGCTTTAAACTGCAATCAAACCGAGTGAGTGAGAACTAATGTGGATTAAGGTAAAAGAGCACAAAACAAAGGCAGAGCAGACAAGGCAACATGAACGAATAATATAAACTCATAGTTTATTGCAAGACAATAAAGTAGCTAGGAAACAAAAGACTTCCTTACACAGTTTTGCAGTTAAAGCAAGTTTGGAAACTCAATCGGGCATATCACATGTTTCATTACATTCGATTTGAGGCTGCACAAGTGTAAAATTCAATTGGAAAGTTTAAAGAGACTGTGGAATGATCGATCTGCCTGGTATAATGACAATACTTGTCATTTAATTGCACTGCCTGCTGTTACCTATGGCACATACTATATATACTATACTATATAATGCCACATCCACATCAATGCCAACAGTCAACTAGGACTGGGAATCAGGGAAAAGGGGAACGGGGAACAGGGAACGAGAAATGGGAGCGCATTTCGGTAGCATTTTCGCCGCTGTCGTCGTCAAAGTACAATTTATTTTCATTTAGCTGCAAACTGTTAATTGCATTTTATTTATTGGCATGTCAACAGCAGCTGCAATTAAACTCGCTCAAAGTTCGAGCTTAAATGGGGTCAACTTAAAGTGGGCCACACCACCACATTATGGCAATGGTAATTCCCCACTTTAAATTTAACTCAGAATTATTCCAGTGACTTTCAGCTCTTATTAAATTTGACTTGGCTTGCAATTAATGCAAAATGTGCTTTCAATGCCCACATTTCGTATGCGCAATCTGCACAATTATTATATATTTCACACATGCACACACACACACACTTAATAACTGTCATTTAATGGATGCCAAGAAATCGAAGAGCAGAAAGCAAACAAACATTTCTAAAAGGTCTCTCGGCTTGCATAATTTCAAATTCGGAATCCAGATGGATTTCAGCAGCTCGTTTCCCGGCGTTAATCAATGTGTTTGCGTTTGCATGTGTATGTGTGTTTGCGTGTGTGTCGGCGCGTGTATTTTGGTAAAATTTTATAAATGTCCTTTGATAAATATTCTGGGACAAAATCGAACGTCAGCCCCGTTGACAGCTGTTGGTTTTGCATTGTCGACGCTGTTTATCAAATTTATTTGAATAGACATTTTGCCCAAACACATTTACATTCCATTTTGCATAATATTTCTCATCATATACTCGCGCGTGTACATCTGTGTGTGTGTGTGTGTCTTTTGAAGCTTTAATTTTGTAATCGAATTTACGCATGCAAATATTAATGTTGCGCCTATTAATTATGCGTCCTGTTAACCACACCGAAAATAAAGCATAATTTGTATTATATATTCCCACTCCCCTCTCCTCCTGGTTTACTACTCACCTAGATGCTCCACCTGGCAGGGCAGAACAAGCGTGTCGCCGACTACAGCTCGATAGGTATTGCCGCGCGAAAGGAAACGCGGCATCGGCGCAGCCAACGACGCCGAGGATGACGAGGAGGATGAAGACTGGGGGGCATTGCTCATCGATCGGCTGTTGCCACCTGCAAAATGAAATGGAAAATGGAAAATACAGGTGAGTGATGGAAGTAGTTAAACACAGAGAGAAATATTTGGGTAAATTGACACTTATATTAATAGGAAATATTATAAAGGTGTAAAGTAAAGTTGTTCCTTCGTTAAAATTATAGGATAACTCCAATTATTTTTTAGTTAGAAAGTTTTATAAATTCTTCAAGTTTTCTTAAGCAACTTTAACCAAGCCCTAAAGTATGGTCACCTTAAGCCTTAACTACCTAAACTATTTACTCAACTTTAAGTTAAGTAGAAGCTAATCTGAAACTGCGCTGACAATTTTGTCGCGCAGCTCCAACAAAGTCAGCGAATGTTAAAGCTGCACGCGGCTGCCTCCTTCTCTTGCTTCCCTGCATGGTTGGCGCTTATCAGAAAGCACTTGGAGTGCTACTTAAAGGCGAAATTTGTTTCCATGCGAATGGCTTTCAATTAGCATAAAAATATAGCACGGTGTTTTTCACTTTTATGCTCGGCGCGCACATGACTCCCAGGGTACTCATAAATGCCTGCGCCGTATCGGTTATCGATACGGACGGACAGGTCTCTCTCTCTCTCTCTGTCTCTCCGTCTGTCTGTCTGTCCCTGCCACGTCGCATGGCACGTGGAGACGTGTTCACGCACTTTGTCTCCCTGGGGCATCGTTGGGTCGGAGATGAGCTAAAAAATTCGCAGTGGCTGAGAACTTAAAGCCAATTTCGATGACGTTCGCTGCTGTCGGCTGACATTGGCGACAAATGTGCGCAGCGAGCCAACTAATGTCTGTTGTGTCGCCCCCTTCATTCCCCTTCATTCCATCCAACGACGAGTACTAAGCGCACTTGCAGCAGTTTGTGCCAGTCTTTAGCTCGCAGCCAGCACAAACGCAGCGTAACAAATTTGATTACAACAGCAGCAGCAGCAGCAGCAAGAACAACAACAATAAAGTTTGGCCCTGAAAGATGCCCCAAGGAGTAGAAGCAAAAACAGCAACATCAGCAAACATTGGCCATGCCCCTTGACCTCACGCCTGTGCACACGCCGGACTGCACTTTTGAGTTTTTATGACGCCCTACGATGACTACGACGACGACGAGGCACATTGGCAGCAATTTGGGCCGGCAACACGCCCACTCGACCAGCACGCAGCCGCCCACCGTTTTAGATGGACTGAACTGGGCAGGGCGGGGCAGCGCAGGCAGGCAGGTACTGGCTAGCTTAGTCGCTTAGTCGCCAAAGCAGCTGTGGTTGCATTCTTGAGAGACCTTTCCGGGGGGTCATCGTTTTATGGCCGCCAGACACAAAAGGAAACTGCGCCAAGTGCTTAGTCAGTTGCTGGACGAAACTGTTCGCCCCCCGTTCCCAGGTTGGCTTTTGTCACCTACACGTTTAATTTGTCGACAATTTTAGCCAGCCCTCTCCCTCTCGCTCTTCTCTATCTGCCATCTCTTGCTGGTGCAAATTGCTTCTTGAAAATTTAAGAAAATTCACCGTTTACTCGAGTGTTTTAGTATTCTCTTTGGCTTGAGCCGTAATAAGTGACAGGCCGTAGAGAAAGTCACAGCAGGTGGCCTTAAATCCTTGTCGAAATTCCAACTGTCCACACAGTTCTAATGGTACCACCTCCCTCTCTCTTTCCCCATCTCCCCTTCTTCGTCTCTATCTCATATAAATATTTTCTTGTTTGCAGCCGTCGCTGCAGTGACCACTCGAAGCGGGGCAGTAAAATTTTGCATATGCATTTTATGCAAAATTCTGTGAAAAACCCTCCTCCTGCTGCCTGCCCCCTTGCACTTGCCGCCCTCTAAGACCATCGCATGGACACGGCAAGTCAGCCAACCCAAACGGCATACGTGGAGTTTCTTTCTGGCCGGGCATAGAGCTCTCGTTTTTTTAAATGGTGAAAAATGCAGCAGGCCTTAAATTGCATTCATGAAATGCATACGGAATGAAAGCAATTTAATTCCGCAACGCTAGCAACGAGAATTCTGTACTGCACTCCTTGTGCTCTTCTTTCCTATTCCCTTTAGCCCGCAACAAACACAACAACAAACTCGCCTACACATGTATCAAAGAACGCACAAAGTCGGATCTCTGGGAACCGCCTAGAAGATAATGCCGCATTCCTTAAATTGCGTGCCGAACTTAAGATGCACTTAAATTAAAACTGCGACGGAGACGAGGTTACCGCTGAGAGATACCCTGTAAAGTGCGCATAGACTGGTAGTGTAAGGACAAATTGAAGAGGATGTGCCTTAAATTCGATGTGCATTTAATATGCAAAGCATAGTGGGAAAAACACCTTTATTTACGCGCACAGAATGTGGAACAGTACTTTGATATATGCACACACTGTATATGGGTAGTATGATATAATATACATATACACTAGTATGCAAGTAGTGCTCATAAGCTGAAAATATTACAATAATCGGATTATGAATAAATACTTTCAGCACATTTTGAGTTTGTGTTGCCCGACAAAGGTGAGACTCGAAAGGGAAACAGAGAGGTTTTTGGCTTATAAATGAGTCATTGAAAGACACGCGACTTTGTGTCTATTTATTATATATATTCTGCAGTATATTATAGGCAGTATTATATATAGTATCTTCAAGTCTTGCAGTATTCTATAGGCAATATTATCTATAGTATCTTCTAGTCTTGCATTCCACTCTCATCAAGTTTTTCCTTGTTCTCTTAAAACTTTCACCGCTTCCGCCGTTTCTACCTCAGCTTACCCCTGCTCCTTCTCATTCAACTTTTCGCTACCCTTTACCTCAGCAACACCCAGCCCCCCTTAACAACCACTCTCCCCCTTCCCATGCTACTGTTGGCGTAAACAGTGTTGAAAAATGAGCTGCAATGTTTTTGTGTGTCTGAAAAGTGTGTCACACACACGCACACACACACACACACATAGATAAAAAACAACAAAATGTGCCACTACAAATACTTATGCATTCACGTACATATATGGGAGCATGCATGTCTGTCCACGTCTGTGCACGTCGGTTGCGGTTGCAGCAGTTTTGCGCTCGTCTGCTTACCGCAAATGCTGTCGCCAGCGCCGCCGCACAATAAAGTCGATTTTAAAAAGCGCAGTTGTTGCTTGAATAATTTATCTCAAACGCGCACACACCGCGGCACATACACACGCACACTCACACACTCACTGGCAGTGGCACAGGCAGAGGTAGAGGCACTCACGCTGCGCTGAAGTGTCATCAGGCCGAGTAGGCAACATGGTTGCATAAATACGAAACTCTCTTCTTGCGCCTGACAAGGTAATGCATGCCCCGCTCTACATGTGTGTGTGCGTGAGTGTGTGGGTGAGTCAGTGAGTGTGTGGGTGTGTGCTTGGAGTGTGTGCGTTAGGTTGTGGCATCTGTGCTTTGCTTTTGTAAATAAAACGCATTGATGCACTTTGTTAGGGACCTTTGTTTCGTGAGTGCAGGAGGAGGAGGTGGGAGAAACTGCGTTGGGCGCTGGGGGCGTGGTCAACGAATGGTACCCATTGACGCGGTATTTCGACAGTGCGATTTGCCTTTCGCTCGAGTGTTGCACATTGCAGCGTGCACCACAATTGCTGTCACTCCTTGCTGCCTTCATTCTCTTAACGTGGCACACACGGCGTATGCGTTTTCAAGTTTTTAAAATTGTTTTGTAAATGCTGGCAGCTCACAGCAGCTTCTGCTCTGTCTGCTGCACTGCGGCCGTATTGATGCTTGCAACTTGCTGAATACCCCAAACGTCCAACTGCTGCCGCACTCTGTGAAATTCGATTTGTAATTATTTTGTGTCGCTTTTCCGCTACTCGCGAGCTTTGCCTGTCACTCGCCCTGTCTCGATATGCTTTGCGCGCTGCAGCGTGTCACACTGAATTTGCCTTATCATTTTAGTGGCATGCAACACATGCCTGCACCCACTCTGACACACAGAGTGCTTGCTGTCTCTGTATTGGTAGATTTTCTCATTTCCGTTTGGCGTCGAAACAAAACTTTGCTTTGGTTTTGCGGTTGATTTTACATGGCAGAACACGCTGCCATCTGAGTATTGGCGCTGCCCCGAGCCAGGCAACAGATGCCACACTCGATACAAACCCACACACACACATGAGCACACAGAGATGCACACACACACACACTGGCACACACCTGAGCCACACATTGTTTCATTAAAACTTTGGCAACGTATGGTCACGTTGTCTATGGGTTATGTGGTAGCTACGAGTGTGTGTGTGTGAGTATATATGTATGTGTGTGTAAATGTTTGTGATCAGCATCTTTGCCTGTTCTGCTATTTGCTTAGTTTTTCGCCGTGCGATGTTCGCCTTTTGGCGTTCTGCTTCTTCTATCTGCACTCCGCTTTGTTTTAAATTATGCACAGAATGGTGTAAAAGAGAGAGAGAGGGAGAGAAAATGAAAGGGGTGGGGAGAGAGAATGGCAAAAATGCGTAAAGAAACAAAAATATTCATTTCCTTCTTGGCAAAACAGTTTGCTTGTTAGTTGAGATTTCCATGCATATGGAGCCAAGCGCCAAAGCGCCGCGAGCTAAATTGCCTCGACAGCAAGAGCAACAACAACATTGGCAACATTGCTAGCAACAACAACACCTGCCCTAACACCTACAACAACAGCAGCAGCGATAGAGAGGCAGCTGCAGCTTCACTCCTGGCCAGCACATATTGCATTTTCTGTTATTTTCCAGCTGCATATTTAAAACATGCAAATTACTTATTTACGCACAGCCACCTCGACGAAAGCATTCGGCTGCAGGCATTCTGCTTATACCCTGCAGGGGTAGACTAGCTAGGGAGTGATGAGTGGAAGGTTATAAGAGTTAAATATACTATAAAGCACAGTGCAGTGCTGTGCTTATCATCAGCCAACAATCGAGTCAATGATAGACCTTAAATGACTTTAAATTTAACTTCAATATAGAAAGACAACACAATCATAATAGACAGAGAACAGTTATCTGTCTTCATACGTATACACATGTGTCTATCTTCATACGTATGTATCTGTATCTATCAATTTTCCTTTAGTCAGTTCTGGCACTTGCCGATCTTTGTTAATTTTATTGGCAGTAATTTAGTAGAGTAGCTTGGTGGCAGCTGCAGCTGTCAGTTGCCCCTAAGATGATGCCGTCTGTTAGACTGTCTCCCTGTCTCTCTCCCCCACTTCCCTCTCACTATCCTCCTGTCTTTCTTTCTCTCTCTCTGTCCCTCTATTGACTTGGAAGCATTTATCAAAATCCGCTTTCGGCTGTGCAGCGCAGAGTGAAAAAAAACGCACTTCCGGCATTGACAGCCAAGTCGGGGACACAATTTCGTTGCAATTTCGGGAATACACATCAAACACAAATACTCAAACACACACACACAGAGAGAGAGAGTGGGCAGAGTGGGCGTGGCAGCATTTGACACCCGACATATGCAAATAGCAGCTGCTGTTCCCCGCCAACCCTCACGAACCCCAACCCGCACTGGGCGTGAACCTGTCAAGCGTTTCGCTTGTCGATAGTCAATCTATTCATCTTTCTAACTGGTTTCACATGTGAAAGCTGTCAGTCATTCACGATGCTGCTTTTTGTGCAGCGAATACTGTGCAGCAACCAGCACCAGCCGTGGCAGTGGCAACAGCAGCAGCATCAGCAGCACCCCTGGCTGCTGTCAGTGGGCGTGGGTCGCGGAATCAGTTTGACTTTTATGCACATATCATTTGCATAACATTATTTGCCCATCCGCCCAGCGCATTAAATTTTCAAATTCCAAATAAATCCGCAAGTGAAATGCTTTTCCACGCTTTTCTGCCGGCGGTTTTCGCTCTCTTTTTTCTTTTTTTCGTTTACGTTGCACTTTGGCAGCGCTTCCTGCGTATCCGGCTGTCAGTCTCCTGCTCTCTCTCCCTCTCTGTTTCTTTTCTCCCTCTTGCTTTGAGGTGACTGCGGCTGATTTCCGCTCAAGGTGATTCCTGGCTCTGACAGTTTCTTCATTTGCATCTCTGACTGATCCACATTTGATATACGCTGGCCCCACTGTTAGTGTGTGTGGGTGACTGTGCAATTGGCCCAATTGGCGTATGAGTAATATGAAAGTCGAATCGTGCTATGCACTCGAAGCTATGGCAAGTAAATTATACTCTGATGCGAAAGGGTAAACTATGCGATAGTACAGCCGATACAACAAAGAAAATAAATTGAGTTCCCTTCACACTTTTCATCTCAATTTGCGGCGCTTACAAGCTAAATTGTTCTCAAAATGGACCCATAATACTTAAGCAGAATAATGTTCTGCCCGATTTCTGTAACACTTCATATCCACTCAATTAATATGTATTTATGTGTGTGCACATTTTGCTTGTCTCTGCAGATATTCAGCGGAAAATAGCTGAAAGTATACAGAGGAAAATCGCCACACACACACACGAAATGAGATGAAAATGGTGCTCGAAACAATAAACGCAATAAAAAGCAAACGTATGCTCTTTGATGCGACTACATCCTGAGAAGTTTATGTTATGAAAATTTCCAAAAGAATTATGAGTAGATTTTCAATGGAGTTTCCGTTTTCAATTCCATTTTGCCAGCCATGGCTTTTAGCCTCGGCTCAGCCAAGCTGAGCTGCTACTGCTGCTGCTGCTGCTGATGTTGCTGCTATTGCTGCTATTGCTGGTCGCCATTAAGATTTTCACAGCTAAGCAGTTTTTTCCGAGGCCCGTCTGCTGCCATGGACTTTGTCGTAAATCAAAGTTATGGCTAAACATAAAAAAAGAGGTGTGTGTGAGTGGAAGAAAGACAGAGAGAGAGAGAGGGGCAGAACGAGAAAGCTTGATTCTCCCAGAGAGAGTCGATAGTTTTACGAGTGCTGTTAATTTACCTTGTCGAATTGGCGAATTTGAGCAACTTCTGCTCTGCCTTATAACACTTTTGCACTCCGACTTTAATTGCTTGGAAAATTCCCCTAACGATTTTCCGCACTCAGCGGGCGCTCGCCCTTTGTGGCTATTAATTTTCCACGCCTAAGAATTGTTTACGCCACATTAAACAATTGCAGCGACAGCGAAATAAGATTCGCTGCGCTTTAAATTCGCTTTCGGGTCTTATACAACATGCAGTGCGGTATACTGTAATAAGCTCGAGTGGCGTTAGTCGGCTTTAGAGACGATGGAGGGAAGGGAGAAAGGAAGGTAGGGAGAGGGCGAAGGCGTGGCCACGTGGTTAGGGACAATGTGGACGACGCCAGATATCGCATTAAGAATTTAAATTAATTAAATTAAAATGCATGGTGTATGTACCGCATTTGTTGTTGTTGTTGCCTCTACTGATGCCAAAGCCGATGCTGACGTCGCAGCTGACGTCGCAGCTGCAGATGCTGCTTTTGCTGGCCAGCCGGACGCCTGCCCCGGGTTGTTAAAGCTGCCGCAGCATTTGCATAAAGTATAATGGCCATCATCCTGCCTGGCATTGGACACAGCCGACAGTGAGCATTCAATTTTCCGCTTTTTCTTTGCCAGCTCCTCCATCTGTCCCTCCGTCTATCCGTCCCTCCGTCCCTCTGCCCGTCCCTCTGTCCGTCTGTGCGCCGTCGTCTTTGAACTTTTCACATTGCTCCGTCTTGGCTGTTGCTAAAACATTTGTACCACATTTTATACAAGACATTTCCGCGCCGCATGTCCAGTTCCTGTTGGTTAGTTACTTCGCTCGATTTCGCCCGGGCAGCGCTTTCCCTCTCCCTCCCCACCATTCTCTCTCTCTCTCTCACTCTCCTTCTTTCTCTTTATTTCCGCTACTACTGGCCTGTGTCCCCTTCGCCTTTCCCTGCCTGGCTTTGTGTCCTGATGCTGTGCCAGGCGCGTACAAATTCAATTCGCTTTTATTTGTCTCGCTTTTGGGTTCTTCCTTCTCTAGACTTGAGATATTTAAAATTTCATGAAGCTGGTGGGTTTCTCCTCTAATTGATCAAAATAAATTGTCAGTTGATTCGCTTGTTCAAATAAATTGCATTGTAGATAGCGTACTCTCTTCCCCGCCCCAAGTAAATTGCTAATATTACAAGAAGTGCCGCTCAAATTGCGTGGTATCTAGGCGAGATCAAAGCGCCTCGACGAGAGCATACATCAAGTTTAGGCTGAGTGCCTTTTCAGCTGGATATATATAGTTGAAGCGGTAACCTTAGCTTTGTCTTGGTCAAAGGAGATACCAAAAACATCTTTTAAATGAAATTTGCCAACTACACTAGCAACATAAAGTATACGCCATGTTAGATGAGTATACAAAACTTTCTGTTGCATTTGCACACACACACACACACACTATACATCACTGGCCCAGTTTATATGGCATGTTATCCCGCTCTTATCTGATTTAATGGTCTAACAAATTCCGCACCGGGAATCATTTCAAAAGAAGCAGCCGAGCTGGCAATTTGCCGTTAAATGTAATGGCCTCCGAACCGGAACGGGGAGCGGGAATGGGGAACGGGGAAGGAGTATTCGGATTTTCGTGCTAGCCCGCTAGTCGGGGCAAGGATAATTACGTGCATTTAATCACCAAGGACATGTGGTTGGACAAACAAACGTCCTGTTTGAGTGGGTTCGCTTGCTTTGCCAACTTTCAGCTAACTAATGCAGGTCACTCCGCTTTACTTATTTATTTCGCTCTGTTTGCTTTGCACATGTGTGCGAGTGTGTGTGTGAGTGTGATTGGGTGTGCTTGTTTGTGTATTGTCTGCAGTTTTTTCTGGAAATTTTACAGAATAATTTGCGGTTCGTTTGCTCGACGTGTTTGCTCTTCCTCCTGCGGCACATGATTTAATGAGTTCGGTTAACAAATTAGAGAGAAAGCAGCGATTCGAAGACAAATACAATTAGCGATAGCTCAGTCTCAGTCTCAACTGAAGCCTGTCAAAGTGCAGCTAGACCGACCATTAAGTCCACTTTTGAGAGATTCCCTGCACTGGACTTGGCACGGGGAGTAAATTTCAATTTGCGTTGGGATTGTTTAAATGCCGGCAAAATGAGAGAGAGAGAAAAAGAGCTGCAGAGTTTAACAAATTGGGAGACAGCTTTTTAGAAAGAGAGATTAACACACGCACAGACACACACACACACACACACACACACACTATCTCAGACACACTCGCACACTTTCACCCACTGGCAAGCAAAGTCAGAGTTATTTAGTGCAACACATAAATTAAGCTGAAATTGCTGCAGCCCATTCGGAAAGACAGCTCCGTTCACTGAGCTCAGCTCTGTTCAATTTTTAAGGATAATCACTTGGCAGAGACTCTTGCAATAATTCTTGTGGTTATTGCTCGATTTGTCTCTGACAAATTTAATTGCAGTAGGCAGAGCACGATAAACTATTTAATACCCGCTCGAGCAAGTCAAATTGCGGTTGCAAAAGATGAAGAAAGAAAAACAAAATGTTCTCGAAATCTATTTAAAAAATTCAAGAATTATTTTGCACTTAGTCTGGCAGGCAGTGCATCGAATATAAAAAGCTCCTTTCAACAAATTTGTTCGAAAGCTGCAGCAGCAAATAATTTAAGAGTGAACTGAAATCGAATTGAAATCTCGAAATAAAATCAACAAATCGCTTCAAACTGGGACGCACATCCGTGGCAATGCACTCATTTACACACACATACACTCACACATATATGTATAACGGAAGTGTGTGAAGTTGCTTGGCGACTGCCAAGTCCAGGCCAAGCGAATGTTGTCTGCCCCGGAAACGGAAGCATGTTGTGCACATAAGTTGAGAGGAAGGAAACGCGCGCGCCATTGGCGGGAGAGAATGTCAGAGTCAGTCAGTAATTCAGTCAGACAGTCAGTCGGTTAGCCAGTCAAGTAGTCCGACAGTCAGTCGTTCAATCTGACAGTAAGTCGATCAATCCGGCAGTCAGTCGGTCAATCTAGCAAACGCAACAGCTTCAGAAATGAGCTCGGCCTTCTTACAGGTATGTATCGAAGGTGTGCTTGTATGTGTGTCCATCTGTGTGTTTATCTGTGCTTCTCTCTCTCTCTCTCTCTCTCTCTCTATGTGTCTGTCCGTCTGTCTGTGCCTGCCTGTTGCCCGTGAGCAATGCCTGCTCCAGCAGTTTGCTTTTAATTCAACACACTCCAAGAAAATGAAATTCAAAACTATGTGAAGTGTGTGTATTCTCGCACAGACACATGCACACATACTCTACAACAGCCAGAACCGACCGCAATGCTGCTCACATGAGTGCCTGATAAAGTACACACACAAAGCATACACCTGCCCTGCTGCCTGCCCCGCTCCCTCTCTCGCACTGCTCGTTCAATGCATTTTCCGGGAAACTAAAGCCGGCATTAGCGGAAATAGTCAGCCCCAGTTCCAACTGCACTTCCTCCTACCCCCACCCCCTTCTCTTTCCCCACCCCTGCTGCACTCAGCTTGTCAGCAGACTATGGACGCTTTTCCAGTTCGAGTGAAATGTAATAAATTTTATCGATTTTCACTTAAGCTTTTTGGCCATGGCCAACATCGACGTCGACTGCGTTGCGGCTTTAATGAAGTTTTAAGACTTTCATTTTGTGGCCCGCTGCTTGTGGTGAATCTTCTTATTAGTGGGAAGGGAGGGGGCAGGTTGCCTGTCACTTCTAATTGCTACTGCCACACTTTTCCTTTGTCTCATTAGAAAGCGTAAAATCGAATCAGCCCAAAAACTTTCTACTTGAAGTCGCTTTTTTCTGTATACAGTAACTAACCCAACTTGCCTCAACCGATTGTAATATGTATATATATTTATTTAATGATATATAGATTGAAGTCGGAGCCAGTCAGTTGCAGCGCTGGAATCTGTGCAAATTAATTAAGCTTTAAATTAGTTTGTATCCCTTTTCACATTGTGTCCGGTGGGCGTGGAACCTGCATAATGCATTGTGGCATTTTGATTTCATTTTCGCCGCGACAAAAGGCGTTTTGTTTTTGTATAAATAAATAATTTGCATGTTTGTTTGTGCTTGATCGTGTACATGTTGTTTTTTTTTTATTTTCATTGTTTTTTCTATTTTATTTTATTTTTTTTAATAATAATAATTTAATTAAGTAAGCGGGAAAAAACACAGTTAAAAAAGGAGAAGCAGTCGTCAGGGAGATGGGAAAAGTGTGTATGGTAATTAGCGTTGGTTAGTTTGTAACAACAACAAATATAATTAATTAATTGCCACTAAGTAGCCAAAGACCAACTTATGAGCTTAGCGCAAAGGGCAATAATAAAAAGCTGAAATCGGCAGAGAACAAATTATTTATTGAATTCCCTAAAAGGAATCAAATATGCAGGTGTGTAATTACTGGACACAACTTAAAAGAGTAAACTTAGAAATAAAAGAAAAATTATGAATTGTACAACGGTTCATTGCATTCTCATGTTCCCATAACTTTTATATATTCTCTATATTTCATATCATCCTTCCTTATACAAAGATTAAAAACTATTGTTTTCTTTCTTTACTTAACAATCTGTTTCTGATTTTGTTTTTTATTGTAGATTAATTTATATCCTATTATTAAAAATAAATTATTTTGGGAACTTCTCCTCTTTTATTGTTTTGTTTGACTGTCCAATCGTGAGTGTCTTTTACAGGGCACCCCGAAGGCGATACCAGCCTGTAGTAATGGTCTGTCCTTGCTTTTTACACCGGGATTATTCATCATAATTATATTTGCCTGTGCCTTTGGCTTTCTTGTCGCTTCAGTCGTTTCTGTCGTTCCCCATTTGTATAAAATATACGCACCAAACATGCACGTTTAATTTGCCAGAGAAAAAATGAAACTACAATAATGTATTGTTTTTTATATTTCCCACCCTCTCTCTCTCTTTCTTTTTCTCTCTCTCTCTCTCTCTCTATTTACCACAGGCTGATTTCTTGTCGCGATTTCAAGTTGTTTTTTCCTGGACGTAGAGCCCGTTTAATGTGTGTGCGCCATTTATCAAAGCACAAATGGTGCCTCTTGTTGGGGGCATCAAAGGGTTAAATCTGCACCACCCTCAGTGGGCTGTGCGTGTGTGATTGTGTGTGTGTTACGTGTATTGCATATAAAAAATCCTGCGGCTAATAAGTGACACGCGTCTATTAATAAAACCGTCGAGGGTCGCTGCGCAACTTGACGTCCACTTTTTGGGAGCGCCGGTAGCTAGTATAAAGAGGGGAAGGGGAAGGGTAAGGCAAAGAAGGGTTACCGGTAGTGCTGCCTGCGTGTGGCAAGGTACATTTAAAGCTCATGTCACAAACAACGATTATGCTAAGGAGCGTTGCGATTATTCTACTTATAACTAAGTACGTTGGGCTACAAGGGAATCTACACAGACTGGGGAAATTGTCATAGAGCCTTTGCCATTGCCAGGCTAAGTAGCTTAAGTGGTGGCCAGCCGCAAACCCCGCAGGGGGAGGCCTTTCAGTGCGGCTTGTTCTGCTGCCAGACGGAAGCTAATTTGACTTTATCTAATTATTTGTAAGGAATACTGTCTTTGATCTACAAGAGTGTCTTTTCGGCATCTTTCTAGCCGCAAATGGGCGGAAAATGGTTTAATATCCGATAAGGCCAGCGATGACTTTCAGCTTTAAGTGACACCCCGAAATTGAGCCTGGACTTGTGACAAGAATTTATTCTATTAGCTTGTTTTATGCCGACGTTATTCATCGGATATCTGTGAGTGCTGAATTTAATTTGGTTGCATGCCGTCAAAAAAAAGACGAGGAAATCAAAATCCATTCATGTTCTTCTTTGCTCGCATGTTGCTTATACTGGTACAGTGGCCACCAGAGTTGTGTGCACACAGAGCAAAAAAGATGCCACACACAAATACGAGAAATAACAATAGACGCAAATCAACAAACAATGGGACTTCAAGCTGGCATCTAGCTGAAGTTGAGCAAAAAAATACCAGAAGAAACAAAAAAAAGCAGCACCAAGTGGTTTTTCAGCCTGGACTCACTCTCCCACTCTCTCACACTCTCGCTCTCTCCCTCGCTCTGTGCTATCGGCAATCTATATTCAAAGCGATACAGCCAGACGCCAATGACTGTGGCGCCGATGAGTGTTGACAGTATTTTGCTATTAACTTGTCTATCTCTTTCTCTCTGAGCCACTGATGGAATCCTCTTGCCCGTGTCCCTTTTGTCCAATCACCCAGTGGGACTGGCACAGTGGTAAACATTGATGGAAAGTGGTGTTACATTGTAAGTTCTTTGATTATCTTCATTTTTGACATTTAGTGAGACACCTCTCTTTGGCTTGGGCGTTAAGTGAGATTTTTATCATTTACGTTACTAAGTGAAGTCTTTGGAGCTTCAAACTTCTCTTCAATTGTTTTGGGTGTCCCCTTTTAAGGTATTTGGTATTTGATATGCGCGATTTATCTGCTCAGTTGGCAATAAATTGCATTAGCATTGCTCGATTGCTTAAAGATTTCTCATTATTATTATGAATTCGCGCTACCCTCGTGCTCTGCCTCACCCCTGGGCTGCACTTTGAAGTTGAGCCCTGAGGCATGCATTGCCTACGTACTGTTTGCTTTTCGATTCGAGCTCCCCTCGCAATCTGTAAAAAACAGCAGCCACTTTGTTTGTCAACCTCGACTGAATGGCTGCCTGGCTGGCTGGCAGGCTGACTTGCTGACTGCCTGACTGGGTGACCGGGTGACTTGTGTATCTTGTGTCTAACAAGAAACTTCAATATTTTTTCTGGTGCCCAACAATAAACAGCGAACAAGGGGAAGAAGCAAAGGAGGAGAATTGACTAGCAAAGAATGCCAGGCAAATATTAACCCTAGGCTATTCATTAAGTAGTCCTTTGCTCATATGTTTTGCTTTCGCTGCTTTTTTCTTTTCATTTCGCTTTGCTGCTTTTTCTCTGTGCTTGATGACTGAGAGAGGGAGAAAGAGCGAAGGAGGGAGCGAGGCAGCCAGGCAGTCAAGCATCGATGGCAACAGCTGTTACAGGAACTGGGCGGTTTCATGTTGTCGAGCCTCAGCTCAATGTGTTTTTCCAACTCCTTTTCTGTCTCGCTCCTACTCTGTGTCTCCTTCTGTTTGGGTTTTCTTGGGATATTTTAATTTCGGCACTTGTCGTTTTAAATATTGCCGGCAATAAGTCGCAGGCCGCGCGCCTCAACAAATTTCTTATTGCTTCAAATTGTCTGCTGGCAGCAGCTGCTGTCGGTGTCTGCTGCCTTTGCCAGACACAAAAAGTTGTACATTAAAAAAGCTTAGCGTCGCCTCGCTGCGCTTAGTTATCATTGCTGTTGACGGGCAGTCGACCGCCATGCCACCTTCTCACAGACCCCTCCCCCTGCCCCTTCGATAACTGTTTGTTTGCCCGTCTGAGTGGCAGAGTGGCTGAGTGAGTCTGAGGCACATAAAACGCACCTGATGTACAAAAATTGCTTAATTGAAACATAAGCCGCTATAACTTGAGACTAGAGAGAGGGGAAAGCGAGTGAGAGCGAGAGAGTGAGGGAGAGCATGTCTCAAAATATTCAAATTTATGCGCTGCGGCACGTACCACAGTGCCCCACTCCGTGTGTCTGCTGGCCGAGACTCATTTGCCGCCTGTCTGCAATTAAAAGCTCTTAAATCAATACTAAACACACAACTCCCTTATTTTTCCTTCTCCCGCTCCTTGTCGAACTTTAGTGTGGCTTTTAGCATGCAAAGCAGACTTGCCTCCCTCAACTCTCCGCTCCATAACCGATTGCCGCATAGAGACAGCAATCTCTCCCTTTGGGCAAGGGGCACTCGCTGCGCTGAGTTTTCCCCAAGCTGTCAGTCTTGAGTTTTCTTTTCCTTTCTTCCACGACACTGACAGCAAGACGACACTTTGCGCCATCTAGCGGCAGCTATGGCTCGTTATCGAATATCGCTGGCAGCGCGACAAATTCGCGTATTATCTCAATCTGTTCCACCTTGTACCGGCAACCAGTTGGAGTTGCCTTCGCTGTCTCATTATTTTCTTTTCGAACGCAGGCGAAACTTTATCTTCATGCAGTCGGAAGGGTCTATTGTTGCTGTTGCTCGTACTCGTAATTTATCTGGTCTCTTTGTCTGGCACTGCGGTGGCATTGCCATGTCACCCGCTCTGCGGTCCAGGCGCATTCCGGCGGCAAGGTGCAGGTCCCACGGCTGTGCTTAGCATCTCAATTTGGTTTTCTTGGAGTTTCTTGGAGGATTGGGTAGTTCTACAGGGGCTGTATACTTATCTGAAGACGTTGACGACTGCGCTACCCTCGTGCTGATAATGAAAGCTCTGCCGTGACAGCCCACGTGTCCCAGGGGTGCGACAATTTTCGAAACGGGAGCTTTGATTTTTTGGCAAAGTCAACAGTAATAAACCAACCCCCTGCATCGCTAGTGAACCACCCAGCGAATCAACCACACAACCACGAAATCAAACCCATCCCAATCCCTGCCAAGTTTACACTTTGGCTGGAGGAATGCTTATCGCTGGCAACCGCAGGCAGCTGTCTGAGATGAAGCTGGCGTTGGGGCAGGAGACTTCAAGTATGTCAATAAGTAAATGAATTTTGGCTAAATGGAAGACTCAACGGGAGGAGGAGGAAGAAGGAGACAAATTTTCGGTGCCAATTTCAGTTTTTTGTTGCTTTGAATTGCGACCTTTTTTACTTATTCATCGCGGTTTCTCTTTCCGTTTCCAACGCAATCAACGCACATTGCCGCCATATCACACATGGCCTTTTATGCTCTTCAGGTATGTTTACCGTTAGAAGGACAGCTTTAAACGACAGCTGAGCAAAGGAGCTTTAAGTATTGCTCTAAATTTGTTCTGGCACCGAAAAGTATGCAGCGATTTTCCCCCATGAAGAGATCACAAGAAATTCGCATGGTATACGCAAAATATGTATCAAGAAAACGATATGAGGCTGAAGTACATTATATAATGCTGTCATGCATTCGTTCTGCTCTTAAGCTGTCTGGTTAAAGGAAACAAATTGAAATGGGCTCTCCCGAGAATGTGACGAAAGAGCACTGTCAGGGCAGACAGTACGAGAAAAGCGTATTTAATATGCAAATCCAATGTGTCCTTCGGGATGATTATGTTGCACATTCTATATTGCCAGCGTTACGAGAGTGCTCTATAAACATACATAGGTATAGGGGAATGTGCGGCAGGAGGGTATCGAAAATGCAGACCCCTCTCTATGCAAACATAATGATTTTAAAAGCTGCTCCTGATTGAGAGGAAATGTTTGTTACCTGTGCAGGAAATTCGATTACTCGAGTACAGAATTAATATAAATACGAAATGTGCACAGTGTGGAATGCGCAATGTGGATTGTGGAATGCGGCATGTGACTTGTTTGTGGCCGCAGCGTGGAACTTTTCCAATTTGTGCACAAAAGCCACAGCCGAGCGTAAAGTAAACAGACTTCCAGACATAGGCAATGCACCTGTAGACACACGCACACACACACACAGACACACACATGGACACATTGGACTGCCCAATCAAGTCCATTGCTGACCAGCGGCTGCTCCTAAATCGAGGTTCAACTAATCGAACTGAAATTCTCGAAATGTTTGCCTGATTTCTCGAGAGTTTGCCACAGCTTGAAATTGCACAATTTCTGCCTTCCCCTCTCCCTCTTTCCTTTTCCCTTTCCACCCGCTTTACTTATATCCCGATGTGCCTTGTGTCTGCTCCATTTCCGCTTGCTTATCCCTTTTGCCCACTCTCCTTACTTCGTCTGTCCACTAACAAAGTTCTGCAGACTCGTTAAAAAAAGTTTAAGCGTCCTCGTCGTCTCGTTTGTTTGCCGTCAGTTCTGGAGATAAATTAGCTCTTTGGGGCTTCCTTTCTCCAATGCGAGCGCCAAACCAAAACTGATAATTGTGTGTGTAAGAGAGATAGATCGAATAAGAGTTTGCTGTTTCAGTCTCACATAGATTTTGCGCCCTTTACTCCATATTTTATAGAAAATAAAATAAAGTTTCAAGAACCTCTTGGATAATACAATTGCGCTTGGAATTTCATATTTTGTGCATAAGTTTTAAATTATTTTTTAATTTAAACAGAATTAATGGCAGATATTTTAGTTGAATTCCCAGATAAACGAAAGTCTTTAAGATCTGTTCCGATTAAAAAAATCTCACATATTTTATTAAACAATTCCCCAAATTCCTTGACAAATCTCATCCTTTAAACTGTTTTGGCAGCTGTGGCAACTTTGGGTCTGTCCCGCTTAGGTAAACAACTCGCAATCTCATGCCCTGACGGGACGCTAATTAAATTACAAAAAGCAATTCTCGCACAATTTGCATTTTTTGTGCCGTTAACCAGCTTTGTTTTTCTGCGCCGGGTTTTTAATTTGCTTTGGGCTGATCCTGCCCTGAATGCGCTTTGATAATCGTCATCTAAATGACGAACAAATTGTGCTCAAATAGTCCGAAATGGGAACCTTTTTCCTCGCTGCGCCTAATTGGGCGGCATTAGGTGCAGCAGCGCAATTTGGCAGAGCTCGTGCTCGTGGAGGTGCCAGCGGAGGCCAGCAGAGTCACCGATCTGTGGCTTACGATAAGCACGAAGTGGGCAAAACAACAGATGATGTTGCTGGCGCATATTTTGGCAATGTTCCTGCTCGTCTTCGGTGTTATTATTTTGGCTTTTTCATATTTTAGTTGGCACCTCTTGTGCTCTCACTTCTCTAGATGTTCTTTATTTCGTTTTGCTGCCAAACAACATTACTGAATAATTTCGCACGTTCCACTTCTTCCGGTGCTACTGCTGATTTTATCCTCCTGTCGTGCTGTCGCTCTCTCTCTCCTTCTTCTCCGACAGCGGCGTGGCAAAGTCGTAAAGTAAATTTTTTAATTAGAGTCGCGAGTAAAACAAAGCAATTAGTAAGCCTGTCAGAGCAATCCTTTTTCGTCTTGCCCCCTTTCCGTACTTCTTCGGCTCTTTTCTCCTTTTCTGTTGCTGTCTCCGCCAGCTCCTTTGCTCTGTGCTTCGTTTGGGCTCTGTTGTTTTAATTTGCCTGCCATGTTTTGGTCAAAATTACGCGCGGGCGTGTGAATTATTGAAAAAGTAAATTATGTAAAAAACGCAAATTAAGGGTCAAATCGAGTCCCTCCTTTTCTTCCCCCTCTTGCTCATACAGCTTAGTGTCAGCAATCAACTCAAGTTTGAGTTCATTTACACTTCTCAAACGTGAGTACTTGTCGCATCACATCGCATCGACTCGTAGATTTAAGGTACAGTGGAGTCGCTTGACGAAACTATGGCCTTAATTAAAGGCATTCAGTTCTGGCTTCCTATAAATTTCACTTGACTTTTGTTTTAGTTTTAGTTCGGTTTATATATCGAAGGGGGCTGCCTCTACGTGGCCGGCATGCAAAATTCGTGAAGCTGAAACAAATAAACCGAAAAATGTGCACGACTCTCGAGCCGAGAAGTACGCCCTCTGCCCTCGGCTTGAAAAGTTTTGAACTTGCCCCCAGTCTCGTGGTTTACACAGAAAAAAGAAAGGAACTACAAGTTAGGGCGTTCGAAACTAGGGATTGCACGACAGGAGGATGCTATGTAATTTCAAGGAAAACTATTATAATAAAATAATAATGGAATTTTTGTCATTTTATTGATTCGTCACTAACTTCTTCAATAACAGATCGATTGCTATAAAATTTCATGAATAATTTCATACGTATACAACATTTTCAGATTTACCTCAAGAGGGAAAGACTACAAGGAGGATTCCCTAACTAACCTTTATGCCAATGACAGGGTATAAAAAAACTAAGTTATTAGCAGCCACTGTTCGCAGGACCTTGTTCGGCCAGTTGGGCTTGTTGTGCTTGCATTGTACTGTTGTTGTGGGTGTGGTCAACTGTGGTGTGGTTGCCTGTGGGTGTGGTGGTGTGCCAGGCAGTTATGCTGCATGTGCTCATAGTTTATGCTTGCCGTATTTCGTGTGCGAGCATGCGGCAACATTGAACCGCTCTCTGCGAGCACTTTGCGACGCGTAGCGCATTGACATTTTCCCAAAGTTTCCTGGCCTAGACCCACTGTAAGCGCAGGTGTCGTAACCCACTCTTGTTGACCCAGTGTGGAGCGCTAGCTAGCTGGTGGCAGCTGCCGCGTTGTGTTCCGCAGCATCCGCCGTGCTGGAAATTTATTATTGTTGCACTTGGTAGCAAAATATTTGTGGTGCGCGCTATTTACATTTTATTTAGTTTCGCAAATGGTTTTTGTTCGAGTTGTTCGGGTTGTTTCGGCTAAGGGGTTAGATGGATGGGGTGGGGAGGGGGGGGTTCAATGGGGCATTTGTCATGTCGCAATGTTTGGGAGTTTGCCAGCCAATAAATATCAGGTTTTTTTGAGGGAACACAGCGTGTGGTGGGGGTCAGGGAGAAGGTGCCACATTTGGCAAGCGCAAGTGGCAACGCTATTAATCCAGTTGGCAGGCTGTGGCACCTTCTTCAGGTCGCTTTCGCACCCAACTCGTATCTGGTAACTACACGTATCTCTTGTTCCCGCCCCAATCTCTTCCTCTCTATCACTCCCCGTCCTTGTCTGCCTTTGTCTTGGCCCTGCTGTCTGGCTAATAAAAATAAAGAGCGAAATAAAAGCAAATAAAATACATGGCAACGTTGCCAGACTCGTACAATAAAGCATATTATTTTAGCATTTATTTTATTTGCTCATTTCGGGCTGCCATTTGGCAGTTTTGGCATTGCCAAAGTGTTTCTGTCTCGCTCCTTCTGTGATAAAAGGGCGAATCTCGCTTGTCGACTGAGAACTACGTGATATAATGAAGCGAATGCCACCGAAATGCACAGCACATAATAAGCCAAAGGAATACGGAGCAGTTAACACTACATTTTGGCCAAGAACTTTCCGTTTTCACTTTGTTGACCCATAAAGCGCAATGTTGTTCACTTTAAAGGCAGATTTAATGTGACGTGCACTTCCGGGCATAAAATTATTGCTTTTCTCTGGTTTGGTATTTTATGGTCTCTTCCTCCGGTATATCCATATTTTGGGAGCACAACAAAATTGTTTTTCTATTTTCGCTGGCTGGCAGAGTCGGCCAAGTCCTTCGAAAGGCAATTGAATTCGCCTTTGGAGTTAGTTACACTCTAGGAGCACTTCAGTCGAGTGGAAGCGAACGACGCACAAAAATTGAACTGTATTGATTTATGATGGAGGTGTATCCGACTGAATGGGTGTGTATCTGTGGGGCTGGGGGTGCTCTGCTCTGCTTGTGTGTGTTCTGAAAACTTTATCCTGCAATGCAAAAAATATACGAAACACCAGGCCTGATAGGGATGGGGCAGAGACTGGGGCAGGATGTGCGGTGGCCTGTTCAAAGTTCAATGAAGTATAGAATGCTCGACTCCTGCCCCAAGTATGGTCACAACTTGCGGCAGGCAGGCAAGGCAAGGCAGATGGTCGGGCTTGAAATGCGCAACTAATAAGTGCGCACAAGTCGAGCAGGCTAAGGCAGGAGGGGGGGAGGGGCGCTACTTGAGTTGGCAGCTCTGCAACTTTGTCAAAGTCAAACACAAAGTCGTTGGCGGTTCCAGTGCGGGGCCATGTCAATTCGTCGAGCATTAGCAGTGCATTAGTTTCCGGTGCATTATTAATGCCTCGGCCCTTCGATTTGTATATCTTACACTACACGCATGTCTTTCTTGTGTATTTTCGCTATCGAGTTAAATTGATTTATTTTCCCAACATCGACAACAACAACAATGAAATGGTTTTTTCATCGGACCATCTCGGGCTCTTCGTGCCGGTGCCAATTATTGTACACAGATAAGTTCCAACATTAATTTTCTGGCATGTGCGTGTCAGTTTTGCTCTCAGTCTCTTCGGCGTCGGCGTCGCCCTCATCGTCGTAACCCTGTGACCTCTTGACCTGTTGCATGTCATGCTCGCGCTCGTGCTTGCCCTTAATGCGTTCGCCAGTTAATTACTTTGATTTATTTGTAAATTATTTAGTTGTGTCGCTGTGCGTGGCTTGTCACAGATTCCAAATTGCACTTAATTACGATAACATGTACTTAAAAATTAACAAAATTACCTGGCAGCTGGGATAAGCATGGCCGGCCATCAAGCCACGCCTCCCTCCTCCACCCACAAAAAGTTTTGGGTAGCATAAAAAAGGAAAAATTTTGAACTGTAGCGCGATTCCCGGAGGTGTACATGGAATTTATTGCCTTGTCAAGTTGGAAGAGTACTAGAAACATTATGCAATAGATAGAATAGATAGCATCTAGCTATATTAGTGGTTTGGATACCATCTATATTTATGAGTTACAAATGTATTCATTATACGTGCTCTTTTATCTGCTCGTACTCAATGCCATCACTGTCCTTGTTACGATTATTGTTTCTATTCTGTTGTTATTGCCGATAGATTTTATTGCCGCCGGCAGTTTGGCAAGTCGTATAGCCAATATTGACGCGACCTACCCAAACTAGAACTACAGTTGACCTCATTGCGATATTATCTACTCAATTGCACATTATATTTTCAGTATACCATCACCATGTATTGCGCATACGCCATGTGTGGCGAACATGCCACAAACTCAAGTCTGTTTACTGATTAAGAGCAGTGAAATCTCATTTCTTGCAGCTTCTTAATGGCAACATTGTCGCTGCTGCTCGGCATGCTCTGCATATCTGTTTTTAGAGCTTCCGTTCTCAATATTTACGCTTCGCTTGGGCTGTAGAAGTTTCTTATTAGAAAACTTTTAATGTATTTGGCAAACGCACGAACAGAAGCCCAAAACAAAACAAAACCGAGAAGAGAATAACATGAACAACATCAATGTGAGAACACACATACACATACACAGACACACACACGAACACACATTTAAAATGTAGAGTAGTAGAGCTCGCAATATATAAACTTCATAGGTCATTTCTGTGAGAGCAGTAAGACCGCACTCTGTTCATAAGTCTAATTTGTAGCCCCCAAAAAGGTCAGTGACAAAAGTCAACACCGTCGTCGAATTTGAGAACTCATCGAAATTAAGTATCTATACTCCCCCTGCCCTCCTTTACCCACGCACACACATACACTGCTTTCCTTAAACTTTTCAGCCCAAAATTCGTATAAACTTCTTGATGTGTTGCACGGCGGCTCGACTGTCAGCTCAGTCCAATGAACGAATCCAAATTAGCATAAGTTACAGAATAGTCAGCGGTGTGTGTGTATGTATGTGTGTGTGTGCTCTTACTTTTGCTTCGGTTTATTGAAAAGCAAAATATGAAAATTAAATAAAACGCGCGTGACAAGTGGGTAAGCCCGCCGAGAATATGTTTCCTCTTGGTCTATTTCGCAAAGAAGAAAAAAAACTGAAGCGAATATTTGATAAAATGGCCCAAGGAGAAAGCGAAGCTGTCGATCTAACTGGTTTTGCACTCCGCCCCCCTCTGCACCACGCGTATGTTACCAATTTCTGTGGCCTGCCTTTTCGAGCCTTTCATAACAAAGTCAACGTTGGCCCAAGGCAAGAGGCACAGCAGGGAACAGGAAAGGAAAGTCGGAGGAGCAGTGAGTGGAAAGAGCAGATAGTGAAAGGGACTGGGACTGGGATAAACCAAGAGTAGCAATGCCAGATAGAGTAGCAGAGAGAATGGGAATGGCAGACACTTTGTAGGTAAATTGAAATTGATCAGGGAAAGCGTATGTGGTCGTTGTTGTTTATTCATATTCTCGAAACGAATTAAAGTGAATCAATCTATTTATTTGCATATTTGCTTACATTTATATTCATTGGACTTAAAAAAAAGCTGACTTTCTAGCTCGACTCGGCTCGCCTTAGTGGCAGCTCAGCTCAGCTCAGGGCCGACTTTGTCTCAGTCGCGGAGGTCTGAGTTCTGCGCTGCTCATGCCGAACCTTGCGTATGTAAGTCTTGTAATAGAAGTCAAAGAACATGGCAAACATGAAGACATTCTGAGTGAACCCGACGAAAGCGATGAAAACGGGAAACTGGCAGGGATTGCGCACAAGCACGAGCAGGAAATGCAGTGTCAGGTAGCCGAACTGCGCTAGCTGCATTTGGGTAATGTGCCGCTTCCACCAGAGCAGCTCTTTGACCGCGCCTAGCGAGCTGGCGTAATAGTAGCCATACATGACGGCATGCACTAGCAGGTTGATCAGGCCCAGCATGGTGCAGTGTGAGCCCGCCAGGAAGGTCATGAATATGGATACTCCGAAGACCATTCCGGCGTGGTGATACACGTGCAGGAAGCTCACCTGCGAGTTCTTCTTGCGCAGCACTATGAAGACCTGCAATAAGGAAGGTTTAATATCTATACACTCTTCTGCCCTGCTTTCTCTTCTCTTCCTCCCACTAACCGTGTCGAGCAGATCCAAATACTTGAGCATGTAATAGCCGTACGAGGCATAGATCAGTTTCATCATTTGCGGCGAGGTGTTCTCATGATCCACCGGCTGGCAGGTAAGGCTGTAGTCCGGCTGGAGCATAGAGTATGCGAGTCCATAAAGAAAGAGTATTCCATTGGCCACCACCTGAATGATGTTGTATAGCTGCATGACCAGCTTCAGCTCAAAGGGTTTTCGTCGTGCCATCCATTTGGGCCCGAAGTGCAGCACAAAGGCCAAGTAGACACCAATAATGGCCAACACATGCCACAAATTGCCGACAAGCGGCCAATGGTTAACGCGCGGATCGTTGTGCTGATCATATTGATCCTGCACCATATTGTAGATATAGGCAACAACATTTGGCGCCATCGTAACTGCCACACACTCGCACAAAAGGACTCGATTTATTCACTTTACTATCCGAAATACAGTTGCGGACTCAAGTGTTTTGCACACCTCGAAGGTCGGTTCTCTTCTGAACAGCAATCATATATGATGACCACGTGGTCAAGTCTATGTTCAGTGTGCGACGTAGCCGAGCGCTTGATATGGTAATGACCGCTAAATGTAAAGCGTAACGCGCGTCCAATTAACCTATGCAAATTACCTTGCAGTGCCGACGATTCCGCCTGCTCTGCGTGCGTATGAACGCATAATGGAGGCACTGACCACAGCGCCGGCTCTCAAAAAATCTCATGACGAAACTGACGCATTCTCTCTGGGGTTTAGGCAGTCTAATCGCCGACAAATGATAAACAATGACGAAACAAATTCCGAAACGGGATGTTTGAAAGAGAGAAATACACAGAGAGAGAGAGAGAGGCAAAGAGAGATCGAAAAGGAGAGAACGGAAAAGACAGAGAGCGAAAAAAAAGAAAGCCCGGAAGAAAGAAGAAGAGCTTCAAAGTGTCTGCTTACTATGGTGTGCATTAGAATACTTTAACATATAGTGACGTAGGAACAATTCTCTTGGCAAACCTTGCCGTTTGAAAAACCTTGCCCTCTCCCGGGATTCGAACCCGGAACCCCTGTATATATATTTTTTTTTATTTATTAATCGATAAAATGTCACATATAATTTATTTTTCATTTTATAATCATTATTTAATATTTCACAATCGAAATATATCTTGCTACACACATGTAAATCTTGCTCCACTCTGTTGTACTTTGGACTTTCATTGCAGGAAAATTAGAATTGAAAAAGTACTTCTGTAAATACTGAAATAATCGGAGCGCTTGAAGGATTTTAAACTGAACATTGACCATAGAACAGTCAAAACTTTATCTTAATCAATATTCTTCCATATCAACATCTCATCTTGATCTTAAGCAATCAACCTTCCCCAAACTACATTTAATTAGTTGACATTTCAAATCGGGGCAACTTTAAGAAGAGTTCCACAAACTAGCACTACTTTTGTTAGGGTTCTTCGTAGAGGCATGCGACCTTGTGTGAACTGATATATGGCATGACCTGCTTGGTGTACGGTTACCAGTACATACATTCAGTAAGGAGTTTGGAGCCGTAGCCGGAATCGGAGCCTCCTCTGGCTGGAGGACAGAAGCATTTGCATTTGCTTCAGTGCTCGCTGCTGTACGAGTATGACAATAAATGAGCGGCAACTCATTTGCACAAAGAAGGCATAACCACATGGTTGTTGGCCCCGTCAGTTGCCCATTGCCAGTTGCCGGTTGGAAGTCGTCGTCGTCATCATCGTCCCAATGCCATCTTGCACGCTCAGCTCCACTCCACTCTGCAGAGACGAAACAGGGAAAGGGGCAGCAGGGAAGGTGCGGCTCGTTGGTCCGTTCAATGTAAGTCCCGTTGCAATAACCGTAATGGCAACGTTTACGGCGACGGCAAACAACAAAAATAATAATGGTAATCATTTTGCCGCTCGCCGGAAGTATGCAAATATACGAGACGATGATGATGACGATGACGTCGATTCAGTTACACGTCAAGCGGATGGCGACTAGCGCAAAGGCCATGGCGTGAAAAGGCCGAGGACTGCGCCAAGGATATGACCAGGTGTTGGCTCGGATGACCGCCAAGGACCACGCCACGTCTAGGCCCTCTCAAGTGCCACTGAAAATTAAGTGTTTTCATACCCTTTGAGTGAGTGGAAATGGTGCCAGCTAAAAGACTGAATTCATTTTCGGAAAAGCAAAAACAAAGCTTTTTCCAAAGGCTGGCAGTGTATCTGCAATTCGGCGACTACCTTCTCTTTCACTTCTCTACGAATGATGCGTTAATGAAGGTAATACATACATATAGAGAGTAAACAGTAGGACGACGACGAGGAATACATACTTATGAGAGCACAATGCAAACGTGCCGACCCGAGTCTGCCCTTTTCACTGTTCTATCTGCCTTCCTCTTGGCCTTTATCTCTGCTTTCTCTCAGTCTCTGTCTGTGTCTGTGTCTGTGTCTGTGTATGTGTATGTGTGCGTCTGTTTGTGATGGTGGCTCAGCAAATGAAAATAATAATCTCTTTCGGCAGGAAATGAAGGGAAATTTAACAGGAAACTTTTGTGACGTGCCGCAAACACTACGTGCAAATAAACCAGAGTACGTTGAGTATGTTGAGGGTGTGTGTTTCGTGTGTGTGTGTGTTCTGAAGGTTATGCGTGTGTGTGCATGCTTTGTGTGCATTTAAAATAAAAATTTCCACATACATGCACACATCATAGTATACTACATACAAGCATTTTAAGTGGGACGACCAAAAGGCATCAGCATCAGAGAAAGCGTCATTCTGGATTCATTCATTTAGAGCACACTTTAATGTGGTTGCTGCCTTAAATATTATAGTTTATATGTATGGAACAAATCTTTTGATGCCTGGGAATAACACAATAAAGTATGTATCACTTAAAAAGCTGCATTGAAAAGATTAAAATTGAAATCCTAGGTTTGAATTTAAAATCGATTAATCAAACCCAAACTTATTTTAAAGAGTTGGTGGATTCAAATGTCGGGGATAAAGATCTTACATCATTCTTCAAGTACTCATTCCTGCATAAGCTTATGCTTACAGGGTGTCCAAAATAACAAAATTGAATATACACACAGCTCGTCTCGAAGCTTCTGCCTAGCCTTTGTTGTGGTGTCAACTTTCATAACTACGTCAGCTTAGGACCGTCAACATAATAAACAAAATCATAATTATTATTTGATTACCATTACAATTCCATGGCCTTTATGTTTCTTGAACATATTTTCGACTTCCAACTTTTATTTGCTATTCATATGGAAAGTAAGTTCCAATTAAATGTCCCCATTCAATGTAATCCTCACACTTGGGGGAATTAAATAGCGCAAAGAAAGTGAAGTGCGCCTTGGCACGCCCACTTTGGCCCGACTGGGAGTTCCGCCTTTAATTAGCAGTCGGTTTTCACTGCAGTTCGACGACTATCAGGGGCAATAAAATGTTATATGCACCTGCTGGAGCTGTCATTAGTGCCACTTGCACTCTCGCTCAGGCTGCCAATCTGTGTGCAACTGCGGATAATTATCGCCTCGCCAAGTGCCTGTGATAATGACTAAATTTGCAGTAGGGTGTGTCCTGCAGGAGGAGGAGTGGGGTGTGTATGCAAAGAAGGCGAGAGGCATTTAATTATTACGATTATGATGGTGTTGTGCTGGCAATCACATCAGATACTTACCCATTCGCATTGCCATAGCATATATTTAACAGCCATTTGCCACGCCCTACTCTAAGTAGAAGGGGGGGGGGCTAGGAGGGGAAGGGGAACAGTCACTGTGCCATGCCGATTTGCTCGCGTTCAGTCAAGCGTTATTTGGCAAATGCTGAGACTTCAAGGGTATTTCGGGTATAACATGCATAAATGCTGGCCATGCGTCTGTAGCATATTCTTAATACCAGTTACAGTGTGTGTGTGTGTGTGTGTGTATGTGTGTGTGACTGTGTGTGCGTGTAACTTCTAAAGTTAAAGTCAATGTCGCAAACTCTTAACGGCGCGTTAATAATGCGATTAGTGGATGTTCAAGTCCCAACCCCCTAGACATCACACGCAAGCTTGCTCCAAACACCCCCCTACCCCTTCCCACTCAGTACGGCCCTCTTCCAAGGCATTTGAATTGGGTTCCTTGTTCAGGGCAGCTCCACACACACAGTCAACGAAGCAGGGAAAATTTGAAAATTGCCTTTAATTGGCAACATTTTCAAGAAACAACTCCAAGTTGTGAGTGTGGGGAGATGGGGGGGAAGTGTTGGGTTCTCTGGTTTATAGGACATGTTTTCGGTTTGCAACTTGTTCTAATTAATAATTAATTAATTGAGGTCTTTTTGATGGCTCTTTTTATTTTTATGAGCTGACCGCTGTCGCTCGAACGAATTCCGGGACAATTTAATGCTCTTCTTTGGCTTCTTTTACTTTCCATGCGGTAACTTTGCCAAAGTTCATCTTTGGTTTTCTTGGGGAAACTTTTTATATGCCATATAAGATTGACTTTTATTGTTATACCCTGTACACTGAGTACAATATAACCTCAGCTTCAATTTGCAGCTAAATCAATTGGGAAGTTCAAACCCCGAGAAGAATCTTTCAATTACTTTTGTCGCTGTCAATGCAAATCCCCCTGTTGATATTGTATTATCATGCACACAGAGATAGCAAATGGTTTCCCTCTTTTCAGAAACTGGAATTGAGTACACAATAAACCAGAGGAGATATAGATAGGGAGCAAACCGAAGGCCGGTCGAGGCAATAGAAATGATTTCGTAAAAATATGACAAACAATCAAAATGTACTCGGAAAAACCGCAACAGAGGCAGCAAAACATGCCAGCTGAGCCCGAGATTTGTTGCGCCCCACTTCTGGTAACAGAGACAGAGACAGGCAGAGACGGAGATGGAGAGAGTGAGAGAGGGAGAGATGGAGCAATGTAGTTAATGGAGATGCGATGCGGGACGACGTGAAGGCAGGAAAAATAGCTTTGCCGTCGCTTGTGCTGAACAGCAGGAGGAGTAGGAGTAGAAGCAGTAAGACGGCGGGAGGAGAAGAACGAGGACTGATGAAAATTTATTGATGGCAACATACCCAAAGGGATTCGCAAATATAATACTACAACCACAGCGGGGCGGATCCAACAGTTGGGCGGATGAGCGCGCGAACAGATGGCTAAAAGGCGTTGGCAGAGGCAACAGCAGCAGCAGCAGCAACAGCAGCAGCAGCAGCAACAGCAGCAGCGACGGAAGCAGCGCAGCAACTGCACGCAAACACGTACAACATGTCATGCAGCTTGCCTACGCCCCGTTCCCCCTATCCCACATCCTTCTGTCATGTGCTCGCTGTGGAATGCCAGTATGTTTGTGTGTGTGTGTGCGTGTGTGCCCAGCCAATATGTGTACGTGTGTGTGTGCACTGCATGGGCGTGCGTACGGCAGGCAGAACTAAACCTATGAAAAATTTGCAGAAAAACGCAGCAAAACATGCAAAATGCGGCTTTAGCTGCGCTTTCGCTATGAAGAAATCTGTAAAAAATCCGTTTGAAAAATATATGACAGCTCGTACCCAGCCGGCGCAACATCCCCTCCCCTCCTTCACTTCCGCCCCCTTCTTCACTGTTCAGGGACAGAGACGACCTGCGAGCACGCACTCTGCATGTTTTGTTATGAAAATTTAAGTGAAATCACTAAAAATGCCAAACAAAACTGCGAGATATGCAGATAGATATGCAGCCAGTGGCGCAAGAGGGGCTACATAGATGTTGTGGGCGTGGCAACAAAAGGTCTCTGGGCTTGTCGTTGTTGCTGTTGTTGCTATTATTGTTGCCTGTTTGCGAAACTGTGTTGTATATTTTTATGAAAAATCGTTGTCAGTTTATAAAATGTGGACTTGATGCCAGTTAATGTGCAGCCTTCACTTGCAGGCAGGCAGGCAGCAGGAAGAGGAGTAGGAGCAGGAGGAGACGTCTGAGGCGGAGTCGCTGGCACGTGCAACAGATATCGGAGCTGGCGACAGCAGCTGCAAGTGAGACGAGAGCATGAAGATGCTGAACGACGTAGACGGGAAACGGAAACTGAAAAACGAAAACGAGCATCTTGAAAATGGGTCAAACAAAGTGCTCGATTCTATATTGGGTAACGTGCTGTACAGTGTACAGTGCACAGTGTACACTCGGCTAATGGCTTTTGTTACTCAATAAACATTTGTCAAGAGCCCAAAGGCGTCGCCTGCTACTTGCCTAAGCCCAGCACTCCTCGCCCCCTCCTCCACCCCACAGCCTGGTGTGCCAACAATTTGCTGCGATCATATGGATGTCTCGTCCGTCCTCTTCGTTGCCAATAGCGGCGTTTTATTGCCTTGTCCTTTGCCATCGACAACACACACCCGGACAACATACACACACACACACACACACACACACAACACAAAACAAAAGCGACCCGACAAAACACGGCAAAGGCGAAGGTTGTTTAAAGGGAAGGGTGGCGAGTGGAGTGTGGGGTGGGGTGGAGCAGGACACTCACAAAAGCTAGTGCAAAAATTTATGATCAGTGACAAAAGCACATTTCCACCTGTGATATACTCGGCCAGAGCACACCTCCCCCCACCATCCACCGCACAACGCCTCTGTCTGTCGTGTATTTCCCCTCCCTCACTTTTTTTCGCTCAGTGTACACGCCCTTTCACTGCCATTGTTACAACTACGCCTCCAGGTGAAAAAACAAAAAATACAGCGGGGCAAGAAAAAAAGAAGAAATCATTGGCAATTCCACGCTGGGCCACGCATCGATGGCCCTTTTTATGCGCTTCGCAGTTTTCACATTTTTTTTTCTGCAATTTTCCGTGTGTTGTTCTCAGGTTTTTCTCTTTTATTTTTATTTTGGTTTTTCGGTATTCGTTCGCCTTGGATTTTTGCGATAATGGAGACAAATGTTGGGCTCTTAAATTTATCGATTGGTTTGGCGAAAGTTGCTAAGGCTGGTAAGGAAATATTTATGGGGCTGGGCAGGTGAGTTTGTTTTTATAGCTTCGCCACTGCAGGCTGAGCCGAGCTATACGCAGACTTAATGCTTAAAGGTGAGCTCTGCACAGTCTGTTGTGCAGTCCACGTCTACTAGTTCCTCTCTACGCTCTGACGACGCACCTGAACTTTCAATTTATTTCGTGTTTTTCATTGCCTAATAGAAGAAAAGCAGACTGGCTCGACCCCCCACGGCAAACAATGAATTGCGCTCGGCCCAAGAGAAACTTGCGCCAAAAGATAAGCCAACTATTTACGCAGTACTACGCCCCCATCCCTGCCTTTTCCCACACACAGACTGAACATTGTTCGCCCTTTCTCATTGCAAGATTTTTCCGAAGCCTGGAGAAACTTTCAAATTGAAAGTTCATCGAATTTTGGCAGCCGTGCCGTGTGCACTGGGAAAGTGCAGCTGACATGGCGAATTTGTTGGGTATTTTCCCGATTTTCCAATGCAACGTTTAAATTTAAGGCAATTTGTTAACGAGAGTTGCGCGGTTAGCAAAGAGTTTTAGCCATGGCCGGCAGCGAGTTTAGCATGTGCAACGGATTAGTTTGCCAGATAAACCCGCAAGTGCTCTGACCTCCCTCGCTGATCCCTCTCCCTTCCCCCACTCTACCTCTCTCCCTCTTTTTCTCTCTGCTTCTTTCTCCTTGTTGTAGTAAGCGGACTTTTCATTTTCGCGCTTCGGGCTTCGCGTCGGCTGGGGCTTAATATTAAATACTGCAACGTGCTCGAGAAGCATGGCGCCTGGATTTATGCAGCGTTACATTGGCATTTAAATAGGGCCCGGATTGCGGTGTAGTGCACAAAACGAACCACCCCTCTCTCTCTGGTGCCCTTCTCTCTGCCACTCTATCTCCAATTTTGTACGCGTTTTTTCCATAAGCGCGCTCTTTTCTATTATGTAAAAACATAAATGCAACTTACGTTGAGTGCTGCGCGGTATAAAAAAAAAGTGTATGGAACGTGTAAGTCAAGAGTGCTCGACTTGGCAATACCCTAAAGGAGGGTGGGGATTATCAAGTGGCATAGCTTTAACAGCAATACTTAATGTAACACAGATGAAGAATAGTTCGAAGAGCAGTTGAAGCGTTAATCAGTTAGTTCGATGTTATACAAACTGACATGTTTAGGTTCGTGTGCTATGGCGCTGTTCAACATGAGAAACTGATTATATTTTTAGAAAATAAAGGTGATAATAGTATTGTATAATATCCATGAACCCAATGCAAACTGCAAGAAATGATCCAGGAGTTTATTGTACATAACATATGGAGGATTTATCTATTCTGTGCCACACCTAATGCAGTTCAGTTTATTTCTTAAATACCTCCCTGTCTTTATATATACATATAGTTCACCCCCCTTAACGATTTCAATAGCTACAGGGTATGCTGGAAAAAAGTAAAATGTTGACGGCGAAACTTTGTAGATATAAATATGGGAAAATACTCGTACACATAAAATGCATAAGCTCAAACATAAAGGACCCATCACCTGCCCTTGCCGCGGCACCGTGCCCTGTGCCTGCCCCTGCCCCTGCCCCTGCTATACCTGCCAAGTTTAAAATCACAATGCCTGGGGCCATGTGGAGCTGCGTTGGCTTGGCGTTTGGTATTGTAAGCGGGCCAAGTGCTTTGCCGGCACTATAGAATGAAATGTGACTACAAATCTGGTCGGGATTGGGGGGCTGGTGCTGGCTGGTGCGGGGAGTCGGGGTATTGGGGTCTGGGTCCTGTGTCTGGCTGTGAGTATGATGCAGTGCAACGGGATTCACTTACCTCGATTCGAAATGGCGGCATCGGCTTGGGCGTGCGAGTGGGCGTGGAGCAGCCAACCTAGGGTAATTACTACCAAAATGGGGCAATTCATTTTGAGCGTCGCCTGCTGGCGAATTCGGGAGCACGTGGCGCTGGATCCTTTCTCTTTATTGTTGTACTTTTTGTTGTTGTTGTTTGCGTGACGTATGCTACGCGAAAATATTTTCATTGTTTTGCGTGCGCCAGTGCCGCGAGTCGCGCACTCGCTCGCTTTGGTTGTTGGTCTTAAATCGCTTCTAGTTGTCTCCTGTGTGTGCAGCCAGAGGGGAGGAGTAGAGAGAGAGACAGCGCAATTCTTAGTCCAATGGTGTGTGAAAACTGTTTTGTTTTGCTCTGCTCTAAGTTTTCATTACACGATACCTTTGCTAAGGGTCCTTTTGCGATAGGTCGGGGGCAAGGGCTGTGTCCCGTGGCGTTGCTGCTTCCTTTGTTAAATTTGCACTTTTTTTTCTGTGCTCTCGAATCTGTTACTGTGTGTTCCTTTGTATCGCACTGCGGATGCGACTGAGTCGGACTACTAATTAGAAATTAACCGACGAACCGCAAGCGCTTTTTATATTGCATACTTTTGTGCGTCGACTCTGCCGTTCATAAATCCCGTCCGCACCGAGTGATGTGAAATATTTTGTAATTAGTTTTTATTGCCACAACGTTATGCATATAACACATACATAAATCTGCAGAGCAAGCTGCGTAAAGGAAAGAAAAAACAGAGAAAAAACCACATACAGTTAATTATATTGCTTGTAGTACTTAGAAGTGCAGCAGACTTCGCAGTTGATTTAAGACTTAAATACACAACATTTCTTCTTTATTATGATTAATTTCAAGCGAATTGGCCGCAAATTGTCATGACTAAATTTGATACACACTTTGCCACATTGCCACAGATTTGCCGCAATTTTCATAAATTAGGCGCAACAAAATAATGAAAAACCAGTAAGAAAAGCAACAGTCGCGCAGCACGCGACAGTGGGATACCCTTCGACCTATGTAGGTATGTTCCTATGTATGTACACATATACATATGAACATGCTTTGAAATTAATCTCGACAGATGGCGCTCGCGCTTTGCGCTCGCCCGCCTCCCTTGTTAGCTGACAGAAGCACTTGGTTTTATGTTCATACTTTCTTAAATAATTTCTGTGTTTATTGTCCGATCGGATTGTAATTTGGAGACTACGTAGATAATTCATTCAGCTTAGTATACGTTAAAGTCAGAAAGTTGTATCTTTTATACAGCGCTTACAAATTGAGTTCAACAATTAAATTATTGATTTGTGGGAGCGGTGGGCGTGGCACCTAACATTTGTAATAAACTTGATCTGCGCCTAGTACATAGGAACCTTCATTCCAAATTTGGTGTCTCTAGCATTTATAATAGCTGAGATCTCTGTGTTCATCTGGTCAGACGGACATCCGGACAGACAGACAGATATGGCTCAATCGACTCGGCTAGTGATCCTGAGCAAGAATATATATACTTTGTGGGGTCTGGCACGCCTCCTTCTGCCTGTTACATACATTTCCATTTTGCACAAAGTTAGTATACCATTTTTTGACCATTTTCAATGGTCGAAGGGTATAAAAAACAAGTTTTCTAACCTAGTTCATCGTATGGGGTTTCATTGTCAAGGCCTAGGTTCGTTCTCTGTATAGTGGATTCAAAGTTGAAGTTCAAGGTGAATTTCTTTTATGGTGTGGCTATGAACATTTGTTTATAACGAGGTATCACGGAAATGCCGTTGCTATTTTAAAGCAACTCAAAGACACATACTAGAATAAAATGATGAAGACTCTTGACACTGACCTGACCTAATGACACACTTTTCTTGAAGTATTATAAATTGTATCTGTAGACTATGTACCAGCGAAATTTGGCTTGACTAGTTAACAATCATTTACACAACCGCTCCTAAGTGATATTACTTACCACAGCCACCTCACCTGCTACATTCTTGTGGGATTTACAGCCAAGTAAGCTCCATAATCCGCTGCAGATTTTTGTTACTAACACCACCAGAAGTATTAGGGGAAGAATACAATAGAGTCCAAAAACGGCCGCATTTGCTCGCAATTTTGTTAAATCTCCTCTGATTAACATGTTGTGCCCGAACTTGAAGGTTTTTTTTACTATGTTTAGTTTAATCTGATTTTCGGTCTATCTTCGACGTGTGTTTCGAGCGACTCTGTGAAGCGGTTTGGCTCGTAAAGTTCAACGCAAATCGTTTTTAACTGACTGCCGAATTTTTGGAGAGATAAACCCGGTTTTACGTGTCTCAAATAATTATCTCTGAATGTTATGTGTGTGTGCACTTTATTATGACAATTATGTAGTTTCATACAGTCATTGACTTAAACATTTGAGTAAGCGTTGCACAGTTAATTTTCTTATTCATAACAAATGTGCACTCAAAAAATAAATAAAGAGTAGCATCATGAAAATGTTGTGCTAGCTACATCTGAATCATTTCACAAAATGAACAACGGGAAGCCATATTTTTCCGCTGGTCTGAAAACCGAACTCTCTTAATCTTTTTCAATTTCAATTGAAATTCTTAACAATTTATGTATTTTATGATCTTGTGTAAGGTGCTCAGTTGAATCACCATACACCCCGAGTTCTTCTCTTCTTCTCCGCCGTTTCCTTTAAGTGTCATCCGGCTGCATACCCGCCCTTTTTGGTAGTCATTTTTCCAGTTCGATGCAAATGGAAATTATTAAGCACATTTGTGAGGGCCGCCCTTCTCACCGACGACTCTTTTTGTAATCGTCTCTTGTATTTTATCTTTATAATTATGGTATTCCCTTCGATTGCTGGTTCAAGTACTTGACGGCCGATTTTTTCTTTTTTTTTTCCCGTTACACTAGCCTTGAGCTCCGGTGAAGAATTTACTTTGCATGCACGTGATGCGAAGAGTGTCATCTTTGGGTTAACCGAAAATCGGGTCACACTTCTTATAGGTATTTTTTGCTTGTCTGACTCAGTCTCTTTTATTTTATTTGTGTAAGGATCGAAAATTTATGATTAATGTACATACAAATTAATATTTATTTATACGTATGTAAAGGTGTTCGTATGTTCAAGTATTTGCAAAAAACAAAGCACATGACAGCAGCAGGCCAACGGTAAGCATATGGTTTGCTCACTTTGCGAACTGTTCTTTGACACGCTTTATGTCACATGCCACACGCGGGCAGCCCACGACAAAGATGACTTTCAGCGAGACACGGACAAAAGAGAGGAAAGATGGAAGAGAGAAAGAAATAGCAATAGCAATAAAGTAGGCTGGTCACTCAAGACTCTTAAAAACTTCACCAAAATGTGTATCAAAATAGAGTTGGGCATAGAGGTGGTAAAGTGCTAGTCACGACACGAGAATGATGAATAATATATAGAAATGAAATTGTTATAGATATTACAACTTTATTGAATTCATCATCAATATTCATATATCTCTCTATATTTCTCTATATCTATCTATATGTTTCATACGATTTTTATACGGTCTGGCTCGTCTGCGTGGCACGACCCGCGCTCAGCTCTGCAAGAGACTTCTTCAACTTCTACGACTACCGAGCAAAGTGCTTAAGGTG
The DNA here is from genome assembly GCA_018903425.1 of Zaprionus nigranus. NCBI lineage: Eukaryota > Metazoa > Arthropoda > Insecta > Diptera > Drosophilidae > Zaprionus > Zaprionus nigranus. Next base: position 5,844,753 of record JAEIGD010000003.1, on the reverse strand, counting down.
AGAGATTAGAGAGGGTTAAACCTGTGCGCCAAAGTTTCCCACGCCGAAACGAAACGCACCGCAGAGGCGCCGCAGCAGATGTCGCAGCTGACAGCAAGAAGAGGCACAAAGTGAGTAAAGAGAGTAGAGTGCAGGGTGTTGAGCAAGAGTGCTTAGACACGTTAATGTTAATTACTTTTTTTAATATTTTACATAAGCATTTGGCTGCACTCAAAAAAAAGGGAGAATATCAAAAGAAGAGAACAGAAAAAGGGATAAAAGGCGAGGCAATTTCTCGGCGCGCCTGTCAACACCGATTTGAAGTGCAAAGTCAAAATGGATCCTGTTTAACGCAACACTCTCTCAGGCACCTTATGCGATGACATTGCGCATAATCCATGTGTTTTAGTTTAGAGTCGAACAAGAACAAGAACAAGAACATGAAAAGCTACAGGATCGGAAAGGAAATAAATTAGCTGGTTGCAGGTCAAACATAGAAACAACTACATCAACTACAGCGACAAGTACTTAGGAACCTGATACACCCGGATCGGCCGAATCGGAGACGACTGCTGCCTGCCAGTAGCCGCAAAGGATATGCTACTGCGGCGCACTTGTGTTTGTTTAGGTTCGAGGATAACAGTTTCTCACGCAACCGATGGCACTTGAGGCGACAGTTGCATGTCATAATTTAACAGTTCACTCGGCTCCTCGACTCCTCGACTCCTAAAGGATGCTGCAGCTGCAACTGCTCCCGTTCCCTTTCGTTCACACTGTTTGTTTAGCTGAGGTTTTTACGGACCTCAGACTATTTTTTATAGATACATGCAGTCCTGCAAAAGGAAAGCATTCTAAATTCTTATTGACATATTTATGCACGGTTCAAGCAACCAACTGAGCATTTTCTGTATCGCATGGATCGTTGGCAACTATCTCTTCACGTAGTCTTTCCCTTCCCGCTCCAGCCACGTAATGACACTCATGTGTTGTGGCATGATTTAGGGTTCTTTTTAGGGATACCGTGCAAGATTAATCCTCTCTATCATAAAGCGCAGCTAATTGACTCGCTGAGTCAAGTGAAAGTGCAGTCGCACAATTGTCTCGAGTGCTAATGGTGATAAATCAAAAGTTCGAGTCCACTGTCATATTAAGAATACCTGACACTCAAAATAATCACTTTGATGATAATCAATAGTTAATTGAAATAACCACTTATACTTACTTATTGAGAAACAGTTTAAGAACTAATAAAACCAAAACCGACACAGAAAAGCTGTATACGGCATACAGCCAAACGAAATATATTATCGGTCGCTCATCTTTAATGGCGAGGATTACAAAATTCAGTAAGGAACTGGAAAATTACAATCGCATGAAATATTACAAGTTGCGGGTTGTCTCCCCAATAGGTCCCAATAGGTCCCTGAAAGTAGTTGATTTCCAACCTCTAGTAGGAGGAGAGTCAGTTACCATGTTTACGGATCCAGCAAAAGCGAGGAAAACGATGAGCGACTTAGGAAAAATTGTATTACAGCTAGAAATAGTGAATTAAACTTTAAATTGTACTTACGAAAATATTCATTGTAAAGCTATTAATGAAAGATCGCTAAGGAATGAAACTGATTCAATGCTCGGAGCATTATACAAGTATTTGCTGCAAAAAAAAAGTGCCAGGCTGAATAGCGCGACTTATCAAACATATCAAATGCGAAACAATTGCGATTATTTAATCACTAATCATTTTACTTCGCTTTTTTCATAAAGAGAGCAAATTTGATACGTAATATATTTTACAGAATACGTAGATCAAATATATATCGATTGTTCTATGTCAGTTTATGGTATTTGTTTTTTTATTTATTGCAATGTGTTTCGACAGCTCGACTGTACCTTCCTTTAAGAGTTTAATTTCAATATAAGTAGGCTCAAATTGCTTTAGTATATGTCAGTGAAAGGATATAAACAAAAACATTTAATAACTCGAGACAGATGAAAATAATTGCATTATAATTTAAAACCAGTAAGAAAAGCAACAGTCGCGCAACACGCGACAGTGGGATACCCTTCGACCTAGTATGTTCCCGTGTAGTTTAATTTCTTAAATTCATACACATATGCATAGGCACATGCTTTGAAATTAATCCCGACAGATGGCGCTCGTGCTACGCGCTCGCCCGCCTCCCTTGTTAGCTGACGCACTTGGTTTTATGCTCATACTTTCTTAAATAACTTTTGTGTTTATTGTCCGATCGGACTGAAATTTGGAGACTACGTAGATATTTCATTCAGCTTAGTATATGTTAAGTCAGAAAGTTCTATCTTTTAAACAGCGCTTACAAATTGAGTTCAAAAATTAAATTATTGATTTGTGGGGGCGGTGGGCCTGGCACCTAACATTTGAAATAAACTTGATCTGCTTGATCCACACAGGAGTCTTCCTGCCAAATTTGGTAACTCTAGCTTTTATAATAGCTGAGATCTGTGCGTTCATACAGACAGACAGACAGACAGACAGACAGACAGACAGACAGACAGACAGACATGGCTCAATCGACTCGGCTTGTGATCCTGAGCAAGAATATATATACTTTATGGGGTCTCCGACGGCTCCTTCTGCCTGTTACATACATTTGCATTTTGCACAAAGTTAGTATACCCTTTTTGACCATTTTCAATGGTCGAAGGGTATAAAAAGTGAAATTGTCAACGGAACTGAATGGAAACATAATTTGAAACACACCTCGCTTTATTCAAGAATTTATTATCGACTATTTATCAGTCCACTAAACGATAATTTGTGCTCCGGATTGGGTTAACTTTTTATGCTGGTTTTAAAATGCAATTTGTGGACATTCAAATAAGTGGAAAAATAAGCAAGTTGATCTTTTTTAAAACATTATATAAACCTTACAGTATTGTACAGTATTATTTCAGTAGTTTATTTCGATAAATCTCTATAATACTCTCAGCTTATATAATGCTTTTGTGTGTTTTCAGTGCTGGAAAAGACAATGAGTGGGATCCATTTTAAAGTCTACTAACAATTCTGGTTTGCTGTTTGCCCTGGGGATGGGGGGCTGGGGGGCTGTCCAACAATTGCTGGACACACGCTTGCCTGGTGTGATAGGTGCGAGCTTAACTCAATTTTGGCCGTCAGCAAGAGGCAGAGAGAGAGAGGGAGACGGAGACTAAGTGAGAGAGAGAGAGCATTCAAGTTGTTCAAGTGGCAGTGCTCAGAAATGCTTTCAATGCTCAAAGCGAAAGCAATTAAAGCACTCTCCACTTTTATTCTGTTCAGAGAGACGGAGAGAGAGACATGTGGAGCTCACGCTGCTGCCTGCTGGCTGCCTGCCACATGCTGCAAGCTACAGGCTGCTGGTGCTACTGCTGCCAGGCTGTTATCTGGCGAGCGGACACAAGTGTTGGTTAACTCTTTGGCACACAAAAATGCGTCTACCTAACTTTATCGACACGCAAAATTAAACCACAAAGTGGAATTATCAACAAATTCGTTTATAAAGTTGAGTTTTTCACATTCACAGAGACAGAGAAAGAGCAAACGTAACAGAGAAAGGGAGAGAGAAATAGGGAGAGCCAGAGACTAAAACATTTAACTAGCTAACGCAGATGAGGGCAAAAGTAAACAACACTTCAACTCCAAAGTTCATAACCAAATAACAAATTGTTCCAAACGACACACACACTCCATCCGACACCCACACTCCCACACCCAGATTGGCACAGGCTGCCATATTTAATGACAAAGTTTTACATAATTTAATGAGTTTGCCTTTTGTAATGGACAGAGCAACGGGAGCTGGTCTAGCCAAGCAGCCCCAGTCCCATCGCCGCTGCATGTGTGGTCGATGGTCGTGACTGTGGTGAAGCACCAAGAAAAATAACCACAGAGACAGAGGGAGAAAAATACATAGAGAGAGCGAGAGAGAGAGAGACAACGAGTGAGGGAGGGAAAGAAAAGTTCAAATTATTTCATTATCACTTTCGTGCAGGGCAAAATTCAAGTCAGAAAAAGCTGAAACAAACAAGTGCTTTAAAGCTATAAAAAACTGTATTATGACAGAGTGCGGAGAGAGAAAAAGGAGGGGGATGGGTACTAGCCGGCAGCTTGTCGCGACTGCTCATGAAAAATAAAGTTATAAATTTAAATTAACCCATGCAGTCGATGGTGCTTCCGTGTGGCCTACCAGAGCTACACAGGTTGCCCCGGGACGGGACTCGTGCTTGGGCAGCGGCTGCACTTGCACAGTTGTTACATCCTGTGCTGGTCTGGCGATCACTAAACCCATTAAAAGTCACTGTGCTGGCGACGTTGCCCCACTGTGTGTGTGCTGCCTGTGCTGCTTGTGCTTGGTATAATTATCTATCGTTTTCATTATTACCATGGACAGCAGAGGGCATCAAGTATACGCCACGTAGTGCGCCTGTGTGTGCGCGCCGCATGTCCTGGAGGAGCAATAAAATATTTGTATCTATATTGTACATTGCACGGCCGACAGGCGACGTCAGGGAGGAGGGAACCCGGTTAGGGTTCGGCCCCTCTAGGTGCTGCTACAAATCTGCGCCGTCCATGTAATTACTCAAAAAGTAGCAACGGCAAAGGGCACGAGGTGCGGAGGAGAGTGGTAGCTGGATTTTATATGCAGTGCCCTGTGCCAACGAAAGGGCTTTTATCATGTAGGCGGTAAATAGCCGTAAATAAACAGGCCGGCATATAAAAAGCCAACAAAACAAAGAGCTTAGGTAGAACGAGAGGGGGTGAGGGATAACGGGTAAGCGAAGCGAAGTAGCAGCTTTGCCAGGGGCACTGTCGGAGTCAGCTCTCACCAGCGACGTTATAGATATTGCCCCATTGTCATCTCTCCCTGCTGTCGGCCAAGGTTATCAGTTTTATGGCCACCGGGCTTGGCCTACAGATTTGTATATGTTTGCGCCACATGCTGTGCGCGCAATTTCCCTTCATCGTCGCCGTCGCCGTCGCCATTGCCATTTCCTGTTTTCCCCATTTTATTTATGACAGTCAGAATTTTTCTTATTTCGCCTTCTCTCTCGGGCCATTCTGCTGATCTTGGCGCGAAACGAGCTGGCAAAATGTTTGGGCCGAGATCACGCTTGACACACTGACCCCTTGCTACATGCAACATGCCCCGTGCCTGTTAACCCGTTGTAACCCTTAACCCGTTTTACATCAACGCCATAAAAATATAATGTCTCAATAAGGTGCCTTTAATTATTAAAAAAAAAAACTGCGACCGCCTGCGTTTTTAATTTGTCCGTCTAAGTTGGCTGCGACTTTCACTTTCTACCCCCCCCCCCCCCTTCACAGTGTGGCCAGGGCAGCCCGTCTGAATTGCACTTTGCGGTATAATTTCCAAGCAAGTCGTAATTAGTTTTCGCTGCTGGCGCGAACGTAACGGAACCAAACGAAGAACGAAACAAAATCAGCGGAAAGCAGAAGGCAGTTGCGTCTTTTGTCAGTTCTGCTGCCGTTGCCGTTGCTGCTGCTGCTGTGGTCCTGCGGTGCTGCGGTGCTGCGGTCGACAAGTGAAACTTTAAAATGGGTTAATTGCATTGTAAACTAGACGAACAAATGGCAAACAAGTGCCGCACTAACTGAGCAGCAACAACAGCAGCAGCAGGAGGAGGCGGCTTTAAATAAATTGCAGTCTGCTTTGGTTCAGATTCGATAGGAGCTGAGCATCCCGTGGAAATTAGCAGAAAACAAAAGTTTTGCAAGGCAGAGAGAACTGCAGGCTGAAGACGACAATCAGACAGGAAGACAGACAGACAGACAGAGAGTCGAGCTCATTTCATGCCCTACTGCAGGTGCAAAAGGGGCAGGAACATAGGCAGAGGCCACATCAGCTGCAAATTTAAAATGAAAAGTAACTTGCACATGCAATCGGCCCGAAAAGTCCCAAGAGAGAGAAAGAGATAGACAGCAAGGGGTAGAAATAGAGTGAGAGGGAGGGGGATAACATAAAATATATTGCAAGCACTTGGGTGGGTAAGGGAGGCAGGTGCAGCGAAATGTTGCCTTGCCATCTAATCGAAATGATTAAAACGGCGGCGTGCAAAGAACTTGGTAGTAGGGAAGAGGCAGAGAAAGCGGGCTGTAAGAAGAAAATGTAGAGAGTAAGAGAAAGGAGGTGGGGAGGGGAAGGAACAAAAAACGCTTTAGCTGCACAAAAGCAAAGTTCAAAGTTCAAGCTAAGTGCTTGTGCCACAAGTTCGCCGAGTCAAAGTGAGTACTGACACTGCAACAATGTGGTAGATACACACATACACACACACAGCAATATACACGCACTCACCACACACACACACACACACATACTCGACTAGGAAGCCGTTCACCAAGATCTGCTCGATAACGGATTATTAAAATTTTCCAAGCGAATGACACAGCTCAAGTCAAGTGTTTGCGACGTTAAAGTCGGCTCAATATGCACGATATATGGTAAACTATATAGTGCACTACACGATAGAGTGTGAGTGCTTATGCAGGTCTCTCTCTCTCCTTCTCTATAAAGTTTCACAGTAAGCTGCACTAGAGCTGAGGTGCTGCGGCATATTCAAAGAGTTTGTTCTCTCTCCCTTCCTCCCTCTCAGTCTCTCTCTCTTCAACTCTGTGCGTTCCAAGCCACAAGCTGCAACTCGCCCGAGCACCACCCCTCTTTCTCCCTCTCGCTCCTCTCTTTTTCTGCTTGCTACTGCTGCTGCTGCATCGATGCCATGAATAGATGAAATATGAAAATAATTTATGCATATATTAAACCATTTGATGTTGCCTCCTGCCACAACATGCCGCTGCTTGAGGCAGCTAACGGGCTAATGCTTTGCATTTTTGCTGAAGCAAACATAACTCATCTATTATGCGCCCCAGTGTGACTGTGTGTGTGGTTACGTGCATTAGTATTTGTTGGCCTGTGCCTACAGGATTCACTCAGCAATTACAGCTTTATTTATTATGCCGAAATGGATTATCCTTTCGAGCTTTCGAGCTCTAGGATGCTATTTCTGCTTGTGCAGCGCTTTGTGCCCCATACCTTGTCCCTGCAGAGCATCCTCTCCTGGCATTTTTCCTGCCTCCTGTGTATGCACCACGCCCTCTCCCTCTGCTCACTCTTCCGCTGCCTGATCCAACAATACCTGCCTCCTGCTCTGCGTGCTCTACTTGTGTCGTCGTCGTCAACGTCATCAGCTTCAAGTGGAAATCTACTTGCGACCGCATTGAAGCTCGTTTTAACCAACAGGCAGTGTGGGGGTGTGTGCAAGTGTGTGTGTGTTGTGTGTGTATGTTTATAAACAAGTCATGTTTCCATTAGAATATGCAGGCATCTCCCTGGCCAATGGCTCGTGCAAACCGCCATTCAACAAAGACGGAGAGAGAGAGAGAGGGAGAGGCAAGCCTAGCTTCTTACCTCAAGCCACCTCATCGCCTGGGTGAGGATAATTAAATTTCCAAATTCAAATTTAATTAAATTCGAACGAGTGAACGCATTGTAGAATGAATGGCTGCATTCATTCATTCATTCATTCAATTCATATTCAGCATTTCAGCCCAATGCAAATCGACGGCATTGTTCGTTCAATTGTTTGGTCAAGCCGCATGCAACATGCTGCTGCAGCAAACGGCGGGCAACCTGGTGAGCTCGGCAATTTCACATTGCAACACGCGTTGCATGACACTAGCAAACAAATTTCGTACTGAAATTCCCAACATAAGCCACCAATCGTATTGTTACCATCCCTCACCTCACCCATCCCTCCTGGCGAGCCTATAAATCAAATCAATAAAATGACAGTATGAAAAATTGCCAACATAAAAACCGCAGTGAAAACCATTATTTCAAATTTGAATTCCAAAAACCAAAAGAATATTGTTATTCTGTAGAAGCTAAAATCCAAACCGCATCGAATGACAGTCATGTACGTTTAATGGCGTGCTAGAGCACACTGGGTGGGTGAACTAGACGAGGCAGATACCCTAAACAAAGGCTGGAAATTTTGCAAGTAAGAAATAGTTCATGTCTTTGAAACTGTTAGTTAAAGCTAGTTTATAAAGGGATTGTTATTAAATTTGCTACGTTCTTCAGTTCTAGAGGTAAACAACATTATATAGTATTTAACTTTTTAATCATATATGAGTCAAGTTTAAGAAGACGCGAATATAACGTTTTCTGGTGATATATATATATATATATTTGTATTCTGGTGGTTGTTAATTTTAACTTGGTTCAGTATTAGATATCATGTTCATAAAAAGTTCCCTGCCGAGTTACGGTTAGTTCATAAGGCCGATTTAAAGCATCGCACGTGGCTTCAATTATGTTTACCCTGCCGGAGTATTCTCAGAACCCGCAGGGTATGCAAACACACAATGACATAGCAATAATAATAATAGAACAATGCGGGGACTAACCAAAAAGAAAGGGGCACCTGGCAACCTTTCGACACCTACAATAAATAAATGGTGAATGTTGAATGCCCGAGTAAATATTGCAAGAAATGTGAGAGTGAGAGGGAGACAGACATTGTTTGAGCAAAGAGAGAGACAGCGAACACAAAAGCAAACACACGAAATTAGTGAGCAGTCGACGCAACGGAACAAAACAAAAAGGAAATCGAGGAACAGAACAAGCAGAGCAAACACTGACTGCAAAAAGTAGACGCACGTATGTGACAAATAAAACGTTGACAGTGCCATAAAGCCGGAACGGGTGGACGGGCGGACAGGCGGACAGACGGGGATATGAGATTGAATAGAAATCCTTATATGACATAAAAAGTAATACGAAACGCAGCGATATGTTCAGCAGATACAATGTATGCCATATATACCATGTATGAAAATAGCAAAACGAAAGGATTCCACGGCGTATTAGTTATATTTTTCGTGTGTGTCACTTGTCATACTCGAGAGGGGGGCCGGGTGCCATGCGGGTGGCACAGCGTGTACAAATAAAGCCAATCCAAGCCAGGCCAAGCTGAGTCGCACAGCTGCCGTTGGGTTCGCGTTAAGCCAACAATGGCAATCATAATACGTTATTGGCAATATTGATTGCCGGCATTAGACCGAGCCGTGCCGTGGATTCCCTCTGCCTTCTCCTCTCTTTCTAATCTATCTATGCCACACAAGGGAGCCTCAGGTGTCGAGTGTGCCCTACTGAGACTGAACACGAGTTCCCGCATCTGTAGACAGTGTGTTAGGTGATATACCAAATCAGATAGAAAGCAAGTGGAAAGCCAATTAATCAATGAGCTAGTGTCCGAGGCAGACTCTAAATGGAGCAAAAGTTGGGAGAACAACAGCTACAATATATGTTCTTCATTTACCCACGCCACTGTGCACTGTGGGCGAAATCAATTGCTGTCCATCATCATCATTAGACTGGAACACGATCCCCAACAGACACGAATCGTTTTTATTGATTAGCATAAACTGTGCAGACATTAGCAAACAGCAAGTCGTGTCGAGTCGCTGTCATTAGAATGTCAACGCAAGACAGACAGTCAGATAGTCTCCTCTCCTCCTTCCCCTTCCTATTCTACACTCACTTATTCACCTGATGGACAGCCTGGTAGTCTGGCCAACGTCCTCATTTCATTCATCTGTCAAGCGACCCTCTCCCGTTGCGTTGCCCTGCCCGGCCCTACCCTGTCCTGGCCTGGCCCCACCTTCTGCTCATTAATTTCCGTGACAAGCGTTGTCTTTGGCGCAGTGTGTGAACAAGTTCATTTCGTTTGCAATTTAATGCAAAAAGTCGCTTAATGTGAACCCAGAACCAGACGAGGAGTCGCCATCGAAGTCGGACTCGGCTTCGCACTCAGAGAGGCCAGTTGACTGGCACTTGACCTCAGTAGACGTCGCAATAACCGCGCTTACCTGTCACACCTGACAGCGCAAATTGTCGGCGGGGAACGGAGAGGACAAGGGTCGCACTCCCCTCGCCCCGTCTGCCTTCTCTGGTACTCTCCCACGCACCCATAGTCGGCGGCAATGTTCGCCTTTTGTTTGGCGCTCGACAGCTCGAGACCAAAGTACACGATACACTGACAGTCGACAAATTGCTTATGCAAAGTTACCGTTCAACTTGACGAACAATTTGTAGATACGTCCAGATGCCGCAACATATTGAATTGATATATCTATTAAGCGTAAGCGCGATATTCAGGATTCAATTCGGCTTCGGCGTGACGAAGTCTTAATTAATTTCGTTCTTTATCGTACTTAGGAAACTTTTAAAAAACAAGGTTAAAGCATGAGGTTTTGTTTCTTTTATGGAATAACTTGGTTGTTAACGGATGCATTTAGGGAAATATTAGGGACATGATGTACATATGTTAAGGGTTGTTTGGAATAACAATTGTTAGGCTTCTAAATATGCATAGAAATATGTAATACTCAAAATAAATAAAACATGTGACATTGTTGTGTTGTGTTTATTTGTGGTATAACTCAGTTGTTTACAGTTCAATGCTTATGAAATTTTAGCAATATAAACATAATATTGTGATAAACTAGGAAACCCATTGTAAGCTTTATAAATATACATGAAAATAAGTTAAGTTTAATTTTGTAAATAATATATGTGTTTATGTTGTGTTCATTTTTGGTATAACTCGGTTGCTTATAGATCGAAGCTTTTGAAATTTAAGGGATTTAAACATAATAATTTGTGATACACTAGGAAACCCATTGTAAGCTTTATAAATATACATGGAAATAAGTTAAAGTCAAACTTTGTAAATGTATAATGTTGTGTTGTGTTTTTTTTGTGGAATAACTTGGTTGTTTACAGAACAATTTTTATGAAATTTAAGGGACAGGATGTTTATGTATTCAGCGATAGATTGCTGCAATTGAAGCTTTATAACTATATTTGTGAGTTGCGTTATACCCAAAATAAAGAATATATACTATTGGTATATTTACTATAAGTTGATTATCTTTGTAGGTATATTTTTCTGGATATATCGTCACGTAGAATTCCTAATTATCATAACTTCCAAGACTGTGCCTCTGCAACTAATCGATTCCCATTCCTGCTGAACTTGATTCCTGCGTTTCGACTCCGACTTCTCTTCTCACTTGCACCCCACACATATATCCGTTAAGTTTTAACATTACGCTCAAGTTTTCTGGAATCGTTCTGCATGCAAACGTCTAATTAGTCGCCTTCGCCCCTACCCCGGTTCCCACTCTTATGCCGCTCTTTGTGTAGGCGTTTTAGGTGGGCATGGTAATTGAAAATTCCTGTCATGAAATTTCAATTGCAGCTGGGGCAGCCTGCGTCGGGCTGCGTCGGAAGAGGAGGCGTATGCTCAGGGGCTTATTATTCAGGCGGGGTCGACAAGGTTTGGGGTGTGTCGAGGAGACTGCGGGTGGAGGTTGCTCAGGCATCCGTTCGAGCTTAGGCCTGCCTGCAACTCGCATGCTTGGCTGATGAATTTGCTTCCTTTGACTGCGCTGGAAAACTTTGTGCCTCGTGACTTTGTCCTGCTTGTCAGCGGCACTTGCTAAATGGCTGCCTCTCTCTCTCTCTGCTCCTGCTCCTTCTCCCTCTTCTCTATCTTTTGCTTTCCTTTCTTTCAGTAGTTTTCATAAACTTGAAGAAATGTGCGTGCCACAGTGTGTGTGTGGCACAAAAGCTGTTGCTTGCCTTTCTGCTTAGACTCTGCCTGGCTAAACGCTTTGCCCGCAGGGGACAGGGGGCGTAGGCAGTTGTGGTAGGGGCCTGGTACAATGCACGGGTGTTGGCCACACAAACTGAGTACTTTTTTTTTTTTGCATGTTTTTTCTCCCTTGTTCTTCTCTGCCTTCACTTCTTTGAAACTCTTGCTGGCCTTATGTTGTTGCGCCTGACTGTGTTGCTTTCAAACCGTTGACTTCCTTTGCGGCTATTAACTATAATTACCACATTAAACGCCAAAGTGTCTTAATATTCAATTATAAGTTTTTTTTTTCTCTCCTCCTTCTGCTCCTCTTCTTCTTTATCTTCACTCTGGCTCAGCCATACATTTATGCGTGTTTTGTGCTCTATGCGGCGCCTCTATCGGAAAACTTTTTCCGATACGCATTACGGCCGAGTTTCGCCTCCTATTCTCTTCTCTTTCTCCTCTCACAACTGTCCATATTATTTGGGGGCAAAGGCTCCTTTATGACGCTTGAGTGCGTACAAATTATATCACTAAATACGCTTAATGTTTTCGATTGCCTTTGATATGGCGACAGGAGTTGAGTTTATTGATCGGGGAATGCGTAGGGAAGAACGATAAAAATAAAATAAAATAAATTGCATTAGTTTGTCGAGCTAAAAGTTGGCACATCAACAAACTGACTTGACTTGAACTGAGTACACACACATACATAAACACACACTCTCAGATACACTCGCAAGCTAATGAAATTACGAGCTTGTGAGCATATTTCCGGAACTGACTTCTAATAAGCACCTGGCCGTGTCATCAGGCAAATGCAATTGTAGGTACTGCCACTGCCTCCCCTTCGATAGACTAATGAAAGCTGATAAAGTCAGCAACAACAACAATAACAACAGCAAAAGCAGCAACAACAGCAACTGGCAGCAAAGTCGCTCCAGAATTTTAATTAACGAATCGTAAAGCGCTAATTTTGCATATTAATAAACACACGACGCACAGCACGATACAAGGATAGAGGAGCACACACATACACGCTCACTAACATACTTACAGCGTACATGGCACCGACGCGACATTAGGCGAGCCTTGGACTGTGGCACACACACCCACACACACACACAGGGCCCTCTTTCTCGCCGCGCTGTGTACGGCATGGCACGCACACTGGGGAAATAAATAAGGCAGCAGCACACGAGCTCAACTCGCCGGGAATTTAAGTAGTTCAAATTAATTTCAATTCAAGTCGCACATGAAAACCAAGGGGTTGCCCCTCTCCCCCTTCCTACCCCTGCTCTACATTCTTTCGCCCCTTTTGCACACAAAAGTTAGTCGGTTTTGTCATTATAATAGAAAAAGCTAATTATACAATTTATTCTCGTTTGCATTCACGTTGCTTGCACTACAATATTATTTTGCTTTTCTGTGCGAATTCTCCTTCAATATATATTTACTGAGATAGGTATTATACAAGTTGGGAATATAATTGGAAGGAAAGAAACTTAAGAAAGTTTAAAACTTGTTCGCATTTTTAAGTATAAGTGTAAAGAGGTGAGCTGAGTATTGTGTTGATTAAGAGTAATGAAAAGTAGAAATGAGTTATTTTTCATACACATACTTGATACTTTAAATAAGTACTTTAAATAAGTATCAAGTATTAATATTATTGTGCATGGGGAGAACTGCGAATTGTCAGGCTTGTTTTGCTAATAAATACTTGGAATGATTGACTAATATTAATACGTATGTCATATTTTGTATAACATATTTAAAATTTCCTTAAGTTTTCCCAAAGGCCTTACCAAAAATAAGCACGAAAGGCTACAGTCGAGTGTGCTCTACTTTGATGGATTGTGATTGTGAACGATTTCTTCAATGTATAACTTTTATGATTTGCCTATTTTGTGTTGCATACTTTCAGGGAGGGGTTTCAAATTCAGTACATATTTAAAATTTCTTAAATAACTTCTATCTTAAATTTCCGATCGCAACAATATTTTCAGCAATCATTTGGCTATTCATAGTTATTAGGTTTACTAAATGTAAAGTGTTCTGCATTCAAATTACGCTTGTAATTCTAAAATAAACTTGATCTGCGTGCAATAATAATACAAATATTGACACCAAGGTCTTATAGTCCCTGAGATCTAGGAATTCAGACGGACGTACATGGCTATATCGACTCGGCAGTTGATGCTGATTAAGATTATTTATAGGTTGTGGGGTCTGCCATGCCACCTACTGCATTTTCGGTTGGCACAAAGTTATTATACCCTTCATATCTTCATTAAATGTTTCTCTGAAATACTAAGCAGATATCAAAGATCACTACCATAGATCATCATTCCAAACTGTCAAACAGTGGCCGCCTACAAAATGTTAATGATATAAATTAAGCTGACACTGAACCTACTTACCCCTACACATACTATATAGCTGACAGTTCCCCTTTTAACTGGACCCCTTTTGCTAGCGTAGGAAACTTGCGGGAGTTTCTCAGTTCTGTAAATAACCAAATTACTCAACATTTGCCCCGACGGCTAATTGAGTTTATTTTTCGCTGCGACATTGATGTCAGCTCAGTGACGATTTGTCAGGCAGGTCCAATAAGCTCAAGAAGTAAGCGGAATAAATTGCCAGCGCAGTTAATTAGACTATCAACGGAGACGCCCCGAGCAGGTTTCAAGTGCCTACGCTCTTGGCGAACTCATCAAAGTTCCCCAGGCCGCTTCGTTATCAAAGATTTAAACTGAATTCTCAACGACCACCACAAATACGTGTTGTTCCCCCTCCCCTTCAGCCTAGCAATCTTGGAATTTGTAGTCAAATTTCTCAATTTTGACAAGCCAATGTATAATTTCAAAGAGCATTTCAAAGTTATTATCGCATGCTCAGCCCGGGGCACATTGAATTACGCCGGAGTATTGCCTAGAATTGGGCTTAAACGATTCCCTGGCAAATGCTGAAATCCTTTACGCTTCGACGCCTCTGTGTGGCGCTTTAAGAGAGACAGCGATACAATTTTCACACCTTAGACGACTCCGACAAGTTGCCAACTTCAAAGCGAAATAGGGGAAGGGAAAGATTATATTGGAAAAGTGGAAGAAGGACGTGGGGAAGGACAATGGGGTAAGGGAAGTTTGAAAATAGACTTTTTGTTTTGCGAAATCTTTTGCCCTTTGCATTGTTTTCCTTTTTATTGTTGTACCTCTATCTCTCTCTCTCTTTTCCTCTTCGTTTCTCTTCTAGCATCAGCAGCAGAAATTGTTTTCCTCTGATTGAGGTTTTCCTTTGCCGGACCTTTTCATTACTGGGCCTAGGTCATTGTGCAAGTATCCAAGCTCCGTGAGTGGCACAATTGTGAGTGCCTTTCCCTCCCACTCTCTTTGTCTCTCTCTCTTTTCCTATTCTTGCACTTTCAATACGTTTTTAGTTGAACGTTCTGCACGTTGGATTGAAAGATTATAAAAAATTCCTATTAGCCATTTCATATATGTGTTTGCCTGGTCTCCTTTGTTGTTCCGACTTCCTCATCCCATCGCTGGGGATCTTTAGCTGCTTTAAAGACCTTTTCCATTGAGACCAGAAATTTCTTACCCCACGCACATTAAACCGCTTTTATAACCGCGTAGGGTATTGTAAAAAGTTTAGATAACTTTTTTGTTATTTTAAGCCATCCTAAGACTTTCTTATATTTCTTTCGGATAGTATTTAAATTGTTCATCTTTCCCTCTCTCTCTCTCGCTGATATCTTCGTCTATCAAGATGAGATACTGCGTGGAAAAGAGTTGAATTAATGTGTTTGCAAGAGTATTAAAAGTTCGCCAAAGGGTGCTCAGCTTGTTTTTATTACATAATGGTTTTTATTTCTGCAGACCAGAAAAGGTAAGCACACAATTGTGCCCCCCCCCCTTTCTCTACGCCTCAGCCAGCAACCTTAAAGTTCGACAATGGCGCAAAATCTGTTGAGGCAACAGAAAAAGCAGAAGAAAAAGAAGAAGAAGAAGAAGCAGAGGCAGCAGAAGAAGCAGAGGCAGCAGAAAGGTTGAATTGCTGCTGCCATTTAGGCTACTTGGCTACCTCAGTCGGGAGAGACCTGGCCAAGGCTGCGGCGGGGGCGGGGGTGGGCAAAATAATCTAAATGCAAACAAAACTATTTCATGACGATTTGCCGTAACAATGCTTTGCGTAGAACAACAAAAGCCTTATAGCACAAAATAGTTGTTATAAATTAAAGCGAGCTAAACAAAAAACCCTAAAAAAAATAGAAAACCCAAAAACGAGAAGAAAAATAACAAAAACAACAAACGAAATAGTGAGCGGAGGAGCAAGAGGGGGAAAAGAGAAAGAAAATTGCATTTATTTTGAGCAAATTTACATATTTATATTTGCACATTTGAAAATATAAATAAAAAACAAAACAGAAATGTCTTCGCAATGCCTGGGAAAACAACAAAGCTCTTTTCCTCGTATTTCACTTAAAGGCGAATGCAAGGGCAGACAAAGGAGTTAAGCACAAAGCCTGCCAATCCGTCAGGCTGTCGGTAACTGAAATATGTATGTGGGTGGGTGTGTGTGTGTGTGTGTAATCCCGGCAAAGATTCGCTACGTTCTATATATATATAACCAGCAAAGTTTTTTGAATGAATCAACGTTGAAAGTTGGCGAAAGTCGGTGCGGGGCAGGGTAGGGGATAAGAAAGGTAAGGCAAGAGAAGGGGGAAGCGAAGTGCGGAAGAGGCACGACCTGCCAGCTGACGAAAGACGCGTAATTAGTCGAAAACGAAAACTTGGCTAAAGCCATGAAAAATTACTTCAAATTGGGCGTGAAAATGGCGCACAATACTAGAGAGGAAGCTGTGCGAGAGTGCTAGGGGAGAACCTCTCTTAGGGGTTGGGGAATGGCGGGGATTCATGTGGATGGCAATACATTTTTTTATGGGCTCTCTACTCTCTAGCTGGCGAGGCCCACACTCGCTTGGTCATTAGTCAAGGCAGGCAGACAATGAGATTTCTAATGCATGTGTAGCAGGGCAGAGGCGTGAACAGGAGTATGACCAAGGGGGATCAATAAGGTAGATAAAGGAAGTCATAGTACGTATAATATTCTCTATTTTTAGCTTATTCTTTAACTTGCTAACGTCTTTCAAGAGCTACCCCGCCTTGCCGGACAAAATATCAAATGAAAATGTGGGAATTCGAAATTCCTTTCTTCTTCATCATCGTCTTCTTCTTGCCAGCTGACTTCCCTGTCAATTTTGTCTTAAATTAAATTTGGCGAAAATTGAAAAATTTATAAATTAACTTGTAAGCAAATAAATGCTGCTGTTCTACGAGCTTGGGCAAGTAGACACGAGTAATTTGTGCCGTCCCGCTGCGCTTACACAAAGAATGTAATAATGACAGTTGAGGCTGACGAGGGGGCGAGGCGGTGGAGGTGGGGGAGGGTTGCCTGGCAGCGGCAGCCTACGTCTAGGCGTGACTGCGAGAAAAGCCGCATCATGTGAGCTGAAAACGAGGAGGGATGCTAAAACACACACATACACGGAAAGGAAACAGAGAGAGAGGGAGACAGAGACAGAGACAGACTCGAGTCAACATGAAATTTAATTAAAAACTTTATAACAACTACACATGAGCTCGGCCGCCTTCGAAATTATATACAAAATATTGTGTAGAGAAATTTGGGGCAAAGAGTTCGCAATCGCAACGCATCCGTTGCAGCAACTCTTCCGGTTCAGCCTGCTCTACCAGCCTTCCTTCACTCTCTCTTCTTCTGCAAGCAGTTGTTAAGCTTGTTAAGAATCCCTAGGAACGTGAGCTTTCGACTCAATGATCCCCAAGCTTGCAGTCACAGTTGGCATCATCCAGAATATTGCGACTTTGTCGGCAGTTCAACAATTTCACTGAATTATCTCAGTAAGAATGAATGTCTTAAATGAATTCTATGATAGTTGCGAGGGGGTAGTCAAAAGCAACTGTCACCTGGCTTAAAAAGGGGTGTTAAGTTATGGGAATTTAATTCATAAAATTCCTGGTGCAGAACTAAATATTTTGCACACGAGAAGGTTATGAAATAAAATTTAAATTGTAGAAATATTCTGTATTCAATCGAAAATCAACTCATACTTTAAGTGCGCCCTATATACTCGTACACATTTGTTAAAATTAATATGTGATATATACGAAATATATATATATGTACTTCCTTCAATTCTAATACGGTTTATTAAACGCAGATCAGTAATGGAGAACAGCCTTGTAATACCACAAATAAAGTAATACGATATGAGGGAATAAACAGGACACTGTAGACAGAATTCTACGAAAAGTTTGTTTGTGAGAAAATGCTGCAAGGTATTCTTATTAACAAGAAGATTAACATCGATGCATGTTCATGACTATGCATTAGCAAAAGCCTGCTTAAATTAACAGTAAACACAAAGAATATTATATACTATATAGGGAATATTCCCTTTCCGTATTACAAAAATAATTGCAAAAAAAAAGGTAGAATAAATTTAAAATTTTCCTGTTTGTGCGGATTTCATTCAGCTTGCAAAAATGCTGACAGGGAAGAATGAAAATGGAAAATGGAAATAGGCATTTTTGCTCGTTTTGTGCTTTTATCATAATGATGCCACAATGTGGAATTGAATTTCAAATGAAAAGCGGCTTGCAAATGGGAAAGAAGCGTAGAGCAGGCTCATCACCGGGGAAACGCCTTATTACCAATTAATTCTAAGGCACGAGTCAAGTCGAGTCGAGTAGACTCTCTACAGAAGATGCAAGTGGAGAGCAGCAGAGAAGAATATAGAGAGAGAGAGAGGAAAGAAGGGGGCAGGGGTGGGGGCTGCAGGGCTGGTTAGTGCGGCCAGTTAACCGACTAACTAATCGCATTAAATTAACACAAAAACAGCTTGCAAAGCCAAACAATTCCGCTTGAAGGCGATGCAAGAAAGCAAAGTACGAGCAACAAAAGAAAGAGAGAGATAGTACGAAGTGGCTGGGAAGAGAGAGAGCAAGAGAGGAGAAAGCAATCCAATATAACTTGTTATTGCTTTTGTTTTGGCCCAAGCAAAAGGCGTTTATAAATTACTTAAAGCGCTTAAT
The DNA here is from genome assembly GCA_018903425.1 of Zaprionus nigranus. Classification (NCBI taxonomy): domain Eukaryota; kingdom Metazoa; phylum Arthropoda; class Insecta; order Diptera; family Drosophilidae; genus Zaprionus; species Zaprionus nigranus. The sequence goes on along the minus strand of JAEIGD010000003.1, from coordinate 5,825,980 downwards.
GCGGCACGAAAGAAAACAGTGGCCGCACAACAATAATGCGAGGCAACAGGAGAACAACTTGTGGCATGACCGAGAGGGAGGTTGCCTTATACGCGCCCGCAGTGGCAGCAGCAGCAGCAGGAGAGCCGCCGCAATATGTTCTTTTGTCCGGGCACGGAACGGGCAAACAGATTAAAGCGTATCATGTAGCAGCAAATCCAAACCGCAGGCAGACAAAAGAGCACGAGCCGACAGGGTGGCCACGAGGGCAGGGCAGCGAAGCAGCAACGCAAAGATGAAGAAAAACAAGGAGCAGGCAGACGGCTAAAGGCAGCTCCGGCGCCGGCCGTGGGCGTAAGAAAATCCTCTCAATTGATTATCAATCAACTTTTGGTCGGAGAAACAAAAAGCAAAAACAAGAACTGATGCCAAGGCTGAGGCAAGCAGTGTTGGGCAAAAGCAAAAGAAAAAGTAGTGGCAAATAGTAGTAGTAAGAGTATAAGTAATAGTAGCAGAGTAGGCAGAGACAGTGAGACAAAGTGTGGCAACTGTTGTCGGCTCTGCGATTGAGCTAATGGAATTAAAACTGCCTATTTCGGGCCAAGTGGTTGACAGGCCTGTCTTGCTAGAGGTTCACGCTGTCTCTCTGTCTCCCTCTTTGTCTGTCTAAGTGAGTGTGTGAGGGAGTGTTGAGTGTGTTTGTATGTGAGTGCGCACACAATAAAATAATAAACGAGTCCAAACGAATTAGGCAACACAAATCAATTGCATTAAACGACAGATAGCGCGTGCCCGACAGCGAGCTAATTCCCTCTGTGTGGGTGCGTGTGTCTGTGTCTGTATGTGTGTGTGTGTGTGTGTGGCATGCCACATTCATTTTAGCATACCACGCGCACCCAAAACAATTGGTATACAAGCGACGCGATGTTGGCCTAATCGAGCACTCAAACAGAAGGCCCAACAACAGCTGCAAACGACTTATTTATGCCACACACAGTCGAAACCCAGTCGAAATTGGCAATAGCAGAGCGGGAGGCGCCTTCTTAACGGGCTAGCATCCCTGGCACGTACTCAAATTAAGTCCTTAATAATAATTTAGGGATAATTTTTGCACTTCCTCTATGAGTTCCCACGCCTCTAAATTCAATTAAGTGTGCCAACTATTCTGGGCATATCTCAATTGTATCTCAGTATGCCTATGATATCTATCTATCTGTCTATCTGTCTATCTACTTATCTATTCTATTCTATTCTATTTTCAGCTATGCCCTTGTTCTTCCTGACATTGAAATTGAATGGAGCACGCTGAACATCTTGAGCTATAGTCTAGTATAGCATATAGACTTGTTATTCACCAGCATTGTATTCAAGTCGACGCTTTTGTCTCGCCTTCACACATCGTCGTGTGTTTTCTTCTTCACTTATCGCCCTCTCGACTAAATTCTGCCTTATTTCAAGTTGGCATTTCCCCATTTTCCTCATTTTCCTCAATTTCTTTCTTTATTCTCTCGCTTATTTTTTTCTACTTTTTACTTTTTACTTTACTTTTGCCGGTCTGCGCGTCTTCATGGAAATTTTGCTATACTTTTTGGTTTCTCACATTTCGCTGGATGCGCCCAAAGCCACCGCAAAACAATGAAAATTGGTTTTGTTACTTTACTTATTTTTCGGCTGTGACGCCTCCCTCCCCCCAGCGTTCAACACCATGCTCTACATTTTGCCTCCGGCGCACCGCCTGTTGGCTAAGTCTGTGGTTGCCCCCACTGTGGTCGTCTGCGATGGGGGAAGGAAAGGGGCCTGAGACCGAAGGCTTTTGGCAAAAGACGTTGGCTTTTTATTGCCCGTGTTATTGTTGCTGTATTTATTTGGCAGCAGTAAAAGCCGTCGAGGAGTGCACATTTCTGCGTCTTTCGCGGTTTTGCGTATTGCCTGCGCCCCCCTCCCCAAGACCCCCTTGTCATGTGCCTACCCCAAGCTGGCACCCTCTTCGCGGCATCCGCACTCCCCTCTCATTTTATTCTTTGCCTGTGTTGATGGTGTTGGGTATTATCTCATAAAATCTAAAATGTAAACACTGGTAGGCTGGTAGGACCAAGCACACTAAGGATGCGTAGCACCAGCACCAGTCTGGGCTGCCTGGTTTTGTCTCCTTAGCACGTACACGATTATATATCCTTAATACGATTTTCGGAGTGCTGTCCAGGCGCAGAGACTATTAGGAGCATTACGTTTTGTCAACTCGAAATAATTTGAGGTCTATTAAAGTGCGTTTAATTTGTGCAAAAAATCATTACCTTTTCGAGCTGGGGATTTAATTTCTTTCTTATTTTTGGTCTATTTTCAATTTTCACTTTGTTAATGGCACAATTAATTTTTTAAAAAAAAAAATAATTTTTTTAGGTTTGTTTTCATCATATTCTTAGTTAATGTTTGAAGATCTGTTAGCACACCTCTCTTGCACGAACAACAACACTGTTCAGTATCTGCCTGCGAAGCTGTAATGGCAACTGTAACGGTAACTGTAACTGTAACTGTAGCTGTGCACAATCGGTCCAATCGGTGTCCAAGTGTATCTGCAAAACGGAACCGCGAACGCGAGCGCGTGCGAAACGTGTCAACTTTGTGGAAGAGTTCACTTTCTACTAAACAAGTTTTGCGCAACGCGTGCTGCCGACTGCGGCCACAGGCAGTCCTCGGCAGTTCGTGTGATGTTCGGCTATGGCTTCGTTTCGGCTCGTCGTTGCCATTCGTGGCTGCGCGAGAGCACATACAGAGCATCGGCTGCGCTCTCTTGGTAGCCGAGCCAAGGTGTTCGGCAGGCGAGCTCAGAGTTTTGCGGCGAATTCTCTTGTAATTGTTTTCGCCGAGAGTGCGTTCGTCCCTGTGCTGCGGTTGTAGCCAATGGCAGCTCCAGAGAGGCAGGTAGAGAGACAGAGAGTGAGAGAGCAGCTCCTTACAGCGATCGCCGTTTGAGCTGAACTTGAAACGAGTCACAGGGTTCGGTGTCAAAGAGAGGCTCATAATTCAACTTAATTCAAATATAAACGATGAAGAATTTTATTTTAAAATCTTTTAAATCTTTTAAAGCATTTTATTATAATTATTTATTAAAAATATTATTAACATATATAGTCTTTATAAACAATTATATTTAAATACATGCATATTATAACATTTTTTCAGTATATTTATTTCCATTTGTATTCATATAACCTTCAATTGGAAATATCTTTAGATTTATCTCAGTTTCCGCATTTACGCATCGAAATTAGTAACCTGGTCTGCCCCTCTCTCTCTCTCTCTCATCGACCACTTGCTCGCAGCGAAACTTCTCCAGAATGTTCTTCCAATGGCATTTCGCCGTCAACTCCGAAAACATATCAGCCATTGAGGGGTAGTTGGTATGCTTTCAACCCCAGAGGATTGTGCCTGCAACATTTGAATAGCAACATTGTGTCTAAACATGTTCAGGTCATCTCACTATGGTGTTAATATTTTGAATTTGTTGGCAAATAAACACCAAAACTTGTATTTGAGTTTGACACGTATCCATAGTTATCCAAGTCGTCAAATTCGGACAACTGTGTCCTATAGCTTTAATAGGAACAATCAATCAGAAATAAAGATAGAGATAATAATTTCTTTCTGGTTTCTATCTTGAGTTATTAATTAACGCCACAAAACTTAACGTTGGTCCCACAGTGCATCATAAAAGACTTCTGGCACAGACAATATGTTACGACCGGGGCGAATCGAAGCGTGGACCATGACCGGGAAGCAGGTTCGCGTGTAATTAAAACTAAACAGAAGCGTGGTGCGACCCACCGCGGGTCAACCTGATAAGAACTGTCGCCATAAAGGTTTGTCAGCAGTTTGTTGTCTATGTTGTCGCTGATGTTGTTGTTGTTGTTATTTTGTAGAATGGAAGCCTTCACGGCTGGACGTTATTATGTAGAGGTCAGAATTAAAAACGAAAATGCCGTCAGCTGTAGAGGGGGAGGGGGAGGAAGAAGTAGCAGAGGCGACACACAAAATATGACATTATGCTGCTGGGAGGTGGAAGGAGGGAGTGGGAAGTAGGAAGAGACAGTGGAGGAGCCTGGAAACTGTATGGAGGAGCGAGAAAATATGTACATAGCAGACAAAAGCCGTCATGAAATTAATTTGAACATTTTTCAACCTTTCTGCTGCTGTTCCGTTTTTTCGCAGCGCGTTTGACTTCATCAGAAACAAGGGTGGACTTTCTATGAATTTTGTGGAAAACAAGAACAGACCGAAGCACCGGAACTGCTGGCCCTACCAGAGCACTCTCTCTCTCTCTCTCTCCCTCCCTCCCTTCCTTATCTTCGGATATCAAAAATTTGCATATATAAAGACATAGACTCTGCCAGACACTGTTCCGGGAAATTGCTGGGAGAGTGGAATTGTGGAGAGGGGATGGCGGGTGTGTGTGTTGTTGGCCATTGGCCCAATGCGGGTTGTCATAATTTTCTGGATAAATGAAAATACGCTCGGTCAGTCAGTCACTCAGTTTTCTATTTTCCATTATTAGCCGCCAAGCAAAAACAAAATAAATTTCTTTTCCCACCCCTCGCCCCCTTCCCCATCCCTCTTCCCCAATATCAAACGCAGCTTGACAGCTTCGCAGCAGAGAAGAAAATCATTACAAAACAAACTTCAGCGTATTATATGGTAAACTTTTCAGTCTCGGTTTCTGCATGTGTCAGAACTTGAGTGAGCTTTGTTTCTTATTTTATTATCGTTATTGTTTTGCTAATTTAAGTGAAGATGTTGGCAAAGAATGAGTTGATATAGTTACGTTACAAATAAAATGGAATATTGCCTTATTGCTAATAAATATAATGCGATCTGGGTAACTAGGTCAATTAAGTCAATTACGAATATTATTTATTTTCTTTTTTGAGTAAACATTTCATAATATTTTTTAACTGTTGAATAGGTTCATAGCGACGGTCTCGGGGGACCTTGTGCAAGACATACATATAACATACACGTACTATGTTTTGTATTTATGTCATAAATCTTTTCACAAAATGAAGAAATGTTATGCCAATTACAGCGAATTTTTTCTCCTTATTATTATTAAATTATATTAGGAAAACTAACATAGGTTTTGATGAATCTATATTAAGGGCCCTCTTAATCTCGATTGATACTATTGTCAATCCATTCACTCATTTTTGCCCCATTGTGCTTTGCAATTAAAATACCCATTTCCTATATAAAGTAACAGTCATAAGATGGTGAACTCTGGAAACTATGTATACATTTTATACTTTAGAAAAATATATAAAAAGTGTTTTCCGGCTTCCTTTAGTAGCCCTTTTGGAAGAGTTATCAAATCCCAAATAGAGTTGTCGTTGTGCCTGTTAATCGACATAGTTCTCCTAGAGAAAACTGTCAAGTCAAGCCCAAATTAGACTTACAAGGAACTGTGAGAATGCCAGTTTATCGGTTCGAACCCCAGCGGGATCCATGGTGCATATGTAATATTGTTTTTGAGGTAATTTTTTGTTTTTGCTGTAATTAAAGCCAGTACAGCTATAAGAACCGTGTGTGGTCAGTTTCAAGAACATATTTCTCCAACTCGGAGAAATGAGAGCTGACACAAAAGCTTTGTTATTCTTATATTATTGATCAGATTAAGGTTAAGAGTATAGATGGATAGTGTAGACAGCTTGCTATGTGTCGAAGTCTGAAAATTGTATCTTTTATACGGAGCTTACAAATTTACAGTCTCAAGCTCTTTTAATAGCTGAGATCTTGACGTTCAAACAAACGGACAGACAAGGCTCAATCGACTCGGCTAATGATCCTGAGCTTGAATTTATGTATATACTTTATGGGGTCTCACATTTTGTCCATTTTCAATAGTCGGATGGTATAAAAAAACAAAACAGTTTGAAGGAGAAGATCTCAATTTAGTTTGATTTTTTTCTTTATTTTCTTTAAATTTCTTTAAATTTATGATATTGTGCTGGATACTTTACTGTAATGTTTACTTGTAAATAAAGTGACAAACTGCTTCACGGTCAGCGATAAAGTTGTAAAGCTGCAAGCAAAGAGTTGCCACCCTATCGAAATAACTGTGTACGTGTAGTATATGTGGCCCAGAACTTGTGGGTTCTGCCATAAATTGGTCGCTTTTTATTAAATATTGAAACACTCTCTGGCGCCTCCTTTTGATGCACTCAGCTGCACTCAGAGGACGCCAATCGGATTACGTGTAAGTTTCAATTTACTTGCCAGTGGATGGATCGGCAAGGGGAGAGGGCGGAGGGCGGGGAGGGGCGTTGTGGAGAGGTTTGCAGGAAGTCACGGCGCCTCACAGATAGGCAACAATTGAGAGGCCAAAGCAAAGAGCGGAGCATCAGTTACGGGGAGGGTGTGAAGGGGAGAGGAGAGTAGAGTAGACCTACAAACTGGCAAACAAATAAACAAGCGACAGGCAAACAAGTTGCGCTGTGATTGCAGGACATTTGCGCAAAAAGGCAAAACAATTGAATTGAATTGACAACACCAGCATCAGCATGGCAAGCATTCCCTGGACGAGAGAGGGGTAGAGAGGGGGAGGGGTGGCATAGGGGGTGGTCTGAGTGTTGGCAGGCAACGGTGTTGATAGCATTAAACATGCCTCGTCGAGGTCGCAGGATATGCGTGCGGCGCGGCCCGTGTTGCAGGGCCAATCTGTGCGTTGTTCTCGGGCTGCTGTAATTGTTGTTGTTGGATGCTCGATGTTGTTGTTGCTGCTTCTGTTGTTGTTGCTCGATGTTGTTTGCGCTGCACTCGAATGCTTTTTGCAATGTAAACAGCCGCACTCGACCGGCCGACCAAGCGACAGACCGAGCGACCAACCGCCTGTCCGCCCCTGCGCCTGTCTGCCCCTCCCCACCCCTCTCTCCAAGGCCTCTTCGGCCTTGTGCCCCTTGGCCTCTCGCACATATTTTCACATTTTCTTTTTTATTTATTTGCTTTTACTGTGGTTAATTTCGTCTTTTTTGTCGGTCAGCCCGCAAATTAGTTGAATTTCAGCAATGCCGACCGGTCTGTTCTCTCTTGTTTCTTGTTTGAGTTGCGCCCCAGGTCCAGCACCAGATGCGACTTCGTCGAGAGACAAGGACAACAACAACAACAACAACAGCAACAAACCGACAACCGCCCCTATTTGCACTCGAATATCCTTAAAACGGCTTCTCGTCCGCCTCTTTGGCAGGGACTTAATCCGCTCAAACGCTGAATCTGCTAATAGTTTTCCATGTTACATCCCTGACTTTCGCATAGGCTTCACCCAGCCCTGCCCAGCCCGACCACAACCACCACCAGCAGTAACCTAGCTCACTTATCCCCCCTCCCACCCTCTGGCTCGTGGAGTTTTGTTTGGCCCTAAAAGGTGTTAAAAGCCAATAATTTATATGCTTAGAAATGTCGTTTGCGACTGACTGAGTATATTTCCCTCTATCTATCTCCCTCACACTTATTCTCTCCTCTTTCCCTCTCTTTCTCTGCCACCTCAATTGTGGCAATTGTGTTATTATTTTGATTTCTCTACTGACAACTAATTATCCACTCAGTGACCTTAAAAGGAAGCCTTGCCGAGGCAGAAGAGTTCAGTTGTAGAAAAGTAGATGCTCTGTAGAAAATTCGAGTATTTTCCAACTTCTCAAATATATCATTTCCTGCTGAAACTCCCTCAAAGAACTTTTCTTCAATTATATCATTATTATTCTGCCATATCCAAAGAATCACCAAAAACATCTGCGTCCATCGCAAATTTCGACCATTTAATGTGATTTCATTAAAGTTTCCGGGCAAAAATTCTCTCTGACCATTATCATTCCACTGTCGATGTGCTTTTTGCATCAATCATCAATCGATATAAGCAATAAAATGGCATATGTGCGATACGCCCAGCCAGGCAGCCTCCTTATTCCCCCCCATTCCCCTAAGATCCGTACAAAGAAATTCAAATAGAAATTGCCAAAAATGAACCATCAATTAATGGAAATATAAAGGAAGAGAGGCAGGGAGGGAATTGAAGAGAGGGGGAGGTGGGAGGAGGAGAGAAAGTGCTGAACAAAATGAATGGGGAAGAAGGAAGCAGGACAAAGTTGGCTGCATTTGTCGCCGCAATTATTCATGGAACTAATTGCACAGGGAAATGGAAATCGTTAGGTAACGCTGCGACATGCAAAAATGCATTAATATTAGTTTATGAGCCTGCCACACCTCCAGCTCCCTCCTTCCTCCAGGTGGGCGTGCCTGCTGCTGCTGCTGCTGGTGGCTGCTGCAATATTACATAATTAATATTTTAGCACTTGCCGGAGCCGAGAGAAACTTGGCAGAATTTGACGAGCAAATAAATGCCTAACCACATCCACACACACCCCGCACACACACTCCCAGAGGGGGGTGTAGACACAAAGAAGGTTATTGAGCAGGGCACAACATACACACACACATACGTAACAACACACACATGGCTGAAATCTAGCCGGACATCCTGCCGTGCATTGAGCCATGTTGTCCTTGCTGCTGCTGCTATTGTTGTTGTTGCTGTTGTTGCTGTAGGGCTGCTGTATTATTTATGATAATGTTTGGCCATTCGTTTGGTTTATTGTGCTAATGTGCCGCAATTAAGATTAAGATGATGATTTTCCTGTTTTCCTGCCTGCCAAAAAGAAAACACGTGTGTGCGGCAACGCCCACGACTACGCCCAGCGTCACGTTCATCTGGCTCGGCTGGGCTTGGGCTCTATTGGTGCACCTATAAATAATTATTTATACTAGGTACTGGTCAACAGCAGAGCCTTTCATTACGTGCAGGAGGGGACAGTGAAGAGAATTGTTAGCAGCATTCAATTATCCCCAATCTGGAGATGGTTGAAATGTTGGCTTGCAGTTTATGCTGAAGGTGGAGAGAGCTAAAGTCAAGTTTTAATGATATTTTCTGGAATAAGAGATTGATTTGGTGATTTAAACTGCATTGAACGATAAGATGTTAGAGGTTTAAATATAAAAGAAGAGGAAACAGACGAACTCTACAGTCGTGTGCGCTGGCATTAAGATACCATTAGAATACCAAGAAATTTAGAGTAAACACAGCTACTAGTCAGCTTATAGTGAGCAATATATTTTAAACCAAATTGAAAAGTAAAATTATTAAAAGGTGTAGTGCATATTTCAATCAAACTTGATCTGCAAATTGTATGCAAACATGTATTGTGTTTCTAGATTCTATAATATTGTAGTAAATGGTTTTTCACATAAACAGAAAGACTATTGCTCAATCGATCGACTCTGTTAGTAATTTTGAGTAAGAAAGTCTTAATTTTCAAGACAAAATCAATAAAAATAAAAAGAATATGAGTGCTGAAAAGCCGCTAGAGGTGGTGCAGGAAAGTAAGATTGTTATATTTATACAAAATGTTAACTGGCAGTTAAGTGTGTCCAGGTACAAGATACAATCAGGTCGCTCTGTACTAGTTTCCAACAAAGTTTGCGCCTTAGTCTTGTGCTATAATAAAAACTTGAGCAATTCACCTGCCAATGTAATCTGCGATTGCACCACCTCAATGGGAACTCGGACTGTACAAATGGTTTCGGTTTTATTTTGTTTCGATTTTCTTTTTCGGCATTTTTTGTGCACTTTTTGACTTCTTGCCGCGCCGCTCCGATCGGTGATTAATGACTGGAGCCAAGGGTCTCTAGCGGCAATCTGGGAAAGCGGCTCGTACAATGTCGCGCCGTACAAAATCGTGCGATAAAAAGTCTTAAACATCAATTTCCATCGGTTTGGTTTAGGCCTTTCTTTTATTTATGACAATCATTTATCATGGCAAGAGTACAAGGCAAATTTTTCGCGATTACGCTTTTCCATTATCCTGCCACATTGCCGGGGCAACTTGTCCTGCTTCACCACCTCCTTCTCCTGTCTTTTACTTGTCCTCCTTCTCTTTTTCGGCGTCGATGGTGGAGCAAAAGCTTCTCGCGGCATTTAAATCAAAGTTGAATTTGTATCTTAAAAGCGCGTTTTATTCATTTGTTTTACTTATTCGAAGCTGGGGCATTTATGTGCATAATCCCTCGACTGATTTATTAAGTTGGCGGAATTTATTACTATTACCGTAGTGGAGTAGGAGGCAAAGTGTCTTTAGAGAGAATCTGTGTATTTGTCACACTTAATTGATTTCCCTGACATCGTGTGACTTTTCAAACAATTTTCCATATGTCAATCAGAAGATGAAACATGCGCGATACAATTGTATTTTGTTCTGCCGAATGATTGTATTGTTTATAAAGAAAATAAATTGAGCAACAATTACTTGCAAGCAATTTAAATTGCCTTATATTTTGTGTCCCTTTATCTGCTTCGATTTGTTTACATTTCATTGCTGCCATTTGTTGTTTGTCGAATGCTTTATGAGTGTTCATGTGTGTGTGTGTGTGTGTGTACGTACGTATTTAATTGCTGCACAGACCTCGAGGGAAATGAACAAATCGGTAATCATAGATTAGATTAGACGAACGTTTGTAATAACTATGAGACTTGCACAAACTTGCAGCCGAGCTCGGTAGAAGGCAGCTCGGCAATAATGCCAATTCAGATTTTTGCACACATTGAGTGGAAATGATTCGTAATTGTTTGTTTGTCTACCCTGTTCTGCCCTCTCTGTGCAGTGGTAAATGGCAAAACGAAATGAAACATAAATATTACGTATACGCACCGAGAGTCGATGTGGATGCAAACGCAATCCATGTGGGAAATGCAAAAGTTCGTGCGGAATAAGAGTTTCGACTGTGCAAATAGCTGCCTGATAAGTTAAATTGATGCGAACACGACCCTGACTGCATTCCCCACCCCCGGTCCCTTCCCCCGCTGCTGTGTATGTGCTTAGATAAATATTGCAAATCGAAGACTGGCCGCACTCAGTGAGGCACCAACAACTTATGTCGACAAACGATTAAGTTTTTGCCAAGTTGTCAGGGGAGAATCGAGATGATGAGGGAGAGAGAGAGAGAGAGGGAGAAAAATGGATGAAAAAGTGAAGGAAAGAAAAAGAGAAAGAGGAAGAGAGAGAGTTAGAGAACGGGCGCAGAGCAATCACAAAGGAAGTTGGCAAATTAAGACGTGCGGAAATTGCCGCCGAATTCTAATTAGCTCTGTGCCGCCTTCGATCTGATTGAAGATATTGAAGACATTTCAAGTTCTTGACTGCGAATTGCACACTGTTTGGTTTGAGTAAGGTAAAACTTGGCGAGAGAAACTAAATGAATGATATAATATTATATAGTAATTAGTTGGAATGAATTTATGTATATATAAAAGTTGTTCCTTCTCAAGAAGTGATGAAAACTGCAATATAATTTCCCAATATATCGTTATATATCGTATATAGTTATATATCGACGTACTCTGTAGTCCCCTTGACTTTAAGCAGCTCCCAGCTGAAGGCGTTAATTGCGTAGCTTTTAGGCCAACTTATAGACTTAAAATAAAGTCGGGCTGCCTCACGCAGTTGCCCCCAGGGCTTCAGAAGATGCAACTCATCGGGGACGCTCGTCAAGTGTTGCTCACGTTGCCACGTAAGCGGTTATGCGGGCGGACTGTGTCAAAGGACAACGCTTACTGAGAGTCATCGCGAGGGCGATGCAAAGTGGACAAACAGCAGCAGCAGAGCAGGGCAGGGCAGGGCAGGGCACACACATGCTCGGGGTAGTCTGATCGACCTGGACTGGTTGGTCTGTGGCAGAGGAGGCCTCGCTGTTAAGAAGCAATCACGGATTGAAAGCTGATTCGGCAAAGAGAGGCAGACGGTGGCAGGGAAGGGGGTGGGCGGTACGTGAGACCCGAAATTGGAATGGAAAAAATGCGCAGGGAGGGATGCGTGACAGACGGGAAGGAGAACGGTGCGGTCTGCTTGATTTTCTGCAATATCATCAACTATAAATTACGAATATTGACGCACAGCAACAGCAACAGCAGCGGCAGCAGCGGCAGCAGCAGCGGCAGCAGCACAGTGAGTACGTGGCGTGATAATGGATATTTGTCAGATATGTGAACATTTTAAACTTCCGCCTATGGAACGGTCAAACGGGCGAGGGGCGTCTAGGAAGGGGCGTGAGGAATGTGGCACGGATCAGAGTCGTTTTTTCGCTTCTGCAACATAAACATAAAAAGGTAATATGCCGCCAGGGACCGCTGGGCAGGAAAATGAACCAAATGTGTGGCCCACTCTGATTGCAGTAAAGTGCAAAAGGCAAGGGGGATGGAGGAGGAGGAGAAACATTTCGCAATGATTCGACAGGTTTTTCCTTTCTTGTCGCTCGTTTTGTATGCGATTTTCTTCGTTTTTCTTTGCTTTTGGGCACTGGAACTGAGTGTCAGGGAGACGGTGACGGTGACGGTGACTCGTTGGGATTAGTTCGAGGGAGGATTCGTGTCAAAGGCTCATATACGACAGACTGTACTCGAACTCGTACTCAGCCCCAGGCAGGACATAAAAGTGAATTTGAAATTTATGCACAACACTTGAGCCGGACAGGCAGTGTAGATGGCAAATAGACTGGGCTCTTTTTATGGCCCTCCAAAACTTTCGTTGGCAATTCGCAGCAAATGAAACTCGAGAAGAACTGAGGAAAATGCGAAAACGAACAGGGGGAAACAAATATTATACTGACGTGATTCCCTGACATTGAAATGTTGTGCCAGACTCGCAATGTTCTTAATGAATCCAACCGATTCGTAATGAGCTCTCGTGGTTCGCCCAGCCAGTTCAACTATCGCCCATCTTCAAGTCAACTTTCCATGAAAATATGAAGCAAAGAAAAAAATATTTGGTGGGATAAGAAAACACCATGGAAAACTTTGCATTTCCTGCGAATTTTTGCTTTATATATTTTACAACAGCAACTTCCTGTTTCCGTTTGCTGAGATATAAAAATAAAGCAAAACTCTTGGCCTAACTGCTTCAAGTGCCATTGTTGTACCCCCATTGTTGTTGTTTCTGTCCCCATTCTTGTAGTATTTGTTATTGTTGGTATTGTTGTTGTTGCCGCTGCTCGTTTTGTTGTCACTTTTGAGCCCATTTCTTCAGTTTGTCGTTGAACTGTTTTCAGCCAGCACAAATAAAGTTTTCACAGACTGCTTCCCAGCTTTGCCTAGCCCACTCTATCTCTCTCTCTCTCTGTCTCTGTACCTCCATCCCTTTCGCGCATTCGTCTGCTCATAATTGTATAAAAATAAACTCGGAACAATTGGGAATCAAACTTCGCAGACGCCTCGATGAGTTCGCAATCTCAGCACAAACTCAAGCTGAATGTGTAGAAAGAGTCGAGTGCGCCGAGCGATATTAACATTTTATAGCAACTGTTTCGCGGTAGACAGGAGACCTACACGACGACTCCAACCACTACGACCTGAAACCGGGCTGTACAAATGTCCATCGCTTTAAGGAAATGTTCCGTTACATTTATCAAGCCAAGCAAGCCACACGAAAGTTCCGAGAATTCCGAGCGTAGAACACGCAACAAAAGACAAGCATCAACAACGGAAAACTCCACAAAAATATATATAATATTAATTGAATCGTACAACTCATATGACATTTATGAAGCGGCCCACACGGCGTAGTCAAAAAGCGAAACGGCACGTGGGTGGTACGACTTACAGATATCCTGTAGGCGAGACAAGTGATCAAAGGAAGCCAGAAAGGTTGTTTGCATATTGAATAATTCAAATGGGGTTTCTCAAAAAGATTTATGAATTAAAAATAAATCCACACATTTCATATTTTCTTCTTTTTCTACTATTTATTAAAATAAAGAGGTTTTCTTTATAAGTTCTAGCGAAAAGGAAACTCAATGTAGTTATAATCCCCAAGGACTTTGTCATCTCTTAATTAGCTTGCATTGCACACTCTCTCATTGCTAGTCATTATACCCGCTTAGCACCCTAAACAGCTCAAGGGGTATGCAAAGAAACACGTTCCGCAACAGCAACGAGAACAAGGAAGGGAGGGGGAAGCGGTAGGGGTAGGGGTGCGAGGGCAACCCTGAACAACCCTTGGATTAATGCCGGCGGCAGCGTGTGCATGTCTAAATGCCAAATAAAAGCGTTGAGCTAAATGAAAACAAATTACCGTTGCATGCGCAAAGGTGAAGCAGCGACTGAGGCAGCGGCAGCAGCAACCCCCCCTTGATGACAGCAGCACAGGCTGTGTCGCCCCCTCACTCCACTGTTGCAATATGTTGCAGCCTGCAGGCAGAGTGAGGCAAAACCAGACAGATAGAGACAGATGACTGTCAGCAGTTTAAAGCCAAAAATGCGTTATAAGTAAAAAATTTCCCATCAAGGGAAGAGGCAAAATTAATGCACACTGCTCGCTGATAGCGTAAACGAGACTGTCCTCTGGACTGGGCCAGGGTAGGCCAGGCCAGAGAGGGAGAGTGGCAAGGGGAGCGAGGCCAGCCAACATAATGACAGGGCAGTTAGGGAGTCAAATGAAGTCGCGACTGGAATTCGATATTGCTTGTGGGCGTGCTCCGATAGACTGGGGGCTCATCGACTTGCCCAGCGGCGGCGTGGTGTGTGCGTGCCTCGCCGTACTCATTAAGGACACAGCAATTCGCCGCGAACATGGAGCATGGGAATGAGCGGCAGGCATAAAGCGACATGACGTTGCGACCGCAGTACGATGAAAACGAATCCTTTAGTACATTTTTGATTCACACTGTGCTATTGTAGATTTCATTTAGTCACCACGGACAAAGGAGTCAATTGAACAATGCAACTTACAGTGGCACAAACACATTACTCAAAATTCACTCACTTACGCAGGTAAAGAGTCTGACCAAAATGAGTCTGGCAAACGTATTCCCTGGCAATAAGTAAGCTCCTCGCTCGGAGTACCTCGGGGCAAGCGGGCTCTGTCAATGGAATGCAATAAATCTCAATAAAGTGCGCACAAAGCAGAAAGGGAGAGAGAGAGAGAGAGAGGAGACAACACTTGGTGGAATATTCTTCAGTGCAACATAACACAAAACAAACAACAGTTGGCGGCACAAACAGGAAAAGGGAGTTGAAACTCCCCTCAAAAGTGTGGAAAGAATATTTTAAATTTGATTATCGAAGGAGTGTGGCGATTATGTGATTTGTATACGCCGAGAAATCTATTTGCAATACGAAACTTGAGCCGGAAAGAGGGTGGCCCACGAAGAGTATGTACAGTGTGTACACGATAAGATGAAGATGGCAATAGCAAAATGAGTTGAATTTGCTGATCTTAAACAGGATACGAGATAAGATAAAAGATCTGTATGGAATTCACTCTTTTTTAAACTGAGGTGAAACTTATAATAGTCATGGAAACTATATAGAAAACTTACTTGTAAACATACAGTAGTCTTGTGAACAGTAATGAAAGCTATCTGTTCATTACAGTTCCAATGATATTAAAACTTGATGTGAGTTTTAATAAAATATTTTATGCTTATGTGAATCAGTTCTACAAGATCTTACAACTTTTCCTTTTATAAAAGCCTCTGTTTTTCCTTTGGAAGACCATTGCATACTTCGCTGCGTTCTTTACTTCTACAACCCACTGTGGAGGACATTCTCATCGGGGGTTGCACAAACTTTGTTTATTTTGTTAACAAGTTTTTTAAGGTGGTGCGAGGTGGCACCACCAGTCAAAGGTGCAGCCGCCACACACGCACACACACTCACGTGCCGCCGCAGTTACCGAACCCTTTGCAGGTTGCCAGCACGCAAAACCCGCCAACCCTTGTGGGGCGGAGCAAAAGGTACAATTCAATTTTCATTGTTTATCAATTTTACGCTCATTTTGGGCGCCTCAAAGCGCCGCTTTGTAATTAAATTTGGAGAGCTGCCAGCAACGCATAAATCAAGACGGAGCCAATGGAAGGGGCAGGAGAGTGCAAGTCTGATGATGAGTATGATGATGATTATTATTATGAATATGATTGCAGACGCGTTCACATGGGGAAGCGTATTTCTTGGCAGCCAGACAGTGGCAGAGACAGAGCGCCGTCTGGCTCGAAACTGTTGCGAGTGCGTGGTTTGGTTCTTTGTCTTGGCCGCCAAAGACGAAGTTTGCCGGCAACAGGGAAAATGGAAAGATGGAAAGAGGGGTGGAGGTGAGTTTGAACAAAGTGGAAAGTGCAATCGAAGCGCCAAGCAGAAAAATCCAAATCAAAAATGTTCATATTGCTGCCGCGACTCGCCACAGACACATAAATCTCGCACACAATAAGAGGCGAATTCGGTATTTATGTGACGCGGGATGATTTGAATTTATGAGAAACTGATTATGCAGCACGCTGCCAAGAGGAAGCGGATGCCAGAAAGGCAGAGCTGGAGAGCTAGAAAGAGACAAAGAGCTAGAGCGAGAGAGAGGGGATAAGAAACTGTGGTAGAGACGTTGCAGCTGGGACGACGATCCGCCAATGAGACAGTGAGAAAAATAAATATGCGACGCGTGCCAAACATTTATGCGATTCGACGCCCCTTACCGATTGCACTGCTGCGATTCGACAATTAAATGGAGTTTGCCACATGAGCTAGAGATGGTAGCGTGACACAGGAAACACATTTAGAGAGAGGTTTAAGACTTAACCTAAATATACTATAAATATATTTCTTAATAAAGACGTTCGTTTTTTTCCCTTCAACTATTGAAAAGTTCAAAGTTTAAGTTCAAAGGAGGCGTTGCAATTACATGCTCTTTGTTTTGTTTATTTGTCACTACATTGCACATTTTCCCAGAAAAATATCCTAGAATTGAGTATTTATTTATTATAGGTTCTGCGCTTATTAATTTTGTCGAGCTGCATTTGTGTTTAGCCTTTTTATTTCTCACCGCAGCTGTGAAAGCTTACTGCACTCGTACCCTGTAATTATAGAGGTTGCACAAGGATGTTTTAAGAATGTGCAGGAATTTGAAAAGACACGTCAGCTGTATAGCCGGTTTGAATTATCCTTTAAGTATAGGGTATAATCGTCATTTGCAATGTCATGTTCCCTTTATAAATAGGCCGTCAATCGACACGATGGGCCAGTTTAACTTTGATTTTGTTTCAGTTCGGTATAAGAAAAGGAAAACTTTTTAAAATGAAAATTCACCAATATTTTAAAGCTCTAAGAGAACCTACATCAGGAGATCATATGCCAAGTAGAGATGCTTTTATGTACTTGGAATACTGCATGACGGCTGTAGGTTGGATTGAGCCAACGAAAGAAAGCCGCTACTCGAATAGTAGACTCTATAAACTTGTGAGAATCGTAGTTTTCATATTGGCCTTCTATATTGGCGTGGGTTTCCTCATCACTTACATAACGGAGTTTGACCTGTTTACGGCCAGTGAACTGTTTGCATCGGTAGAGGTCGGAATGAATACACCATGTGGCGCCGTAAGGGGATTATTTACTTTTATTCATCTTTGGCGACTGTCATTACTGAAGAAAATTCTGGACAAGCTAGATAAAAGTTGCACTAAGATTGAGGAACGAAATGAAGTGCATAATCGCGCAAAATATTTCAATACTGTGTACTTGATATACTTCGGTATCTACATTAACTTTGCCTGGGTGAAGCTTTTTTTCGCCATTCTACAAAAAGAAGTTCCATGGCACATATATATACCATTCATAAATTGGCGCAACGGCAATTACAGCCCCCGAACCTGCTGATGTTGTCAACACTGACCTTCAATCATATGAATGACTGTTATCCGTTTTTATTTGGAACAACCCTTCGACTTCATCTAGAGCTGTTGCAAAAACGTATTGAAAGATTACGCACTAATCCAGAACAAAGTGAAGAGCAAGACCTTGAGGAACTCATAGGCTATATACAAGATCACAAATTAATATTGGAGTAATTATATGACAAGCGTAGTTTATAGTTCGTTTTACAATATTCTTTTGTCTAGTGCCTGCAATATCATGCGACCCTATATCTCCATTATCATTCAATTTCTTATGGTTGGCATACTATTTGGCTTGAGCATGATAGGCATGATGGTCGCTTCGGATCTCTTCAGTATTATATCTAGGATAATCTATGCTGTTGGCCTCATCTTGCAGACTTTTCCCTTCTGCTACACTTGTACGCAGATCGACGGGGACTGCGATAATCTGTCCAAATCGCTGTTTCATTCCAATTGGGTGGATGCCAGCCGAAGATGTAAACTAACTTTACTTTACTTTTTACATAATACACAGCAGAGTATTTCCTTTATGGCTGGTTCAGTTTTCGACATATCTCTGAACACCAATATAAGCGTAAGTTATACGATATTTCCTTTTAAATATATTGTTTTAAAATACAATTTCTTATAGTTGGCAAAGTTGGCCTTCTCGGTGGTCACATTCGTAAAACAAATGAATATTTTGAAGATCTGAAAAATATTTTGAGTAAGCGACGGCGTTGGAATAACCATATCTTGAATATCACTTGAATAACTATCGTATAATATATTACAACTCTTTCACTCTCTAAAATCATTTACTATTGCCAAATCAATCTAAATCACTTTTATATGTTGTCATATCCACTCTGTGTAACTGTATAAATATTTCTGTATTGGAATAAGAGTTTTCAACTCAAAGTCCTCCCTTAATTCTGTGAAGCTGTCAATCCTATATTACTTAACACTGTATTCCAACAATCAACATTCACCTACCGATCTGAATGGGTTTTACTGGGTTTTCCCCACTCCCCTGCAACAAATGTTGGATCGGTTTATTTCTTTTTATTATCCCAGTTTAAATTTTTAAATTGCATATTTTAAATTTTTTTTTAATTTAGAGAAAATAAAATATAAATAATTTTAAATTTTTAATTAATGAACACAATTTTAAAAATTAGTATTAAGTTCTCTAAATTAACTCACATTTTTCTCGATAAGTATTTTTTTTTAAGAAATTTTTTTAACTCAACTCCATTAGTCGACATTAAATAAATAAATAAATAAATAAATAAATACTAAATAAATTCTAAATAAATAAATAATTAAATACAGAAACAATCGATACTATAAACTATCGTATAATTTATCGTAGCTCTTTGAAAAAGTGTCATCTCTAATTATTTTCAAATTGAAATCACGCGCATCTCTAGCCACTTCTAGTGCGATTAAATCAAAGATAGCTGCGACCTCAGGCACAGATAAGGACATGCACATGCGTGTATGAACATGCGTGTGCAGGTCTACTTCGTTACGTTCAAGTAGCTTTGCACTGCAGCCACGTGGCAGGCGCAGGGCAACGCTTAAGGCAACAAATGACAAGGCGGAAGCCACAGCCGAGGACGAGGTCGACGGCGCATTATTTGAATCTCGGCGAAAGGTCAAAGGGCGTGTGGCAGCAGCTGCTCAATGGTGCCGGGCGTTGTTTAAAGTTGGCATTGTTGCTGCTGCTGCTTGAAGAGTGCTTGGCCAGCTGGAGGCTCACTGGCCTTGCTGCTGCACAATCAGCACTTCATTAGACGCGTGGCCAGCGCGGACAATCAACAGCGGGGAAGCAGGCAGGCAGGCACGAGGAAGCGATGCGAAATAAATTGCAAAACCCTAGTCGAACCCTTTTTCGACTCCGCCTCTGACTTCAACTCCAACTCAAGCTGTGCACTGAAGTGTGGCGCACTGTGGGGGCAAATGGAAGCAGTAGTGCTACCTGAACGTGGTCCCCACTGCGGATTGTCCTGCAGCCGCTTGGCAAATTTGAAATTGATATTCGCCTGGCGTGAAATCAGTTTCAGTTTCAGTTTCTTTGCCATTCTCCCTTGCTTCTTGATGCTGTTTCTGTTTTGGGTTTTGGTTTCGGTTTTCATTTTCATTTCGCTTTTCCATTTGCCATTTGTTTTCCGCCTCGGCCTTTAACTATTTTTATGGTGCGTCGTCTTTGTTGCGTTTTATTTGCCAGGCCCGGGTGTGTGAGCGGACAAAGGAGGTGCGGGCTGCTTGGCGCCCTTTTCGGGTTGCACAGTTGTAAATGGGGCGGGGGCACTTGATTTATTGAGTTGCATAAACAGAAATGGCAACGCAATCATGTCGCAAGCGGCGCAAAGTGAGCGTCCAACAAAGTGGAAGGGGGAAACGTCGAACGCCTTGGCACGCCAGCAGCGGCGGACAGCAGGAACAGGAATCCCCGCCGATGGAATGTGCCGAGTGAGCTCAGCTTTCAACTCAATTGCTTCACAAGTCGTTAGACGTCATCGAGAGGTGGCAACTGGACAGGGCGGCACACGCTGAGTGGGGAGGGTGGGTGGGGGGAGGCAATGGTTAAGGGGCGACCTGCACTTCATGGTTGAGGCCAGGAACGCGCCAGGGATTCGCCCCTGCGCACTCTTTTTCGGGCTGCAGCAGCAGTAGCAGCAGAGGAAGCTTCCGCCTGCGCCGCGTATAAATCACAAATAGATTTCGTTTCTTTTGCTTTTGGGACTCCCTTTTGGAGTCGACTGGCGCCAGTGTCAGGGGAGGATTGTTGGCAAGAGGGGGGGGGTAGATGGGTAAAGAGAGCGTTGGGCAGGGGCTGCGTCCACCCACAACTTAAGCTTTATGTGCGGCATTGGTGGCACTTTGTGCTGCTTTGTGTTGCGCTTCAATGAGGTCGAAATGGCTCAAAAATAATGTGAAAAGTTGCCTTTAACCATTTTTTTCTCCTTCTCAGAGAAACAATGCGCCGCCAACGTCTTGGACAGCTTCCGCGTTCCACCCACCCACCGTGCTCTTTGGAAGCGCAGACACTCGACGGCATCTAGGCGAGCCTTGACTAAAAAGGATTCGCCAGAATTTACTCCTTTTCATTGCAACGCGCTGCCTGGGCTGCCTCCCTCCTTGGAGTTATGTGACTTTGGGGAATTGTCTGCCACGCCCCCAACCACCAACTATCTTTCGCATTCCCTCTCCCATCTTTCTTGGCTTTTGCTTTGGCACTTTGGGCTTTCGCTTTGCTTTACAGTCGCCTCTTTGACTTTTCCCAACTTTGTTTGCAACTCATTTGTTGTTGCTACTCCACTGCTGTTGTTGTTGTTAGCTTAGGAGTTATGGCTGCGACTATGGCGTATCCCTCGGTTATTGATAGTGAAAACTTCAAGTGGAACTTGCCCTGGCTAATGTTCCGGAATGCGCTGCGCGAGTGAGATGTGCTTAAAGTGCGCAACGCAGGACAACTGCCTCGGCCAGATTGATGAACGTGAATGGAGGGGAGGGGAGAGAAGCAGTCACAAGGACAATTGCCAAGACAAATCAGAGCAAGACAACCGCAGAGCCAATTAATGCAATTCACTTGCGTCAAGAGCAGGCTCAGCGCACTTGCTGAAGACGGAGAAAGAGAGAGGGGAGCGCAGAGCTGGCAAGGACTAAGGCAGGCAGTCAACGCAGATTTGGCCTGCAAACGAGTTAAGCGCAGCTGCAGGAGCAGATTATCAACTGAGTCGTAAGTCAAAAAGACGCAGCAAAAAAATAATAAACAAAAGAACGAGCAGAAGCAGCTGGAGGAGCAGAAGAAGGAGCAGAGCCACGCAGCGACATCATCAATGGCAGTGGGTCTGCGCCTGCTGCCACTGCTGCTGAGTGTCCTTGTGACGGCAACTCAATTAAGCCGCTTTAATTGGTCTAATTAATTTACGCTCAAGCGCACTTCAGCCTCGCCTAAACGTGTTTTCCACAGCCTGTGCAGACGTGCGCAGCCTTCCTGCCCCCCTTGTCCCTGAGCCCCTTTCTTTATACCTTCTTCTTTGCAAAGGGTTGCGGTCTGGCCGCGAATTGACAGTCCTGAAATATGTATTAAGCCGCCGATTTGCCACTCGCAACAATCGAATTGACGGCAGTAATTAAGCAGCAGCAGGACAAGCCAGGAGCAGCTCCAGCTTGTTTCCGGGAATGGGAATCAAATCCGACGACAGTCAGCGGCACATTGCGATCTGATTTTTAACAAATATCAAGTTATGCGTTTAATGAGCGGCACGTGTTCAATCTACCTGTGCTGAGAGTGAACAGAATCCCTTACTGGGACTTCCCCTATCCCCCTCTCCATGGTCGCGTTGGGATTTAATCTCGTCGGCAGTGAGCAGCGCAATGTCAACGCATTTTTAGCCAGGCGAAATTGGTTTGCTTTAAGCGCATCTTCGATTCTTGTTTTTTGATTTTTCGTAATTAGTGAAACATTTTTGTGAGTTTCAGTTTTGTGTGAAATTGGATGCGAAACAAAATGTAAGAGAGATTAAAATAATCATTGAATATTTAAAAATGTTAAAGATAATAAATATCGATTTTATTTTATTAATTTAAGAGAAAGCTTTCCATTTTGAATTTTTACAAAAATATTTGTAACGTGGAAAATGGTAGGGAAAATATATTCTATGTAATTAACTATGTAACAGAAGTAGATATAATTAAACCCACAAAGGGAATATACTCTTCATCAGCATCCAAAGCCATGTACGTCTGTATGTACTGAACACGTCAGTCTCTGCAACTATTACGGATAGAGACACTAAATTTGGCACCAATATTTGCGTATTGTTAAATTGTGTAAATTTAAATTATGGACGCCACACCCATCGCCCATGTAAATCGATAATAAGCGATTATTTAGGGAAGTATATAAGTTTGAAATTAGTACCACATATGAATTTCAGATTAATTGCAGAGAATATACATAGCATTTTAATAATTTCAAGCTGCCTTTAAGAACTACATTTAATTTTCATTTACATTTTATTCTTTTAAAACAATTTGTTAGATTTTAAGAATTAAGAATATATATCCGTATACTCGCATTCAAAACTTTAAATAATTATTATAATCATTATAATGAGTCTCTCTAAAGTTAAGCGAACATTTTTGGATTTCCCTCTCTATTCACCTTAGTTAGATTTTTGTGGTACTTCTGTCATATGCCGCAGCTGAATTCTTCGTTTCGTTTCTTCGTGTTGTCGAGATTATGCTCTGAGTGCACTTAATGGTTAGAACATAAAGCCAGGAATGGGCTTCAGGCCACGCACTGCGTGTGCTTTAAAGCACTCTCTGGCAGAACCTCCGGATACCACAGAGTTTTCTCTGCGGCTCAACAATAACAAACAGTGTGGACCTTGGAGAACATATGTTGCTACGGATGGACTTGCCGCAAGACATAACACTGATGCTACATACATCCACACACTTACACACACACACACACACACGGATATAAATCGCGGCCGAGTGGGCAACAGGACGTCTTTTGTATGGCCAAAAATGAGCGATGTTTATTTGCAGAGGATGCGAGTGCGACGAGGCAGATGCGGCAGGGTAAGGGGCAGATGAGGCAGGGTAAAAGGCAGATCATGAATATGCAACAGCCAAAGATAAAGCGCAGCACAGTGTGATGAGAGGCAGAAGGAAAGGGCGGGGCAGGGGTGAGGGGCAACGGGAAGTGAAGCCAAACGCGCCATCACAATAAAAATTCATTACGCAAAGCGAACGGCAAATCAAAATGCCGGAAAAGAAACCGCTATAAATTTTCGCCAAAAAGGAAAAACAACAACAAAGCAACAACAACAACATACAGGAACAACCACGGCGTCAGTTACATGAAGAATTATTGCGGCTGCGAACTGCTGTCCACCTACTTAAAATTAATTTCGACCAGCGAAAGAGAGACGCCGCTGCCGCGCAGCAGATCTCCCGTGGCGACTCGTCGATGCCAGCGACGACACGACGTGACGCGGTGACTAGGGGTGACTATGGGCCAAGGCGGCGGCGGCGGGGTGACTCTGGGTGTGGTCTTAAAACAAGCCAGAAGGGGGGTAGGAGATGGTGGAGGGGTTGCCTTTTGCGACTTTCGCTGCGAATGTCAAAATATTGAAATATTATTACAAATAACAACAACAAGGGGTCACAAGGGCGAGAGTGGGAGAGTGAGAGGGGTTGGGGGGTGGGTAGTTATCACCCCTTGGCACCTGCAAGCTTTAATGAATGTTCAATGTACACGACATGCTCGTAAAGCGTCCAGGCAAGGCGGGGGGCATGGCAGGGCTGGGCTAGACTATTGCCCCGAAATTCGTGGCCCTTGTGGAGGCTCGCTGATTGCAGCAGCGCGATAAGAACGCGTGCGCGACACAGCGGGAAAGGGTGCAGGGAGGAAGAAGGAGGGGTAAGGCAAAGGGAAGAGAACGGGAGCTGGTAACTGCGGAAGCAACAGTCTGAGACAAAAGACTTCAGATCGATAATGAGCAAATGCGAGAAACCGCTCGGACTGTCATGGGAACCGCGCTAATGAGGCGCCACTAATGGCAGCAGCAACACGGGCTGCTCCAGCTACAGCTACAGCTCCAGCAACAGCAACAGCAACAGCTCCAGCTAACGCTCCATCTCATTTAACAACTTCATTTGATTCCGTCTCCTACATAAATAGTCATGTGTTGCCAAAGTTCGAGTGTGCGAGTGCGAGTGTGTGTGTGTCTGTGTGTTTGGTGAACATAATAATGCCACGTTTGGCAATGCCCCAGGGCGCTCATAAAGCCATTAAGCCCCACAACCCTTTCGGGGCAACCAGGCCGCTTCGCGTAATTTACAGAACGATTCCATGTTCGGTTCTGCGCTTAGCACAATCCCTCGAATTATGCTCGGCATCCGTTTTGGCGCGACCGTCATAAATTATTTGAGAGCACGGCAACAGACCGAGGGAATCGGCAAACGCAAGTGAAATCGTTACTAAAATAGAGTCTAGACACGCTGCAACTCCCCAATGAGGAGTGGAGGAGGGAAGCATGCGGGGAGGGATCTCTGTTCAGCTGGCAACCCCAAGATGATCTCTCAACAAGCTGGCAAATCGCATATTGCTCGACTATTCGCATAATTGGCCTTATCGTTGCGATATATTCCTGCCAATATATGTTTATACTAGGTGTGCATGTGTGTGTATTAGTGTGTGTGTTTGCATACATCTCATATGTCGATAGACGAAGGTTTTTCACTTTGCCTGCCTGGGGGTAAACAACTTGAAAAAGCAAAGCATTTTCAGTGCATTGGGAAAACATAAGCCCAAAGCCAACTCCAGCCCACTCAGCGAATAAGTCCCACCGCCAGCACCGCCCCTCACTCTCCCGTCTCTGTCGCACCACATCGTACTTCCCGTTCCATTACCCAATGGATTGCAAAAGCTTCTCTCTCAAAAAAATAAATCAAACGTCGGCGCGACACGGCAAACAAGTGAAACAAAAAACCTTGTGGAGTGCAAAGGATGCAAATGATGTATTGAGATATACCCTGTATTGTGAAAGGAAGTATAAGACGCGCTATACAGATGTTCTTTTATGAAATTCATTTCCATTCAACTAAATATCTCCGCCATAAATAGTCCAAACTTAATGAAATTTACAGAAATTATTGAAAAATACATAATGAATATAAATACAAATTATCAACTTCGATAAGTAACAGAACGAGGTAAGGAAACTTAAAACCTCCCCCATAAATAGTCCAAACTTAATGAAATTTACAGAAATTGTAGAGAAATACACAATAAATAGAAATACAAATTATCAACTTCGATAAGTTACAGAACGATGTAAGGAAACTCAAAACTTCTTTATACTATATCTTCAATATTTTAAACCTTTAATGGTTTTCAAGTGGTTTCCAGTATAGATGCTGTCAGCCTTTTATACCCCTTTTGGTACATGCTTGCAACGGTCACGGGGCACAACAGGCCGCATAAACTAACCCATCGATGAGGAGGCAAAGTACTCTCGGGGATAGCTAAACCATTGCGGGAGTTGGTCGAGACGGCACACACACACACACACTCACATGAGTGGCAATGCGAGTGTATCGAGGCAATTCAATTATATTTTTGCAATAATTTTCAATACACTTAAGTGCAGGCATATCCCCCGTTCCCTGTTCTCTACCCCTTTATCCCTTTTATGCTGCTACTTTCAGCCCTTTCCCTCTTACCTTTCTACACCTGTGCACAACTTTGGCGGCAGTTTAGAAAACAAATAACAGTCAATACGAACTCCTGGCTTCTGCAGCCAATGCCGTAGCTACTCCAGCGACTATGGCAGGTACTGTTTCTGCTCCTGCTACCTTCTACTGCTCCTACTCCCTCTCCTGCTACTGGTACTGCGCCTCCTGCTCTGCTCCTCCCCTCTTTCCACAGGGTGAACACCTTTGCTTATGCTGCTGTGGCTGTTGCATATTTTCTTTATTTTATTGGCCAGTCACTTGTGTATGTTAATGGAAATTGAACCGCCGCTTGGCGCTCTGGTTCCAGGTTCGTAGCCTGGTTCACTTTGAATTGGTTCGGATTGCTTTGCTTCAACGGGTGAACTTTGCAAAGTTTCTGAATTATGAAAGTGGCTGAAAATTAACTTAAATTGTTTTGGGGTTTGCAGCGTTGAGTGAATTAAAATTGCTCGGGCATTAGTCGATTATCCAACGAATCATATTTCACATGAGAGTGGGGGACGGGGGTGGGAGTGGTTTGTGTAAAAGAGAGCGCAGTAAATTCAAAGCAATTGCTTACAAATCACTCGAAAATTGCCAATCGATGCTGATAAAGCATCGCGCATGTCGCAACGCGCATTAAGTGCAACTTCGCGAAGACAGGGAAAGACAGATACAGACAGAGAGACAGACGGCGAGAGAGTGAGACAGAGAGAGAGAGGGGAGGGATAGTGGCATCAGTTAAGGATAAGAGGCGACGACTTGCGACAGGAAACAACTTCAGCACGGACCAGAACGATGCAGCTAAGCCGAAATTGACATTGACATTCGATATTATCGCTAACAAACGATCGGCAATTGAAAATTGCACAAGAAAAGAGTTTATAAAGTGCACTGAGAGAAAGATTTAATATATGAGCTCTACTAGATAAAATTTTAGATGCGTAAGACGTAGAATACTAATATAAATAAAACGATTCTCGACTTATAAAGAAGAAGTAAAAGTCAAAACTTTTTACACTTGTTGAAATAAACGAAGTGCTTTTCTAAAAACACAAGATGAAGTATTTATCCTACAGTAGATATATAGATTTCTTATAGACTTCCCCCTTTTCGATTTATTTGAGTTGCTGTTTCTACTCTCTATTTTCTTTCAGTGCATTCGGTGCTCAACCATTGACTGAGGGTAAGATTTTTGAGTGCGCGCGGGCGAGCTTATCTTAGCGCACTTTGTCACTGCTTATCAGCATCTTTTGGCCGACGGGGTGGCAGCTGCTCGAAGCTGGGGTAAGGCAATAACCAGGAGGGTGCAGGGGTGGGGGGTGCGACATCGAGGGGATGCAACAAAGGCAGCCAACTGTGGAGAGATAAGTGGAACAGCCTGGCCGTCCTTGACGCATATACAGAGACTACGCCAGGCACAGTAGACACACTAGACTACTACTGCCGACAGTCGACTACACTGGC
Organism: Zaprionus nigranus; assembly: GCA_018903425.1. NCBI lineage: Eukaryota > Metazoa > Arthropoda > Insecta > Diptera > Drosophilidae > Zaprionus > Zaprionus nigranus. The sequence goes on along the minus strand of JAEIGD010000003.1, from coordinate 5,798,563 downwards.
CTGCACTGCTGCGCACACATACACTGGACTACACTGCAGCGATGCGATTAAAGCAATTTACAGATTGAATGCGAGCTCAAGCACGCCTCAGTGGGCGCGGCGCAAACTTCAATAACTTTAAACTGCTGAGCTGTGCTGCAATTGCAGAAACAAAAGCAACACGAATCTGGCAATATTATCAACAACAATTGCAGCCCTCGATGGGTGTGTCTATCTCTCTCTGTGTGTGTGTGTGTTGAGGCAACAGACAAGCGACAGCGACAGCGACAGGGATGTGTTCGAGTATTGTAAAAATCTTATGAAATGCAACCATTTGGAAAATCCAGCCAATACTTTTATTGTTATTGCTTTATGTTACAACAGCGCACCAACAATGGCACAAGGGGAGCCAAAGCGGAGAGGAGGAAGGAGGGGCAGGGCAGTAGGAAGCCTTGTCAGTGGCTTAACTGGCACACAGTGCACGTAGTACATATGCTGCCACTTGGAAACACTTTTGTCAGCCCTTTTTTGTTTGTTACCAATTTGCAGTTTCGATTTTTCACGCTCTTCAAATTTATTTGCTATCCACCTATTTCTCACAGGCTCCCCCCCACAGAACTATTAATTTGAAGTGTGTTTTAAATAATTTAAGCGCATTGAGAAGTGCAGTAAATCGTTGAGTTGAGTTTGGCTTTCTCTTTTTATCTTATTAACTGCACTCGAGCAGCAGCAGCAGCAACAGCAATAAAAGTCAATCAACATTTATTTCTGTTAACGCTAACTGCAAAACAAAACAACAACAACAAACACACACACACACACATGTCATGGGTGTAGTGCAAGGGGGCTATGAGGGGGAGAAGGCGGCGAGTTGAAATGTTGACTCTCATCTAGCATTCGATATGAATGTCTATGCATTCCTCTCTCTCTCCCCTCTGCACAAAGCCAGCTTGTCTGCATATGTGTTTAAGTTGTATTTGTGTGTGTGTGTTTCTATTTGTGCAGGGTCATTTTGCCAGTACATTACTAGTCAACAAAATTTGTCTAAATTAACAGTTACTTCCAGATCGTATTTCTACGCCAATCGCCCGAAAATGCCACAATACTAATGAATGAAATGTTTACGAGCATTGCGAAAGGCATACGATGCGAAAGAAATTAGCTGCATTATCCAATTGGCAATATGGTAGGTTTTAATTAAGCCAATTGACAAGCAATAAAAAGATAAATGCTCAATAAAGTGGAAAACAGAACAGGTTGGCATTACTATGGGTTCATACGACACGTTTAAAATAAAACATATTCCAATATTAACGCATAATATGATTAATGTCAACTGGTTCTGGTAACATATTCAAATATATAATACTCATAATAATACGAATCATATTAATCTTGTTTAATTAACCTTTTCATGTTCAATCATCTGTTTAATTTTCGAAGTGCTTGGCAAATACAAAAGGTTAATGTGAAAATGTCTGCTGCCAACTCAAGCACTTAAACTTTTCCAATCCTACTCTGACTTTGACAGCTAAAAGGTTAAGTCTTCTTAACTCAATTCAGCTCTTTAACCATAATTTGGCTTTATGCTCTAGCTGCTCTCAATATACGTAGGATGGCATATACGGTCTAATCTACGCTCTAGCCCAGCAAATGACGCCTTGATACATGTCAAATCCCGTTCCCACACGTTTTCACTTGGAAAGTTATTAATAAACAAGAGAATTAGCAGACAGCTTCTGCTTGAAGCTCGCTTGGGTTCTGTGTGTGCATAATTTAGGAAATGTGAGGGAAGTTTGAGTTGCGAAGTATTTCGATTATTAAAATTTCGTGACATATGCGAAGCTCAAAATGCAAATTGAATGCAAAGAGACATTTTGTATAATTTGCGACAATTGTGGGGGGATGTTGCCTACCTGTGGGCGTGGCCAATCAACCAGTCGGAAACTCTGGTAAATTGACAGTGTAAAAACCTTCCCTCACCAGACTTAGCGAATCTATGGCGTAAAAATGCGTAATTAGTAGACAAACAGGACGAAGGACGCTACAGGAAGCGAAAGCTGCTTGGGATGCCCGCAAGCAATCAGCAACACAAACAACACAAAACAACACAACAACCAAGCAACAACAACAACAACAACAACAGCAACAACTACCCGAAAACGGGGAGTCACATTCAATTCAAGGCAAATGAATTGAATTGAAACCGTATCGAACGAGCGCGTCAAATACAACGTCAGCGAAATCCCCTTAAGCCCTTTTAGTGTTTGATACCAACAACAATATGCACAGCAACAGCAACAACAACAATAACAACAAATACTGCAGCGGAAACACAAACAATTGCAAAACGGCAAAAACTTCCCTAACGGCATTTTGATTGAAAATCCAAACAACCAAAAACACTTAACACAATTGCGAAACAAAACAGAGCGAACACTTTGATGATATTTGCTAAATAAATTCTGAAAATATTTCTCAATTTTGCATTTTTCATAAGCTAAGCTTTGATTAATCTATTGTATGTAAAAATATATGTGCTATACATATTATATACATATAGATTAAACAAGAATTAGTTTAATTAAACTTGATTTGTATTCTTCATGTTTTCTACATTTTAATTCAGGCTACATAAACCAATTGAAATAAAATAATCTAAATATTCCCCTGGCCAGTAATCCCTTCCAGCTATTTCGGACAACCCCCATTAGCTTAACCCCTTGATGGCCATGTGTGATAATCACGGCATAAGTAAGCTTAAGTACCTCATCCGCTGCGGATGCCACCGCAAACTGAGAGTCTGCTGTCAAATCAAATTGACAACAAAAAGTGCGGTCCATTCAAATTTGTGCCAACAGATGGCAATCGAAAGCTGAAAAACATAGATTGCGAGGCAGCGAAAGGGATCTGCGCACAATCCCAACTTGTCATTAACAATTTAAGGATCCCGGGGGCATTTTAGATTGCAGTTAAAATGACAACAAAGTGAAAATGAAAGTGTAACACAAAAAAGCCGCCCCCAGGCGATTGAATTTTAATGATACACTGATATAGCACTCACACACACAAATACACATTAATACAGACACACATACACTCACACAGTTATACACACTTATATAGCTAATCTATGGCATCGTCACTTGAGGGGAAAAAGGCACAAAAAAAGGCAACGGTGACTCGATTGATGCAGGCGACTAATGACACGCTGCCAACTGTTGTAATATGGATTTTTCTGGCCTATATGATACCCTAGATAGATGAGAAGCTGTAGAGATGCTCGGGTGACATGGCTGCCTCATTAGTGCTGGCCAAACTGGGCCTGCTTGTCGCTTTTTATGGCGCCCATAACTGACCGCAGCGAAGAACATGAAAATGCAATTAACGAATTAATGTCAACTGCAAATGACCAGCGATGGCTACTGCTGCCTGCGGCCTACTTCCTGTACAGCGTCTGTCTCTCTCTCTCTCTCTCTCTCTCTTTCTCTCTCACTCCGTCCACATCAAATTTTCATTTTCAACGGTGCCTGCAACACATTTGTTGCCTAACAAAATGTTGCCACGCTTTGTCGCGTTGTTGCTTTTATCTGTTTAAGTTGTCGCTGCGACCGCGACAAGCTTGCAAAAACAAGTTGCTGTTTTCTGTTACTCACACACACACACAGATACAGTCAGGGAGGGTGACACACAAATAGGAGTGCAAACCGTTACATACTTATTTAATTAACAAGTTGTGTTAATGACAACAACGACGCGTCGACAAGGGCTTCCGACATTTTATTCGGTTATTTCATTGCAACCTGTGGAGTCAAATATTAAAAACAACAAGTCGAGAAAGAACTGTAGAGTCGAGAGGAGAGATACCCTGCCTTAAGCAGGAGAGATGACTATAGCAGCTTGTATATGATAGAGTGCCTAAGGTATTACGATAAGTGGGGCAGCTTGTATATAGAGCTGCTAAGGTATTACGATATGCAATATACATAGGTAGAGATAGAAGGTAAGATAACATTGAAGTTGATTAGGTTTTACAAGTAAATGGTAAAAGAAAGATTTTTATAAAATTAAAGTTAAGTAATGATAAAAAGAAACCCTTTAGTAATGTTTTTATCATTTTAACTTTTGAAATATCTAGGATTTGATTTAAAAAGACTTGTAATAAATTGAAGATTTATAAAGTAGTTGGAAAAATCAAGTTTAAATCAAGGGGCCCCCCCATTAAGATTTAGTTAAGCTTTAGGAACCGTTTAATCAAATTTGATAATTAATTGGCTGATTGCACTATTTTAACTATCCAAACGAGTGAAATAACAATGACAGACTACCCTATAAAGCTAAATAATTTTGTAATTCATTTGTATCATGCAGTATTACTCGACCTAGCATACCCACTCACTTCAATTCACAGGGTGTCTCGGCTGCAATGCACGCTAAAAGCAACACTAATGTTATAACCAAACACCCCCGTGCCCTGCAGATGCTGTGTGTGCGTGTGTGTGTGTGTGTGTGTGTGCGTGGGTTGCATGGCAAATTGGTTGGCTTTGTTTGCAATTGCAATTGCCAGCGCGCAGTTGGTGTGCGTGTGCCAGCTCTGAGTGTGTGTGTGTGTGTGTAATGCATAACAGAATTATGCCATAACAGCATAGATGCGGCTTACTGCACTATCAACATCCTTCCCCTCCCTTCTCCCTTCACCCTCTTCGCCAACTGCCGACAGCCACCGCAGCAGCAGTAGCGGGAAAACCTCGCTGTGATTTTCTAATTAGGCGAAGTTTGCAGACGATTTGCTGGCCACCGACTCGCGCGCTGCAGCAATTTACGCATGCCGCAAAGTGGCAGAGAAGGTGGATACGAGAGAGAGAGACAGCCTCAACCTGTGCCACCTATATTTGTATTAGTACTAACGAAATTAACATAGAAATGTGTAATTTCCGCTATGACAAACGGCGACGACAAGCAACTTTATGACTCGACTAGATTTTCCAGGTAGAATTTTTCCGGCCACTTTTTTCTCTTGCTCATTCTCATTTTGGATGTTTTTCTTTTTGTTTCCTTTTTTTCTAAAATGACGTTCCCAAAATCCAGAGCTACTTATAAGAATATTACACAGCTGCCTGCCCCGCACCCCGCACAGAGAGGCAACCCCCTCCTGGGGTGAGCCACAAACTACGCATAATAAATTTGAGGAGCTCAGTGAAGCGTTGCCAGTGCAGTAGCAGAAAAAATGGCCAAGCCAAATAGACCTAGGCACACGTCAGTGTGTGTGGTTGTGTGTGTATAAAGGTGTGTGTGTATGTGTGTGTGTGAGGGAATGAGTGTCCGTATCCGTATCCGTGTGTGAGCCGAAGACAGAGCCTCAGTAATCTCGGGTGACTACTGTGGAGGAGAGAGGGAGAGCAGAGGGAGAGAAGAGAAGGGAGAGAAGGGGAAGAGAGGCAAAAAAATTGCGTTGAGTTGTAAATGCCAGGCAGGGATTCACGTTTTCATTACGTTTGTGCAAGACAAGGGAAGCAGCTCAACTGCCCGTCTGACTGTTGTGTGTGTGTGTGCGTGTGCTGTGTGTGTGTGAGTGTCTCTGAATTGCTGTGCACATTTACTCCTCTCGCTCTTGGTGCGTAATTTATGCGCTTATTGTCTTTTTCGTGAGTCCTTCGCAGTGGCACCTCCTGTCGCGCAGAGGATTCACTTTGCGCCCGGTTAGCAGCAGCAGCAGCTTCACCTTTCGTGTGAGCTGCCGCGCAGTCCTTTCGTGCTGGTAATTTTTCATAACTGTCGACCAGCCTCGCCAGCTCTAGCTTTGATCCTTGGCGACACTTAAACAGTCCCCACCCCCACTCCACGTCCACCTGCCCGCCAGCTGCAGCCACCCGTTGAAGGCAGTCACTGCCGCCCGCCCACCACACAGAGAAATTAAATTTAATCGCTCCACAACTTTGGCTCCTCTCACGCCCCTTCCCCCTGACCATCCCACACCCACTTCTGCCAGCCTGTGCTCGAGAGGGTAATAAAAAGTCCCAAGTTCTTGCCGTTGCCGCTTGTTAATGTGGCACTTGTGCTGTAGCTGCCGCTGCTGTTGCTGTTGCTGCTGCTGTTGCTGTTGCTGTTGCTGCTGCTGTTGCTGCTACTGCTGTTGCCCCCTTACTGGCTAAGTGGCAACTTCATCATCGCGGACAGCGCGCTTCAAGTTTCAATCTCAAGCTGCCATAATTGTATTCAACAAGCTGTTGTCGCTTCAGATTCTCCATCTCTCCTGCTCGCTCTCTCTTTCCCCCTCTGTCTTTCTCCTCCTCACCTTACCTGACTTCTGCCATGCATATATTTAGTATTTTTCATTTTAACCTACTTGAATGTGTGCTTGGTCGAGTTGCCTGTGCCCCTTCCTGCCCCTACCTTCCTACTCCTCTCTCACTGCTGCTGGTTATGCAGATTACAAAAATTTATTAGCCGAGTTTCTTCATTTTGCGTCGCTTGTCTCGCTACACGCTGCAGATATTATTTTAATGTACTTGAGTTTTAATTCGCCCGTTCATGATTTACGGCATTTGCGACTTAGACATGCCATCATCATCCCGTATACGTACTATATATACATATATATCTCAAATCGTACTTTATGAGCTCTTAAACAGCCGTAAAACGCGCCACTTCGATATATCAAGCGAGAGTGGCGCAGCCTGCATATGAGTTTGGATTATCTCGGCCTCGTGCCTCGTGCCGGGCTGATTGTGGGGCTCTCGTCATTGGGATACGGATACAAGACGAAATCTGTTTATTGATTTGCCCCGAAATGCAGTAATTACATGGTTACATGAGCCCCATTTCCGAGACATAACTCAACCTGGGCGGGAGGGAGCGCCCACGAATTGCATGCAACATGTTGTCGAAGAGCGCAACTCATACCCCTCTTCCAAGACATGTGATGTTAACATACGCACACCCACACACACACACACACACGTGTCTAAAGTTTGGCTTGTTGAACAGTTGATGAGATGTTAAGATTATGTTAATGAGTTCATTAAATCACAATGAACAAGCACAGACTGCCAGAGAACAAATGCAAGAATATATGCCGAATATACAGAATACAAATATATATACATACATATATATTATATTATTAGTATATATATACATGCTTGAGTCGGACCAGGCTTCTGTATTGACAGCTGCTAAATGAGTCGGCGACAATTGCGTTTCGCATTGTTTGTTTGCTTTGCTGCTCCAGATGTTGCTGCCTCACATTTGTCTCGCTGATGGGTAATTAGCTAATTGCAAATCAAATTACATGTCGGCATATAATGACCTAAAAACCACTCGAACTTTCCTTCCTTCCGTGTAGTTTTCAGTAGCGCCCACAAGTAGGCAATGAAAATTTCGTCACGCAGCCCACTTTGAGTTGGGTCTGTGTCCCTTTCCCTTTTATTCCCTTTTATATTAATTAAAGTTTAATTATGTTGCAGCTGCTTTAACATAATAAACAAGGAAAGTAGCGTGAACTAGAGGGATGCATAACAAGAGCAAGTGAGAGTTACTTGTTAATGAATTAACGAGTGCGAATTCTGTGAAGACACTTAAATAATTCTTATAGTCTGATTAGTTAAGTTTCAGATTTGAGGCATACAATTTATTATGTTGGAATTTCTGTTGGAGTTTTTCTGTCCTCTTGAAGCTTTCAATTAACCCCTTTTTGTCGGCATCTAGTTGATTGATTTCGTTTATTCACTAAATTTATCTACTCAACGGATTATTTTCTTCTTTCTCTTTCTTTCTCTATTTTTTTTCGTTTTTCAATTGCTTTCATCGAGAAATCAATTGTCTCAGCATATATAGTTGGTGCCAGTTCCAGTTTCATTCCAGTTGTGTCCTAGTTTCATCCCAGTTCACCTTCCTTCTCCGCTGGCGCTGGCTCTGTCATTGTTGGCCGCAGAACTTGATCGATTTGTATATTTGTCAAACTGATTTATCGAGTGTTTCGGTTTGATGGCCTGGAAATGTCTGTCTACACTTGCACTCTCCCACACACACACACATACACATTCGTTCAGATACAAGCAAAAGTTTATGCGCAGCCAGACAGCCTCGCCACACACACACACACACGCATACACTGAAAGGCAGCCAGGTAATCAAACAGACACGAATGCGCCCGCACAGTGTAATGATATGCAAATAGCATGCGCTTTTCACTGGCATGCGTGCACCTCAACGTGCAACTCATGTGTCTGTGGGTGTGTGGGTGTGTGGAGGGGTTGTTTGCAGTCACCAAAATCCCCCCCAAAAGCCCCATTTCAATCTCAGCTGAGTCGCATTGAGCTGCCGGTGAAACCCGATGCAGGCCAGCATCCTTTCACATGCTAACTGAAAGATAGAAAGAGGGAGACAGAGAGAGAGGGAGGGAGAGGGGGAACGAGACAGCAAGAAAGGTAGCAGATAGCAATGCATACTTACGCTACGTAGGCGCATTAACTGCATATTCGAACAGCAGCAGCTGCTGCTCTGGGGACCATGTAAAACTGCGGATAATCAAAGTCATTATCCCCAATCCGCAATCCCCTCCTGATACACCTGATACATCTGATACAGCCTTGTCATATCGAGAATTGAGAATGGAATTAAAAGCCTTGCTACCAGTTGCCCATAGCCCATTGTCAGTTGTCAGTTGCCAGTTGCCTTTCGCCAGTTGCCAGTTGCCATTTGCCATGCGGCGACTAATCAAATGCAATTCGTTCCGCCAGCAGACCCAAATGGCAACCAAGCGCGGCTTATTAAAGTGAAAATCGCTTTTCGTTTTTGGCCAAAAATAAATGTGGCTGCTTATCATATTTTGCACATTTTCTTCTCTCTCGCTTCCTTTCTTCCATTTCTTTCTTTTTCTTCATTTCTTTTCGTATTTCTTAACCGATTCGCGCAGATTTGTTAGTTGGCACGTTGAGGTCAATTTTAAATTATACACTTCCGCTTCCGTGCTCCGCTTTTCGCTCGATTGAAGCCGGCCCCAGTGGTGGAAGGTGGGGAGTCGGGGAAGGAAGGGAAGAAGGATAAGGAATGGATGCCTCGTTCTTCAGCTTGTTTTCCTTGCCCTGCCCTGGTCGCTCTGTGTAAATATTGAAATCGATTCAGTTTTCATAAGCTGCTCCACCGCATCGTCGCTCTGTCCGTCTGTCCGCTGACCATCCGGCCAAGGCCAGGTGCTGCTCCGACTGCAGTCCGTCTGGAGCGACGGGATCGTTGTGCTGCCTGGCTGGCTGGCTGGCCCCGGTTGGGCTTGTGGCTTCCCCCAGCTTGTTATGCTTCATGTTTGTGCCATGTTGTTGTTGTTGTTGCTGCTGTTGTTGTTGTTCTGTTGTTGTTGCTGATGGCTCTGGCTTCGCCTGTTTATACAAGTGGATTACGGTGTTTGGTTCTGATTATAAATCATCTTTATAATCCGTAAATCGTGTTTGGTTAACATAATGGAATAAATTTATTTTATTTATTGCAGCTGTAAGTTTTAATAAGATTTCTACGAGTCGTCGTTCTCGCTCCCTCTCCCCCTTCCCTGCCCCTATGCCTTGCCTTTGGTCGTTTGACTTGATGTTGCCTACTTCTCGGCTGTGGGAAGCGTTCACTGCGTTTAAGTTCAAGTGCACTTTAAGGCGCCACGATTGCTTCCTGGCTGCCGAGTTGCCAGACTCGTCCAGACTGCCAGACTGCCTGACTTCCTGGCTGCCCTCTGACTCGGCTTGCAATTATTGTAAATTGCTCGGTGTCATTTACACACTTTCCACGCATTTTCGCATTTTCTCGTTTCGCCATTTGCGCTTTGCCATCGTTTTCGGTTCCCGCGAGACGTTTCCTTTTTTTTTCCCTTCGCCATTGTCACTTGCTTATTTGCGAATTGTTCTGTGTTCCCTTCTCTTACATTTTCTCTTTGCCACTTGAAGAAGCCCTTAAAATGGCGACAGCCTCGCTGCAGCTCATTAAACGCATTCACAACACTTTTCAGATATATATGCAATATATATATGCTATATAACACTGGCATGGCATCGCCTGCAAGTCCTGCTGCAAGGCCAAGTCTGGGTTGCCATTAAGGCGCATTTTAAAAATAATAACGCCAAGTCTTTTCGGTCATGTCCCTCGTACATAACATGCGAGTGTCCTTTGGCCCCACATAGAGGGCGTGTTTGCGGCGAAAGTTGGCATAAATATTCGAATTTATGGCTACGCAAAGGATTCACATGGGCCAACAAGCAACCAAGCCAAGCCGAACGCCTTGCATGGCTGCCATGATATATGGTGTTCTGCCCCACTGGCGACAAGGGCGCGTTGTATGACTTAACTGTACTTTAAAAGCCGCAACAATTTCCGAATCTGCCGCAGAACGAGGTGAACCACCTTCAATACCCCGCTCCCCCACCCCCCTCGGGCAAGTAGTACAGCTGACTTTGCACCGAGTTGTACTAATTTACTTACGGACAATTACGAATACACTCACATGCCCATATGGGTACACTCGGAGAGCTGCACAAGAACTGAGCGCAAACAGAAGCCGTGTCTGGAAAAAGGAGCAGCATGTCTGTAAATGCTGACGCTGATTATTTAAAAAACTGAGAACCACATTGAAGAAAGCGAGATACCCAGGAATATAGAAAACAGTCTGTTAGTCAAGTGTATTATACAGTATATAGTATTGAAGTTTGCATTAGAACTAACAATATAATATGTTATTCTCCTTCCAGTTTGTCTTACTTAATTGTACTTCCTTTCAACACTTTCACAACTACAGGGTATAAGCAACTTCACAATGAGAAGTGTACAAAAATTATTTGCCCCTAAAGTGAGGGTGCTAGCGCAGGCAGGGCAGCGCAGGCAGTTCTGGAGCGTCGGCCAATTTATGGATGTGTATTTGTCTGGATAGCTCTCGGATTTAGAGCACAATTTACCAGCAAATTAAAGCGCACTTTTACACACTGAAGCACACATATATATGTATACAACTGTTCAAGTGTGGGCGGTACCATGTGTGTGTGTCTATGTGTCTGCAAAAGTCGACTTTTTTTCAGCTGGACATACCCTGCAGCTGATCAACACTCGACTAGACTGTGTTTGTTGAAATATTAACACGATTTCAAAACAAATTCAAATATCTTTACAGCTTGATGCAGATTTTATAATTATTGATATGATCTTTCACCATATTCAGCTTTATTTATGTAAATATGTACATATTATTTAGAAATAAGATTTACACTATAGTATAAATTAGTAAATAAAGTAACAGTAAGCTATAAATAAAAAAAAAAAAAAAAAAAAAAAAAAAAAAAAATTGATATGATTAATAGTAAATAAAGAACGACAATAGGAACTTTGAAATGGGAATGTAATATTTAATACTTCTGTTTGATTACCCCTTCTACTCATTGCAGGGTATCTGCAAGTTTGGTACTCACTCTCAGTTCACCTTCCCCCTTTCAATGTTAGCTTTTAGCCTTTTTTACGCTGGCTGCTAAATTGAAAAAGTTTTTGCCTTGCCGCTAAAAGTTAAGTTGTGTTTCCAGTGCAATTTATTGAGAGACGCCGCCCGCATTGACGCACATTGAAGCGTCCCGGCGTCCCGACGAGCTGCGACGCGGACTCGCACTCGCGCCGTGATTTATATGCCGCTCAGCTGCAGTGTAGCGTATGAGAGGCACTCGAATTTATGGGCACACGAAAGGGCTGTGCTCCGATTTAATAATTTTGCTCGGTGCGTGCCAAACTAATTATAAAGTATTTAATATCCGTAAACATGCTCCAGCATAGACGGGAGCACTGTAATAATGTCCCCGAAAAACTAACACAAATGCCCCCGAAAAAACTTGGTCGTCTCTCTCTAACGAGGTGAAGTGCGGCAGGGCGGATAACACTGGCTACCTGAGGGTACTGGCAACATCATCAACAGCAGCAGCAGCAGGACTAACCTCAGTCTCGTTTGTGTGCGCCGTCATTGTTCTCTGATTGTCGCAAATGTTGCCAAAAATGATGCTGCTACCTCCCCCCTCCCGTTTTGCCCGTTTCTATGTCCTCATTAGAATCATTGAAGCTGGAAGACGGCAGGGCAGGCAGTTGAATGTTGTGTGTGTTGCATGTGGCAAGCTGCACTGGAAGCCATTTGTTTGGCCCACTTTGGGGTGCATCTCTCATCGGAAATGCTTTGTTTTTTGTCTGCCCAACTTTTGCAAGTCAAACTTTATGCTGCTTGTTGGCCAGTTAACGGCTTTTCGCACCAACAAGCAGCCGTATTTAGCTCGAAACCAGCTAGACTGCGTGCATGTAGTTACGGCTTGAGTTGTGTAAATTATTCTACAAATTCAAAGCATAAAATAAAAGAAATAATCGGATGAAAGGATTAAGACTTCTTGGTACTCTGAAAAGTATGCAAGGTTTTCAAAACCACTTTGCAGTAAGCACAATCAGAAGTTGAATTCATCCCAAGGTAATAATTGCTACTAAAAAACACTAGACAAAGTATTAATCGCAACGTTTTCCACACAAAATCCCTTTTAATTAATCTGCTCGTCAGCTCTCCTGTTCCTGTATCTTTCCATGAGTCCCGCAGCTAACTAACACGTTAAGCGATTGTTATCCCCTGCGAGCAGGTTGTAATAAAAAAAAGCTGCTTAATTAAACGGTAGATTATATTGTGGATTTATTGACTGCACTTGATGGCCAATAGTCGTGAAGTAGAAAAACACAACGTGGCCAGCAGAAGCAGCAGCAGCACCAGACGCAAAGTAAACTTTTTAATTGTTTAATGTTTTCCAAGTTTTAATTCTTCTCCTTCTCCGCCTTCTACTTAGGTATTGTTCTTTGCTCTGATTTTCCATGTTGATTTTACTGCGGTCAATCTTGGTATTTACTTTTCCGTATTGTTCTTACGCTACGAGTACATGAATGAATCTATCTATATAAACTTCTAATGCAGAGATTGGCAAAAGTTTAACAGAAAGTACACGCAGATAGTCAAGTTTATTTGGATCAGGATCTGAGGGAGAATCGATATATTTGCCATGCTTTAAGTAACATTTGTGTTTCTATAATTTTCACAAGTTTTTCAATGTCAATGTGCATATCCCGTTGATATGCTTACACAGCAAAAGTTTCGCTTGAAATTGGCACCCTATCTCTGCTCCCTCCCATGATACTGTTTGAGTTCCTGAACCTTGGGCAATATAAAGTTTTGCTTTTTGTCCGTTTTCAGCTACACGTGGCAGCGGAAGTCAATGTCATCAAATATAAAATGTTAAAAGCGGAAATAACAAAGCTCTTTGTCAATGATTTATCATGCGATACCCTGTAAAGTGAGACAGCAGTTTGCTTTGCAATTTTAATGCTAAATGGATTTGATACACTCAAAGACATTGTAATTGACTTGAGTTTAAATGTTGTATTGTAAGTATATTGCAGTTGAAATTGGGAACTTGGATCTCAGCATTCTATCTGTTAAAAATAGTGAACAACAAGAGTTTCCTGACTTTATTAAACAATCAATCTGTTAAAAATGTTTATGTTTTTCTTATGTGTATTACTGAATAAACATCTGTAACTCAATTATTTCACTTGGTATTCCCATTCCCAGCAACTGCTTGGGCTGCAGGGTATGCCCAACAAATACATTATTATTTCTGTATCTCTTTTAAAAAGCATTTCAATGTGTGTGGGGTGTGTGTGTGTGCGTGTTACTTTCTATGAGCTGGTGCATTGTCAATTGCCATGGGGTGTAGGTGTGTGTGTATGTGTGTGTGTGGGGCAGGCGCATCGGAAGTGCACACTGCTGCAAAACGTAGAAAATACATACACAAGCGAAACAAAACTAACCGAACCGAAAGTCTTTGGAAATAGTTTCTGGGTGGCGTGAAAAGTTTTCTAACCCGACACCGCCGATACCATGCAATGCGATATGTAATTGTAAAATGTTTTTTTGCCGCTGTCATCTCAGTTTGCAAGTTTATTATTTTTTATCAGTACGCAGCAAACAGAGGCAGCCTCGTCCCTTCACTCCTTCACACTGCTAGTGCCACTTGACAACGCATAAAAATCGTCGCTAGGACATTCCTCGTCTTCTAGTTTTTTTTTTTCTTTTTCGGCAGCAATAAAAGTTGCAATAAATTGAAATACGCGCTGACTGTCTGCGGGAGTGTTTGACCAAGAAATTACGATGTCTATTCGATTATCTATTGAGTCAGTCGTTTTATATCGTACCATTTTATGTCAATACAAAGAGCTTAGCAAACTTTCGAGGACTGTGCGTGCGGCAAGTGTAAGCATAGTTGTGTGAGTAACTGTTAGACAATAAAATAGCCGGCAGGACCAAGCCGACCATGCCGGGTTTGCCGACTAGTTTGTGGTTATCTACGGATCAGTGTTTATGTTCGGGTCTGTCTGACATTCGAAATTTTAATTCAAAAGCCACTCACACATATATTGACACGCACACACACACACACACACACACTGTAAAAGTTGTTCCAATTATAGCGCATGCTTATCGGGTAAATCTCGGCGAACCTTCGAAATTAATGAGTAAACGTGAAACGTAAATGGAAGTGGAAGTGGAAATGTAAATGCGTCAATGAAATCGATAGGCGGGCGGGGCGGAGCGAATGGGCGGTATGGCGGGGGACAAATGCAAATGTTCATAGAATTATCATAATAACGGCAATAACAAGGACACAAACATGTGCATGAACCCGCACAGTAAATCTGTCTCTAATAAGCGAGTATCTCATTAATCCAATTAAGCTAAATTAATTGAAATGCAAATTGACTAATGAGAGCGCAGCGCATTGATTTGCACTGTAGTACAGTCTGTTCGAGAAGTCCACGCACACACACACACACACACACACACACACACACACCACACCACACACGTGATGGCGAAAGGCGAAAGCTGGTGACGGGAGTGTCGGTTGAAGTGCATTAAAATCTGTTTTAATGGCATGCCAAATTATACGGCAATACAACACGCATACGCCGTGTTGTGCATTGATGGAACACTTCGATAAGACGCAACGCAAGTGACGACACGTTGTAGGAGGTATTGCAGGCGTGTTTGTTGGCATCCTAATTCACTCAAACTCATGCCAGTGCAAGTGTTCGTGTGCGTGTTCTCGAGGGTGTGAGGGAAATAGAGCATATTAATTTTCATGGGGAAATGTCTGTCGCCAGTTGTTAACAAGCTTATGTCCTTTGAGTTACATTGGGGAATAATGGGAAGGGATAAGGCCAGCGACGCCTCTGCCCTGTCCTCACCCCTCATCGCCTCCCCTGCTAAGCGTATTAAAATTCCCATCAATTTATTCATAGACCTGCGATTTACATGCGACTCCAACATCGCTGCAACATCTGCTGTGCCCCCATCCTGGAAGCCATTCGATACAAGACTCTTGTTCCTCAGCCCGTTGTAGTTTCCAGCTTGGGATCTTTAAAGGGATTATCAATCAATTTGCACATAAATATGGCTTCGTTCCTGGCTTTGTTTTGACTCTGCCTTGCATAGTTAGCATGAGAATTGCAATTCCTTTACTTGTTCTTGTTTCCTTACTTCCTTATGAATTCACATATCGATGTGCAACGGGCATTCTCTTCACACTGTGATAAAGGCATGCAGAATAATACGATTTCATCTACTTTCGCTCTTCCAAATATAATCAGAATATGCATACAAAAAAATGTCATTCATGCCCAAATGTAGTTGGGAATTAGGAAAATAATGATGAAATAATGGCATTATATGGCTCAAAGATGTGCGCTTGCTTTTGATATCTCTTCAACTACTTTTGTCTCCAACTAGTACTGATTACAGGGTGAACTTTACGTAAGGTTAGACAGCTGCTTGAAGAGTTCATCATGATTATAATCAATGGTGACATAAATATTCACATGTCCTACTTCGTGCTTGTGCGTAAATGCCTTGTTATTGCCTTGTGGCCACCAAGTATTCCCCCCTCAACTTCTCATCTCTCTCCCCACAAATCCCCTCACTTAGCCCACACTCCGTCGCACTTGCATGAAAATCAAACAAGCTCACGTGCGTGCGAGCAACCACTGACCAGCCTGACCCACTCTGTGTCTTGCCCGACTGTCCCTGCGTCGTACCACGTGCGTATGGGAACTGGGTTAGCCGAGCACATGGTCATCCTAGTTGCGCACCTGGCACTGGCGAAACAATCGCACGAGCTACCTGGCAAATGACCAAAGGCATCCTCCATCCTTCTCGGAGTGCCCAATTTAAATACGTGTGCATGTGTCTGCATCTGCTATTCATAATAAACTGCGGTCCATTTCAGCGGGGGGGAACAGCTGGGAGTCCCAGTGGGACTGGAACAGATAAGATGAGAGATGAGATTGAAGTTCAAGGTAGGAGAAGAAAGAGAAATATGAAGGGGAGTTCTATAATAATAATGAAGAAAACCTAAAACAAAAAACAGACTCTCTTCACATGATGTTCAGTCTATCTCTTAGTTCCTGCTGGGTGTTTACAACACTTTGTGGCATGCCTGCTGCTTTGGTCAGCCCGGCCCAAGTGTCCTTTGGCATTTATGCACGTTTTAGTAATGGTACATGGCTTAATATATATTGACTCTGTGCCAAATTCACCTACATGTGTAACTGTTATACAAATATATGTGAAGTCCGTAGCTTTAATCCTGAACAAATTTAAGGTCCTCTATATTGATATTTCATTTATTGATTCAAGGTTTAATTCGTTGCATAAACTTTAAAGTTTGTCCACTTTTTTGCCAAATTTGAAATTCCTTTATCTATCGTCGGTTTTCCTTTGAGCTTTTGTTGCTGCTAAAAGTTATTAGGGACATTGTCTGTGCATTGTCCTTTTACCTTTCGACGGGCGAAGGTTGTTGCGCTGCTAGAAAAAAGAGAGAAACAACATTAAGAATGGCAGGTCAGTGGCGAGCTTAGTGCAAGCCTTTATTTTTTTATAATACCACGACGAGAGAACCCTGACCAAATGATTTAATGAGTTTTCTTTGGGTGAAGTTTTTAGGTTCAGTCTGGCGGTGTGTTCATCACTAATCAAAGACATTAAACAGCAGCTGTTAAAGAGGCACACACATGCATGCACACACACATACACACACCCACACACACACACACATACAGGCAAACTTACGTCAGGTGTAAGGCAGTCAAGCAACATTCATCGTCACTCATTGTCATTGTTTCCGCTAAATCCGGATAAGATTTATCAGCCAAATGTCACCACGAGTAAAAATTTATATGCGATTTGTATTATCCCGGCTGCAGCAGTTAAATTCCGCGCAAAGCAGATCGCACAAAGCGGAGGCAGAAGCGGAGGTGCCCAGTGGCACCTTCCTGTCGCAGACGCGTGCAAGATTCGCATTCCCATTGCCGGCGTCTTCATTTGGGTCCTGCGAATTAGTGAATTGTGCGCTTGAGAATCCCTCGACTGTCACCGAGCTGAATTACCCCTCCTCCCCTCCTCCCGACCCTCCACACATGTAAGCGAATAGACTCAAGTACTCGCACTTGCAGTCACACTCACACTCACACTTCGAATCGCATTCGTTTTTGTAGCCTCGATGTGCGCCTGCTGGCGGCTTCCGGCTTAAGCAACGCTCTGTCGCTTCCATTTTCATAGTCATTGCTTTGGCACATGTGTGTGTGTCATCTACTATGTGTATGTGGGTCTCTGCT
This sequence comes from Zaprionus nigranus, assembly GCA_018903425.1. NCBI lineage: Eukaryota > Metazoa > Arthropoda > Insecta > Diptera > Drosophilidae > Zaprionus > Zaprionus nigranus. The sequence continues at coordinate 5,780,878 of JAEIGD010000003.1, read as the reverse complement.
TGTCTATGTGTCTGTGTGTGTGTGTGTATATAAATTAACATAATGCTTAAGTATGTGTGACAAGCGACTTCTGGGTTTCAGTTTACGTGAATTTATGTTGCTTTCAAATTGTCTATATATGTATGTATATGTACCGCTAAGTGTGCATGTGTGTGTATGCGTGTGTATGTGTGTGTATGAGTGGGAGGCGTGCGGTGCGCAATTAAAATCGCTCATGCATTAAAAATGTGCACAAAAATAAAATATAACGCAATGAATACAATTTTATGGCACAAGCAAATTGTGTCCACCATCAATACAACTTACAGTGAAGCCACGCTGCAAAGTACCAGCTTAAAAGGGTCCCTTATAATTTTTAAAAATAAATTAAATGCTTTCAAAGATTTTACGTGAGGTTTAAAGTTGCAATGATAATTTCAAATTCATGTAGATTTTTATTAACAAATTTCTTTCAATTGCTCCATGGAGTTTTAGCTTGTAGTCTGACTTTGAACGTAAAAAGTTGAAAGTTATCCCCGCCACAGATGTTGATTAGTCGCAATTTGCCTCACATTTTCCAGAATTTGTTTAATAATCAGCTGGTAGCCTTTTAATATGCCCAACTCCAGCTGCCAACTGCCCTGTCGAGCTGCACTCCCTCTAGCCGGAGCGAATTTGAATACGCTTTCCCGTCTAGTTTCAAATGAGCCGAGCCTATGTCTATGCGCACTGATCAAATTTATTACGCATGCGACACGCGTATTTCATCTTGTTTGCTTGTTTGGCGCGTTATTATCGCCCAACGTGGCGTATGATTAACATAAAATGACAGCGCCAATGCACGCTACCTACGCTACGATACAGAAACAGTCAGTAGCCCACATTCCCCATTCCCACCTCCCGATTTCCACCTGCTACTATCAGTGAATTTGGCTTTTCAACTGATTAACATAATTTGCTGGCATATTACCAGGAGCCCAGTTCGACGGGGCGCGTATCTGCGGTTACGTAACACGCTGACTTCCGTCACAGGAATTTTTGCATTTTATCTACATACATTTTATGATACGTGCATAGAATGCTATCGCTGTGCAATCATCGTGCGGATGCGTGATTCACACTTACTACTCGCCTCCTCCTTCATCTCTCTATCGAGATCCGATGGGAACTTGTTGTTGTTGGGTATTTAACGTCTTCGATTGAAGTTGGAATTGGAGGAGGACAGTTCTAAATGTCTGACAATCAGTGAGTTATTGTGCGCGGGTGTATGTTATATGTGTGTGTGTGTTTGTGAGTGCTTGGCAAATCGGAAACTAAAACAAACTGACACAAAATGCACAAAAGCAGCGACTGCAGCGACTGGAGCACAAAAGCCTTGAACAATCTTGGCTGCCTGTCGATATTCAACACATAAAAACGATAAATTCCTAATTGAAGTCATCTGCCAGGTAATTGCTATGAAAGCGCAGTTATATCTACTCCATTTAAAGCCAAGGTATATATACATACTACGTATATCCTGGCGAAATATATGACTTGGGCAACAATTTTGATTTCACTTTAATGAGGCAATTACAATTGAATAGCAGAAAGCGAAGGCCAATGCAACTGTGCGTGTTTGTGTATGTGTATGTGTGTGTGTGTGTCGACACGCAAGAATGTTATTAAAGTGCCCGCAATTGAAAGCTTCAATAAAATTGAGAGCCAAATGCTTTGAGGCCAAACTAAACCATACTAAGTCGAAACGTTGCGTTCGAATTTGAAATTAAATTTGTATACTCTGTAGATAGTTTTTAGTGAGGTATATTCAGTTTTTTGCAGAATATAAAATATATTTCTTAATGTATATTCACCTTTGTGCAGTTTAAAATTACTAAAGTTTAGTTGAGTATTTGTTTGTTCATGTTGATGATGAATTTCCAGCAAAGTTAAATTAAGACTTTCATTTTGTTATTGGTGTGGTTTCTGCTATATTGATCTGAGTTCATTAAAATTGTATTGACCTACTAAAGATTTTCAAATTATATATATTTATCATTTTTATCTACTATATACCCTATATTAAAAATTAAAAAAACGGCAGACTATTAATGTTGCTAGTTTTAAACTTAAATCCAGTAAGTGTGGCAAAATGAACACAAAAATTAAAGTAAAAACTATTTCTACTATATAATATAGTAATAATCGAGGATTTGATATATTGGGAGCTTGGAAGTTTTCTAAAATTTTCAAAAATTCCCCCTTAAATCTTGCACTTATGGAATATATCTAAATAAGGGTAGAAAATCGTAGCACTAAAATAAATAATTAATCAAATAATCAAGTAATCAAGTACTTACCATATATCGTGATTTTTTTTTGCTTGGCTTATGGGGGAGCTACAGTCCCCATAGCTCACCCCTAGATCCGCCACTGTAATCGAGTACATACTTTTAATTTTCTATCCGTAATCAGGGCCGTCAGAACCCCATCGTACTTACAGGGTATACAGTTGAGCAGCTGACGCTGAAGTCTCTTTGTGAATGTGTCAAGGCAAAGCAAAAAGACTTAGCTATTCAGTGCGCATTAATGCACTCGATATAATTTTGATGAATTAATCCCTTCCCCCCCCCCCCCCCCCCCCTTCTTTTTTCTTTTTTCCTTCCCCCCCCCCCTTTCTCCCGCCCCGGCCCCCCCCCCCCCCCCCCCCCCCCCCCCCCCCCCCCCCCCTCCCCGCCGCCCCCCCCCCCCCCGGGCGCCCGCCCGCCCCCCGGCCCCCCGGCCGCCCGGCCGCCCCCGCCCCCCCCCCCCCCGCCCCGGCCCCGGGCCCCGGCCTTCCCCCTGCCGCCCCCCCCCCCCCCCCCCCCCCCCCCCCCCCCCCCCCCCCTCCCCCCGGCGGGGCTCCCCCCCCTCCCCCCCCCCCCCCGGGGGGGGGGGGGGGCAAATGTGAAATATCACTGCAGGAAGTTTGCAATATATGTTTCAATATCTTTGCAGTTCATGCATCGAAAGAGAATCAAATCAATGCGTAAGTTACGCAATGGAAGAGTGGAGTCACTTGCAAATCAACAGCTCATCAGAGTGGGAGCAGCAACAGCAGCAGTTGCATTCGCCTCGCATGCCACAGTCGATGCCACAAAATGAAGCATCTAGTTGCGTCTACTGACATGGACAAGGACATGGATAGGGGGAAGAGGGTGGAGGCAACACGGCACTGGGTATTCAGCTCAAAATATGAAGCAAAGCAAAGCAAAGCCGAGACATGCGCCGGCTTCATGATGCGATGCTGCTGCTGATGATGTTGATGATGATGGTGTGCATGAGGATTCGCATGTGCAGGTGGAGGCGGGGGTAGACATGTGTGGATGCGTATGTGGACATTGTTGTTGAAGTCTGGTGACGTGGAGAGCTGCCTTGAAGGTATTATTACACCATTACGAATGTACTTAGGGCTTTCATTAGCCCGTAGATTGGAGCTATTTGGAAGGTAATTACCAGTACGAGGCACACTAAGAGAGAGAGACAGAGACTGATGCCACAAACTGAGTATGGCTGACCGGAAACGACAGCCGTCACCCCCTGCTCTCTTCAACCCGTCGCCAGGCAACGCACAAATCCAAATGCGATGAGCTCAGCAGCAGGCAAAGCACAAGGCACAAGGCAATCACAGTCGGGTAGCTAGTCGGACTCTCGCATGCTTGTTGACAGCGTCCCCGACCCAGCTCCCCCTCAGTCTTTCTCCCTCTGCTTGACTGTACAAATGTCGAATAAGCGGAAGTCACTTCAGACCAGCGACTCGACGCCCCCCTCTGAATTGGCTTTTACAATGTTGTTTGCCAGAGTTGACCCCCCGAAAACAAAACTCTTCTGCATACTCAACTTTGGTCGGGCGTCTGCAACACGCAAATGCAATTAACACGCCAGCAGACAAACCGGAAATGGAAAGTTGCTGCTGGCCAATGGCGGCTCAGCATGTGGCTGTGCTGCTGCCGAAATTGGCTGCCCTTTTCTCGACGGGCCTCAACTGGACTCGACTGGACTTTCCCTGCTTTTTTCCCGCATGGCTCTGCGCAAAATCAATTAGTTGGAAATTAATTGTTTATGCGTGTGTCTATGTGTATGTGTGTGAGTGAGGGTGGGGGCTGGTAAAAAACTCGATGCTCACATCATTTAATCGGCAATAAACGACTTTTATGATGGACTCACTGATTTGGACAACTGTGAAACGGCAATTTGCAGCGTCGTCAATTAGGCGAAAAGACCAAAAGGGAAGGCGGAGGAGAGAGCGACGACATTGTACAGGTGACTTGCCCTGCGCTAGACTTGAGTCACAAAAGATGAAAAGACGAATCGTCTGCAAGTGGGTATACCCTAGAAATGAGGCTGTGGGTTGTATATGCAGCCAGAAATCCTTAGAAATATATCTTGGGCTTTCCATTAAAAGAATATTTAGTTGCTTAGTTTGCCATTTAACTTTTGATTTCACTTCTTTATATTTTCTTTTATAGGGTATCTTATGTTCAGGTCTTTTCAGGTTTGCTTAGCCCGACGCTGTCTGTGCGAATTTATCCCCAGCCTAGTGGCAAAGTGGCTCCTTGTCCTCTCTGGTGCCGATGTTTGCATTTCTTTTTACATTTCTCTCTCTCTCTCTACTCTCTTTACCTCTGCATCTTTGCAATTCGCTTTATCGGTATTATCTTTTATTTGCACTTTAATGCGCAATTCCCAGCTCGTTTTGGGCAATCTTCTGGCCTCGCTCGGCCGAAGCAAAAATCTACACCAAGATGAATATTTGCGCGTTGGTCTATTTGAATGGAAACGATTTCAATTCGTTTACCTCGCAGTCTTTCTTTCTTCACACTTCTCTGTGTCACTCGCTGTCTCTCTCTGTCTCTCTCTTTTTCTGCAACATAAATAGAAGTGAGGAGTAGTTGCAGGTGAGTTCAGTTTACAGCATGATTTTATAATTTCAGTTGAATCATTTATTCTTTTAATATTTAAGCCGTAGAGCGGCAAGTCAGCCTAGAACTGAAGCAGTCTGCCATTTGCAGTCCCCAAGCTGGCATATACCCACTAACACTCGCAGGCACGCTCACACACATTTTCGCAATCACACACATACACACACTCACACAAATGCGTTCCTCATTGAGTGCAAAAAGCATTGTCCAGCACATAAACCATGTTGCAAATGACCAGACGTGAGCCCTCCATTAGCCCGACTGGCCTCACTCCAGCCCGTTCTGTCTCCTTCTCTCTCTCTCTGGCCTCCCTCTTTGACCAACAACAACAGTAACTCTGCCCCTCATAGTCACTCTCTTTCTCTCCCTCTCTTGGACACAGTAAACGGCCTCGATGCGGGCCAACGAGCCTTGTTTGTTGCCTCATTTTTGAAGACTGCAAAACCGCTCATTGTTGTTGGACTGCTGCTATGCAATACCCTGTTGTGAATTGCTAAAGAGTGGTTCGCTTGTAGCAATTAGTAGAAATATCTTCAAAGAGCATTGCCTGACTTTGATCTTTATAAATCTCAATTTCTTTTGCATTCGAATCATCAGTTGTACTGTCGAAAAATGCAATTCCATAAGCCGAAACTAAGCTCAGTCTCAGTCAGTTTAGATAGACTGAGCTTGTCGTTTTTGTTCGCCGAAATAAAATGGACGCATATGTGCTCTCTCTCTCGCTCACTCTCCCTCTCTCTCTTTCAGCTTTCGGAGATTACAGAGTATTGTCATGCATTGCAATTCGCTTGCGTAACGTTCTGTTGTTGCCCCCATTCGTTGTTGTTATTGTATTATTCTTGCAGCTCCTTGCTTCAGCTGGGCAAAATGGCAGAGGGACGGGGGGTTCGGAAAGGGGAGCGTCGTCTGCTGTGCTGCCATTGTTTGTTCCACTTGACCACTAAAGCATAGTTTTAGGCGCTAAAAGCTAAACACCAAAATTCAAAAAGCAGCTGCTACTTGGCAGCACTACTCCCCATCCAGTCCAGGCCAGTTCAGTCGTGTCGACTCCAGTCCCGTTACCCAGTATCCAGCCGAGCTGCTGCTGCTGCTGAGCTGAGCTGCAGATTCGCCTCCAGCTGCAGCACTTTAGTTTATTTCGTTTACTCAACCCCTACACCTCACTCTCCCCCTCTCTTAATACCCCCTAAGTGTGTGTGAGTTGAAGTGAGTGTGACTTGTGCTTTGGCAGGTGCCTGCAGCTAATATCCGGTGCTGTGCGCCTCAAATGCCTCAGTTAACTCGCCACTAATTGCAAGTTACCTTACCCCATCTACCAGCACCCACTACTTTGGCTTTCCTGTTGCAATGAGCTTCACAAAAATATTGTTTTTCACTTTTATGCTTTGTTTCACTGCCCGCTTTTAATTTTCCAATTAAATTCGAAAGATTTTCCCTTCTGGCATTTCCGATTGATTGACCGAAAACCACTCCATGACATTGAAGTTTGTGGTTCTCTCATAATGATGACTGTTTCCATTTATTGTCCCAATTGTTGTTGTTGTTTTTGCAGCTACTGTTGTTGCGACAGAAGTTTATAGCGCTTTCCGCTGAGCACCGCAAAATAAACCGCTAAATAAATAATGCACAAACAATGCCAATACGAATTGATTTTCAACTTGGACCAGCGAATCAGACAATTGGCAAACAATTCGAGGTCGACCTGTAACCGAGCTGCAGCACACAAAAACTTCCGAAAATTAATTAAAAAATAACTGAATAGTTGAGGCTATCAATTATTGAAGCTCCCGTTATGACTCTGCATATTTTATGGCATTAATTATATTGTTTTCAGCCCAATTTACATTTCAGCATTGCTGCAGACGGATAGTATCCAAATTACAAATAATTCAGAATATACAATATGCTATAATAATGTGGCATGAAGCACCAACAGAATGTGAGGGCTTCAACTTGCCCAAATTGTGCGGCAAAGTGCCACCAGCAAGTTTAGATTAAGCTAAGCAACCTACAGAAATGGCAAACAGCTTTGCTCACATCTTCTTTCCTTGTCCTTGCCCTTCCCCCTCCACCAACAACATATGTGCAACCACTGCAAATTTATGCCGCGTTCAGGTGCAACTTGACGATTATAAATGGCAAAGTGGTCCGTAGAGCGACAGCCTCGATTTATATGTGTGCTGCGGCGACGACACCTCAGCCTCGGGCTGCGCTGAAATTTGCCAATGAGTGCTCTATGTGACACACTCACACTTGCACTCAAACCGAAGACTGACTCGAACTAGTCGTTCATTAAATGTAATGCGAGTTACATCGACTACCTTCTCGTGGCCAAATGGCCGTAAAGAGTGATGAATTTATGAGTGGAACAGGAAGAGAGATGGTTTGAAGAGGAGAGATTGAATAAGGTTGCAGGAATCCATTAGCAAACGTTGATGAAGAGTGCAACTCGCTTCTACTGCAACTATTAAATATTATTGGAAGTAAACTTTTACTATGTTTGACGAGCAAAAGAGGGGCTTGGTGGGGAAGGACGGGCAAAGGTTACGCCGTTTATTGGGCAAACTTAAGAAAGCAAGTTTCCGGGCAATTTGATGCAGTCGACAGTCGGAGGACTTTGCACGTTTCGACTGTTTAAATTTAATTTGCTGAATACTATTTGCCGGTTTCTGTTTTCAGGTCGCCAGAAATCAACATTTCTGAGGCGACGTGTGCATTCGAAGAAAATGCACTCGCCAGGGAGACGAACAAATCGAACGGTAGAAGGTAAGCAGGCAAGGTGGCAGACAGACGAATAGACAAACAGGCGAAAAAACAACCCGGCAGACAGACAAGCGGACAGACGAACAGACAGACAGACAGACAGACAGACTGGTAGCCTCCACAGCGCCACGCGCGATGTGCACAACACACGGAAGTAGTTACCGTCATGCCAAATATGACAAATGTTGTTCGTTGCCTCGCATCCTGGAACTAGCAAAGTTGCCAGTCTCGAATTGGCAGCCGCACAAAAACAAGACTCGAGAAAGAGCAGGAGACCTGGCTGACACGTAAACTGCATAAATATAAACGCAACACGAGAACGTGCGAGCTCGACGAGTACGGCAGGAAGTAGCTACCCCGCCCGACAGCAGCTTCAAGGCGTTGCTGCAACACGAAGCCAGCCAAAAAACCTGAAGCAGCTTCTGCCTTTAAGTATGTGGGCAAAGATGGTGTGGGTGAATTCACTGCAGCAGTATGAGATACGGCAGAAGTTGAGGCAGAGGCAGAAGTAAAGGCAGTGGCAGTGGCAGCAGCAAATGGGATTCGGGCGATGAGTCTAAGTCCTCGATGCGCCAATGCACAAATTAAAGTCGGCTCTGCGATCAATATTTGCATGAGTTCGAGATTAAGAATGGGGAGTTCCTGACAAAAACTTAATAAACTTGCCGTGTTTATATCGAAGATAAACGAAACTTTTAGTCGTATCTGTAACATCTTTATAAAGCCCTATATACTTTTCTTTTCTTTCACACGTTCTATAGTTCTACGATTATACATACGTGAATAACCAACGAACACTTAATTTTTCTGGGAATTTTCTGATATCTACATAATTTTTGTTCTGCAGAAAATGATTTCTTTTAGTTAAAATTTATCAAAGTGAAATATGAAAGCAAGCGTAATCAAAAAGACTCTGGCTCTTTGCTTGGTCAGCCATTTTGCTCTCATCCCCCACTGCCACTTCCGGTTGTGTGCTGCGGATAATTAAAAATTGAATTAAATCAAGTGCGAGACAATATTGCAATTTGCAATTTGTGCAAACAGCGGAAGCGGAAGTACCAAATCAGAGGAACAAAATCGATATTTACTCGTCTTCTGTGGGGCAGCCAAACACAATTGGTGGCATGCCACAAAGCAGCAGACTCGCACACATACACACACACACACACACAGACAGGCTGAAACTGGACATTGGACTGGCGCTGAACGTGCACTTGGATGAGCACTTCGATATATGCAAATGCTGCTTGTTTCATTTGCATTCGTCCAAGCGGCATCAGCTCCTACTGCAGGACGGCGACAATCATGAGGCAAGTAGATTTTCGTAAATTCAGTTTAACAATTGACACTGTAAACAGATTGTGGTCTTAACTCGCTCTCGACTTGGCCATTTAAAATCATTAAATAAGACTTAGCTGTTGGTGACGGAACTCGACTGCTAAGATACCCTGCGCGGAGCAAACTTATAGATACATTACAGTGCAAATGAATCAACATAAACAAAAGTATATCTGGAAATATTATAAGGTGTAAATTAAACCTTGATACTAAATAAATCTTTTTACGAAACTGTAAAGTTAAAATTTTGTAATATCTTGATCAATAAACAAAACATTGCCTTAAAGTAAATAAAACTTTAACCGATCGCTGAGTTGCCCAAAACTGAGGATGCATACGGCACTGCTGAGCTAATATTTAAATATATCAATGATCCAATAACTCATGTATAGTTTGGCTAGTGGAATGAAGCGGTAGTGCAATCCCAGTCAGTCAGTCTTCAGTCTTACCTGTCAGTTCAAATTATTCAAAGATCACCTTAACTTTCCTAACTGCGCATAACTTATAAGTTGTTTAAATACTAGAGTTCATTTAAACTACCGCTGTCTTGGCCACAAGTAATCTGTCTAATTTTCAATTACAAATTTTAGATTAGTCACTTTTATTCCATTTCATATTTGCATTCATAATTAAGGCCTCTCAAATTATATCACTTATTTTAGTTATTACAGAGAATTAATTGTTGCCTCTTGTGGCATTGCTGCATTGATTGATTGCCTGATCCGAGTAAGCCGGGAATGGGCGCTCAGAGCAACCGTGTGTCTGCCGTATCTGCATTAGCTGCCTTCTCCTGCTAAGTCGGCACTTTTGGCGGATTATGCATGACAGCCATATGGCCCATCTAGATGGGGCCGGATCACACAGCTCGCGCAGGCATTCATCAATAGGCATTTGCCTGTCATGCAGAAGTATGTGAGTGTGTGTGTGTGTGCGTTTGCAGGCAACTCGAGTAACTGCACACGCACCATAAACTCATAAAGTGCCGTTAGACTAAGATTTATGTGAGCTGCAGAGAAATTTAATCAAAGCGCTCACAACCCTTTCTCAACAGCAAAAATCAAATTTCCAATTTGCAACTGGACTGATGCCGAAAGTTTCATATTACCATGACAGAAAATGCTCGAAATGCTGAAAGTACATTCCACATTCTACGCTAGCTCTGGAATTCCAGACCAGGGCAGACCTATGACCCCATAGCTTTGAGTCCCTTCCCACTGGCCACAAGCAGTCCACGAACCCGTGCACTTGTGCTAAACATATGCAATCAAAATAACGCAAACTCCATACTACACCAATCTATCCCTCCCCCTTCCCCTTACCATCTAGTCCCTTCTGTTTCCCTTCCCATCCTTCACACTGTGTACATATTCCAACTAACGTGCTTGGGCCTCGGCATATGCCACGTCCATGCGATGCACAGGGGCAAAATTTCAATTTCACTTGGCCCGTTTCTGGTTGCGTTGTCGGTTTGCTGCTCAAAGCGTTCAATATGGTTGGCCGGCCGAGCAAGGACCAACAACAATAAAAATGTCGAAAACATAGCAAACATTAACGGGAAAACAATTTTCATAAATCTAGAGTTATTACCAAGCGTAGAGAAAGTGCTGCAACGGTCTCCATCTCCTGCCCACGCGGCGTGTCCATTGAAGCAACAAATTTGCACATGAAAGACAAGTGGAAGTGCTCAAGTGTAGGGTCTATGCGACTTGCGAATGCTCTACAATTGACGAAGTAATTTCAATATTAACTTCCAAGCTTTAAAGTACATATCTAACCATTTACACAATAATGTCCGGTAAATATATATTTTTTTGACTTTACAAAAATGTTCGGAAAAATGTATGCAAGTCAAAGATTCTTCTCACTTGCATTCTACTACCTATTTAGAGGTTACAAATTTTGTTGCGTTTCATTGATTCTATTTCATTTTATCGCATATCAAATAGTCACATATCTTCTTTCATAGCTAAACAAACCTTCATTCGTTAATTTTCGCAAATATTCGATTGAAGCGTGCTGCGACATCCCCCACGCAGATACTTTCTTTCGGTTAACAACAAACACACAAATTTTCAACGCATTTAACATGCGAATATTTTCCATATACATATAATGTGCCCCCATATAATGTGCCCGTTTTGTGAGCACTAACTCTAGCTCTTTGGTGTCTGGGGTTGTTTGCCCGCCCCTGCCCCTGCCCGACTAGGCGAAAGAAGACCCACAAAGGGCGGGATTATATAATTTTGAAGCATTTGGCAAACAAGCCGCTGGCAGCTGGACGAAGGAGGAGGAGGAGGGGGAATACTGAGTAGACTGAGCCCGAACATAAGTCACATAAATCACGCTTTGTGCTCACGAGTAGATTGCGATGTGCGACCCCAACAGCTTTCGCGCTTCGCATTATCTTTTAATTCAATTTTTCGCCATCGACTGGGGCTTCGCAATTTTTTTTTGAAGTCCACTCAAATTTCAATAATTCTCTTTGCATTGACATCCAAACAAATTATAGAAAAACAAATAAAAAGTTGCCAGTTCTGAGTAACCGACTTGCAGATACCCAATTTAAGCGAAAATTGAGTGTATACACTTCGCATGCGTGCTATCTAGATACTCCAATTTGTATCTTATAACTTACACTGGATCATAATGCAATTTCTAATGATTTAACCATTAAACATAATAAAAGAAATTCTACACTAAACTTAGTTTAGGAATATATATACGGTTCTATAATATATTATATTGTGTTGCCAACATATTTAACACAATTATTAGGGTATATAACAACGTGAGGCATACTCAGTCAAGAGCGAGTCACTGATAGCACATGAAAGGCATCGACTAAGGACATCAACTGTCGCTGAAAGTTCCATTGTATCCAGTCGAATCGAGTTCGAGTATTGAGCCATTTGAGTTAACGCACACAAAGCAAACGAGTGAATGCCACTTGAAAGTTTGAGAGCTTATAGACACACTTTTCAATGGCTTATCAAAATCTTAAGCTGGTGACAAAGGACGCACTGAGAGACGCACACACACGCACACAGAGACACACAGCCTCATCCTCCCACGCAGAAACATATCTCTGCTCTGCAATAACGTTTACAAAATTAGGCAAAATCGTCAAAGGAAAATAATACGCTTGGTTCTCTTGATGGAGCCTTAACGATATATTAGAAGTAATCTGAAATTAAGGAATAAATACTCAACAATTCGATAAACTATAGCAATGAGAAAAGTTAATATGATTATAAGGTTATCATCTAAATAAGTCCGTTATATTCCCTTTTAAAACATACATAGTATATGGACTAAAGTCGAGATCCTTAACCAAGGTGCACTCGAGCGAAAACAGGAAGGCCGTTAATCAAGGCACGATAAGTCCTGTACTTGAGCTTAGTGTGTCGTCACACTTTACATACGTCACATATTCGGATTATTGTGGATTTGTCAGTTGTCGGTGTGGAGCACATTCTCAGAGCTGACTGTACAGGTGGGACTGCAGGTGACACTTCTCTCAACTAATCGCATGCCAGAAAGCCCTTCTCTCATACACCCCTCAAAAATGTTGACAATTTAAATTTGCATATGCAAATTTGCGGCTTTTGTAGTTGATTAATTCTCCACGCAGCCTCCACACACACACTTACATACGCACAGACACACAGGCAAAACACAATCCCAGTCTTGACACTCTGCATCCCTTCGAGAAGCATTCAAATCGCACCGGTTCACAATTGATGGTTAATCAAATAAATAAACACACGTTTCAAGGCGCGAATTTGTGTGTGACACACACACACAGATTTCCACACGTGAATTGTCTATTCTTCCTTATTTTTATTATCCTTTCTTTGTTTACTTTCAAGTTCATTTTTGGCATCACTTTGACGCATGTCTGATTCGCACGGATCTCTGCTTCTGCCTTGATTATATCATATCTTTTGGAGAGCATTCGAATCTTGAATGATAATGAAAATCAAGCACTCACAATCAAAATACAAGGTAACTTAACTCATTACCATTTGTTTCTGCAAAAGTTTCCTTTTAGTCTTTGCATTTCAAAGATCTGAATTCATGATTCAAATCAAATTTTTATGAATATTTTTATATAGTATATTCTTGAATTATAATGGAATTTCATATTCAAGTTACCGTTCAATCTGTAGATACATAAATAATACTTATAATAATCTCAAATAAGCAGCTAATACTGTTCTCTTCAATCTACAAAATAGTGACTTACTAAGTCTGTATATAGTAGTCCAAGAATGAGATTTGTGCAAAGGATCGTTGATCGATTGTCAGTCCACAAATCGGCAAAAATGGAAATGATAAAAACGCTTAAGGTTAAACCAAACTGCAGGCTTCGAAAAAATCGTGCAAGTTGCTGCTTCTACTGCAAGTTAAACAATTCACACATTCATCCGCAATAATCTATCAGCAGAATGAGTGGTAGTATGAGTATGAATACTATACCTATAGTCACTCTCATTTGGCATCGGCAAATCCAAAGGAATTTGAGCGTTTCATCTATCGCTATGTTTACTTGGCTTTGGCTCAGTTTATTGTTTGCAAATTTCCCTGGGGTCTTATGCAGCGAGGGTGGACTGTACATGTGAGTGAGTATTTATGGGTATGTGTGTTTGGTGGCTCAGTTCAAACATTTGCGTTGCTGATTACATTTAATGCTCTAATCGAATGTGCGGCGGAGAGTTTCCGTGGCCGGGCCAAACGAGAAAACTTTATGAAGCAAACTAAGCAAACCAAAGGGGGAATAATTCAAAATTGTTTACATTGAATACCTTTCAATAAATGATTATGGGAAACATACATAGCAAAACCCGCCAAAAGATCTTACGAAGTGTAAGTCCTTGGATCCTTCGCAAGTTGGGTTAAACGGGGAGACAAGGCCTGCAGGTACTTTCATTTTATACCATCCTCATTATGGCCGGCATCGGGTGTCGGAGATGGATAGAGAATGAAAAGAAAGAAAAGATAGATCAGCAGCAGATTGCAGCTGTCGATGAAACACAGACCAATTCTTTTCGCCGCCGAATGGAACGCTGGAGTTTCTTTCTGAAAAAGGAAAGCTCATTGGCCCCTGTTCGGGTAGAGAATGCTGTTAGCGGCCGGCAAAAAAGCAAAATTACAGACACGTATCGGTAATCCTACAAAGATATCAGCATCAAGGAATACGAGAATGGGCTACAAAACTTCTCGAGGCCGGAAAAGATCTTTGCATACTTTGCCACCATAAAAACACAGAACGAGGTCGATGAATAATAAATATATATGTCACCTGTTGATTTCTTACGCGGCATTATGCCGGGCCCTGGGGCTCAATAAGTACCGCAAGATTGACAAAGAGGAGGCAGCAAACTCTTCTTCAAGATCGCTCCAAGGGATACTATCTTCTATAGACTGCGGTGACTATTTCTAGCTCTGAATGATTATGATAATGTCGAAAAGATACTTCAAGATTGGTTTCAGACTCTTTGACCTTTTACAACTTTTTGCAAAATCTGTCGATAATCCATATGGCGCTCGAATTTTACTATTTATCTGGGGCCAATATCAGTCAATTTACGCTGAAGCATAGATGACAGATAGTTCTGGGCAAGCCGCTCTCGCTGCACATTCTTAAGATCATGTACACCATATTCGATTTTAACAATGACGGCATTTTGAGCCCCGCCGAATTCTTCGAAATAATGCGGCATCACATGTGCAATTACCACAAGAAAAAATTGAATCTGACGAAGCTTGTCAGCGCGATCTGAAGTGTGCCCAGACATCTTACTAACTCAAGTACTACTGTCCTTTATATCGTAATACATTTTTATTGGTCGAAAGTGCAATTTGTGGCACATCTTGTATAGGTAGCGATAGCTCACCTGGGGTGCTCGGGTCGCAGCAGTTTGCATTGAATTTCGCGGCACAAAGCCAAGTGAAACGCGCTGATTTGATGCAGTTCTGTGAGCTATTCACTCGCGACTCCTTTGAGGATAAACGCTTTTAACGGACTGACAGACAGGCGGACTAACTTGCAAGCTTGACGGCACAAAACCAGGTGCACCGCACGCATCAAATGGATTTGCCGCAAAAGCGCAGTTTGTTTGCTTTCAACTTGAGCAAAACTCCCTAGTTTCCTCTTTCTGCTTAGACACTCCACACATGCTAGAAGAAAAAAAAAACTGTGCAGGATATAAAAAAAACGAGCGCCGAAACTAAAGTTGCCTGAGAATCCTCGACTAATGTTCAAACACAAAAAAAACTTGAAGCCTGTTCGAGACAAATGCCATCATCGTAGCCGGGTCGACCACAACAGGCAGCCGAAGCAGCAGCTTACACGACTTTGAACTTTTATCACCCCTAGTCACATTTGCGACGGGTCCCGGCAATAACTGTTCCCACGCACCTAGGCCCGGCAAAAGGGTGTGAACCTCCATTTGCCGCATAGTTTCAAAATGTCTGCGGTTTCACGCACTTTCGGGTCTGCTCGCCTTTAAACAATACTTGGCTTGGTTTCTTCTTCTTTTTTTTATGTCTGTGTGTGTGTGTGCACCCGTTAAGGAACGGCTTTTTATCTGCCCATTGAGAAATGCCACAGCACACACAACCACAACGAGCTGGGCCTGCCGACTTTGAGGTCAGTCCGAAAGCATTTAAGGGCTTTCGTGTAATTTTCTAGTGTAGAACATGTGCAGCAGCTCTAAAATATAATAAAATCGGACGTAATGAATCAGACCTGATGAGGTGTAAGTTTTGTTGGAGTATTACAAGAATCAGTTGCTATATTAGCTAGATAAAGGTTTTATTTCTGTTTAGTTTTGAGTGCAGCTCAGCTTCCTTCAACAAATGTTAATAAATAAAATATATTAAAACAAATTCTTCTGTTGGGGTTAGGCCAACTAATTGAATTAAAGTTCTTTGCCCAAAATCGAAAAACTGTTAAGATTTTAAGCCGGGCACGTTAAGTTGGCTGTGCCAAATCCGTTTATTAAGTGAGGCAGAATAACTGTGAGTGTTAAATTTCAGTTCACTTCGCAAAGAAACAAAATATGCCATTTTTAGAAGCAGAAAACCACAAATACCTGAATTTGTGTGCAGTAAGCCATAAGCAGATCGGAGACTAAAGAGCGATGAAGAGGGAAGAAGAAACAGATAGAGACCACGGCAAAAAGGAATAACCTCAGAATCCAAATTAATTAAATCCGCAATGCACAACGAGTCAAGTGAAGATGTGGCCAACCAAAAGTCGAAAAATATTTGACTTGAGTTATGTTTTTGAAGACAAGTGTTTAGTGCGGGTAGGTATGCGTGTGTTTGTGTTTGTACTGTTGCATCTTGCGGAGAGTATCTTCTGTATGCAGCTTGAACTGTCAATGGGATTTGCGCATAAATAAGAAAAAATCATCTAAAAATGACATCGAATTTCGTATAAGAATTAAATATTTTAGTTTCAAAATTATTTTTCTTTTACTCTTAACTCTCGATGTCAATTGACTTTTTTTCGGCATTTTCTCAGGAAATTTTCCATTTTACCAGCACTTTCGCCAGTGTCTTGCAAAGCAATAAAGCTGCAACCCGACTATACACTGAATGCAGCAGCAGTATCTGTACACACCCAGCACACACACACAAATATGCGTGCATGTGTGAGATATTCAAATTTATAAATTATGCAATTTTATGGTTTTGAGGCGTTGAATGTGCAAAAATATTATTTTACACACGTCTATGCCCGAGGCATGAAAATGCAGTTTATATTCTTGCCTGCTTGCCACGCCCATTCCTCCAAGCATAGGGTTGGGGGAGGGGAGGTGTCTGCACTTTAACATAATTTAAATGAATTTAGCTTGCCGAAAATGTTGGCCCCACAGAGCACACCCGGGCAGGGGTATCAAGTTTAAAACTTGGCCCCAGCCACAGACCAGGCCCGAGCTGAGCTTATCTGAGTTATGAATATGCAGGTGCTTATCGCGTGAGTGTGAACATGTGCTCAGCTCTGTAAGTATATGAGTGTGTACATGTGTGTATGTGTGTGTGTGTGTGTGTGAGACTGTGTAGAGCTGATGATTTAGGCCAGTGCAAATTTTATTTATCAGCCGGAAAAGAAAACTGAATGAAACTTTAAGCAATTTCGACCTGAACTTTAACTTTGGCACTCGAACGAACACACAAGCAGCACTCACACTCATTCCGTGGATACTTAAGCGGGTAATTAAGTGCGCATTGTCATGGCCTTAACTGTTACCTGGCTGTATTAAGTTTTACTCATTATACATGTTACTTCCGGCCGATTAAAGGGTTCGTTGCTGAGTGAAGAGTCAAAGAACTCAGTCGAGGCTTCTGGTACTCGAAACGAAACAAATACCAGAACTGCCACAACAAGCTCACGTCACATGTCGTAGCACAACAGGCTTTGATAAGGATAACATTAGTCGCATAGTTTTAAATATAATGTACAATAACTATACACGAGTATTATTAACCTATTCCCAGGCTGTGGCCTAATGGAGCGGCATCTGTTGAGGCAGAAGATAGACAGATAGACAGACAGACAAGTCGCAGCACAGGCGAGTATTCATATCCACTTTCATCTATTTTGGCGTCATCTGTCGACCCCCTCCTCGTAACAACCGTGAAGAAGCCTCGGGTTCACATTCAAGTTAAACTGTCTGACGCACACACCACGCACACAAAAATGCTTTGTGGCTTCTTCTTCATCTTCTATTACATTTCATCAAACGTGCCTAAAATTTCAAGCTCGAACATGGCAGGATAATAATGTACGAGTAAATCGCTTGATGTCGGCAAGAACTGCAGCAGCCTGCGAGTGAAATCTCAGTTCCACTCACTTCTCCCCTCGTCCCCTTCTCCACTGTCAATTTACATACGCTTACACACTGCTCTCGGCACAAAAAGTGAGACAGATTAAACGCTATTATACCCTGTATATATTAAAATTTAATAAGGAGAGGATTTATAAGATTATCCACGTATGTTGGGTCATTAGGTCTACAGTCTGTCGGTATGCACAGGTCTATCTCTGCCACTGCCAGAGCCAGGCATATTAAATTTTATATATGAGTTCTCTTTGACCTTATAAAGATTATGACATTGTCAAATTTAGCCTGCCTCCAAATAAAAATGTGTAACATATACCTAAAAAAAAAAGACAAGTATTAACTGAGGGCTCTGAAAGTTGTGTATACCTGCATACTGTCATTTACATCAATGACTCTATTGATAGTTATTTTATATTTATTTTCGTGCGCCAACTTGAATAAATAATACCTGGCTTAATCGGAATCATTAATCTACTAAGTGCGGCCTATGGAACTGCATATTTAATCGTAATTATTATAATTTGTTAATTGCTTTCCGCTTATTGACTTACATATGAAAATTACTGTAAATATCTCAAAAGCTTTTAATTGACTTTACGGGGTTATTATATGGACTCTCTTCTGTGTATAATGGAAAAAGTCGCTGGACGCATAAAGAAAGCAAATGTTGCATAATTTTCTGCTTCTATCGCTGGACAAACAAAATGAAAATTTATTCAGTAAACATATGTGTTTAATATTGTAATTAAATGTTTTATATGCGTACTTTAAAAACAATCATTGAACGTTGAGCATATGCAACATTTTTATATCCTGTAAAATACATAAATAAAAAGCATGATAATTAAGATGAATGAAAACTATTTATGAATGAATATTTTGTGAGCCTTCTAAGAAGTTCTTTTTTTTTTAACATAACATTTTACAGGGTATTGCCTATAAGATTATTTAACTGAGTATTATTTAACTTGTTAGCTTAAGACCTGTATAATAATTCGCGGATATAATTAATTCATTTTTAATTATAACTAACCGTTCATGCGCAAGCTTTTATTTCGATACTCAACAGATAATTGAGCAGATTTATTACTATAGAAAACTTGTTGTTTGCCGTGGTTAACGATACAATAAGCCACTCCGAATTCGGATGATGATTCCTTGCCGCAAATTTCCCCTGCGCACATCTAGTCCGAAGACCTGCGCAAAGGACATCTCCTTCCTTCCCGCATTTTGAGGGGCTATCGAAACAATCAAAGACGAATCTCAATCATAAGTGACCACATTGCCGATTCGAATATAACTCGAGATTGCATTAAACATTAATAACGGCAACTAATCGAATTATAAACAGAACAAATGCATTAACGCCCCCGGATCTGTGAATATCCGTTTTCCAGATGCATAATTCATGTACTGCCCCAGCAAACCTAGAAAGTTCACTGGGGCAGTTGGACAACTTTTCGCTGGGGCAGCAAAACTTTTTTAATAACAATAGAAAGCTAGAGGAAAATTTAAAAAATGGTTCATTAGAAAGTTTGAATACGGAAGATACCCTGTAGTTTGGAATAGCTCTGAGAGTTACTTTCATTTCAGATTTGCATCTTAAAGTTATGAAAATATGCAAAATAAAAAAAAAACTTAAGATACGGAGCAGTATCATTTTGCAACCTTATAAACAAAACCATAAGGAATACTTGATATGAATATAAAATAGGGCTGGCAAAATGAAGTTGAATCTTAAGGGACCATCCACCCCACACCTGTTACTGTTACATACTGTCGGACAACTTTATTATACCCTTTTTTTAACCACTGCGTGGGTGCGCCGAAGTGATTTCAACAATTTCAGCCTGGCCGCGCCATCGGGTGCCATAAAAAATGAAGCTGCAAACGCGGCAACGAAGATCACAGCGAATGATTAATGTGGGCGAAATATAAAATGTGTCGAGCGATTAAAGGCGGCCTCCTGGCCGAGTTGAGTATTTTATTAAGGGAATCATTTATCAAATCCTCAAAAAGGCAAGGGCTGTGTCCGGGTAGAACGGGGCGGAACACATGCAGCAAACGAAATGGACACAGCAACAACACACTCGCTTCTAGGCAGGAAGTGTGACTGTGATAATGCACGTGCGCCTTATTTGTTGACGTTACCCATGTCAGTGCGAAAAAAAAAATCAGTGTTGTACAACACCAAACAATTATTTATTTGATACGCACGGGTCACACAGTCACATGGATGCTCCGACGAATTTTGATTTTTGATTCGAGTGACCCCGAAACACTCGAGCCGACCCGCACTGACATATCGCATATGTATTTATGTATATCGGACTCTATACATAATGTATGTGTGCACACACATACCAACACACACACACACGAATACATACGTAAAATATGAAAGACAAATATGAGCGAATACAACAAATAAAGCCTGCGAGGGAACTGAAAGAGCGCAACCAACCATTGTTGCTGCCTTTTTTTGTTGTCGCCCCCAAGAACGATGGACGAAAGAGCAGGCCAGGGCAGTCAGGCAGGCAGACAGAGGGACAGAGAAGACTGTATGACTGACTGACTGGCAGGCACATGTCAATCAGAGAACAGAGACATAATCTCCGCTTGACATGAACTTAAAAGTATTATGACAAATATTTTGCAATCTGTGCGTTCTCTTCTCGGCCTCCGAGTTCGTACAGCGTGTCAGCGAGACTGAATGTGTGTATGTGTATGTGTGTGTGTGTGTGTGTGTGGCTGTCTGCATGTATAGCACAGGTATTTTCACCGTGCGCCTGTTGTTACTCCGGCTGGACACATCGTCCGCTGTGTGAAGCAGAATTCTCTTTAAATAAAAATCATATCGGTGCAAATTCCTTGTGACATATTTATGTTTTTGACATGACCTTTTTGTATACCCTGTAATCGAGTGCGGTTTTGAATGAGGCTTTTGAAGTTCAAATATCTAAATTGTTGTAGAATAAACAAACATGAAGTTGGAATAAAATATGGAGAAGGGGCTCTATAAGTCGACCATTCTGTTACTTGACAGTCAACACAATCAGAACTATTACAATCAGTTGTTGTTTTGGCAAAGCCAAACGAAGTAGCTTAGCTGCCACCCATTTAGAGGGTAGCTCTCACTTCGAGCACTCCTCATTTTATGGCTATAGGCAAATTGTTGCAGCCGCTGCATCACCACCGACGGCCACACACAACACATATGCCACATACGTACTATACACACGTATCTGAAGGCCTTTCACTAGCTGCAAAGAAAATTCAGAGCATATTTTCGCTTTCGGCCAACTGGCGCTGGCCTGCATATCTTTTTTTCTTGTCTGGCCTGGCTACGGCTGCTTCTTCTTCTCTTTTTCTGGTTGCACCGGACATGCCGTAAATCAATTTTATATTTATTATTTTATGAATTGCAATTGCTTCTTGTTTTCTTTTTGCGCGATTTTATTTTCCGTTTTATTTTTATTTTACCCCATTTAAGTACGCATCGTTTGCATGTGCGGCTGTTGCCCGATTTAATTTACTGTGTCGCATGTGCGCCGAACCAACCTCGAAAATGACCAGGAGTACGACTCCTTCCCCTTCTCCCGCCCCGTACCACCTCTTGGTCGGTGCCGCTCTCCGGTCTCCCTCGCTTCCTGTCGCTCGCTTATCGCTTAATTGGGATTGTATGTGCGGCAATGAAGCGACGTGGCACGTAATTTTGTGGTCATCACAACGGACGCTGGCGACCGCCAATACACACATGCCCACCTCCCCGTCTCCCTCCCCCTTTGCACTCCCTGTCAGGCTGCGGCGCCGCTTCAAGGTATGCCGGCCGGACAGACACCTATTTTAATTTCAATCGAGTCCTGCAACTGATTGATTGAATTCAGAGTTGGGTTCTCGCAAAAGTTCTTGAATGCATTTCCAGATCTGTGAAAGAGGGAGCTGTTTACAGATATATAAGCATGATATGTTTGTGCATGCATATACCGTATCATGTATGGATTGAGAGGTCTATATAAATCTATATAAATAAGAGTATCTGCATCTTTATTGCAAATAGTTTGTTGTCTTAGATTTATTTATTTATTTATTTTATTTAAAGTTAACTAAGAACAGTCGACTGTAGGTAAGAAAAGTATAAAAAATTAGATATAAAAATTAATATCACATTTTTTATATTAATATTAAATATGAATTAAAAGTTAAAAAAAGCGAAAGGAATATATATGTAAAATTAAAGTTAAAATTTACGTTAAACAATAAAATGGTAAAAAAATTAAAAAATTATATATTAAATTTTAATTTTTATATTTTAAATTTTAAATTTTACATATTTGATACTATCATGAAGATGTTAAATAGGCGCATGTCGGAATATTTTACTTATTTGAAGATCTACAAATATTTCAGAGTTTATCTTAAATTTCTTTTTCTTTATATTGCCAAATCAATCTTAATTATTATCTTTATCTCATTACCTTTTTCGTTTCAAATTTAAAAGTGAAGCCCAGTTTTGGCTTTAAACACGACATACATATCCATTGCCAGACAAGTCCGATAAAGACACCCCACCTAAGCAATACATATGCATAGATGTGTTTATATTTATGGGTGCGTGTGCTACTGGAAAATTCCTCTGGCGAAACTATTAAAATGTCAATGGAGGCTGCAAACAGATTTGGAGGGCACAAAGCGGAATGTTTGTTTGGACCCCGCACTGTTTATGCTGCGGTTGGGTGGGACGAAATTCTTATTAGGCCCGACTCGAATTGGGGTCGCTGACATAAAAATTAACATTTGGGTTCGCAACTTGTTTGCCCGTGTGACAAGAACAGACTGAGATAGCGACAGAGAGAGAAAGGGACAGTTGTTAGGCCAACACATTAAGTGAAATTTGCATATTAATTAAAAATCAAAAGTTGACGAGATTAAGGCTTAAGCAAGCGACAAACGCCTGTTAAAGCAGGACGGCAATAGTCATCACCAATGGAAGTGCTCTATTAATGGGGCAGTAAAATAATTTAACAATTTACTTGTAAATATTGAAACACATACTCTTCATTTTAATATCAATCAGCATGCATAGATGAGTGTGAACTTGTGTGGGAGTGAGGGGTGTGGGTGTGTGTGATTTTTGAAGTTATAATTGGTTGCAAACTTTGGGTAATACTTTAGCCAAGTACTGTCGATTTGCTTGCAGTTGTTGCAATTTGCTAAAGTTCAGCAAATTCAATTTGCAGTTTTGAAATCACATCCAATGCAAATGAGTGGGAGAGAGGTAGAGAGAGTCGTATGTATTTGTGGTTTGGTCTATGCATTGGGCCTGGTAATTGACATGAACAGCAGCAGTAGACGTCAATTCCATTTCAGGGGTAGGGGATGAGCTGGTGGCAAACGTCTGCAAATTCCATGATTCAATTGAATAAAAAGCCAAAACCAATCCAAGTGCGTGCGGCAATGGCAATGGCAATGGCAACGGCATATGAAAAGCCGAAAACGCCCGATGTGAAACTAATAAAATGTAAACTTTTCATTGCCGGCGATCGGGGAGCACTTCGACTATTGCCAGGGCCACAGACTTGTGATTGTTGTAGTTGTTGTTGTTGTTGTTTTATTGTTGCATAGATTCATATGCCAAATTTAGCAATTGCTGTGAGTCGGCAATTACGTAATTTGTGGGTGCACGCTTAGTTTGCAAGCGAGAGAGAGAGCAAGAGCTGGCAATTGGTCTACTTGGGTTGCAAACTAATGCAATTTTGTGGAAGCAAAAGCAGCAACAAGGACAACCAGGAATGTGTGTGTGTGTGTGTGTGTGAAAGGAAGGAAGCAAAACATGCAGGTTTTAACGACACCACAAGACACACAGGCAGAGACAGAGAGACAGACAAGGAAACTGATCCGATAGACTAGACAAATGTTTTTCTATTTTCCAGATTAAAAATGCACTTTGCATACCTGAAAGGGAACCCAGCAATGGTCCACTGTCTGAAGGGAACCCCATTGAAGGAGGGGGGGGTTGTCCAAACCAATGCAGCAACCTGCTCTACCAGTTCAGTATCCGTCTGACTTGAGCTTAATTTGATTTATAGTGGCCTGGCGACAACAATCGGTTCGGGGTGACGCTAATACTGATTGATAGATAAACACTGCGTTGGAAATTAGCGAAGTGTAGCATACTTTTGAGCGCAGCCCCAGAAGTTGCCCACTCACTGAGTCAGTTGGAGGCGGGGTGGGGGCGGGGTATCTAAGCCCTTACCGGACAATAGTAATGAAATTTTCAACAACAATTTGTGCAAATCATTTCATGGCTTGTGCTGACGGCCAGCAGAACGATAAATATTAATAACTCAGTTGGGCAGCCCACAAAAGGTGAAGGCTAAGCACCGACCCCCCCCCTCTTCTCTGCTCATCCTCCTTTGAAGTTGCAGTCGCAGCAGTTTCGCACGGCAAACAAAGCTCTAGCGATGCTGTGACTGAGCCTGAGCCTTTTAAATAATAACAGCAAAGACAGAGAGCGGGAGAGAAGGAGAGGGAGAGAGAGAGAGAGAGAGAGTGGGGTGTAAATAGTAAATGCAGACCAGTGAATAGACAAATAGTTTTGTTGTTGATGACAATACAGAAAAATGTACGACAGGACAAAGCAGAACAAGCTGCAAATAGCCCCGGCGCATAATAAAGCATAGTTACAGAGAGGGAGTGTGACAGAGGGATGGGAGAGAGAGGTGAAAAGTAAGCAAAAATGAAAATCTTTTATATTGGCGAGAGTTTCAGAGTACTCTGGCTATGGCTATTTCTATATAGACACACACACACCCACAGCACAACCCCAACGCTCATCATACATAAAATGCAAACCTAAGCAGCCACAATAGCCTCAGCTCAGCCTGGTGCGACTCTCAGCTCGAGTTGGCCTGGCTGGGCTAAATATTAAAATTCATACGCCATGTTGCACGGCCAAATCACTTTTGGGCTAAGGCACGCCCGCTCTCGCCCAGCAAAGGGAACGGAAAACAACAAGTACAACGATTTTCATTAGGCAAACACAGCAACACAGCATATTTTGCATAGGGCCTGTCAGGCAGCTGTACAATGATCGAGAGACACGGAGAGAGGGAGAGGCGGCAATGGGAGTGAAAGAGAGCGCACGAGTCGAACAATTGCACAATTTATGTGGCATTTATTTGCACATCGCTCAAGTCCAACAACTGTCCGTAGCTACCTTTGCTGCAACACACCCACACACTCACACACACACACTCTCACACACACACATGTTCAGCTCATGTGTCTGTGCAAGGTGCTGTAGAAGGGGGATGGGGATGAAAAAAGCAACTGTAAAATCAAGGCGAACGCTATGCAGGTCAGACACTCACTACAATTCATTCTCTCGCTTTGTCACGCCCCCCTCCGCCCCCCCCTTGGCCAACACATGCTCGACAAGTAAACGGCAAAAATATTACAAATTCAAAATGCTAAATGCGCATTTAACTCATGTATTTATGTAAATCCCTCGAAATTATTTTACCTGCCCCAGAGCCAAGAAGCGAAATTCCGGAAAAACCAGCTGCACGTCTTTTGAATAGACCATGAACGAATATGAATGTGTTTTCGTCATCTCTCCCTGGCTCCCTTGTTGTCTGTCCCCCCCTCTAACCCTTTCATTCCTTTATACTATGTCCCTCGTTGTCTCCTCTTTTTTTTATCACTCCGCCACGAGCTGTCCACATGCACAATTTGCTCGTCTTGCTATCAATTGTCACCATTTCGGATTGATAACACGCTTCCCCTTTCCCTTTTCTAGTTCCCCCCCTCTCCTCCCATCAAGCGTTGTGGTCGATTTGGTTGTTAGTTGAAAAATGTTACCCTTAGTTTGGCATATATTTTTTCGCTTGATTTTCATTTGCCAACCAAGCAGAGAAACTGTAACTTTTTATGCTGCATATCAGATTAAACCATATACCATTTACCATATACACTAACCTATATGTGGTATATACTACATGGTATATACTGCTTATAGTGCTGCCCGCCCCCAATAAATCTGGCCCGCAGGTGTGTGGCTTGTGGCATGTCTAATGCACTTCGTGTGCATCTCGTCCTTGGTCCTTTGTCCTTTGGTCTCCACTTATAACTTATGCATTTGTTTTGGGAAGCATCAAATAATTTAAGACTCGCCCCGAGTGCCAAATCCGATTTGCAGCTTGTTTTAAGATTTACAACTGGCAACTCGAGAGTGAATGCGACTGTGCTCGAAGAGAATTTCAAATGAAGTTATGACTCTAGCAGTGCTGGCAATTAAAGTTATAAGTCCTCTCTTCAGCCCCTGAGCTGCATATTCATATCAGCAGAGTGGACCAGACAGGCAGGCAGCCAGGCAGGCTGGCAGGCAGGCCGGTAAAGGGATGAACTGACTGACTGGCTGACAAAGCATCAGTCAATCTGGGTCTCACCCCGGCACTTGGTCTTTGAATCCTTAATCCTTTGCAAATCGCCGACGCATTATCTGTCTGGCCCGACAGCGACGCCGTGTGACGCCGCCAGGAGACAGAAACAGCCTGCGCCAGTCGAGACAGAGACGTATGGCCAGGGGGGGGGGGGGTACAAACGGAAGCTGGTTGGAATGCCGAACAAAGCGACGTCGCTGTCGCTCTGGCATTGTTTATCAATTTTATGCAAATCGCCCGGCACGGCCCGGCAATTTTTCCCTTTTTGCTGCCTGTTATCACGTTGCCGGCATAAATTCGTAATTGAATTAAGTTGGCTTTTCAGAATCAAATGCATTTTAATAATTTCATTTTATAAGCCTCGATGCGGCTCCCTTCTGCGTCTCTGTCTGCCTCTGCCAAGGCTAACACAACTGGCATTCGCGAGCTCGGCATTTAATCAATTAATTAAAATCTAAAACTATTTTCGCACTCAATGCGAATTGATGAGTTTGGCTTTTTGCTGCATGAAGGTAAAATTCGCTTGATTCAATTTACCATGTAATTTACTCCATTTTCCACTGTATGCCGTGGAGGCCATAAGCCACTTAGGCTGCGTGTTGCAAATTGAAATCTGACTATATCGGGTATTTGATGGCATTTGCATCATAATTATATTCCTGTCGGCTTTATATGCAAAGTACGCTCCTTACGTTCATATCTGCAGTTACAGCACTCATAACTAAATCAAAACTCACCCGATATTTGTTTGAATTCTTATATTAACTAGATACATATATTTTAAAATTTATTTTCCATTAGTATAATGTTTAAAGATTTCTTTCCTTTCTATATAAACTTGTTAAAAGTTTGAAAAATTTAAACTTTTTTTTTATCGATTTGCAATTTTATACCGTCTTTGTTTCGAGCTGTTCTTTTTATCCCTTTCTTTTATTATCATATTGTATAATGCAATGGTTCTAAAACAATCAGTAAACAACTATCGGAACTACATAAAGTTACATGAAATAATAGAATATCTAAAATAAATCAACCAAATAATAGAAATATCTAAATAGTAATACAATATTAACATTTTTATATAAGTAAAATGCGACAAAATTAATATTATCTGCTACCTTTTCAGTCGATTAAGCTCTAGGAAACTAATATACAAATCAAACCATGAAATAATTTTTTAATATTATTATTCAATGCTTAAACTATCCGTTAAACTGAGATCTTTCTACTTATAAACTCCAAAATATCAAGTAAAGTTCAAACGAATCGAAGTCCCAACAAAATGATATCTGTAAAGGGTATTCAATCTACATCAAGCCGAAGTTAATTATTTTTACCTTGCTTTTCTTACCCAACCTTCTTTTCATAGAGTATCGGTTCTACTAAGCCGAAAATTCGTTTTAATTTAATGCGCACACTGTCCCGCATAGCTTGCCCATCTCTCCCGCACGTCCCATGTGTCCCCGCTCATACTGACACTCGCAGGCGGGTGAAACTTTCACTTTCCCAGCAATGTCGCGGCCAATTGAAACTGAGACCGTTTGGACTGAGTGCCTTAGGCCGTTTTGTGGGGTGTGTTGTTGGGCGAAGGCAGACGCCCACATCCAGTGGCTCGAAATAAACCCAGCGCCAGGGGCTCTACATGACTTTGTCAGCCAGATTTTAATTCAATTACATCTGTAGCTGCAAGTCGTGTGCAAATATTTTCATAGGATAAATTAAAACGTTGCTGGGCCCTCATCAACACACGCAGCACAGAGCAACACAGGAGCAATGTAGAGCTCGAAGCGCACCCGTTAAACATCCCTCGCATCCCCCTTTCCATCACGTCTGCACTCTGCACACCCCCACCGCCCACACCCGAGGCGAATGCGTCAGTCGTTGTTTGCACTTGAGACTGTTTTGGCAGCAAACAAATTTGGTCAAAACAAGGTTGAAAAAAATGCGAAAAAATCTCTGTCATAGTTACGACTGTCGACTGTCCGACAAACTGAAAAGTGAAAAGTCCTCGAGACAAGGAAATGTGTTCATTTGCTCTTGTCTTTCATTTGGTTTATGGTATCTCGTCTGTATGTACGAGTATATGACATCATTTGTTCTTTGAGAGTGACCACAACAAAAGGAAGGTCTTTAATACAGCTTTATCACCTCGACCTTGAGAGTTATATGCATGGTACGCTTTTATTGTTTTTTATTTAAGATAATGTATGTACATATGTACATGTAGAATGTATATCAATAAGAGAAGGAATGTTAGAACCAACGATAGTTTTATGTTCTATTAATTGATAATGCTCTTTGAACGCAGAACGCACAATTAAGATGTAATTACACGCACAGAAGTAATAAAATAATAATGGTGCTGAATAAAATAAACAAAAAAAAATGTATTGTTTTTCCCAGCTAAAGTTAAATAATTAATAACGCAAATTGTTAATAAGCAAATGATTATAATAAGCATTTTCAATTTATATTCCCACATATGTCAGTTGCAATATATTCTCTCTATTTAATCTTCGAATAACTTTTAAGTTATTTTGCAACGTGTCTGTGAGAATTTCCTATACATATATCCCACATTACCAATAGATAATTGCATTGGCATTAGTTCTTCTCCATAGATATCAAAGTGTAAGCTATATTTAATTTTATTATATTATTATTAAATTTGGTAACCCCAAGAGGGAGCATCGAGAGCATATTGCTCTTTGACAATTGCTGGCAATGCGCATTAAACACACGTGATAATCGCCTCGAGTTATTGCGTATTACAACAATCGGACTAATTAAAACGAAGCCGGGAATCGCTTTGCAATAACCCGCAACTTGGTCTGCGTGCAGAACGTGCGACTCGAGACAAGCAATAAAAGCGAAGGAAAACTTTGCACAGGAAGTTGCTATGGGGCGAAAATCTGAAGCGGAAATCGAAATTTGTTAAATGGAGCAATCGACGAATAGCATTGGCTCGAGCTGTCCCTCTCTCCCCCCTCTTTCTCCTTGCCTGTCTATCGGACCGGAGAGCTCGCGCCCCTCGGCACCGGAACAATGCCAGTCCACAGCGCGGATTTACATTTTATCGCTTGTACGTTTGCACCATTTCAATTACAAACAATAACAAAAAAATGTGGGCGCTCCGAGAGGGCGGCGGCGAAAAGGCGAATGATGGAGTCGGACATCGGGGCCAGTCGTTAAAGTTCAAGAAAGCGCGTTGAATGAATGAGAGAAAAAAACGAAGAAGTGGAAACAGAGTGTAGTGCAAGGGAATTAGTTCACACGGAAGTGGCTGTCAGTATCCCCTACCGCCCCCCGCCCCCCGCAACTGCTCACGACCCTATCAGTTGACCCACCAATCCCTATACGCAGCAGTATGAGCAGCAGCAGCAGCAGGAAACGGCCAGCGTAGTGTCGTTCGTGCGGAAGTTAGGTGCCGAAGCGGGAATTCTAGGTAAATATTATTGCAAAGAAATTTAAATACAGATTTTTTCATTATCTTTAGCCCACACTTTGCCTCACTGTTCGCGCTCAAGGTGAATACATTAATGCAATTGCTTGCGTCTATTTTCTTTTCTCATTCTCCTTCCATTTCCCTCTCTCACTCTTTTTATTTCAATTGATCACCCTTAAAGAGTTTGTGCAAAATTTTCCTAAGCGCGTTTACTGTTCTGAAACTCCAAGCTCTAAAACTTTTAAAAAATTAGCGGAACACACATCAATTGCAGTTGCGCCAAGGATCCAAGAGAAACTAGAGAATGAGAAGAATAAAACTGAGTAAAGCTCGGGGACAATTGCTCTGGCCTAATGCAAAATACGATAGGTTTTTGAACAAGCTCTATTTTCAAATATATCGTATTAAAATACATTTTAGATATCTCATTAAAACCTCAAATTTTCAGACATTATTGATAAATATTTGATCGTTAGATATGAATTCATCAACTTTCAATTGCTGCATCGAAAACTACTGGAGAACAAAATAACCTATTTTTTTAACGTTATATTTATAAAGAACCTTAGTATTACAAGTAAGGATCTTTCTTTTATTATTTGATGTAAATTTAGTCTCATTGGTGGAGTTTTATAAGACCGAATCTCTTTAGTTGCCTGTCAGGCTAACTGAATAAGTTGAGCTGTCCCTGCAGTTAATTCATCTTCATAACTGCCAGTTAACTTTGCTAATCTTAAAGATCATAGTCAAAGCTTGATATATGTATCTGTTTCATTTTTATATACACTAACTTTGTTTTGATTTGTGCTGTGCAGTTGTATTCACTTCGCATTTCGCCTCAATTAGCCAAGTTGTTGTTTTTTGTGCTGCACAGTGTGGCACAAACTTTGCGTCAAGCGTAATTAATGAGTCAAGTTTGAAGTAGCATTTTAAGGAAGAGATGCTCCAAATAAATAAAGATTTTTCTGACACTGGCCAAGGCTGAGCATAAGGCAGAGGGCAGCAGCGAGAGAAAGAAATAAAATAAAATCTTACAACTTAAAACTTATTTCATTAGCAATTTCCATCAAAGCCAGCGAGAGAGTTACAATGACACACGCTCGATGGCAGGCACTCGCGGGAAATGAGGGAAATGTGGGGAAATGCGAGAGAGAAATGCACGTAGACACAGATAGTAGAGGGAGAGAGAAAGAGTGCGAGAGAGAGCGAGTGTGTCGAGAGTTCTTTTCGTGTGCTCTACTCAATTTAATTCAACGCCAATAAAACCTCGATACAACGAAATTTGTAGGAAAAATGTTGTTGCCCCACGGGCAATCTCGAGTCGCCGCGCTCGAGCATCATTGATAGTCCTTGCTCTACGTGACAAACGCCAGCCATGTGTTAATCTCCGGGCAGGAAAAGGACAAGGCGAAACCCAAACAAAGCCAAATACAAAAGAACAAAAACTTGGACATAAATAAGAGAAGTAAAGCGGGCAAAAGAAAGCAGTAACAGAAAACAGAAAGCAGAAAAAACACAGAGAAGAGAATACAGAAAACTTTATGGTCAACATTTTTAGTTGCGGTCGAATGAATACAAAAAGTGTATTTTTATGAACAACACACACATTAATATAGCCACTCTCTCGCACTCTCTCTGTCGCACACTCTGACATTGCCTTGGCAACATTTATTATATCACAAGTGGCCCACTATAGTCCAATGATGCCTCGATGTCCATTGTTGACTCGACATCGGCTCCGACTCCCGCCCAGAAAAACTTCCATTTCTGCTGCTCCGACGCACTTTTATTATTATTGATGACAATTTTGAGCTAGACAATAAAAGGAACAACTACAGCAACAACAACGACAACAGCATCTGTCCATCACATCCCTCTTTGAGTGACTTGTGTGCCAACTAAACGGAATCCAAACAGGACGAGGCGATTGTCCAACATATTCTGCGGCTACTGCGGCTAAAAAACTTTGCCAGAATTTGTGTGACCCCACGCAGAAGTTTCGAAATTGCGACAACTAATAGTAATAAGTAAGTAGAGTAGATGAGGAAAATAAGAAAACTAAAAGCCAATCTAGAAATAACTAAGGTGCTGCGTCTCGAAGATAAAATCAACGAAAAGCAAATTTCATTAAGTCGACAGCAGACGTCACGGCCAAAACTGCAAAAAGTTATTTACAAAAGTTTTTCACAGAATTTCGGTATTTTTTTTTTTTTGCTGTGAGTCTCATAAAGATGTGTGTGCCACAAGTCAGGATAAATTACCTGCACCTCCAACTCCTCTAAACTTAAATCGTGTAACTAACTAAGATCGGAGTAAAAAATTTGATAATGTTTTTTTTTTCTCTGCTTATCCTGCTGCCTGACAGGCACGTGCTCAATCAATTTAATATTTTGCACACACACACACACATACACTGATACTCGCTCACATATTGAGCTGACATAGTCAATTGATTAAGCTAAGCCACAAGTGGAGGCAACTCTGAAGCTGCAGCGCAGCCAAAGTTAATTCCGAATCGTTTATCAAATGGCGTCGAGTGCTGCACAAGGCGCACTGCATATCCCCAATCCAAGACCGACCTCTGACCCCTCCTCCCCCCACACACACACACAGCCTGTGCCAGCTGCCAGACTAATGCCACCTTGGCCTGGGCATGCATCGCGCTGGCTGCAGCTGCTACTGCTGCTTGTGAAACGTAATGCAAAATAGCAAAATAAAGGCAAAAACTTCTACTCAGCCAGAGAGACGTACTACGTATGTGTGTGTGTCAAGTCGGGAGAGAGGAGGGGGTGGGGCACATTGAATATGACGCGAGCAAAATTCGTGGCTCGCTCAGCTATTTGTCAAATTTGACTTTGGCCTAGCCCTGCTGCATCTGCTTGGTGAAAATTGATGAAATGAGTTGTGAAAATTCGTACAACATCAGCGCGGCAAGCGAAATCGACGACAGGTGGATAAACTTTGGCGAGGGAAAAACAAACAAAAGGAAATCACTGTGAGAAAAGTTACTGTCAAAATAAATGAAGGTCTATAGAAGGAGAGAGATTGGGAAATGTGGCGAGAAAAGAGAGAGATAGTTCCCGTCGGCAAAGGAAACTATTTAATTATGTAAATTGATTGTGTTGTCGAACAGAATTTAAATGTTTATAGAGTGTATTTGGAAATTAAATCAAAGAC
The DNA here is from genome assembly GCA_018903425.1 of Zaprionus nigranus. Taxonomy (NCBI): domain Eukaryota; kingdom Metazoa; phylum Arthropoda; class Insecta; order Diptera; family Drosophilidae; genus Zaprionus; species Zaprionus nigranus. The sequence goes on along the minus strand of JAEIGD010000003.1, from coordinate 5,747,937 downwards.
AAGCTCAATCCCTTTTGAAAATATGAAAATAAACTGTCCACGTCACTGTGTCAGCAACAAATAATGAATATACTCTCAAAGAGTTCTCCAACTTGAGATGCCAAATAAAACTAGAAAACAGAAATCAACATAAACCACATGATGATGAATGGGCAATTCTGAGCTGCACTAGAGCAGGGTGAAGTAGAGAGAGATGGGGGAGTGGTAAGCCCACATATGCATGCAGTTATGTGGAGCACGTATTCAGCCAATTTGGAGGCACTTAAAGGCCCCAGCACAACAGCTTCTGCCCCGCAGCGTTTGTTTTCCAATTGTGTAATCGGCGCAAAAGTGAAAAACCTCCGTACGCTGCCTGCACTTACTGCCTGCACTCGACCAACACGAGCAGAGTAGAAGAGCGAGATTTTTCATGAATTATCCTTGACACGTATACGCCGTGGTGGCAGCTGCAGCGGTGGCAGCTACTAACTGCTCAGGTGTAAACATTTGCCGCTCGAATGAAGCGCCCAATGAGGCGACACGGGCGACTGCATAAAGCAAGCGCGCCCACACACTCAATGCGCCATCAACACACATGGTCGGAGCGGGTTAAACCAAAACAAATATTGTGAAAAAATGAAAGGAAAGGTAAGCGAGGCCATGCCGATACTGGTAGCCCTTGCAGCGCTGCCAGGTAGGCAGGTAAAAATTTTAAAACCGAAAAGAAAACTAAAATTCTAAAAGAGTTTTTGCAAAAGAGAACAGTGAGAAAGTTCTGTGCAAACGGTTCTCAACGTCTTGTGCAGCGTGTGAACTGCTTCAGCGACAGCCCCCGACAATAGAAAGAAACTCTCGACTCTCTCTGACTAAGCCGAGTTGTAGTAGCTACCCGTACAACACGTTAAACAAGGCGTCCGCTGTTAAGTACGCGTATTTTCCGATCCATTTATCACAGCAAGTGCAGCCGCAGAAGGCAGCATGCAGCAGCATCTACAATGCCAGCGGCAGTGTGAATTCAAAAGCCAGATTTCAGGCATTACACTGGGAGGAATGACACACAATTAACTAAAATAGTATATTAGATTGTGGCATATTGGAATATCATATACAGTTCTCTGTGCTTGTCTTAGCTTAAACCAAAGTATTATCAAATTTCTCTTAATGACTTTTTAAACATACCCCCTATTTTCGCTAGGTGTAGGCTGCTGCAGAGTTGGCTCGTAACAAAGCAGCCTAAAGCCCATTTTGCCTTGCGAATGTGTTCGGATTGAGTGTGAGAGTGCCAGCGGGTGTGTGTCTATGTGTATGTGCGTGTAGGTGTGTGTATAAAGTTCGAGCCAGTTAACGGAAAAACGCAATAAATGCTGCAAATGTGTTGCTTTCTGTGCGCTGACTGCTACTGCAGCTCCTGCTACGGCAACTGCAGCAGCTATTAAACGCATTTTTATAGAAAAAACGCATTCATGCCACACACAGCACAGCCAACGCCCATTTGTATGCAACACATTTTTTGTGGGTGTGCAAGTGTGTGTGTGTTTGTGCGGGAGTGTGACGGTGTGTGTGAATGGCTTTTATTATAATCGCTAGCTGGAGTCTTTAGCGCGAATTTCCATCACAAAACGGGCCAATTAGCGAACGTTTAATGCAAATGATTTCGATTGCAGATGGCAAAGAGAGAGACGGCATATAAGTTCAGCTTGCCAATGATGATGAGGATGATGAGGATGACGATGATGACGACAATAATGTGGATGGTCATGATGATGACGCAAGCCAGTTGCTCGATCCCAACAAAATCGTAAAGTGTCCGAGTGCGCACAACTACCATACGAAATGTAGCTGGCACTGTCTGGCCACAGTCCGATGTCGTCCATCTTGTTTTACTGTCTTACTTACTATAAAACTTTTATTATGCATATTAAAGCTCATGCATAAGATACATGCGCCTGGGGAGACACACACCCACACACACACATACGTAGAGACACATTCCCACTAGTAGACACATTTGGCAGAGACTCCGCCCTCAAGTTGTTTTGGGTTAAAATGGGTCAGTGGCACCATTAGGTAAGCCAGCTGGCGCACAAATGGCGAACGGATTAGCCGACACGCACACACAGTGCCAACTATGCAAAAGCATCCTGTCAGCACCTGCTGCTTGGTCAGCGACTGATTGCGATTGCTACCAGCTACAGCTACAGCTACAAGCTCCGACAAGCTGCGAGATGTACTGGAGTCAAAATTAAAGACAAATCTCTGAGTGAAATTTCAACAAACAATTTACGAGCTCTTGCCGCGAAGTCCATAAATTTAAGTCAGTTTCAGCGTTGGGAAAGGACCCTGGGAGGGGCAGAGAGAGAGAGAGGAGGAGGGGGGTGTGCAGAAGTTGCACCACATTCAGGGCTGACCACATTCAAATTTCGACAGCCACACAAATCCACGCTGAATGGCTTTGGCAACAAAGAAACGCGACTGGGTATGCATGACTGCAAGATGCACTTGATGATGACAAGGGGTATTCCAAGGATAGGTATATGTAAAGAGAGAATAAATGATAAAAAAGGTATAACATTAAAAAGACGATAGAAAACTCGTTGACTTAAAGAAAAGAAATTTATAAAACTCTTACATGTGATTTCAACATATGCAATAAAGGAGTTCACTATGAAGATTATTATAAACAAAACAATATATTTAAATTGTGTAAATAATACATTATTCTCTTTTAATTCAAGAAAACCTTACTTAAAATATTGTTAAATTCTCAAGTACGAATTATTCTCTTTTAATTAAAGAAAACCTTACTTAAAATACTGTTAAATTCTCAAGTAACGAAACATGTTTGTTTGTACAGATACTTCATCATATTTCGTCAACAAAGTCAAATACTTTGTACACAATTTCACTTAATTTCACTAACAATGCCATTGAAAGGAGTGTTAAGCCAACGCCCCGTTGGCTCAGCCGCAAGCTGAGGCTGCAGCTGAAACGTGCTGCCAAGTGTAGTTGACTCCATTGTGCAGGGTATTGAAAGAAAAATGTTGCAAGGGTTAACGTGGCAGCAACGTGGCAAGGCGACCGCAACAATTTCTACAGCCAAGCGCAACTTAATTTCAATATAAATAAATAAAAAATTTTCGTACAGCTCGCTTTCTTCTCTTCCAGCTTTTCAGCAGCGCACATTGTATGAGAAGCAGCAGCAGTAGACAAGGGTAAGGGTGGGAGGGGAATGAAGAGAAGGGGTTCCAGTGTGTTGAAAACGAGCGGCAAATTACGAAGAATATTTGAAAGAGTTGCCCCAAGCGAACACTTTAAGCAGCTGCATGCGGCAGATATGAAGAACTGTGAAGGAGTCACTCGCCGCAAGAGCTACGAAAAATTAAGATAAATTCAATTTACTTGACTCCAGCAGGCACCACACACATAGGGACACACATCCGCACACTCACCAAGCCAGTCACACACACAAATAATCCCATTTATGTACTTATTGCCACCACACACATCCGGTCAACAAGTTGTCTTCCCCCCCCCCTTCCTCCCTCAGCTAGTTCTGCTTTGTTGCTTCTCCTGCTCCTGTCGCCAGCTTTTCTGAGTGACCCTCCCTCCCACTGTCTTTTGCGCCGACTTTTGTCATTGCCACATAAGTATAAGCGTAAGATAGCATAAGGCTCCGACGAGCAGCAGCAGGACAACTGCTCCTTCGACTGTGTATTTTTGTTGTGAATGTGTCATTGGAATTCAATAAGGACAACTGTTCCCGGCTAACATTGTGTGCAGGGCAGGACGACAATGTCGTCTTCTTCTAGCCAATAACTGGTGCCACACACACAGACACACACACACACACACGATGACTTTCATTTCTATGAAATTGATTTCCGCTTATGGCACTTGGCTGTTTCTTACATGTTGCTTCTGCTACACATGCTTGCAAACTCCATGAATATGCTCTGCTGCCCCATTGATAACTCTCCACTCAGCTCGGTTCATTTGTGCTCAAGCAGAGCTGATTAAGAAAATTACTTCATCAAATCTAGTAAGCACGAATTATTACCAACTTATCGCTGTAAGTCTGTCTTATATGTGTAAAGAACGTTATACTCTAAGAATTTCTTTACTCTACAATATTTTTTAAATTTTATTCATTAACTTTTTTGAAGACATTTCCTTTTCCTTTCGTCATGTTCTTTGCATGGCAAATTGCACATAATTGTGCACTGCACATGTTGCTAAAGTGGTCGCCGGAAGTTAACATACCGAGCACAACTTCCTGTATGCTAATTAAAGGACTCCCAGCAACGACTCGACAACGGCAACAATAAAACCAATTGGCCTAAGAACTTTTCCCACAGACGCTGCCAACTTAATTGCAATGTAAGCCCAAAAAATTCTAATTACCATCCAGGTTGCTACACTCACCCCTGCCCCCTCCCCATGCCTTTTCTGTTACAACTCTCTGGCAGTAAATTAATTATAATAATTAAAAATCGCGTTTCCTGCGCGCTGGCTCGTCTCGTTGGCAGTTAATTGAATTGCACACGGCACTGCAAATGGCAAATCGCATTGTGCCACAGACACAAATTTGCACTGTAATCGCACCTTGATAATCATGGGGCCAGAGGGGGGTGTGCGTAGTCAATTGCGGGGAGGGGGGTGGTCAGTGATAAAGAGAGGATGAACTGACAGGCGATCGGCGGCTTTTGAAATTGATTTATTGGCAAAAAGCGTATCACACGCTTAATAATAAATGGAAACGTGGTGAATTGAATGCACTTTGGCCGCAAAACTGATGCGAGCTATTGCAGCTATCGGTGCGTATACTTAATATGCTGCAGCAATCACTCAGCAGCATGCCAAATCACTGAATGTTGCATGCCTCGTGGTTGCATCTTCAATAAAACGCAGTGTGTTGCGCACGCTCTCTATTCCTCTCTCTCTCTCTCTCTCTCTGTGTGTGTGTGTGTGGGGGGGGAAATGAAATTGCGCTTCATTAAATACCCATCACAACAACTCAATAAAATACTAAATTTGGCGAGTGAATACCAAACGAATTGCGGCCACAGCGTGTGTGTGTGTTTGCTATATGATGATGCGAGCATGTCTATGTATGTGTGTGTGTGCAATGTACCACAAACTATAAAAATATACCACGTATATTTGTACGGCAAACAAACGAAACTTTTTCAATTCAACTGCGATTACACAGCGCAACTCACACAGGCCACAATTTTCTGGCTTTATTTGCAACAAGCCAGCATACTGGTAAAGGCAGTGCCTCATTCCCACATAAACGATGCCATGTCCCACTGTAGTCACAGTCACTATCACTCACTAGCACTATCACAGTCACAGTCACAGCTGGCAAGCTGCTTCCCCTTCCATGTTTATGCAAAGCTTTTAGCTCCGCCGCGTCGCGATTGTAAGTATATTAATTTAATGAAATTCAGTCCATTAAAAACTTGGCACTCGTCATGTCATCATGTATCCGAAAGCGTGATACGCTCACGAATACACTCACAGTCACACTCACCAATACACTGGCAGTGTGAGTCGTAGTCACAGTTTCAGTTACAGTTTCATGCATAATGTCCGATGTGTCAGTCTTCGTTATATTTTCTTTTACTGCAGCGGACAGTCGACAGGGAGCGTGAAAGAGAAAGAAAGAGCGAGAGAGTGAGAGGGAAATAAAGAGTGATGGGAACTGTAGGCAGCGACGTCATTGTAAATTGGACAAGCTGATGGAAATGCTTCACGTCAATGGGAAATTGTCATATGAAGAAAATTGGACACTGACTTAAATGCATTTTAAAGGATGCGATAAAACAGCAAGCACGAATTATACATTCCGACTATAATATACCCTACACTTCACCAAAATAATTTCTGAAATATTTTGAGTATGTTATTTTCTGTTGCATACATTCTAGGGAGCTCCTTGGTGATCATTACCCCAAGAAAATTGATTCTCAAATAACTTCAATCTATTATCCGTTCGTTCGTTATCAAATTCAGAGAAATAGGTTTTTTTACTTACCAAAAATGAATCTTCTAGCACTATAACTTCTCTTGCAATTTGATTTTTATCGATTAACTGCGTAAGTCGCTGTGTCCAAATTTTAAAATAATCTTGGTCTCGGACAGACCGACAAAAATACAAATAGACAAACGAAGATATATTGATTATATACATTCCGATTGGCACAAAGTGATTATACAGTTCTACCCTTTGAGTAGCGGCTATTTAAAAAAAAAAAGTCTTCGGCATGTCGAATATTTAATATTCTTACTCTCTTTTAGTTTTTAACTTCAGTCTTCATTGATTCTACTAATCCTAATAATATGAGATAATACAAACTATTAAATATAATTGTCAGTTCTTGATAAAATGATAAAGTATAAATAGTATTGGTACTTTATATTATATGAACAAAATATTAAAAAAAAAGATAATCTCTATATTCATATCCAATTATTAAGCCATTTGATATCATTGTTGAATTTCAGTAAAAGATACAATGTTACAAGTTAATAAAGTTCGCACTGACATGTTATTAATAGGTCGAATCACCATAAAGAAATCGCCATAAATAATTCGCCACATAAGAAAACCCTCTTGAGCAAGCATGTTCTGGCATCAGCCAAAACTGGCTAAAAAGGCAACGAAGCACAGACAATGGCAGCACAAAGAGATCAACGCAATGGAATACAATAAATATGGCATACGTATAAGCAAGATGAACGTTTCTGAGGTTAGGGAGAAGCTGTCGCTGGTTGCTTGTGGCTGAGTCCAGGGGTAGGCCCCCCATTCAGAGTTATCTGCTTCGCTTAGCCAACTTGAGGCAGTTGTTAAGTGGAATTCTTTCGGGCAATATGTGGTAATTATTAAGATTAATAATGCGCACAGCAGAAGCCGCAGCCAGAGGCTGAACAGAACAGCAAGGCCTGTGTGACCGTCCGATGGATATGCTGACCAGCTGATGGGTTTTTAATGAGTTGGTCGAGGAGAAAATCACAAGAATCGTTGTCGTTTCGTCGGCAGCAGCAATTAAAGCACATCAATTAATATTAAATATTTCAGCTGCAATTAAATGAAATAATTCGTAGTCAACATCAATCCCGACCACAAAATTGTCTGATGTGACCAAATGAACCGTTGGCTTTTAGTCGCCACCAAGTTGTATACATACACAGCAAAGGAGGAGGACGATGGGCAGGAGGAGGTGGAATGGCAAAAGAGAGGAAAAGAAAAACTTTGCCTTTATGCCGAATGAAATTTTCATTAACCGAGAAAACCAAAGTGATTGTGGCATGGCAAGCTGGGTGGCTGTGAGGGCGGATTGCCAATGGAGATGGAACTGAAAATGGGGTATGGGGATGCATCCGCCAAGTTTCAAGTGAAAAGTTTTCAACTTGCGCCAACTGGACACATGTTACAAAATTCGCAAATAAATTTCACAAGCTGCGAAACTTTCCACGCATTCGAAATGCAAATGAAATGCGCGCGATTGTTGACAAGCCCCGACCAAGGCGGGGGCAACGAAGTTGAAAATGGAAATGGGGAAATGCAGATGGCAAATGAAAATGCCAATGTAGATGGAGATGGCAATGCGAATGCGAATACGAATGCGAAGTTGAATCTGAAGTCGCAGTCAAAGTCGAACTCAAAGCCAAAGTCGCGGCCCAAGCCAAAGTTTAACTCGAAGTCGAACTCGCAGTCGCAGTCACTACGTCTCAGTCGACGTCTAAGTCGCAGTTGGCGTTGCAGGCAACAAAGTTGAGGCAGGCGCGGCTGCATTTCTTATGAGGCGACTCAACGAAATTATTTTCAAAAGCATTTCAATTTCGCCAGCAATACGCGTAATTGAAATTTGCATTTGTATGGGGCGTACAAACAGAGCATCCACCAAAAAACAGCTACTCAGAAAAAAACCGCCAAAAAAACGCAGAAAAACAGAAAAAAAGGAAGTAAACTTTGTTCGGCAAAACTGCAAAATGGAGTCGGACAAAGAAAGCAATTAAGCGCCGCGTCGTGGAATTTTGATTGTAGCGTGATGGCCAAGGTGTATATTGCCTGCCTGCCACATGCTAATTTCTTGCCACACATTAGCGCAGGCACGAGGCAGGCTGCTCCAACTATTTGTAGCGTCCTTCGAGAAGTCGTCATTGACATGCAAATCGATCGAATCCAGCAAAATGTGCCAGGCAAAATGAAATGCCACAGCTAGCTCGAATTCTAAAGCCCCAAAGAAAGAACTGAAACAGAGGAAAGTAGAGAGAGAGAGAGAGAGAGAGAGAGAAGAGAGGCAGCTAAAAAATGCCTATAACTTTTGGCCAGACTGCAAACGGCCAAAGACCGCAAATTGTTTTAAGCCAGAGAAGCAGACGAAAGAGGTCGCACATATACGCGAAAAAAGAGGATGGCACGGGGAGAGTGCAGGGTGGAGTAGCAGGCAAATATTAGAACTTGCGCAATGGCGAAAACCTTGCGAACTTGGCATCTGGCAGGCTCGACTCTCCTCCCCTTGCCGGCTGCAGGTAAAAATATTCAACTGGTTTGTGGCCCTGCCAGAGTTGCCCCAAGAAGGCAACCGTAAATTTTATTGCATGACTTGATTAAATTCGCATGCAACAACAACAACAAGCTCAGCTCGTTGACGGTCCGAACTGGCCTCGATGCGAGCCAAACAACGATTGCGTCTCTTCCTCCCTCTCTCCCCCACTTACTCTGACTGCTGCTGCTTCTTCCTCTCAATTTTTTTCCCATTTTGACGTTTTAACGTAACTTAATGAACTTAGAGTGTCATACTAGCAAAAACAGTCGCCAGACTTGACCTCCTCCTACTCCTACTGTGACCCCTCTCCAGGCAGAGGGGCTTGAAGGCAGAGGGACCTGAAGGCAGTTAATGTTATGATGGGTCTTGAGCGCAGAGCGAATGGCAACTTGGAACCTTAATAATGCTGTGCGTGTGAGAGAGAGAGAAGGATTGTGTGTATATGTGCGATTATGAGCGAAAGGTTTTTAACATTGGCTCCGTTTCGTTGATTTTGCAAAAGGAAGCCGTCCAAGAGACCGGCGGAACGAGCGAACGACCCAGCGCCCAGTCGCGTCCTCCGACTGACGGACAGCTGCCTTTTCTATGAGTCCATGCTTAAATATGCTTCACGAGACTTGAAAGCATTTGAAGTAATGAAAAATAATCAAATAAGAAAATGTCTGACAATCAGGGTATGCTCGACTAGGAAATATGCTCGTCGAATGCAGGGAAACGAGATAAACGTCTTAAAAAAAAATAAATGATATAATAAAAATAGTCATATACACAGGAAAGTATCACAAATATGATATAAATAAGTTTTTACTATTAAAATTAAACAATAAATTAAATTAAATAATATTACAATTTTCAATACTGCTGTATAATAGAAAAGTATCTTAAATATGATATCTTAAGTTATTTCCACTTATAATTAAACATTAATTTTAATTAAATGATATCAGTTCTATTACAACATTGATTACTTGTTGGATTATAAATCAATTTACTGGTTTAATTGAGGACAACACGCACGACGTCGATTTATAATTGGATTGTAACTGGGTTAAAAGCTTTTTGTAGTCTAAAGTAGACGAAGGCAAAAGCAGCAACTAAATTATCCTGTGTGTAGTTATTATGGCATACTTTATGACAATCCCTGAAAGGAAAGAGCTAGACAGAGAGAAGTAATGAGAGAAAGAAGAACTATGAAAATAGAAACAAGCAGCAACCACAGCTGAAGGCAGGCAGGCATGTGTGTAACACAACTGAACGACTTGCAGATACCCTGTAGGTGGCACCTGCAATGTGTGTCTGTAACTGTACTTTATTTTAGATTATTTTTTGGCATACTTTGTGTGTATAAAAGCTATTTACTCAGTACAGGGTATACACGCAGTTGGTGCAACCCCTTTGCATTGCCCATCTGGCGATACGCTGCGCAAAATTTAACGAAGCTTAACCTCGTTCAATGCGAAAACACACTTTATGTGTACTTTGCGCTGTCATTTCGGGAGCAACTCGAGCAGCAATTGTGCAAATACTTTGTGCGGCACGGCGGAGTTCGGCAAGTGGTCGCAGTTCACCAGGTGGTGGCAGTGGCTTGGCAGGTGGCATCTCGGATGGCAGCAAACTTTTTCACGTGCTGCACTCAATGAAAGAATGATGAATGACTCGCGCAGCGTCGATGGCAATATGGTGACTGGTCTTAGGGCCATGCCAGGGATTCCCATTGAAATGTAGTGGGAAAATATTTTAATTTCCCCCCTGCCGCCTGCCCCCTGAGCGAAAGAAAGGTGGGTGTCATCTTTAAATTAAAGCGCTGCACAACACCGCAACGCTTTAGATAATCAGAGGAGAGATGTCATTACCATGCAAACGTTGGCAGCTCTGGCGATGCAATTGAAATTGAAAGTGCGACAACTTGATACCGGAAATTGGTTTCATATGACAGGGACAAGGGCCGACAACGACGACAACGATTGCTGAATGCTGATGACGGCCCTGGTATGCCACACATGTCAAAGACATGGTGCGGTGCAAGGTTACTTGGCATGAGCACATAGCCCGACTTGCCGGCGAACCACAAACACGCATCTCTTGAGCCGGCGATGTCATCATGCGAACATTCATCGATATGGACGCCCCAGCGCACACACTGACCACAAGTGAGTGAAGGGTGCGGCTCGTCGGCAGTGCGTGTGAAATGCGATGCAGCTGATGGTGATGCTGCTGCTGCTGCTGCTGCTGCTGCTGCGGTGCCTGTGCGGGTCGATTAACATGCCAGCGCGCGCTGGGCGTAACCGAAAGCGGAGGTGACGCAGTGAAAGTGAACGCAGTTAATTATACAATCTGCAAGAGGCGATGAACTTGACGGGGCCACAACACAAAGGGCTGGCGCCAGATAGCATTACCTGGCTATGGAGGTGGTATAAAAAAACACAGCTGCCGCCAGCCACTGGCAGCAGTATCATCCAACCCAAGGGCAGCGACGGGCAGCACAACGCGGGCAACGCGCCAAAAAGGATTTCCACGAAAACGGGAGACAAATCGCGAGGGAGGAGAACATGAAACGAAATTGTCGATATGCTAAAGGGCCGTTAATGATCAATGCATTATCCAGGATGTTGTTGCTGCTGCTGTTGTCGCTATTGTCATCCATAACAATGAGCCCTGCGGCAGGCATAACGCATAACGTGGCGCTGCCATTGGAGCTGCCATTACTGCCCCTCCAGCAGCAGACGCCGCCGCGCCGCACACCAGAAGCAATTATTATGATCCGAACACAGAGGCGTTGGCTGGATTAGCAGCGGCAGCAGGATATACACCACATTATTATGGGGCAACTAGTGCAGCTGCTGCTGCCGCTGCCGCTGCCGCTTCCGCCAATGATGATGTTGATGTCGGCAGCGACTTGGCAGCGGTACCATATGCAAATTATGAACCAAAAGCCATCGTCAGTGCCAACGGCTTTGTGCCAACGGGCGATAACTACCACGCCGAGTACAGTCGACTGCAGTCGGGACTGGGACTGGGACTGTATGGAGGGGGACTGTTTGGAGGGGGACTGGGGGATCGGGGCAAAATCGATTTTGTCATTAATACGGCAAATTACGAGCAGAATGAGGAGTTGTCGCCGCCGCCTTCCCATCTGGCGGCGCATCTGCCTCTGCCTCCGCCTTCGCCTCATCCACTGCCATCCTCATCCACTCTGTACTATCAGAGCTATGGATATCAGCCTCAGGCGGCAGTACCAGAGCTGGCGCCACCTTCTACGCCATTGTTCGATTATCCCATTGAGCAATTTTCCAATTATCGCCCGAGGGCCGTGAGGGGTGAGGCGGGGCAGGAGCGTAGGGTGGCACCACAAGCGCGACATGCGAACGAGGACAGCGCCATCGTTTATGCCAGCAGCATGCAACGCTCTACGCTGGCCTTGCCACAGCAGCAGCAGCAGCTACAGCAGCAGCACGAGCACCAGCACCAGCAGCTAGAGAAGCAGCACCAGCAGCAGCAGCAGCAGCTACAGCAGCTACAGCAGCAGCAGCAGCAACAACTATTGCAACCCAAACAGACGCAGACGCAGCAACTCAGTTTACCACCACACCAAGAGGATCAGCAACTGGCTGAGCGCCAACTGGTCGATCTGCCCACACACAGTGAGACTCGGTCAGGCTTGGTGCATCATGCACAAAATACTCTCCTGCCCCCAATCACAACGAGTGTGCATCTGCCCACACACAGTGAGACTCGGTCAGGCTTGGTGCATCATGCAGAAAACACTATCCTGCCCCCCAATTACAACGAGTGTGCATCATACACCCGAGAGCCTCAAGGCGCTGGCCGGGGTGCCTCTGTCCATGGTCGATCTGCCCACACACAGTGAGACTCGGTCAGGGTTGGTGCATCATTCACATAATACACTCCTGCCCCCCAATCACAACGAGTGTGCACCATACACCCGAGAGCCACAAAGCACTAGCCGGGGGTGCCTCTGTCCAAGCACATCGAGGTCACCAAGCATGTGCCCGTGACCCACTACCAGCAGCAACATGTGCCGTACAAGCACCCAGTGCAATTGCGTGTACCTCGTCCCGTGATCACGACCATACCCAAGCCGATTCCCATTCGAGTGCCCGTGTCCAAGACAATCACTGTGCCGCGGCTGCAGGAGGTGAAGATACCTGTGGAGCAAGTCAAGCCGGTGGCTGTGGAGCGCCCAGTGCCCTTCGTGGTGGAGCGACGCGTGCCCTATCGCGTGGAGAAAACCAGTTGCCACGCCCATTTACTATCCCTATCCCGTAAAAGTGCCCATCGTTCGCACCGTAGTGCACAAACAGCGTCCCGGCAAAGGTCATTGGGCACCACTTAACCATCTGCTGGGCTAGCGCAGGGGGACAGTATTTTACATATTTACAATATTTTTATTATTAATCTAAAAATATGTGTGAAAAGGACATGATCCAAAAAGTATAACAAACTAGACATTTAAAAGACTAATCGAGGGTGGGTTCTATAACTTAAAACCTGAATATACTTATGTGTTACCATAAATATTGTTCAGTCTTTACTATGTTAATAAATTTATTTGTTGAAGTTCATATATCATTTACGATCTCTTCAATAAATTCACAAAAAATAAAACATTTGCACAGGATTAATAAATTGTAATTGTACATAATAAATACTCAACTTAAATACCAACGTTGAAATATTTTACACTGTCCTACCAAAATGTCAAAACTGAAAATATAATTGTATTACAATATACAAATATTATCAGACTATATGTCTGTGCTGCTCTGTAGAGATCTTCTTAACTTATTCTATATAGACATTAATGACTCTATACATACTTATATATAGATCCGATACTTATGGGTTCTTATTGTCTAAATGTGTTGTATGAATGAAATAGATTATTAATTATTAGATAGACCTTTTTTAAAACTACATTATATTTGTATAACATTCAACCATTGAAAATTGTCACAAAAAAGGCGCATGAGCTTTGTGCATATATAACTCACTGGCAAGTGGAGGCGTGCCAACACAGATATATTTGTAATACGTTTATATTCTATATTCTTAATCAGGATCACTAGCCGAGACGATTGAGCCATGTCTATATTTCTGCCGTCTGTTCGTCTAACTGTTTGATAGTCGATATCTCGACCAAAAGCTGGACACCCAAATTTAAAAAAATTAAGGTTCCTGTTTACCATCAAGTTTACTTCCAATTTTGGATACCATGCTCACCGCCCACGCAAATCGGTAATTTACGATGATTAAAAAAAGTATTTAACTAATAAATTTAATATTCGACATAAATGAAATAAATGATATAGATGAAAACTATATCTTATATTAATTTCCCGAAATTCTAATCGTATCAAATTAAAAACATAAAAATTATTTAAATTAACATTTTCGGTATATTCAAATTCTGGGCAAAGGGTATCTTTCTGTCGACTGTAGCGTTTATCTGGTTATATGTATATATATCTACTGTATATAGTTGTTTGAATTTACTTGCTGAATTATTGTGGCTTTAACACCAGCGTAGCCATCTCTCCGCCTCTTCCTTCCCCTACGCCTTTGTGGCCATGCTGCCGAGGGCATTCTGGGTAAAATAATTGCAATTAGTGCCAATACGGAGTGCAAAAGTGCAGAGAAACTCAAAAACTTTCACCCCAATAATTCAGCTGGCAGCTCCCGCAGCTGTAGTCAAAGGAGACACAATGAAGTTTCGGGGTCAGAGCGCAACCTCCAAATGGAGAAAAGTAGCCAAGTAAAACTTTTTAATTGAGCTAAGATCCAACAAATGCGGCTAATAAATATGTATTGAAGTGCGGCACTAGAAAAGGGGGAGTGAGAAGAGGGGGGTTGCTTGCAACTGCTGCAGAATGCAGTGGCTAATTGCCAAATGTAACAGCAGCAACTATAGCAACAACAACAGCAGCAGCTCGAACAGCAACTCAAACAACAACTCGTACAGCAAAAACAACAACAATAACAACAACAAAAAGAAGACGCAGCAAAGTCAGCAGCAAAATAAACGCTACGCTCAACTTGCGAAGGGCGTTAACGAAACAGCAACAAAATTAGCCAAAAAGTAAGATCCTGTCGGTTCAGGGGGGAATGAGGGGAAGATGGCAAAGGGAAGGCAAGTGAGTGACAGGCTGGCAGGCATTCGGTAGGCGGTAGGCGGGCTATGTGGGCGTGACAAGGTTCTGCGACTGTAGCTGATGGAATTGCTGCAAGTTATTGCCGACTAATGAAATTAACGCTAATTGACTTGGAAGTCCTATGCCAGTTTCTACCATTGTTCTTGTACTTATTGTTGGTGCTGCTGCTGCTGTTCTTCAGATTCTGCTTCTTCTACTTCCATTTCTTTTCTTATTCTTCAACTACAGCATCATTGAGCATTTAAGACAGCGTCCATTCTTGATTTATTTAATACCTGTAAAAGCGAATTGCAAGAGAGATACTCACAAAGTATTCGAAAAGTAACAAGTAACAGCTGGGTACTTCAAAATACCCTGTATGAAGAGGAAAATATAAGTTAGGTAATTTGTATTTATTTTGGTACTTGAGAACTCTCCGTTAATATTCTAGATAATTTTCTGAACTTTTCTAATATGTTATAACGTTTTTATGTGTTTATGTTAAAACATGTTTTCTCTTTGTTCTTTTTTTCCACATTTTAATTATTGTAATTGTGTATGAAATTAATTACTTTTCTATAATAATCGTTCAACCTCCTCCCCGAAAATTTATGGAACCTCAAAATGTTGGCTAAAATATAATTAAAAATTATTTATCCGGACCTGAACTGTCGAATAGTCTCACAAATGAACTATTGTGTGGTTTGTTATGTACATAAATTTGTTCATGCATGGCAGACAGTGCACTGCAAGAAAAAACGTGGGCAGAAGGTATGACTAGTCCCAATATTTTTTAATGCATATAAAATCTTAATTTGTTATTATTTGCATTCTGATGAAGATTCTTAGTTATCATTTTTCATGTATTCATTAAAGATTTATAGTCAACTGTTTCCTTGTATTCACTGAAGTCGACGCATTTTTTATAATCATATTTACAGTTATTTCATTCCCTCTCCAATTTCTTCCAGTGCATTGCCTGTTGGCGCTGGAACTGTGCACATAAATTCATAATTGCAGCACCCACAAAACCACTTCGTTAAGAATTTTGCGGCTATTTTGACAACTTCCCCCGCCGTTGACCCACACAGACTCACACACACACACACACTCGCAGGCAGAACAAAGCGCACCGGTGGGTCAACGCAATGGCGGACGCTTAACGGTGCACAGCAAATGCGAAAGCCGCAAATCACAATGAACATACACGCGGTCAAATTGGTTACCACATACAACTCTGCTGATGAGGCTGGTTAAACAGCTGACGAGGTAGTCGAGTGGCAGGGGCGAGCGAGTGGCGGGTGGCACACACACAGACCCACTGTCTGTCCTTCGATGTCAATCAATTATACATGCGAGTAGGTTTGTGCGTGCGTATACATGTGTGTGTGTTCTGTATCGAAGTGCTGACAACGTGTGAGCGGCGCACACTCTGCGTTTGTTTACAATTAATTTGTAACGCATACGCCGCATTTGACAGTTAAAGAACGTATCAAACTTCAGGAGAATTAGAAGGGGGAGTGGAGACCACTTTCACTTTCTAAAGCCTCTAATGTTCTTGCTGTCCGAAAGCAACAATATGACTTTATAATTTCGCAAATGACGCGGCACTTTATGGCAAACGTTTTTCCAGCTGACATAGGTCATCAGCAAGGGCGGGGGTGAAAAGCCCACTAATGCCGTTGGGAAACGCTAAACATAAACATTACAAATTAATCAGCACTTTTAGCTACAAAACTTTGATAATTTCTGCGCGGACGACGAAGACGCCAAAAACGAACTTTTGAAAGGTTTAAGCGGCGGACGACGATATTTTTGAAAAATGACAGTCGCGGTGAACGCACACACACACAAAAGAAAATGGCAACACTTGCTGGACCCCAGCGCTACCAGGACTACCAGCTGCTAGCGCAGAAAAGTTTTAACCCATTACGAAAGACGCAGAAACCCCTAGCACGACCCCAAAACGGATCCCTTTCACAGTTGGCCAGCCGAAATTTATGTGCGACATAAAAATTTTGACTCAGGTGCGCGTTGAGTTTGATGTTCGGCTGAGTGTGCTTAGCGCACTTTTCACGCTCTCCCAGAGGGCGTTTTAATTGATTCTCCCTGTTGGTCGAAGATCTGGAGCGCTGCGATAAGCGTAGGGGGTACTTTTCGTGCATACAACACGGCGTATGAGTGATATTTCATGTTTACCAACTTATACGACGCCTGCAAGGAGCTTCATGTGTGTGTTCGCGTGTGTGCTTGTGTGTGTGTGCATCGTAAAAGTGTAATGCAAAAGGCAGCATAATATACTTTACGATTACCATAAACTATTCACACTTTACTTTAATAATCAGCACCGCAGAGAGGCATAAAAGGATTTACGAGAATGAGCCCATGACCGCGTCTCAGGCAATTAAAAAGTGCAGCACTAGAGCAGCTCCCATTAGGAGCAGAGCAATGCAACCTCTTTCAGCCTTGACTGCCAAGTGAACGTCTAAAATATTTCTGTAATTGGGACTAACTGTCCGAACATTGTTATGAAAACTACGCCGACAAAGACTCGGGTTTCACTTGGCCAGCCCGCTGAATTTCGCTTTTGATTGACAACACAGAGAAAGAGACAACCAGAGAAAGAAAGAGAGAAAAAGAAGGCTGAACTAGTACTTTATATATCTATGATTACCTGGAGACAGGTTGAGTGGAGAATAAAAAAAGAAACGAACACAAAGCTGAGAGCAGCTCAACCAACTTAATGAGTGCCCGGCAAACAGTTCTGTTTCCAATTTTCAACTTGACACATAATGAGCAAAAAATCACAAAGTCAACTCTATCGCAAACAGACACAATGCGAGGAGCAGAGAGGACAGTGGATAGCAGCAAGATGGCAAGCATAGAAAAAAGGAAATTAACAACATAAACAAAGTTTCATCAAAATGCAAACAAACTGACAAATCCTTTGACACTGTGCACTATATGAAAATTGCAGACTCAGCTAATTGAAATGCTTGCTAATGAAATGTAGCCAAACTATAATTTGAAAATTATCCATAAGATATGCAGAAATAGTTTTGAAAAATTATAATTTTATTTCTCTCCAGAGAAATATATATTGGTGGAGCTAAATAAATAAAATATCAAAATGACTTTCTAATTTGAACTAAAACTGTGAATAAACCTTGTTTCTCTCAATGCAGAAGGCAAATTTATGCATTGTTTTCCTGCTTATTTAAGTTTAACTGAGCATGTTAATGTTTACAGAGTGTGTGTATGTTATTCATAGAAATGTTAAAATAATGTTAACGTGCTGCTACAATATTTCTCCTTCTTATTTTAGTTTTACTGAGCATGTTAATATTTACAGAGTATGTAGATGTTATTCATAAATATGTTAAAATAATGTTAACGTGCTGCCACAATATTTTTATATCATCCGCCAATTTCAACTTTGACTTAATTTGCACAATGGAAAAAAGAGCTCAATTCTGTTTGCTGCGCTCCCACCCACACTCTCACATACATTTGCAAATTATAAAGATCTCCCCAATGCTCAAAAAATAACCGTTATGGCACATTAATACCCATAACACTTGCCGGCAAGTAAGGCTGAAAACGCTCGCAGCACGCGCCCACTTCGAGTCCATTTAAGGCCATTTGTATTCGTATCTGCACCCATCCATGTAGACGAGTATCTATGTTTTTGCAACTGTATCTGTATCTGTTCCTGTTGCTCTTACAAATATGAAAATGTACGCGCGTCGGCCAAACTGGTAATTGGCAACTTATTTGGCCCATTTATATGCCAAAAGTGGGCGACGATACTGAATACGCCTCCATCCACCATTCACCATCCTCCATCGACCATCCGGCAGTCAGGTACGCGGGCAGCGCGTAAATCATTTTATCCCGCAGTAGATATAATCTTCATATATGTACTTAAGTGCGAGTACGAATCGGTTGCAACGCTTCTCCTCGCCCGCGCGGGCGAGAGTCTTGCGGCGCGTGCTGGCGGTTGTTTAAGCACGTGCCACACTTTGTGGCAAACCGACAGTGCGCGTCTACTACACACATTGTCTGGCTGGTTGGCTAAAAACCCAAAAATGTACAACGACGAACGGCACAAAAAAAACACGCAAAATCCCCTACATGCGCGACGCGACGACAGAAAACGGCGCGATGGACGTCAGGACAGACACCGCGAAGGGACGAACTAAATTGTATGGCCATCAGGCAGGAAGTATCAGAGCCGCAGCTCGTGTACCAATGATATGGGATAAAAGTAAGTATATTGCCATAAAATGCTGCGGCCTTAGAGATGTGTGCAAGGTTCGTGACACAAAAGAAAGCAAGACAGTTTTGTATCTCTTTCTATTCTTTTGCCTTTAATGCACCTACTTGCACCTCTCTTACTTATAGGAACTTTTGTAATGTATTTAACACAATATCCTTTATTGCCTACCTTTACTTGCATCTCTTTCTGCCTGCAACCAATGAAAATGTAAATTAAATGAAATAAATACAAATTTAAAATGCATCGTCGAGTGTAAAATGAATAGAGAGCCACGTTAATATGTGCTCGCACGCTCCTCTGTGAACATAATATTTTGAAAGTGTTGCCGAAAATTATTTATAAACATGCAAACAAATAACTCGCCGGGGGAAACTTTTTTGGAGAATAAATTGCGTCTAGAATTGGGAAGGCAGGCGAACAACTTTCATTATGCAAAAGTTTTTTAATAAAAGTGCAAACGCGTCGTGGTTGCAAATGCCACACACACGCACACGGTCGCACACACGCACATTCACATGCACTTACACACACTCACACAAGTGTAGTTTTCATTATTAAAAGGCAACTGTTGTATTTTGCAACAGAATCCGTTCCCGAATCCAAATCTGAATGTGCTCATAATTTTGTTTAGATTGCGCTTGCTTTGTGTTTGTCTAATTTAAATTAATTTATTTATATATATATTTTTCATTTATACTCAACTCCGACGCACACACATATTGTTGCTAATTAAATATTATTTCATTAGCATTCGGCAATAATATTACGTAAAAAAGCACACTGCCAAAATGTATGCTAAATATTTTAGCTCAAGCTTTTAGTTTATTTCTGGATAATTGTTAAATAATCTAATAATATTTTGGAAATGTATACGAGATGGCGAGATATCTACCGAATAATGAACTGAAAATAAATATTAAAGCAAATAAGCAATAAAAAGCGCATGCATGTGTTCATGAATAAACATTTTTCGCGATATTTACAGAATATATTCAATTTGTTTAAATACAGCAGCCAGAAAATGTTTCAAAGAACTCAACCTGCTATCGCCTGCATGGCTTGTTAGAAAGTTCATTTAATTTTTGCAATATGAATATTTTTGTTTTACTAGCAACAAATTTCCTTCACTTAAATAACTATTTCATGTTTTGTTAATTAAAGTGAATAATTTAAATCAAAATAAACTTAACCTTCCGGGTTACGACTCAACTCAATTCAAGTGTTAAGTGCAGAAATAAATTCCCGCAATGGCTTTAAATACAAACAAACAAATATACAAATGCACTTGTCATGCGTTTTAAACCAAACTCTCTTTTTGTTGCTCTCTTATATACATCCATATATAGTAGTTAAAAATGATACATGCCAAATGTTTCGGGTCATGGTTTAAATCGCAACTGGAGTATAAAAGCGGCAGCAACTCCAATCAGGCAGCCAAGAGTTATCAGGCATATTAAGTCTACACAACACATGCACAATCGCTCACACACACACGCAGACACACATACAGACGCCGGGACATGCTGACGCAGGCACATGCAGACCCACACGCACAGACATACTCGGCGACAAGGCAAATATTTTGTATGCAAAATAAAGTGCTTCAAAAGTCACTTAAAGTGTGTCGCTGTGAGTAGCAAGCACCCCCACCCAACACCCCTTTTGGCAGCATAAAGACCGTAAAAAATGTTAAATGATAAATAAAATTTACAACCGCAACAACAAGAGCGACAGAGCGACAGCGACAGAAGCGCCGACAGCGACATGCAAAGTCAGAAACGCCGAGAGGCGACAATGATGTGCGGGCTGAGGGACACGGGTATGTGGTTGACAAGAAGTGTGGTATGGAGGGGGGTAAGGAGAGGTTCCTGGCCAACATATGTAGCAAACGTAAAGAAAAGTTTTTTTTTTTGTGCTCAGCTCTCTCGCTTGCTTTGTTGTTGCAGGCGACATAATAAAATGCAATTTAGACATCAAAAATATACAGTAAATGGAGCAGCAGCAAGGACTTGAACGGCGACAAGGCAAGGAAGGAGCAGTAACACGAGACCAGGACGAACCACAGACAGCGGCATGAGTGACAGGCGGCTGGCAAAGCCAAAGCCAAAGGCGAAGGACCACACACAACAGCACACACACACAGCACACAGACAAGTGCGCAGCGTATGGCAAACAGACACGGCGTCGCGGATTGAAAAGGACGAAGGACACGGAAAACGGACTAAAGTTGGCAAGGGCCAACGCGGAGGGAGGGGTGTGGACATGGCATGCAAATGCCTAAGTGTGCGTGCGTGCTGCTGCTCCAAAATAGACGCGCACTGCATGCGAGCAATTGAGTTTTATTCTGTCACGAATCGAGAGCGAG
This sequence comes from Zaprionus nigranus, assembly GCA_018903425.1. Lineage (NCBI taxonomy): Eukaryota > Metazoa > Arthropoda > Insecta > Diptera > Drosophilidae > Zaprionus > Zaprionus nigranus. The sequence continues at coordinate 5,726,610 of JAEIGD010000003.1, read as the reverse complement.
ACAAGCGGGAGCCAACGGGGCGGATGAAAAATGAAAAACGATATTTATATACAGTACACACATACACAAAGGCACGCATACACACACACACACACATCGGGGCACACATATATCGTTGAGCGGCGCGTCTAATTTAATGACAGTTTATGTGCAGTTAAAGCAGGCCAAGTCAGCCTCTGGTAATGACAACAGATGCGCTGCACAAGATGTTGCGCCGTGTCGAGAAGTGTTGCGAGTGCCACGGGGGGGGGGGTAGGATTGACATTCCTGCCCGTGACAACAAAAAGGTGTGCTCTTAATTTAATTAGAGTTTGCGTGCCGATAGCTTCGAGGATGTCCTGCGAGGAGCAGCTCCAGCAGCAGCAGCAACTGGCGAGGTAATGGCCTGGAAACAGCATTTGGCAGTGGGAAAACAAACTTCAACGTCGCCTAGATGAATTTCATTTCATTTAACACAATTCCATTGTGTGCGCTTAAAGTGAATAAAAATTAAATAAATAAGCTCGTAAAATGCTGCACAAGAGTGGAGAGAGAGGGAAGATGGAAGATGGAAAGGGCAACGGGAATGGAGCACAATAAATGCAGCGTAAAATTGCAGCTAAAAATCTCAACGAGAATGAAAACGAAATTGAAAATACAAATAAAAACCTTTCTCTCTTCCTCCTTCTCCTTCACTTCCTCTTTCTCCGACTGAAAATGAGTTAATGTAAACAGTTTTAACTTATTTCGGTTTATTGTGGCGCAACGCGAATTGTTTTTGTGTTAAATGAGACACAAAATGATGTTGAAGCGCACACGCGGCGTATACGGAACGCACTTAACACTAATCAAATGAAGTTGTCCTCGACGCACCTCCTTCTCCTCTCTCTCCTCTCTCTCTCCTCTTCTTCTGCCTACCACCAACCCTTGACCTTGTGCAGGACCGTCTTGAACACGGGCACCTTGACAGGGAAAGGCTTTGGCACTTTGATGGGCACATACTTGATCACATGGAAGGGCACCTTTTTCTCCACCGGCACCGGAATGTGCTTCTCCACGGGCACCGGGACAATGCGCTCCACAGGCACCTTGAGCTCTTTATGTATGGGCACCTGCACCTGCTTGGTAATCGGTATGTGAATGGGCACCGGTTTCTTGATGGGAATGATAACGGCATGTGAGATTGGAATTTTAACGGGTTTCTCCACAGGCACATGCTCCTTCTTGACATGCTTCACCGGCACATAGTTGATAATATCCACATGATGATGCGACTGATGCGAATGTGCCTGAGCCCCGTCACCAGGTCCGCTGCCATGGGCACTCGAGTCACCCAAAAAATTTGAGTTGTGCTCCCCATCCCCGTCCGGATGGTCCTCGTAGTCATGTGGCCCACCCGAGTAGGAGGTGGAGTATGAGGCATGTTCCAGTTGCTGCTGCTGCTGCTGTTGTTGCTGCAGATGCTGTTGCTGCTGCTGGTGGTGTTGCTGCTGATACTGTTGCTCGTCGGCGTGATGCTGCTGAAAGGCCTCGTAGCCAGAGTCGGCGCCTTGATCGTAATGATTGAGATAATTTCCCACCGAGATTTTGTCGTACGCATAATGATGATGGCCCAGCTGAGCCTGTGCCTGCTCCTCGTGCTGCTGTTGTTGTTGCTGTATTTGGGCGTGCAATGCCTCCTTGTACTGCTGTTCAGCATCCCCAAAGTCAGGCAGATAACCCGACGAGACACCGCCTCCGTGCCGTCCTCCGGCTCCACCGGTATAGTCGTAAATCGCTGCAGTTGAGTGTTGTTCGCCGGCAGGTGGCGCTACATGGCTACCTCCAACGCCACCGCCGCCGCCGCCGACATAATCGCCGGCTGTTGCCGCCACAGCAGCTACGGCAGCATCCTCGTGCTGTTCCTCGTAAATCGGTATCTCCTGCTTGGACGAAGCCATGGCCAGTGCCTCTGTGTGCGTGGGCGCCACTGAGCCGTAGCCGTTGCTAATGTGTCCGCGGCCCGAGAGATTTGAGAGACCATTAAGTATGGCTTGCAGTCCGCCAGAGGAATTGCCTCCGCCGTAGCTCTGACTCTCGGACTTACGCGCCAGCGACTCCTGCAACGGTAGCCAGCGATTATCGTAGTGCGTTGTTGCGGCTGCTGTTGCTGCCATATTGTTGTAGCCATAACTGCTGGCCGGGCTGCTGCCACTGCCCCCGACTGCGGCTGCCAAAATGAGTGGCATCATCTGTTGGGAAAAGGGGGACAAATTTGTGTGGGGGGGAGGGTGGAACATCATTCTCTGGCCTCGCTTATGTATTCTTAATAATCGAGAATGCGCTTTGTTCTTACCAAGTGAATGCTGGCCATTTTCCTTGCTTTGCTTTGGCTAAGCTTGTTGCGGCTGGTTGCAGTCGTAAAATCGGTTTGTCTGCTGTTGCCGCTTTACCGCTGCTTTTTATATGCCACTGTAGGACAGTCTTTTTTCCGATTACACAATCTCAAACACAGCGTTTTGTTTATAGAAGGCGGCCACGACGAGGCTGCCCAAAGTGAGTGTCGCTCCGCAATCTGTTGACCCGAGCAGAGCAAGCAGCAAGCAAGTTTCCCATTTTCTTCTCTCTCTCTCTCTCGGCTGCATTTCCATTTTCATTTTGGCGCGCATTTCTCTTTCGCTGTGAATTAAGTTATGCGATCAATTCAAATCATATGCCAGAAATCATAATGCAGCCAAAACCGGCTGTAGTCAACTCCGACTCCGACTCCGCCAGAGCAACAACAACAAAGTTCAAAGTCATTTCCCCACAACGGCACTCTCCAAACTCCATTATGAGCTGAAGGAGTAGGGTGAGGGGGTGGCGGGGGGGGGGGTCACCATCATCATCATCAGCTTAAACATCATTTCGCTCGCGTCGCACACGATTTGCCCGAGTGCGCGTCGCGCGTGGCCTTCATAAGAAAAACAAACCGTTGCACTCCTCGTCATCTTGAATCCAAAAAGTGGTCCGGCAACTTGTGCATGGCTGATACAAGCTGGCTACTGTGGCACAATTCACATCAGCTGAGCAAAAACTTTTCATTTGCATTTGCCAGAGCAAGTACAGCTGTATGTCTGTGTGTGGCTGGGCTAGCCTTCACTACAGTCGCTGCTTCCTTTTCTTTCTCCTTGTCTTGTCTTCATCCTCTTTCTCTTCTTCTTCTTCTTGTGCTGTTTTTGCCCTGCTTTGTTTGAATAACCAAAAAGGTTAATTTTAATTGTTTTCGAATCAGATTTTCGGCCATTGTTCGCCCCGTTGCAATTTTCTTTTGCCTCTTTCGCTGGCCATGGAAAAGTGAACGCCTTTTAAGTGCACCTGCAGACATGATGCTGCTGATTATATTTTCGCTGCTTGGCAGGCGTAACAGCTCGTTAGTGTTTTCAAGTAATTTCCACTTATTTTTCTTTGCTCCACTCGCTGTCGATCGACGAAGGCGAAGGTAAGGCCAGCTACAAAGGTAAGGCCCGACCAGAGCTATGGCCAAAAGGAAGTCTGCTGATTTGAAAGGAAACAAACACAGTTCCAGAGCTGGCCTAGCGCTGCCAGCAGTCTACTGCCAAACCCCCCGCCTCCTTCCACACTTTCCACTAGCTTCATCCCGCTGCCCTCTGGCCACCTATTTTCTTTTTGGCTTAATGTTTTTTCTTTGCTCAGATTTTTCTTGCAACTCTCTTCAGGCCGTCACTTTTTTCACTTGGCCTCAAGCCGGCTCAACTTTTAGTTTTCGCGCAATTTACGCTTACTTCATTTCGACTACAACTACAAACAATTACAGTTGCAGTTACAGTTACAATTACAATTACAAGATTTCTTTCGCTGCGCCCGTGCATTATCCAACTGCAGCAGCAGCAGCAGCAGCAGCGAGATTATGCAACGCAGCTCATGATTGGCGGCGGCAGGCAACACGTACTTAGTGATATTATTGCCATCATGTACGCCATCTGCGACGCTCCACTTCCGGTCTGACCCGATTTGAATATATCCCAAAATTGAGTTCATTCGAAAATGGAACAAAAACACAGAGGATGGGGAACATTCGAAGTGCAAATAACCAAAATAAATAAAAATAATGACTTTTAAACTTACTTCACTTCACATTAAAAAAACGAGAACGAGTTTTTTACTCTTGCAGGTTTCTTTCTCATCCGATCGTTCTAGTAATGGTTATATAATCGTGGAATTGAATAGTATTATGTTATTTCAATATTATGTCTCACTTTGATTGGCATTGTTGAAATTTTATAGGCATATTATATATGCGGAAAAAGTACGATGAAGTAAATTTGCACAAATAATATAAATCTGCCGATAGTTTGTATGGCAGCTATAAGATATTATATGTAGGTCCAATCCGGCTTGTTGCGACTTATATACAATACAATAAGAAGTATATGTACCAAGTAACATCAAGATAGCTTTAAAACTGAGAGACTAGACGCACACACGTGCACACAGAAATGTACACGAACAGATGGACAGTGCTAGTTAGATTCCTGGAAAAATGCTGATTCAGAATATAAATATGTTAATTAATAGGGTAGGAGAAGTCTCTTAAGGTGCGTTTCAAACTTTTATCCAAAATTAATATACTCTCTCCAAGGGTATAAAAATTGGCATTTAGTACAGTCAAAGGCCCGTTAAAGTTCCTACAAACAAGTTGACATAAAATTGCTTGCTAATATAACATTGCCTTGGCGACCTTTGCAATGTAACATTTTGACCTCAAGCCTGCTTTAAAATGTTGCTAGAAAATATTTAAATTAAGAGTTTTGAAGTCGGCAAACAAAAATTCTTGGATATATTCAGTATTTACCATAATATATTGACTAATATTTTAATAAAGATCTGATAATGTATTTTCTTAATATTTGAATATTAATTGTTTTCAATGCCATAAATTGTATATTTAACAAATGTCTGAGTCAAATTTGTATAAATTCTTATCAATGAAGATGTTATGCTGAATCTTTCCAGACATTTGAATATGTTTTCAATGCTATAATTTATAGAGAATTTGCTCTAACTACTGCCAGTTTCAAATAGGTATAAATTCTTATAAATGACTCCCATTATAAACTATCATTAAGTTGCCACAGTTTTGTCTTGAATTTCTAAAGTTTTAAACTATTTCGAAATCGTTATATAAATTTTTGGCAACGGTCACTGTAGTACTCGAATGATATTGCTTTTGATTTTGATGTTTACTTTTCTTTTTGTGGGAGCAAGTGCTCTTGCAAATGGCCAACACAAGCACACACACACATGCACACACATGCATGCCAAAATCCATTACAAAATACGCATACGAATATGGGAAAATAAAATATTTTATAGCTGGTATTTGTTGCCTTTGAGCTGTTTCAAAATTTTATAAAATTCTCGGCAATATTTTGTCGCCCGGATTTTTGTTCAATGTTCAATATGTCTGTGCGACTGCGTGTGTGTGTGTGAGTGTGTGCGTATTAACTACGCTTGTAAAAGGGACAAGAGCATTTGCATTTTGTTTTCGTGCATATTTTCTGGCTCTGGCTCTGCTACAGCTTTTGTTTATTGTAAAAGTACAAAGCAGACAAAGACAAAGCACAGCGAACAAGCAAACAAACTACACAGGGAGAGAGAGAGAGAGAGAGGGGAGAGAGCTAAAGAACAAAACAAAGAAAGAGAAAAAAAAGAGAAAGTAGCAAAACTATTTGCACCAGCCCAGTACCGTTTTGCAATCGCCTTTGAGGGCGGCCCACATAGTGTATACGTAATTAGCACAAGGGTTTTCGCAGGAAACAAACTAAATGCGGCACTTGTGGTGCAAAATTAACGGCGTATTATATGTGAAGTGCCATAATAAGCGCAACTACAACTTGCCACATTAACACACACACTCACACACACATATACAGTGCAAGAGTGAGAGTGAGAGACGTTGTCAGGCGAGCAAAAGCGACACAATTTTGAATTTTATACGTTAAACATGTTTGCTGCTTGCCCTTTTTAGTACAAGCGACTAACTAATTAAGATAAGTGTGTCTGATTTTCATATCAATTGCACACTGGCGAGCCCCCGCTCCCTCCTCAACGGCCTGCCTCCTGCTCCTGCTGCTGCTTGGACTCTTATCTCAACTGCGCGCAGCAAAGAAAATCGTCAAAAGTGCCTGTTGACCACTGTGTGAGTAAGTGCGCATTGCTGTACAAGTGTTTGGCTGAGTGGGAGAGTGGGTAGTTGGGTAGTTGGGTGGTCGTTGTGTTAGTGGGTGTGTGGGGGGTGGTGAGCGACTTGCTAACATGAGCCGGGCGAGCAAGCGGACGTGGCTTACATGAGCATGTGTTTTTAAGCCTCGTTGGGCACAAAACAATTAATTTTGTGCCACGCCCACGCAGCACGATTCAGCCTCCTGTAAAATGTGAAACATAAAAGCGCAGCAAGCATACACACACACACACACACACACAGAGCCACGCACACTCGCAGCCAAGCTACAACCGGAAGCGGAAGCGCACAACTCTTTGCGCGAATTAATCACACAACGAGCAACAACAACAGCAGCAACTACAGCAGAAGCAACAGCAACAACTACAGCAAGAGCAACAACTACAACAGCAGCAGCAACAACGACAACAGCTACAACAACTACAACTTGGTCACGCATTAAATGTTTGCCTGGACAACGGCTCGCATTACTTTAGTCCTTTGGCGCAACTGAAGTGAAGTTACCCGCCTGCCTCTCCCTCTCCCTGCCCCCCTTTCCCTCTCTCTCAACTAGCAGCTCATTAATATGCGTGGCTACAAGCAGTAGGAGCCGCCAGGGAGGGGACGGTGGAATGCGGAGTGGGCAGAGCCCGTCGGGGCTTGCGTGACGCCATGTTTTGTGCTTTGCCTACTCCAACTCGAGCAAAATTTTGATGTGCACGCTGGGAGCAACGCGCCTTCCTTGCCCCACCCCACCTCTCATTCTAGCATCTCTACCACACCCCGCCCTGCCATTGGTCATGTGTATTTGTCAAACATTTTGCGTTTTATTGTTTTTAAAACGCAAACGTGGCCAGCGCCGAGTGAATTTAACGACCTTGCGTCGGCTTTATAATGCAAATTAAATAAACATGATTTTATATGATTTCGTTTGCAGTTGGCAACGCACAACGTAGTCCTGCTCATGTTGCCTGGTCCGTGGTCCGTCGTCCCTGGTCCTGCCCTGTTCTGCCGTGCCCGGCAACGGTGTCAGTTTTATGTGTCCGTCGGCCATTTGGCGAATGCGACATCTGCAACGCCTTCGAGTGTAATTTAATTGAATAATTAACCTTTTTATTGCTGCTGCGTGAGTCTCTCTCTTTCTCTCCCTCTCTCTCCTCTCTCTCTCTCGCTCTCTTTCTCTCTCTCTCTCTCTCTCTGCGTTGTTCTCCCTTTATGCATATGCAAAACGTGTCATTTTAATTTACGAGCGCAATGTTTATGTACCCGCGACCACAACAACAGATAATAAACACGCGCCATATTAAGTATACGCGCGGTATTAAGTATACGCACCGCGCTGACAGCGTCGACTTTCTTATGCAACTTTAAGCGATGTTTGCTTTAACTTAAGGCACATGTTCTATCAATGTTTTACTAATATGCACCCCTTCTCCCTCTCCGGCAGTGATTTCCTTTATGATTGCTTAACTGTCCCGCAGTAAAAAGCAGCAGCAAAAAACAAAAAGTAAATCAAGAAAATTCTGCGGTAAACGAAGTCTGCCTCGATTAGGCGGGAGCATCGAACCCTTGGGGAACCTTTCCGTTACGTCCCCTCTACGCCTCTGAACTTGTATTTAATGCACGCCCTCCGACAAAGCGTTTAACTTAAGCGGATTATTCACCTGTATTTGTTTTCCGAGTGTGTGTGTGTGTCTGTTGGCTCGGCTTTCTAGGAATCGACTGATTGATTTAAAATGTATGTTGCCGCCGCTGGCATGAAGTGCGCTCCCCCCCTTCCCACCACCCCCCTTCATGTTACTTACACACATACTACTTCAAGGCAGAAAAGTGCCTTGCAATTGTATTTTCATACCCAGCAAAATGTTTGAGTGGAGTCAAATGTGAAATGATGTTAAAGGCAGACATGAAACGGCATTTTATGCTAAGTTATGCATGTGATATGTTGTGATAAATATGATATAAGAGTTCTTAAAGTATACTCTATATGTTACAAAGTAGTTTCAGTTTTGTATGTGATATGATGTTAAGAATACGATAAATAAGTTCTTAAAATATGTAAAATTTATATAATAAAATGTAGTTAAACTATTTACTTGCCAAGGCTTCATAAAAGTAAATCTACATTTAAGTAGCACAATAAATAAAAAGAGATTCAATAAATTTGAAGTACAAGTACAGCTATACAATCTTCATTCTTATAGCACAATAAGGATTTCATGAACTTATTGTATATTCTTAGAACTCCAATGAAAACTTCATAGTTAGCTCTCTTTCCACTCAGTATCTGTCCGTCGAGCACTCCCATTAATTGCACGCCAGCACTCACCCACTCTCACCCTCCATTAACCCTCGTTTCTGCCTGCCCTAACCCCCCTTACGGCGGGTCTACTAGGTCAGTGTCCCCGGCATCATTTATGGTCATTTAGAAAGCAAGCCATAAATTATCGATGAGCGGTTGCTGCATTAAAAATTGAAGCCTTGCTTGCCCATTGTGGTCGACCTGGGCACACTCAGAGTTTGCTGCGTGTCCCCATTTTTGCCCGCAGGCAAATCGATTCAGAGAGAACAGTGCGGAACGCCTCGAGCAATCACAACACAATGATCTGAAGGAGTGACGCTTAACTGGCAGATGATGGTATTGGAAGTGTAGCCAGCACTGCTGGCAGATACCCTGCAACACTGCCTATGATAATACTCAGCACTGCCCAACCCAGCTACCCCTAGACTACGAGGCAAATCTTCTATAGCTTCTGTAATTCGCGCAAAACTTGTAACACTTCTGGCAATGGCAGCGCTCTACTGGCAAAGTTCAAATGTTGCACTTTGCCCGAGGGGGTTAAGAGAGAGGCTTGGCCAGTGTGGCAAGTGTGGCAAGCGGCAAGCTTAAGCTTTATTTAAGACGACTATGTACATTTTTTATGGCTATATTGTGCGTATTTTTTGGCACAATGTTTGGCAATATCTATAAACGTAATTGGATGTGTGGCTGCCTGACTTTGGCTTGGAAAAGAAGGCAAAGGCCGGAGTGCGCGACGCAAGCCTTCAATTGCATTCTGGGTTGTATGAATGTGAGAAAGGAAGGAGGAGGAGGAGGAGGTAGGTGGACTAAGCACACGTCTGCTCGCGCGGAAATTGGCAACAATTGTAGCGAAGCCACAAAATGGCAACCATAAAAAGTTTTATGAAAATTTCTAAACGCGGCGCGCGTTGCCCTTGCCCTGCAAATTCCCCCTCCCCTCCCTTCCCTCGCCATGCATGCATGTGGGCCATCAATTTGCCAATTACTCGACTTGACGTTGAGTGCATGTAATGTGCCATCAGAGCAGGGCATGCCCTGGCCTGCAGGGGGTGCAGTTAGTGGAGGGGGGAGGGGGACGCAATGGGAGCCTTCAAGTGCCTTTAAATTGTTTCTTTTATTTGCCAAGTGTCTGTGGAACAATGCGGCATCAAATGCCACAGCTTGCCGCCCGCCATTGTCCTCCCATTCCTCTCCCCTCGCCATGTTGCTTCTAATTGCCATAATGCCCGTAGTCAGTAGCGAGATAGGGGAACAAGGGCGTAGGGGCGCAGGGTGCTGGAGTAACTTTGCTTGGTTTTCCGCTTTAACTTTGGTTACATGTCAACTTGGTCAGAAGGCTTCCGCCTTTTGGTGATGCAACAGCTGCAACTATTGTTGCTTCTAACTTTGCACAGTGTGCCCCGAAAGGCTCAGGAAACACTGAGAGAAATGTCTGGGTAATTCGATAGTTGTCTAATCATTTACCTAGGGGCACAAATGCGAGGAAGTTAGCTTAATTTCCACAATATGTAAAGCAAACTCAACTGGTGCATACCCTGTAATGCAGTGAATGCAGATCTGTACAATATTAACTCATAAAATACCGTAAAACATACTACCTCGTTAACTTTTTTCTCTCAGTGTATGCAGCAGAATGCGTGCATTAAGTCTTTTGACAGCTGGCAAAGTTTTTCGGGCGAGGCAACTTGAAGAGAATTTCTTAAAATTCTGCCCAATACAATTTTACCGGCTTTTGCTCATTGAAAACCAAAAAGTGGCCAAGGTGGCAATAAACTTGACTGCGATATTTGCGCATTTCCTGGACCACCTCAGCCACGATGCAGCAGCAACAACAACAACAACTGTTTGGCACTTGGTCACAGTTGAAGCATAAAATTGATTTTTAATTGAAAATTGCTTACATATTTCGTGTATGGGTATGTGTATCTGTTAGTGTGGCTGTTGCAGCTGTGTTTGTGTGTGTGGGTGTTGCAGCTATGTGTGTGTGGGCAAGATGCTGCAGGGGGGCAGCAGGTGGAAAGGGAGCAAGTTTGAAGTTGCCGGCATTGTTTTTTGGGTTTATGAAAAATTTAAACACACACACAAAAATGGCTGAGCGGAGCGAAGCTGCTTGCAGCGAGCAGGTGGCAAGTGACAAACAGCACGTTGCACGTTGCATGCAACAACAAGAAAGATACGCTGCAAGCGCTGCACGAACCGCCCGGCAAAGGCGCAGCGCAAATAACGCGCCAAACACGCGCGAGGGGTATGGGGACAGTGGGACAAACAGACAGCGCCGCACAATGGGCCAAGCTGGGCAGCCAACCAAACGGCGGCCAAGGCATTGAACTAGGTCAGGCTAGCGGCGAATTCGCCACATGTGCGGCGCCCCTGCAGCGCGAACAATGTGGAGCAGAGCATGCGCCCCAGCAACACGACACAAACGCGACACGAACAACTGTCGCCCCTGCGGCAAATTCGCCGTGGGCAATTCGCTATGCTGTTATCACGCGCCCCTCCTAAAGGGGCGGTTGCCTCACCTTCCGCGCTGCCCCTGCTCAGTTGAATTGTTTACTGCAATTTCCCTTTTGAATATCAATTGCATTTTATTGCAAGTGTATGAGGAGCTGCCAGCGCTCTACTCTACTCTGCTCTGCTCCGCTTTGTTTTGTTTTGTTTTGTTTTGTTTTGTGTTTTGTTTGCCGCATCGCGTGTGCCTCCCTTGCTGCTGCTCTTCGTGGTGCAACAACAACTACAACAACAGGAGTTACACAAACGCCAACAAGCTTGGTAAGTTTTCTTGCCATTTGGCTTTGTGTCGTGTGTCGTGTCCTGACATTGCCAAAAACCGCAAAAAAGCTCGTGCAGTGGTCGTTCTCCCACCGCCTCCCCCCCTCTCATGCTATTTCCCTCTATCTCACTCGCTTCGTGTCTTCAGTCATAAACAGCGTTCCGTTCTTGCTGCTTTTGTGGGGCATGTGCATGTAATTATTTTTGCGAAAATATTTCAATGCAAAATCCGAATATCATAGGCCTCGTTCTGTCCTCGTCCTCTCTCGTCCCTCCTCCCTCACCCATTCCCCCTTCATTCCTTCTCTTGCATACATTATGCACTTTTCCCTTTTATTTGACAGCGCGCAATGTATGTGACCGCGTTTGTCTTCCTTTTCTTCTTCTGCTCGACTTTGTTCCTTAAAGCGCGACAGTTATATTTCCCTTTTAGAATGAGAACAGCACAAAATTTTTAATTACATTTACCAAATGCGGCTACGACAATAAAACAAGAACAACAACAAATACAAGAACAATTTCATATGCAAATTGACGGCGAAACGAAAGGGAAACGAAACGAGGCAACTTAATGGCCAACAAATTCGAATCGAAAAGTGAATTTTCTCAGCTAAATATTTGTTTTTTCAGCGGCGAAAAGGCTTAACACAGTTACCAGTATAACCCCCATATAACATAGAGCACCCCTTGCATCTCCCTTACCTTGCCTGTAGTTGGCAGGCTCATTATCCAAGCAACTGCAGCACCTCGCCCGTTCTGGCAACTTATTTCTTTTTGCTGTGCAATGTAATGGGCGGAGTTTTGGTTTAAGCAAATGATAATTATCAAGCACACACAGTGGCACACACGCACACACAGGCATACACACGTGTGTGTATATTCTTATAAATATTTGCAAATATTTCTACTTAATTATACCCTGTAGATATTCGTTTTTGCAGGCAGCATTGAAAGGATCGGTAAGAGATTAAATATAATATGTGAGTTCCAACTCTTTCCTATATTATTCGCCCTGGGATATTATTTAATCTAGATAAATAGACAGATTAATAAAATTTTCCTTGAAAAAGAAAAAATCGAAAAGAGATATGATATAAATAAAGTTCCAACTCTATTCTTGATATATTCTTTTTAGAATAGGGACAATTAATAAAATAATAGAACCATTATTGTTGTGATCTTTGGTTATCAGATCCTATAATAATATTTTGATATTAACTCGATGATCTATTAATTTATTCAAATTCAACTATGATCGTTCGACTTAAGTAAAATTTAATTTGAATTAAGTAAACTTTTAAACGAATTAATTATATAAATTTGGGCTATAAGGTAAAGAAAGTAAGAAAGGAAGAGCAAATTATATTAATTTTTATTTTATATAATAAATATATTAAATGTCTATTTATATTTTATTTTATATTTTATTATGTTATTAAAACATTTATTTCGCAATTTACAGGGTATTTCTCAATTTCAATTCAAGGATCTTTTTTAATTTTAAGGCAACTGTGCAGCCAAAAGCCAAGAAACTGTGCACATAAACAAGTAGATAGAGCAGGAGGGGCAAAGAAGGCAGCACAGAGAGGGGAGTGTGGGTGCGTTGGAGAGGGGGGCACAGTGAATTCTCGCGCCCTCTGCAACTTTTGCGTTTACATTATTTTATTTAATTAGGTAAATGTATGCAAACGCACACACATTCAAACAAATAGGAGCACTCATACGCACACATAGGAAGGGTTGATTGTGAGGGGGGAAGTGGTACAACACATGTTGTTGTAATTACAACAAAGTTTAATAAAGCTGCCTACTGAGCTTGTAATTGTGCATATGCCTCAGCCCGACTCCGCGAGTGTGTGTGTGTGTGTTTATGTAAATGTGTGCATGTGTAAGAGAATGGGCGTGCCATAGCGCCATGATGGTGGGTGTATTAATTGTTGGCTGTAAAACTTTGCAGAAATTCATTTCGAACATTTAAATACCCAAAGCAGGCGCAAGTGTGCGAGAGTAGACCACAATTTGCAGCCTGTGCAATACGCAAAATCCTCTAATCAGCACAACCATCTCCCTGAGAGGTACCTGTTCTTGACGAACAAAGGTCTACTGTTGGCCTTATACGCTAAGCGGATATAAAAGTCCTTTCTAAGAAGAATATTTACAGCTCTCAGAGCTTAAAAACGTGAATGGAAGAAGAGAAGAGATAACGAATATACATTAAATTTTTAACAAACCATTTTTTTTTTTTTATTATTTTATGATTTATTAGACTTATATTCGAATAGCACAATGACTTTATTTTATACATAATAGACATTATTGCAGCACATTTGTATTTTCCTTTTTGTATGATAAGAAAAAAATGGAGTATGTAATAAATATTTAATATTCTAAATATCTTTAATGGTCTAGTCGATTGTGTGTTGATGTGAGTTTAAGGTTGGATCCACATTGTTCAAAAGTCCAAGGTTCAGAGAACTCTAAAGTTCAGATAATCGTGACACATGTGCTCTGCACATAGTTGCTTTTAAAGAATAATGAAATACTGGAGAATAGTCAGCAGAACAGCCACACAATTTTCAGACATTTCATCTTGACGTTTAAAAATCAACTGGTCCTCCAGTATAAAATATGATTTGCGTTGGGCCGATAAGTCTGAGGTTAACACATGCCAACACCAACAGGCTTATCATCAAAATATGTATTAAACATATATAGTAAGACGTTTTTAATAAATCTCTTGTTTTCAAAAGTTGTGTCATGTTTTATACTATATTATATGTGAATAAATATAGTAAATGAACAGTAATTGTGCCACCAGATAAAATGAAGAAGAAAGAAATTAAACCCTCGGCGAATTGAAGATATAATTCACTTGCAGCGTTTGGATGTCTGCATCCGCAATTATTCCTAGGTGTCCCTGGTTATCCGGATTAAAGATCCGAATGAGGTAACCCAAAGTAATCTTGCAACTCGCATATCACAAAAGAAAAAATAAATTTAATAATATAAATTATAAAAAATTAGGAGTAAAAAGAGCGCAGGCAGACAAAGCGAGAAATTAAAACGAAGGGTATAATAAATAATCCTAAATTTTCATGATTTCCTCAGATAATGCTTTGACTTTTTATTTTCAACATAAAATATTTATATAAACATTCATTAATATTTCAGTACATTCCTTTTTAAATCACTTAATTGCTTTTATAATAATCAGCATCATGCGGTGGACAATATCTATTAAACATTTCACGTCCTCTTTCTCCATAAACTTTCACCAATAAGGGCCTTTTCTCGTTTACTTGTAAGCAAATTTCTGGGTCCACTTCTCCATGGTCCTGGCAAGAGAACTGGAAAACCGTCAGCAATAAAAACAACAAAAACAACTGCTCCTCCAGCATACGATTGGAGATAAGCACACGCCGTAATCATAACGCATGATAATTACTATATAAAAAATACGTAAATACAGAAACTTATATGTATTTTCTTTGAAAAAACGAACGTATATTATCTCTGGTTCTCAAAATTTAGTAGATTACATATTCTATTGTATTTGTTAACATACGGTAAATAAGTTAGATTTTGACGCTGGCTGAAGGTTAGTTTCCAGTTGCTACAAAGCAAAGTATGCCGACAGAAAGTAACAAATAAGGTAGCTATCTTCGTCATACTACAAATTTAATTTCCTATGCAGCTTCCGTCTTCACTTAAATATAATAATACAAACAGTCTTAACATTATATATGACCAATTTATCTCCAAAATGTATATACCTTCTGAAAGTCCAGGGTATAAACATAAATATAAGTTTTTCTTCTCATGGATCATTTACTTGGATGTTATTTAGTTTATCAGTACCTTAGCCCAAGCATTCCATAAAATAATATTCAGGTTCATTTTTGATAATACTTTTTCTTTATTAATATTTTTTGTATTTGTTTTTGTGTGTTTTATACATTTTTTGTTGTTTGATTTTGTTTTTTTGTTTGTTTTTAGGTTTATTATATGTATATATATATATATCTGTATGTGTATGTATAATTATTTCCCGCATATCCATTTCGTGATACAACTCTCCCGCAATTACAACATGTGTGTTCGGCTTGTATAAACGATGATATACAATAGAAATGTCTATACAATTAAGGATACAAAAGTGGTTAACTTTAGGCTTAACGTATAAAGATGTCTTCCAGTAACTAATAGCAAGAGTCTGTTTTGTTTTTGATTTGTTTTGTTTTGTTTCGCTTGTTTAAAGATAGTGGGATAGTTAGATAGATTAGATTTAAAGTAAAAATCATAGTGGGATAGTAATGATAGTGTTAACGATTAAATATATATATATTTATATAGTACAATTTTAAATCACTTTGAACTTAGACTAAGCAGCTAACAAAGCAGGTAATAAAAATGAATAACCAAAGTCGAAATGGGAAATGGGGGGGGTCACAAATTAAAAACGCAAAATAAAATTGTTTAACAAAATTGCTTTTTTGCTTTTTCACTATCGCATCGCATAATACATTGAAGGCCATATGGAAAAATGTCGAGACTAAAGTGTAAACTGAATAATTAGCATTATTGTTAGCCAAGTCGATCAACACATCATTTTTCTAAACACTTTTTGAGCTTTTCATTTAATGTACTCTTTCTCTCTCATATGTAAATTATTTTTAAATTGTTTATAAATTTTTTTCTCGCATACGCCGAATGCCTGGCGATGTATTCATAGTCATATGTCATATAAAGATGCGTGTTCCGTATATACTATATGCGTATATATAGTTTTAGATTGATTAGCTAATGGAAATAACGTTTAAGTATGCGTGTCTGTGTCGGTCTGTCTGCATCTGCATCTGTTTTTCTGTATCTGTGTTTGTATTTGTGTATCTGTGTCGCTTCTTGCGTGTATATACATCAAAATATTTGACTGGCAATAGATCTTTGCTCGGTTTGTATAATTGTATAAAAGAAATTTAGCTACCGTCCGCGCGCAACTTAAATCAATCAAAAAATACTAGCACTTGCGACTGACCCACTGGCCACTGATTGCTCTGTTGTCTCTCTCCACCTGCACTCTTCTCTCCTACTTTCTCCTTCGCGTATCACTTGCCAAGGGGCCAGCATATCTATCTAAGCAGCGGAGCCGCACAAAGCCTTAAACTAGGGTATTTTTTATACAATGTCTCATTGTTTGCTTCTTTTCATATGTGTCTGTTTTGAGTTTGAGTTGGGGTATCTCTGACTATAACTGGACTGCTCTTCTAGCGCACTCGCGATGTGGGTCTGCAAGCAAGACGAAGGAGAGATATTAGTCACATAAGCTATAAAGATTATTCACACTCGACTCACCTGGAGGATGGGGTGACACTCTGTCGTTTGGGTGTATTCGGTGCTGTCGCCGCAGATCCGGGTCGACTATTCGGCGTACGTGCCCGACCGCCAGTGGGCGTTGTTGCTGGCGCTGATTTTGCTGCTGTTCCTCCAAGTGCAGAAGGCGTGCAGGCGATACTGTAACGTTTTGGCTGCACAATGCGACTGGGAGAACGTGTGCTGCACTTTCCACTGCTTGCTGCATCCTTTGCGCTGCTTACTCTGCACATTTGCGGGGACGGAGTGGAGGAGGGAGGTGTGGAAACATTAGCTGGCGAATTTTTACTCTGACTGACAGTCTTGACACGAGCAGGAGAAGGCTGCGTGACACCTGGCCTGGGACTTCTGCCACGACCAAGTCGAATAAAGAAAATTGCCATGCAAAATGAAAGTGAAAAAAGAAGAAACCAAAAAAGAAGACGACAAAACGAAATAGAATTTAGCAAAAATCATTTCCAAAACAGAAATTTTCACAGAAAAAAGAACAAGACCAATAGAAAAACCCAACACCAGAACAAACTCTCATCTCATCTCTCTCTATCCGTCGACACTCACCTTCCTGCTGGATAGCTGACCGGCCTGGGTATACGCGATTTCTGGGCGGAATTGGAGCCTGCCGATGTGGTCGATGTGGGCGTGGAACCGCCACTCTTGGTCGCCTGCTCGCTGGCCAGCTCCTTGAGCATGCTAGAGTCTTTACTCATCAGTTCCCACTGGATCTGCAGACGCTTGAAGCGATTGCTCTCGATCTTGCGCTGCTCGTGCACGTCCAGTGTCTCGCGTCGCTGCAGTGCAGCAATGGAAATGTTCGGCGAGTTGGGCGGCGTGGCAAAGCGTTTCGCATTCGCTGCAGTTGCAGCTGCAACATCATTAAACGATACCTTCTTCTGTTGGCTGAGCACGCGGCTTACCTCCTTCTTCAGAGCTGCCGCATCGTATTGCACCTGTTCGCCGGAAGACTCGAGAATTGCAGCAATCTCTGCATAATACTTGAGTTCAGAACGTGGCAGCGATGCCAGGAAGTTCTCGGCTCGCGCACGAGCATCCAAATCCTTGCGTGACAGGCGCTGCTTCACCTGCGGCTGCTGTTGCTGCTGCTGTTGCGCATGCTCCTCCTGCTCCTCAAACACCTCGGCCAGCTCGTCTGTCGAGCCGAGCGCATAATGATAGGGCGGCTCCTGCAGACTGCGTCGTTTCTCCAGCTTGGACAGCTGCTGTGTCTGCTTGGCCTCAATCATTGAGTTGCGCTTGGCCTTGCGGAGAATGCTGCGTGGCATGGGCTGTGGTGGTGGTGCTGCTGCTGCTGCTGCTGCTGTTGGCGTCTGTCCCGCATGCTGCTGCTGCTGCTGCTCATACTGATACACATACATTTGCTTGAGGGGATCAGCATCCGCCTCCGAGTCGGTGAGCAGCGTCGACGAGCCACGATAGCCCGAACTGGGTGGCTGACTAGAGCCCGAACTGGAGGCTTCGTCCAGCTGCGTCTGCATTTGCTGCAGACTCTTGGCACAGTCGCAGACATGTGAGCGATTGCGTCGGATCGGTGGCGACATGCAGAACAGTGGCCGTTGCGACAGCTCCGACTCCAATTGACCCGTAATCTGTCGCACCTCTGGAATGTGTTGCAACCTCCGGCGATACTCCACCGGCAGCAGCGTTGCCAGCGAATGCCAGTCGGCAATATGCTTGTAGTCTAGCGTCTTGAAGTGCTCATGCTCGTTGATGCTCTGACTGCTGCGCTGCTTCTTAAGCGAACCCGCCGTGCTGGCATCTGCGGGATTCTCCAGAGTCATTTTGTAATTGAAGGGCGAGAAAATCACATCCGAACTGGCGGAGTTGGTCTTGACAAAGCCCAGATCGGGCAGCGCATAGTTCGGATAGATGACATAGATTGGCGCATGCGACTGCTCGCCCAGATTGTGCAGTTTGGCCAGAAACGAGGGTGGCACACAACGATAGCGTTCGCTGAGGCTGCTGCGCGTGGTGCTCAGCGAGCCGCAGGATGTTTGCATGGAGCGTGTTATCATCTCCGAACTAGATGCGCAGGACAACGGACGTACCTTGGGCACCTGCGTCAACTGCTCCGAGTTGCTGGCCTCCGAGGACTGCTGACTGCTGCACTGCCCTGCGCCGACCGCCTGCGTCTGCGCAGCCAGCTGATAGAGCTGTGGATTGCGCAGCGGCATGCTGCGTCTGCGATGAGCCGGCGAATTGGTCGCAGTCAGTGATCCCGTCGAACTGGAGCTTGCGCCATCGTCATAGAACACTGCATCGCATCGTGTGCGCAGTTGACGCTTTGTTGGCGTCGCTGTGGTCGCTGAGCCTACCTCCTCGTAATTCTCATCCTCATCATGGCGACTCACAGCGGATCCTTTACCCGAATCATGCATGCTCTTTTTGCGCAAACGTTTCTCGAGCGAACCCCCGCTGCTACAGCTCGAGGCAGCTGCATCGCTGGAGGGCCAACAGCCCGAGGAGACGTCCATGCTGGTGGGCAGAGCACAGGCATGCCCCTCTTCCTCCTCCTGGTTGCAGCTGCTGCTGCTGCTCTTCTGCTTAATGAACAGCTTGACTAGATTGAAAGCAGCCGGATTGGAGCCGGAGATGTGCGAGACGGCGTTGGAGCCAAAGTTCTGACTGCCTTGAGTGGAGGACAATGCGCAACTGCAACGATGCTTGTGCCGGTGCGAGGAGTGCTGATGATGATGCTGCTGCTGTTGCTGCTGCTGTGGCGTTGGTGTAGGCGTGGCTGCTGACTCCTTATCCGACTGCTGTGGCTGCGACTGCTGCAACTGCTGTTGCTGTTGCTGTTCCTGCAGGCGCTCTGATATGGAGACACTGATCGAGATGGGCATCTGGCACATGGGCAGCAGATTGCGTGAACGTGATGTGCACGATTCCATGGTCGAAGTGCTGATGGCCTGTGAGACATTCAACGGTCCCGAACGATGCTTGGCCGGCGACTCGTCCGGCTGCTGCTGCTGCTGCTGCTGATCCTCCTGTTGATCCTTCTGCAAGCTGGCACTCAGCGCAATCACACGTTGCAGATTTGGCAGACTCATGCTCTTGCGCACACTGCACTGTGGCATGTGGCGGGTCAGTGTGATGGTCTCGGTGATGCCGTCATTGTTGTTGTTGCCCGAAGGATACCTGCGTGCGGGAGAGACAAGCAGAAGCGAGCGTCTTTAGACACATCGAGCGATTGTATTCGCACATTACAAATTTGTTGGCGGAAGGTAATTTTATGGTTGCAGATTGGTTTATGGTTTGTGGTTGCCCAGAAAGAAGGCAAGAAGTTGCATAACAATTGGGATAAACCCCTCACAAGGACGTCGAGTTAGGCCCGTGGGAGAAGATAAACGGAAACTACGCTGGCAATTCCGACTTTTTAACAGCCAATCTGGCGCTTCATCTTAAGAGTCACAGAAAGTGAATACTTCGAGAAATGAAAGGGTTGCGGAAAATCCAAATTGTGTTGACAATATTGCTAATCTCAATGCAAATTGTGTTGACAATATTGCTAGTCTCAATTTTACTAGTTCACACATGGAAACAACAACAATAATTATCTATACTTTTTCTGATATACAACAATAGTTTTCTGTGTAAGACTTTACTACTCTAATGCTTGACATCAGCAAGCACAAAGTGGAATATCTTGGCAAATGAAAGGGTAGCGTAAATTCCAGTGTATATACAAAATTGAATTTGCAGATATGTGTTATCATATGTATAAGTATAATCTTTCACTGATATTGTTTTATTTGCTAGTCTTTGTCACTATATTCTATCAAAAATAGATTGTTAAATATAACAAAGCAATAGCATATTTGCCTGAGTAATGTCGGTTATTCTAAGTGAATAAAAAAAAAAAAATTTAGATTATTTTCAACTTACTGAACATTTTGAGTATTGATTTGATTTGAGTAGCCTAAAGAGATGTTAGCAATAATACTGTCATCTTTCTCTAATACTGTTTTATTTCTATCGTCTATCCCCTTTCCAAGCTTGCTAACTTTGACTAACCTATACATATGCTATCTTTCTCTGATATAATACTTAAAAACATTATTTTGAATGGGTAATTGTGATCTGTGCCTCAGTTGAGTAAGCCAGCCCCAGCTCTGTTCCCCTTTACCGCAGCGAAAGGCAAATTTTGTGCGCCAGTTAAATGAAAGCAAATTGAACTAAATTAAAATGACCTCACTGCTGCATTTGCGGAGGAATCTGGAGGGAAGGAAGGAGGTGGAAAGTGCGGGCAGAGCAGTACAGCAGACATCCGCAATAAATATGAAGCTGGGCAGGCCAAAAACCAATCTGCGTTTTCATGATTGTGTGAGTGAGTGTGTGTAGGGGTTCTCCTCTCTCTCTCTCTCTCTCTCTCCTCTCTCTCTCACTCACCGCTGCAATTGAGTTTTCGCCTGCTTTTGCGGCGATTTGCAGAGGAACTGAAAAGATTGGGCCGAACGCGACATGGATACCTCCAGGGCCTTGTTACGCTTGACAATATCATCGAGATTGTTGTGCAAATTGATGCAGTTTTGTTTGTTCCGCACGCCGATGTCACATGGTTCCGCTGTGGAGAGAAAGAATAATAAATAGAGAGAGTTAATCAATAAATTCCATACGAAATGAGCTCATCACTTGCCATAGAAACTGTCGTCGGAATAGAGTACGCTGCCCTCAAAGGCAATGGTATAGTTATCCTTGTTACAGGTGAGTATAATATCGCCCTCATCCGGATAGGCATCCATATCGAGTGAGTCAACCGAAATGTGCGACTCCTTGACGGGCGAGAAGAGCAACTCCGATTTGCAGAAGGAGTTGTCGATGAGCTCATTGGTTGATGTTGTTGACGTCTGCGACATGTTGTGCGCCAGATGCTGCATGTTGCACAGCATGTTGCTGTGTTGCAGCTGCTGCTGCATCTGTTGTTGTTGTTGTTGTTGTTGTTGCTGATGCTGCTGTTGCTGTTGGTACAGCAACGATTGCTGCAATCGACTGTTGACCCCGCCCAGACTCTTGCAGTAGGCGGGCAACTGGGACAACAGCGAATGAATATCCTCGGTACGGAAGCTCTCCATGTCCGCCTCGGCTAGATTTGCATCCAGATTCTTGGCCAGATCTTCATAGTAAACCAGATCACCCATGGCATTGTACGATGCCGACAGAGAGCTGAGCACGCTGCGCTGCAGGCCGCCGCAACCATCTCGATAGCCATAGTCCAGGAACCACTGATAATCGGAATTGTCATGAGTAAAGTCTTGCGACGAGGCCAACGAACAGTTGTTGCCAACACCACCACCACCACCACCAATACCAACACCCCACCGATACCACCACCACCACATAGCATACCACCTACCCCATGTTGCAGTTGCTGCTGTTGCTGCGCTGATCGCTGCTGCTGCGGCCAGCGGGCGTTGTTGCATTGCTGTTGTAATCCGATTCGGGTGTCGCTGCTGCTGCCACATTTGCTGTTGCTGTTGTTGCCGCCATCGTGCGATTGCTCAGCAGAAAATTGTTGTTGTCGCAAGTGTCGTGTATAAAGCTGCTGCTGCTGCTGCTCTGCTGCCGTCGACGTTGTCGTCGTCGTTGCCCCCGCCAAGGAACAAGCTGTTGCTCACCTGCTCATTCAAGATGATGCTACGCAGCGCACTGTTGTACCTGTCCAAGTTGCTCAGCACAATCGCCACATTCTGTTTAAGGCTCTCGTCGCTCAGTTCGTCGCTGCCATCACCAACGTCGGCTGCAATGCTGGCATCGTCGTCGCAATACTGCTGCTGCTGCTGTTGCTGGCTGCTGTTGCTGTTGCTGTCGCAGCTGCTGTTGCTGATAGTACTGCAAATGCTGCTGCTGCAGCAAGCGATCGTTCAGCTGCTGCTGCTGCTGCTGATAGCGTTTGCCGTGGCACGTGGCAACATGCGCGAACAGCGAATTGTTTGGGCTGTTCAGCGGTTTGCGGTAATGCAACGGGGACTGTGGTGCCGACCCGGGGCCGCTGGCGCTGGCCAATGTTGTGTTGTATGCAGCCGTGTTGCCGTTCTGTTGCTTAACTGCGCTCAGTGGCAACTGTTGCTGTTGGGTCAAATTTGAAAGCAGGTGAAGATGCGTGTTGGGGTTAGTTTTAGAGTATGTTGGGTGAGTTGTGGTTGCGTTTGCGGGTTTGTTGTGTGATGGGAGGAATTGATTTTCGTTATGGCGGTTTATGTTACTGCGGATGTTGCTGATGTTGTTGTTGTCGTTGCTTGTTGAGAATTCTGTCATGCCACGTCGAAGTTTTAGTACTGCAAAGGAAGGAAAGAACAATTGCATATAATTAATAGATGAAAGTAATAAAAGAAGAATTGCAAAGAATTAATCAGTGTCATGTAAAATCATCTATGATTTACATATGTATATGATCTTTCATGGGCTACAAATAGTGTACAGAGTATTAATAAAAATCATATTATATCACATTTATATTTGTTATATATACTATTCTTATATTTTCAGGAAGTCTTCCAATTACACATGCAATTTTCAGAGAATTAATTAACTGTCATATAACATGATCTTTTAAGAACACTTTAAATTACACATGAAATTTACAGAGAATCAATTAACTGTCATATAACATGATTTTTTAAGAGATACAAATGGTTAATATGCTTAAGCTTTATATGGGAAAGCTATTCAATTATCTACGACGAAATTGACTCCTCCTCTTCCCAATAATAAAAGTCGAGCATTCTGACTAAGTTACGACTTTCAGACACATTAAAAACAATAAAAACTATTTGAAATATCTGAAAATTTCTTCCACTCTGCACTCTCCCTCTCTCTCTATTGCCCATCTGCAGTCAATTATCTAATAAGTTGCTGCAGTTGACTTGTCTCAATTAGACGTGGCATTACGTGGATGCCACTAATACGCATTAGCGTGCCGCACGTTTCTCTAGCCGTAAAAGTGACAGTTTCATCAGCCTCCAACGCGACGGGCGACGCGGCGTGACATGTTTCAATTAACTTTTATGATGTCACAGCCAGAGCCAGAGCCAGAGCAGTAAAAAGTAGAACAATGTCCCTCTGCCTTTCTGTACCTGCTGCTGCAGGCGACTCTAACTCCAACCCCATACCAAAAGCTATAGGCATAATTTTTATGCCAGCGAGATTTTTACGATGCAGCCCTAGGGGGAGTTCGAGACGGGGCCGCTTGGGGCCTGGCACAGGCCTATCGGGACCATAAAAACTTCTTTTAGCGACTTAGCGACGACGTTGCAACTTTGCGTTGCACATGCAACTCAGCTTAGCGTGAGGTCGTGGCGCTGCCATTGCCAATTAAAGGTTAAAGTTTAATCAGGCTACGACAGAGCGAGAGAGAGAGAGATAACGTGTCGAGCGACGGTTACCAGCCGCAAACGAAGAAGGGCAAATAAATTTTGGACTGAAAATGGCGCATTGCTATCGAGAGTGCACGAATACCGTCAGTGCACTCATTTGCATACGCAGATGGTCGTATTCATTTTTGAAAATTTATAATTAACTTTTAGTGTAAACAAAAGGCAATAGAATATCTCTCGCCTCTTTGACAGTTGTTTCGACTGTCTTCATTTGGTTTTAATGTCTATTTTAGCTAAAAATGGAAGATGTGGAAAATTACTGTAATGAGTTCAATAAACTGTTTACACTTTTGGAAAGATTCTAGAATATTGAACTTAAATCTGAAGGATTGAAGACTTAAACTAGTCGTATTTGGGAAACTAGTCATGGAAGAGTAGTTCTATAGTTATTATTATTATTGTTAATATTTTTAAATAGAACTTCAGTTTAGTTAAGGGTTTAATATGCTCCACAATAATTGTTAGTGGAGTAGAAGTTCCCCAATTATCATTCTCTTTGTATAAGATGAAATTTCAGTTCAGCCAAGGGTTTTTGAATGATATATTTTTAATTGTTAAACTCTGGATACATTAAGTATAATGTGTAATATGCATAATAATAGCAGCCTTAATGAAAACACAAACACACTCGGGTGTGTCTCAAGTGAAGGGTACTCATGGAGCTAGAGATTATTTATGGAAAATAAACTGCAGCAAGGTCTCTTGTATATAGTTCGTGCTAAAGAGTTGAATAGCGGACCCCACTTGGCTTCCATTACAATCAATTAGAGCTTAATTGAAGGCAGTCGGGAGTCGGGAAAGAGAAGCCCGGCAAGAGTAAAAAATAATATTGGCGCTGCTTTTTGCCATATCAAATATTTGAAGGGGCAAAGCAACGAGTAAAATATACACAAAAAAGGCAAAAAAACAACAATATTAAAAACAATAAGAAAAGAAAAAGAAAAACGACTTAAGACTGCGCACCTTGTGTCATATTTGGGCCAACAAAATTATTATTGTTGCTGTTGTTGATGTTGTTATTGTTATTGATGATGTTGTTGTTGTTATTGCGATTGTTGTTCCAATAGTCATTGTCATTGTTGTTGTTGACATTGCCATCAAACTGTTGTTGTTGCTGGTGTTGTTGTTGCTGTTGTTGGCGTGCAGGCGCAGCTGCATTAAATATTGTTGATTGCAGGTCAAGCCCGCTGAAGTTGTTGTTGGTTTTCTAGGCGCAGTTGGCATTGCCACGCCCTGATCACGCAGCTGCTGCTGCAGGCGACGACGCTGCAACAATTGCTGTTGCAGCAGATGCAACTGTTGCTGCTGCATGCGTTGATAGTAGCGTATCTGCTGCAATTGCTGCGGTGTCAGCCTGCTGTTGCTCTGTTGTCGCAGATGTTGCTGCTGTTGTTGTTGTTGTTGTCGTAGTTGCATATGTTGCTGCTGGTGTTGCTGGGGTGCATAATAGTTCTCCTTGGAGGAGCTGCTGCTGTCACAGCCACTGCTTGTGCTGCTGCTGTTGCTGTTGCCAGCAACATGTTGCCAGCAGTGCGTTGTGTTGCCATTGGCATCTGTGCTGCTGTTGCCATTGTTGTTCTTGTTGTTGCTGCTGTTGTTGTGCGGGCATTCAATGCCTGGGCTGACACAGGCCGCACATCGCTGCTGCTGTTGCTGACGTTGCAGCTTGGAAATGTCTACGAAACGCATAATGAAGGCGAGCAGAAGCAACAACATCGAGTTGCAAATGCTCGCATCAAATGTTGCTGCAACAAATGTTGCCCGCGGCTGCTGCTGCTGCTGTTGATGTTATTTTTGGCCCGTTTGGACCAACGCAGTTTGGCTTTGTACTTTTCCTATAGATTCTCTCTGTCTCTCTCTCTCTTTCTCTCACTTATGGTTTATTCACTTGTTGCCAAGTTCTTGGGGCAATCTCGCGGTATTATTCAGTTATTTTTGGTTTATTTTTTTCTGTTGTCTTTCTTTAAGGGTTCAACTCCTGCTCCATCGATCGGTTCCTCATTTTGTTTGTGTTTTCCCTTTACTTCGCCGATCGACTCGATTTGAGTTTTTCGGTCTTTTCGCTTTCCCGATGCTTTTCACACTGCACTTTTCATTTGGATTTCGACGTACAATTTTCTATTTATAAACATTGTTTTGCTTTTATGCGTAAGTTTCTCTGCAAGGCACAAGCACTATTATAGTCGGTGAATGTGTGAGTGTGTGTGTGTTGTGTGTGTACAGTCAGCAAGTTTTAGATTTGTGTGTGTTTCATGTTCGTGCTAGAGAACATATAAAACTAATTTATGAGTTTTCAGCATTCAAATCCTTGGAACAAAAATGTTTTCATAAGCTAAACACAAGTTGGAATTCTGTTTTTGGTGCTTTTTGTTTAGAGAAAGAGAGAGACTGATTAAGGGGGAAATATTCTCAGAAAGTTGCCGACAAAGTTTTACAAATGAAAAACAAGAGATAGAATTTGAGAAATTTTTAAAGAGTTGCCATCTCTTTAAAATGAAAGACTCTCGCTAAAATGCTAATGATATAAGAGCAGCAGTTAAGGACTCCAACTCTATCTACCCCTAACATGTAATCTCATAATTGATTTTTTTCTGCAATCCCCTTAACTTTTGGCAAACCGAGTAAAGTTTAATGTGGCGGAAATCCGCATTTTACATAAATTAGAACGGAAATGTTTGCTGCACTTGTTTTACCTTGGAAACCTAGGAAACTCTTTCCAATAACAACAACTAAAACCGCTAGGGAACTGTTAAATTTAAACAGAAATAGATAAATAAAACCAACTGAAATTTGCTGCAATATTTGGCTTGCAATTGAAATGGATATAGAGCATAGTAAGAGAAGAAGACAAAGAAGAAGCAGCGCAAATTATTTCTAGGAATATTTATGTGAATAAACATTGAATATAAACTCAATGTCGCCACAAATGTGCCAAAGAAAAAGTGCCGCCTTTGCCAGGTGTTTGACATTTTTGATGAGTGACATCAGCCAAAGAAAGAGAGACAAAGTATGCAAAACATTGCTGATAAATACATAACATAAATAAATATATACATATATCAGTTATATATCGTATATAAATGTATTTAGCATAAGCACTGCTGAAGACTGGCAACTTAGTTGGGAGAGGGGGGTTAAATTCAGGGAAAATAACATGAGATTAACGCACGTCTCGACTTTGGACACGCCCAGTTTAGTTTTTGGGGGTGTGTGTATGTAATTGCGACGTGCACAGCACTAAAGACAAAGGAACAAAAAGAGAAAGTTACCTAAGACAAGGAAAACAAGAGCGACATAATAGAGAGTGCACGACTTGAAGTAACCCTGTAGATAGTTTGGGAAAGTGAAAAAAGTTGAAAAGCTCAAGGGAAATACAACTTTGTTGTGGACCTAAGCCATAAAGAAATATTCTATAATAATAATACTAAAGAATGATTAAAGATTTAACGTTCTCTTTGTAAAATGAACTTATTCTACAACTGTAAAGTCTAAAATAAACTTTGTTGTGAACCTAAGCCATAAAGAACACAATTACTGAGATATGGAGAACTTCTTACTGTACAGACAATCAATAGCTTATTTTACATTTGTTTAACAGGCGACTTGGTATTTTCAGCTACTTTTTCCATTGTCTACGTTGTTATACCCACTTTACACACCCCTAATAGCTACAGGGTATAATAAGGACTGGCCAGACATTATCGAAAGGCACTCGGCAGCGCAAACGCAAAAAATGCTTGAAACAAGGACCTCGAAGTGCGTCTTATTATATGTTTGCTAGCAGCAGCAGCAACAATGGCAGCAGAAGCAAAATGGCTGCCACTGGCCACAGAAACGGAGCAAGTGTGAGGTTAAGCCAACTGGCAGCCTGCCAAGAGCAAACACAGTGCAAAGAGTAGGAAAGGTGGAGGGTGGAGGGGAAAGGGGACGGAGGTGAAGCCACCCGACGAAAGGAAAACAACTCGTAGCATCTTCTTGCAGTCAATCGATAAATTCAATGGCTGCTCGAGAAGTTTTCCAAATCATAAACAGACGCAAAGGCAACGCAACGAGGCAAACTGAGTGAGCAGCAAATTCATTTGGCATTCACATTTTGCACCTTCGTGCACAGTCTGGAAATAGATGTTGCACGTTGCAAGGTATGCTGCAGGCACAACACTTGCAGCGTCTGTTGGCAATTAAAATCTTTTAAATACACATCTGCTACGTGAAGTTCAATCACATTTTGAACTTTTTCCACGCTGGACCACATGACGCACAGCGTGCATGTGTGCGTGTGTGTGTGTGTGCAGCAAACTGCCAATGCAACTTGCAACTGGTAGAAACTTTCATGGCAGGCTGACGTCAGCCAACGACGTATCGTCAGGGCTCGACGAATTTGATGCTCTACAGAATAGAATAAGTTCTTTTTTGCGTTTTAGTTCAACGCACTTGTTGGCCTACATTGCAACTTGCACCATGCCTGCCTCTCTGCCTGCCTCTGTCCCTGCTCCAACCCACCGCTACCCCTTCCCTGACTCTATCGGTCTCTCTCTCAGGCAGCGACAATTAAATAACTCATTGCATAGATGCCAGATACAAAGATACAAATAAAAAACTATCTACGGCTGCTGGTGATGCTGCTTCTATTTTCTAGCACAATTGCAATTACGAAATCGCTCGCTATGCGGAAGCCAATTGAGAGATCTAAAATAAAATTAAATAAAAAAAAAGAAACGAAACGAAGCGAAGAAAAGTGTCGATTTCTCTATGAAGTGCAAAGTGCAGTTGCTTCTTATCGCTGCGGGCAACATTTCGTTGCTGATTTATGGCAGATAAGATAAGCTAAAATACATTGGCCAAGACAAGAAATTCAAGACTAGCAGAGAAATGGCACTAGTTTATAGAGATAGTCATGGATATGTACATATGTATAGAGTATATTTATAATATACTATCGAACTGCTACCACTTTTTAGCTTAAGTTATTTATATTGAAATGTTTTTTATTTGAATCACTTTCGATTGCAGCTGGAGGGAGAAGGATGATCTCATTTCCGATTGCAGAAAACTCATAAATGTATCATAAATTATTTCACACTGTTTGCTTTCGTTTTACAGTTATCAACTCCATACACGGCCGGCGTTGATAGATGGAACAGCAGATATCAAATTATTATTTGCTTGCTGTAGACTTCTTTGTTTGCAACGTTTGCAACGCGTTGCAAGCAGTCGAGAAGTCAATTGAACCAGTATATCTGGTGGATATAATAACACACACTTGATGTGGCGTGGCGTGATGTTCGCCCACGCACACACTCGCACACACACGTAGTATAGACGCGTTCACTCACACGTAGCACGCACTTAATTGGGGATTTGATTTAATTTGCCCGAAGGGGGTTAATTGTATCTAAGAGGCATCTTTTAAGATACTATATCTGTATGTTTGTATAAATTATATATGTTGTTTTATGGCACATGAAAAAAACCGAACTGAAAAATGTTTTCACAACACAAACGACACGTCGCACATTTTCACGGTAGCACAAGCCCAAGGAGACTGACGGGAAAATACGCGAGCAACGCGAGCGAGCGAGCTGCGATGCGTCCACCAAAAGCAACAGCAACAGCAACAACAACAACAACAACAAGCACAGAGGGCATGAGCGAACGCTGGCGACGTTGTTGGCGACGACTACAAAGCGACGACCGATGCGACGACGATGTGTGGCAATCTCTCCCAGCTCTTTGCTGTGTGCGTGTGTGTGTCTGCCTTTACTTGGGGCGCCTCCCAGTGTGTGCTACTGCGAGTGCAAGTCTTTGCATTTGTATGTGTGAATAGAATAAAAGCCGAAAAGTGCCGAGAGCAGGGCAGAGCTGAGAGCTTGGCTGAGCTGAGCGCATTCGATGATTATACAATGTGCAACAGCAACTAACCCCAAAATGCGATAAAAAGTGAAAATGATACGAACGATACAAAGGAAAAGCTAATTTCCATCAATTCACTGTGAAAAATGCACATTGAGGTGAGAAAACTACGGAAAGGGACATACGTAAAATAAAAGATTCTATTTTAAAATTTTAATATCGATATTATTGTTGTAAAGATTTCGATAGTTCATAGCGCAATTGATAGTTGTCGATTTACATATTTAAAATTTATTTCTTGATGGCCGAATTTTATAAAAACTCAATTGGAATATTAAATAAACAATTTAGAAGTTGTCACTATCGATATTTTTATTACTAACAATGCGATAGTTGTATCATCATTAATAGAAGTCGTTTATAATTATCAAATATAATTATTAAGTTCTTTTGGATATAAGGAATTGGAAAACTAAAAAATCAAACCACAATATGAATGAAATTTAAACATATTTAAATAATTTTAAAAATTCCATATGTCTATTAAAATATAATATGCAATGCAATGCACATGTATTTTTACCATATCACATAATAAATTTGGATTTATGGCCGCAACTAATGAGTCGCACGATAAGCCATTTGCTCACAGATAGCGTTTCGCTCAAGTGGAATTCGAGTAGGGTAGCCTCGCACATCCATAGACCCTATATCAGGTCACACAGAGGAAGAGGGAAAGGGAGAGGGAGAAGGAGAGAAAGTGCCAGCAACGAGGGTGCATAATGAGTGCGCAGCCGGTGGCTTCCGGCAGGATATATGTATGTACTCGTGTATGCCAGCATGCAAGATCGTGCGCTGACACTGCGCATGTGCGCGTGCCATGACTCAATAAACATCTGCGTTGCAGTCACGAGGGGGCAAATAGGCAAGGAGGGGGGGCACACAAGTGGGTGCAAGTGCTTTTTAATGATGGAAAGCGAGCGACTCACACAGACTGAGAGTTTTCCCAATAAAACAATTACAAATGCGCATAAATTGTAAGAGAAATCCAATAAGGGCGTAATATTATGGCATACACGCCCCATGTATCTGTCTACGTCACTGGCAAACAAATAAATAAACATTGCGAGAGACCCTCGCAGCGGCATTATCAGACAACTTTTAAGTAATTCGAATAACAATAATAACAATTTCACAAAGAGAGAGAGAGAGAGAGAGAGAGCGAACGACTTGTTTACTTAGATACGCAAAAATGCTATAAAGTATCCGTATCTCACAGATACAACGACGATGCTTAATGAAATTCATGTCTTTTGTCTGCGACTTTAATTATTACATTTTTTCTTTTTCAACCACGGAGAGCGCAAAGTGAGGTCACTCACGCAATCCATAAATTGATATATGTACTATATGTGAATCAGACGCAGCCGCCAGACGGAAACGAGAGCGAGAGAGAACAATCAACAATGTTTACATTCGAAATGTAACGGAGCGAGTGAAAAACCAACGAGAATGAAAGAGAATTCCAGATTTTTCATAGCATGCTTTTAGGTGCTGCATTAAAACAATCTAATTGGACATTTGAGAAATTTCAACCTAAATCACTCATTTTCATAAAAAACGAATTTAACTATTTATATTTCCTATGATTATATTTCCTGCTAATCGATATCAATCTGACCTTACTCCATCCACACTCTCATTTGCAGGTAATACGATTCTAATTATCGCACATTCATTTATATTGAACTTTTCCCAGCTAGATTTACTAACTTGGTGACACGTCGACTTGGCGCCTCTCGCTTTATAATCGAATTTCATTTATACCCAAGCCGTCTCAACGTGACTCATCGCATGCATTTCAAAGTCATCTATGACAAACTCACAATTTTCATCCCCTGCCGCACGGCGACTTCAACGCAAAATGGTCGCAAATTAGCGAAAAAGAAAATAATAATAAGAGCAACAACAACAAGAGCAGGCGCCATTCGACCACCCTTGGCTTTGGGGGCCTCCTACTTGCTTCAATTGCTGCGCACAAAAATAAATTACCAAGTAAACAAAGTAGAAAACGAAAACGAAAACGACGACAAAGACAAAGACAAACATCAATGATGGAGAAGAAGAACTGAAACTGTTCGCGGTGGGTCAACAAGGATTGCTCTTTGCCCCCAGAGCTGATCTTTGGATCACCCAAGTGGGCAGATTTAAATGAAATTCAATTAGCAGAATAAGAACGGAGAGCTTAGTTAAGAATGATGAGTAAACATAACAAATATAAATAGATCTTCAAGGCTTTGGAATGATTTAAAGTGTAACTTCATCAAGATCTCTTGGAATATGCAGATTTACAAATGATATTCTAAAGGGAATATCATGAAATTTTAATGGATCGTAAATACCATAACGCCTTCTTTTTTAATTAGAAAATCAATATTCCCAAAATTCAATTTTCATATAAATGGCAAAAGCTTCAAATTA
Source organism: Zaprionus nigranus (assembly GCA_018903425.1). NCBI lineage: Eukaryota > Metazoa > Arthropoda > Insecta > Diptera > Drosophilidae > Zaprionus > Zaprionus nigranus. Next base: position 5,694,269 of record JAEIGD010000003.1, on the reverse strand, counting down.
CCAGCGTGATAAATGACCTAATGCCTAATGTCTTATGTGTTATGCCTCATATAGTATATCCAGGCAGAGGACAAAGCATCTTTTGTGGCTCACTTGAGGAAAATATTTAATGACATATTTAATTTCCAAACGGATCGTAATTATGTCAGCACAGCAGAATAATAAATCGCTGCTCATTGGCGCGTCCAGAGAAAGGGTGTCCCCCTTTTCCTGGTGCCCCCAGTCAAGCAGTTCATGCACCACATGTGGCAACAAGCTAATTAAAGCAACGATTGTTGGGGCCAGTCGGCCCTGAAGGACCAGGGTGTTAAATCTGTTGAACTGTTTACTTAACATATTTATATATAAAGAGAAGGAGGAGTAGATCGCCTCGCTTGCCACAAGCAACGATGGCAAATTACGCACCCGCCGCGCAGCAGCTGCCATGCCTCAATTGTGGCAATGTCAGTTCTTGTTTCTTGAGACAGTGGCAAATGTTGCAACATCAAATGACAGCGACAACAACAATCTGTCGTACGTCAACTGGCATCTTGTCGATAGCGCGCAGTACGCACCACCACCACCACCACCACATGCCACAGATACCGAAAATATCTTTCACATCAAGGCAAATTGCGTAAAGTTTGTTTTTTTGTAGCACTCAAAGTGAAAGTCATTTGCCATCGGCTGAATAGTGCGTAATAACCGGGTATCGCCAGTGCCGGGAGTACTCATAGTGCTTAAGTACTCTTGCCATGCGGAATACTCTGCTCTAGCGCGCCACAAGATCGAGCTAATCAATCCGACGCGCTGCGGCACGACCAACGCAATGGGGCGTTGCAAATGCGACGCGGCGATGCAACGTAAGGCGACATGACAAGCGACAAACCCTCCCCCCTTCCACGTTGCAACATATGTGTGGAACTGCAACATCGATTGTCGTTTAGCGGCAAATATGCATGTGTACACTGGGAGAAAGAAATGTGTGGAACCCACAATTTCAGAGCATACAGAAAGCTTAATGTTCATTTAGCCTCAAATTTCAATTTCATGTTTTATTTTCATACCTAACTTTTCTCGCAGTGTAACTGCACAAATTGCTGAACACTTCCAATGACTCTTCATACCACACACATAAACAACAAAAAACCAACAAAATAAACTAAAAAAAGCCAACAAAATGTCAACTCTTGAAAATTTCAACCAGTTTTCGCAATCATCCCATTAAATTTGACTTTAAATATTGACGGCGATAGGAAAACTTGAAAACACACCAAACTGGCTGCATAACGAGACAAGGCTAATTAAATTTGGAAATAATTTACCGATAAATAATGTACATATTGATAAAGATAAATTGTTTAGTTTTTAATTTAGATTCGCTTTTTGTGAATATTGAATAAAACGTGAATTTCATGGCATACTCGTAAACTTGCTGTGCTTGCCTTTAACGGCACTTACGACATGATGTTACATTATATGCTATTGTAACAGATAAGAATTGCCATATTATATGCATAGTATCCCACTCAGATTGATGGATGATGTGGCTTTAATTGAATTCATGGCTAGCCGTGATCACGATTCTTTGTAGCTACCAAACTGGTTGCTAGGGTCGCGTGACTGACTCGCGAGCGATCGATCCATGACACATTTGTGACTAAGCTGCATCGGGCAACTGACCACGGACAGACGGACGGATTGGACCACACGGCAGCAGGCAGTTGGTGGGTCATATCACGTATCACTTATTGTTCTATTGGTATGTAAAACCCGTCAATTATCTAGTGATTAGCGGTAACCAAGGCGATTATAGTCAACGTTGAATAGGGAAATTTTTTCATATGACATGATAGCCATATCTACATATTATATGCATGTAATTGTGTAGAGTTTAACGACTGTGCGACTGTTGACCGGCCCCCACATCGACACACTGACCTAGAACAAAGATATACACATGATGAAATCAAAAGATCTGTCGTGTATATCGTACAGTTTATTGAATAGTTAAATGTTGGTAAAATGACAAAGCTTAACATAACATTTTGCGTAGTACAGATTCGGAAATTCTTAGGAGCGCTTCCACTGACAATGAGAGAATCCTTTTTCTTAATCAGTTTTAAACTTAAACATGTTGCAAGGCGTTACAAATGAAGTTAAATATATATAATGTTAATGCAATATGAAATAAGATAGTCAGGGTTTTTAGGCGACACAGTCGCGTGATTGATAGAATAGAATGTAACCCGTCTCTGAGGACTTGTGGATATCAGATGTTAATCCGTAGAAGTCCTCGATGGTCGATGCTTCGATCTTGTCGACCATGTCGTCGTCGAAGAGTAGCCACAGTCCGTGGCTCTTTACAATACTTATATAATGACCCCGATTTGGTCCCGATCCACAGTGAATGACCACAGCAGTGAGATCGTACAGTCGATCTGGATTGACAGCATCATCCGATGTGTTGAATAGCCGCAACTCAAGCGGAAAGACAACGCGATGCGACACCTTGATGTGGCGATTGAATTGTTCCATATACTTGAAACGCTTCAGATGCAGTGCCAGTATCATGGGCAACTTCTTGACCCTCATACGCTTCTGCGCCTCCTGATAGCTGCAGCAATTGTCACACTTGAACTTGTTGTCCGAGCAGAGTGTTTCCGTGTTGCTAAAACAGCGCAAGCAGTGCGTGATCGATGTGTTCTGATCCACATCGACCTGCAGATCGAAGAAGTTCTCATCCTTGCTGCTCACCGTCTCGCAGTTTAGGCAACGTGTCTCCGATGTCAAAATACCCTGGAAGATCTCATGCACCCAAGTGGGTTCCGTGTTTGCGCCATTGGTCTGTGTGATGGGCGTCACTGTGGCAGTCAGACCACCATTTCCATCCAGGACACTAGTAGTGCCGCTTAGCGAACCCGTCGAGTTACTGCAGTTGCCATTGGTGGCTGTCGAATTAGACGTTGAGGTCGATGTAGAGTTGGAGGAATTCGAATTCGAGTTGGACTTTTTTTGTGGCTCTCCCACCGTGGCGACAGTTGTTGTGGTGTTACCATTTCCGTTACCCGCGCCATTAGTTGCTTTGCCAGTGTTGCGCTCCGCCAGAATAATCTCATTGATGTGATTGATCAGGAAGTTGAGGAACTCATGTGCATCTTGCTGCATATAATTGTCGAATTCCTCCTTTTCCTTGCGCAATCGAGTTATAAACTTCTTTGGCGCAATCGAGCCCACCTTCTTCTTCTGTGTGGCAATACTATAGAAGAGATCAGCAAGGCACGAGAGCAACGTCTCCTTGGGCCGCTTGTTCTTGGCCTTGTACTCGAGGACCTTCTCACGAAATGGCTTGCAGAAGTAGAGGGCCTGCAGCACCGAGTTACTGTAGCAGGTATTCCCGAAGTTCACCAGCCCGAAGTAGTGCTCGTTCGGTGGAAACAGATCGGAGCCGATCTCACGCTCCAGCTGCGAGACGTTGGCGCCCATGGTAGCTACAGGGGCTGCCGCGGCACAGCGGTACAGAAAACCCCACACTGTGCAAGCTTAGTATCGATTATCACAAACAGTATTCGGTAATCTATGGGCGAGTTATCGTTATCGATTACGTTTAGGCTATCGGAAATTTAATGAACCACTCTGTGTTGTCGCTGCTCTTCGATTTTAGTATTATCTTATTTATTTTGTCTACTTAGATTTGCATGATTTGATTTTGTTTGGTTTTTAGTATATTTTGATTTAGTTCTTATTTTTTGGGTTGAGGCAGATGCGCAAAACACTTTTCTATTTTGTCTGAAAATAAATAATTTTGAAGAGGGGATACACGTGAGTTTCTTTCGCATATATAACACAAACGACAAAATTATAAATATTTTAATGTTAACATTGCTTTCATTTCGTTCTTTTTTATGGGATTTCTTTTTTAAAAACTAAGCAATACAAATTAAGCATAAACTAACGGAAAGGAAAATGAAATTTTGGAAATCTATTCCGCAACTATCCCCTCTCCAAAATACACATATATATTTTCAAACATCTGTGTTTCACATTAGCCGACACGCGCGTTTTCTATTTAAGATCACTTTTTCGAATATTATAGAATTTATTTCAAATATTTTGTGAATTGTAAATAATTATTTGAATGCAGCAAAAAATTGTTTAAAGATTTTGTCAATAAATTAAAAGCAATTGTGGAAATATTTAAAATAATTTATTATGTGTTTAATTTTTAGATGTTTGGATTAATTTAAACTTGGCTTATTTATACTACCGAAATATGTTATAAGAACTGAATCAAGGATTAAGTTGAGCAGCAATATGCAATGATCTCGAATAGCAGACACTAGCACATATGCTTGAATAAATTACATATACTTTCCAATTCAGTATGTGAATATACGAGTATAATATTTCAAAGTTGTATACTCCTTCATATAGCATACTTTTTGGAACGACAAAACTTGTGTTTTCAAAGTTACGGACTCGATTGAAAGAGATGCCCTTTAATATCTTTATTACCACACTATACAAAACCTTATCGTGGGAGATCTACAATTAGATGAATCATTGGCAAACATCTAATTGATTTCACCTAAGTCAAGCCATTTTGCATTCTTAACTGACCCACTTGCACCAAGTTCCACGACATACATATGACTGGATGGGTTAAAAATAGTTCGAATTTTATGGACGGTTAATGGCATGGGCGGTGATTTTTCAGAAAACCGCTACAAGTGAGATGGGAAAATTCCGCACATTTGTGACGTCCCAACGGCGAGTGCCGGTCGTGTGCCAATGGCAAAGCCGGCGCAAGTTCTAGCCGGCGATATAAAAGTCTTGGCACAAGCCAGATGTTACACAGAACTCAACACCAACTCGTGAAAACAAGATTACAGAGAAACCTATAGTGGAGCACAAGTTGCAAACGAAAAAATTATTTGTTTATCAATACAATCCTAAAGGGGGGATCACAAAGTGCAAACAGAAAGTTCTTTGGATTTCAAATTCCTGTTAAAATCCAAACTTAAGAGAAGCCTATAAACAACTTTTAAGGACTCACTTCACAAGGAGCTAGCGAGTTCATTCGTTGTCTGTTATCAAAACACACCAAGTTGGATAAATTTTCAGTCGTCTTCGCAACCCAAAACTCTTATGCTATACGCCAGAACGGACCCATCAACTATTCAAATGCAGGGCTGCGATATCCAGTGGAGCCAGTAAATAATCTGTCGGGAAAACTACTAAAGATCCTGACTTAAAATTTACACGACTCAAGCTCAAGCTCATCACTAACAATGTTCAGCTGCACCTGCCTTTGCTAGATATAAGTCTTACTTTTAAAAATATTGTATAATCAAAAGTAGAAAAGAAGTTTTACACTTTTGCATTTAACTTAATACTTGTAATTAAGTTGAAAACAAAAATCCATTAAATGGAACAAATTCTGTAATAAATCACAACTAAAACTACAAATTGATCTTTTTAATATCGAATGGAGGGAATCAGCTCAGAACAGTTATCGATTGATGTGTGGGAAAGTTGATCATTCCTTACTTGGTGACTGAACATATTATAAAACCGTTACTTGGAATCGATTTGTTCTAATTTAACCTATATCTATAATCAGGTTTATCTTTTTTAACTGAAATAAAGTTATTCTAATACGCCGTTTTAACATTCGCTGTTTAAATATATTTTTTAAACATTTCTTAATGACAACACTGAATACTAAACTATTACTATACAACAAAAATAAACTAAGACATTTTTATTCTGAATTTTCTTAAGTTCACAAGATCATCTCAACAAATTTCCTTAAGAAACGAAATTCTGGATGGACTTTTCCCAATACGTTAACACTCCATTCAATAGTTTTCTATTAGAATTGCCCAGGTAACCCGTTTTCAATTGATGAACAAAAACAATACGACTTGACGATAGTCAAGCGTGGGAAATCTCACAATCACGCCGTAGACAAGTATCAATTGATATAAAACTCGCAGTAACTTGCAATCGCCACACAGTCGTTCAACGAAATGCAATCAATCGTAAGTATCACAACATACAATTAAACTACAATTAATATCGGTTACTAAACCAGTTTTAATCTTTCAGATGTTTCTTGTTGTTCTCTTGGGTTGTTTATGCCTTTCAACTCTGGCGCTGCCCGTAAAGGATAGTGAAAGGATTAACTCAATGCAATTGTCTAGCACACTTGCACCTAACACAAATGGAACTGTCATCATTCCCACTATCATACCAATCACAGCATCTACAGTAGATGTGCAACAGGAAAAGCATAATGACAAATCAACCACTTTAGCACCACGTGTCAACTCAACAGGAATACTCTCTACGGATTCGACCTATGATATTCAGAAGAACTCTACAACTGATGATGAGCCCTGCCCTACTGCCATTAGTTCAAGACTACCGGCTACCCTGCTTAAGATCCTTGTAATGATGGGTTAATGTCCAACCGCATCCATCGATCCCAGCTGGGCTAGTAACCAACATCTAGTTCTCACAACTATTGGCTATTATTGTATCGTATTGACTTTTAATTTGTTACATTATCAATTTAAATACCCGACTAAAATAATTGCAATAAAGTACTTATATTGGGAACCACCAAAGTGCAGACAGTTATAATTATTATCTTGAATATAATTACATTCTGCTGTTTAAATATATTTGTTAAACAATTCTTAATGACTTAACAGTCGATACTAAACTATTACTATACATCAAAAATCAAGTTCATCTCAACAAATTTCCTTAAGAAACGAAATTCTGGATGGACTTTTCTCAATACGTTAACACTCCATTCAACAGTTTTCTTTTAGAATTGCCTAGGTAACCCGTTTTCAATAAATACACAAATACGATACGACTTGACGACAGTCAAGCGTGGGAAATGCCTACGTAAGACAAGTATCAATTGATATAAAACTCGCAGTAACTTGCAATCGCCACACAGTCGTTCAGCGAAATGCAATCAATCGTAAGTATCGCAACCTACAATTAAACTACCATTGATATCGGTTAATAAACGAGTTTTAATCTTTCAGATGTTCCTTGTTGTTCTCTTGGGTTGTTTATCCCTTTCAACTCTGGCGCTGCCTGTAAAGGATAGTGAAAGGATTAACTCAATGCAATTGTCTAGCATACTTGCACCTAACAGAAATGGAACTGTCATCAATCTCACTATCACACCAATCACAGAATCTACAGTAGATGTGCAACAGGAAAATCATGATGACAAATCAACCACATTAGCACCACGTGCCAACTCAATAGGAATACTCTCTACGGATTCGACCTATGATATTCAGAAGAACTCTACAACTGATGATGAGCCCTCCCCCACTGCCATTAGTACAAGACTACCTGCTACCCTGCTTAAAATCCTTGTAATGATGGGTTAATGTCCAACGACATCCATCGACCCCAACTGGGCTAGTAACCAACATCTAGTTCTCACAACTATTGGCTATTATTGTATCGTATTGACTTTTAATTTGTTACATTATCAATTTAAATACCCGACTAAAATAATTGCAATAAAGTACTTATATTGGGAACCACCAAAGTGCAGACAGTTATAATTATTATTTTAAATATAATTAGACATTTTTAAAAACTTCCATGAAAAGTATTGGAATATGTTGCTTAAAAATTTTCCGAAAGTGGCAATGAACTGAAAATTCCCCTTTCGGGGTCGCACAGTTTATAATCCCATATCATGTACCTAGGCTGCTGTTCTCGGGTAATCAATATCGCAATTATTGTCAATCATCATTGCCGGCATTGTCAATGCGAATGTGAATTGGACTCGAAACGAGTTTGATCTACCTACTACTAGTAAAAGTAGCATATGTATTTCTCCATTAGAAGTGTAATTAATGTGGAATCAGCGTTCATTCAATACTTTCTGATTTGAAAACGTGATTCGGATTTCTTCCCAGCCCCAGACTGCATCAACCCCATGCTGGGAAACGGGTAAAACTCGTTTGTACAACATCTACAAACTATTTTGCCACTGTAAATAAGATTCTATATAGCAGAGATGCAATTTTCATAGTTTCAGTGCAATTTCACAGCTTCAACTAGAATGAACAGACCTTTTGTAGTAAGTCTTACTAATCAATACGGATATTTCTTCTACTTTAGTTTTGCTTATTCCTCCATTTTCTAGTATCTGTGCTTTTTTCTTGTGCTCTGCATTTCAATCGATATCAACCATGCCGGCAAGGTTTTCTATCAGTTTTTGTAAGTTTTTTAAAGAATTAAACTTAGCTAACGATTTTAATCATTGTCATATACGATTTTAGCATACACGAGGAACAGGAGAACAGCAATGAGACACATATCGAAGACAACAAATATGGTACAAGGAAAGAGCCCAAAGTAAATATTACGGGCAGTTGGGTATCTTCATTTCTATCACCCGGCAATGACTTCAACGATACATTGTTCGTCGAGAGAAGTGACTTTACATACGACGAAGAGGAAGGCTATCAAACCACGTATAATATAAGTGAATTTCCACGTGAGTTGGACGAACGACTTGGTCCAACTGCTCTCAAGGTGATCACGGGTTGAGAACACCTTCTCACTCAAAGTGCAACACAAAGATTATGTACAAATCTTTTATTTATCATTCAAAATAATAGTATTTAGATGTTAAAGCTCACTCCAAGGCCAAATAATACATGTATTTAAGTGCATATAATATTGTATATCTATAAAGTAATACAAAAGTGATAATTCCTTACCTTTTACGAAGTTTCCTTGAATTCCTTTTTCAATTTGTGTTTGGGTAAACTCCTCTTAACTCAATGCAATTTCTTGTCCACACTTTTTACGGCTTCTTCAATTGAAATATGCCAGCAATTTTTAAAGTGTAGTAAAAATTAAGATGAATGTTTTTCCTGTAAAGAAAAAGAGGAAATCCAATAAGGGAATTGTTAATTAGAGACAACCAGAGGAAAAGTAAACAACTTAAATGGAGGAGGAAAACACAAATTCTAATTAGGTATGCATAAATATACTCGACTCATAAATGAGACGGACCTTGACTACGATTGAAAAACTGAGAAAGTCATTAGCTCATTAGAATTGAGACTGAGAGAGAGACACAGAGAGAAACCGGGCTTTGAAACAAACAAACAAGCAAACGAGGAGAGCCTGCTTGATTAAGAGATACTGTGCATTGTTCCTAAGATCAACTACTTATGCCCGACTAACTCATTGATGCGACTAATTTAAATGCCAAAAATGTTCATTAATTTCTACGTTGCTTGCAAAAAACCGCGCTCCCGCCTTACAATGTGTACAGGGTATCAGAGAAACGTGCAGTGCTACCTCGTGGGTCAAGTGCGCGAGAGCGAACAACAATTTATTGATGCTAAAGCTGATGCTGATGCTATACGAGATTGAGATGGAGATCAACGGCAATAGAACTGGGTCACCCCCGTAATTGGGATGGAAAGCAAATTTGCTACAACGGTTAATACAATTAATTAATTAAACGACCAACGGAGAGAGATGGGGCGGGTACAGACAATGGGCAGACGATAAGCCTCCGCCCAAGTCAAAAATCGACGCATCTCTCGATTTGAGCTTAGTTTTCTTTCGACAGCTAAGCGAAGCACACACACGGAATGAACAACATGATGGCAACTTGGATTTGCCTTTTGGCACTTGTGGCACTCTGCTCATGTGCTGCACCGCATCCTTATGGAACTAACTATACTACGGATATACTACGCCTGGCCAAGGCAGCTCATCTCAAGGCTTACATGACGGAGGGCGATAAGTTGCCTTGTGATAATTTCTATAACTTTGCCTGTGGTAACTGGCCTCGTCTGCATCCCGCTAAGGTGTACAACAAAAGGACCAACTATCTGGAGGAGCTGCAAGAGCTATTTGTACGCAAGAGTGCCGACATGCTGAAGTCTGCTACAGCCGGTGCTGATACCAGTGCGGATCGTCTGATCAAGAACTTCTACAGCTCCTGCTACAGCCAGGCAAACGATACAAACTCCGCGCTGGAGACACTGCTCAAGGTAACTGACTTCCGCGGAGGATGGCCAGAGATTCGTGTAACCTCGTGGTATAGCTACGAGTACGACTGGCTGCAGGTTATTGCAATGCTCAAGCGTCACCTGGGTGTGGATATTCTGATTGGCGTGGACATTGTGCTCGACTACAAGGAGGAACATATGCATCGCCTTAAGATAGGAGCACCAAAATTGCCATTGGGACATCGTCGTCAATATCTGGACTCCGGCTATGAGGCAACTCGAGAACGTTATGAGCATTCGATTGTAGAGAAACTGCAAGGATATTTCCCTGATCAGCCCGACAATTGGTACACTGAAGTGGCCTCGCAGGTACTAAATATCGAGCAGAAATTGGCCAGAGGATTACCTCATAATCCAGCCCTAACACTGGAACAGACGACGCGACAACGCACAGCAGCCGAAATGAAAGCAGCCTACGGCAGCTTCGTGGACGTGAGTCGATACCTTCAGTTGATCTTCAACGATACTATGTACTTGGACATATACGAGACGCCGGAGGATTATCTCTCCACTCTGGTCGATGTTATACGCAGCACGCCCAAGCTGCAATTGGCCAATTATACAATCTGGCGAGCATTAGATACACTGGATCAGGCCCGCATTCCCTATGGCGTTCAGCCAGGTATCTGGTGTGTGCAACAGGTGCGAAACTACTTTCCCCAACAACTGGAGAGCCTGTTCCATCGCAACTACAACAACATGCAAATGATCAACGAACTGCAGAGCACGTGGGCAGACATCAAGCAAGTCTTTCGCGAGGATCTACAGGCATCAACTGAGTTGCACTGGATGACGCAGGAGACGCGTCAAAAGGCCATTTCCAAACTGGAGGACTTGCAGCTGCAGTTCCGCAACCACGATGATACTAAGCTAATACGCCAGCTCCACGGGTTACATCTGCAAAAGAATGAGTTCTATCAAAATCTGGTCAATGTGCTGCAGTGGGCAACGCACCGCAGACTTGCCAAGCTGTTGGAAGAGCCACAGTACACAGATCAAGTTTACAAGCTGCCGCACTACGAGTTGACCACCAACAAAATGCAGATACCCATTACCTTCATGCAGGCACGTTTCTTCTGGGATCCTGCCTATCCCAATGCCCTCAAGTACGGCACCTTGGGTGTCCTGTTGGCACGCCAAATGCTGCATGGATTCGATGATGTGGGTAGGCATTACGATCGCAATGGCTACCGCAGAAATTGGTGGGATGAAAGTTCGGAAAATTCCTATAAGAGACATGCCCAATGCTTCCAGGAACAATATGCCATCTATGTGCAGTTCCACGAGAAACCCGTGCAGGACAAAGGTCTAATGAGTCGCATTGTTGCCGACAATGGTGCATTGAACATTGCCTATCGTGCCTACATGAAGTGGCTGCGTAAACTCGGATGAGACATCCGCGGAACGATTGCCTCTGCTGGATCATACACACAACCAGCTCTTCTTTCTTGCCTATGGTCAGCTCTATTGCACTGATTATCCCGATACTGTGGAAGTCTTTGACGAATTGCCCGAACAGCTTCGTGTCAATCAGGCGCTCGCCAACTCGGAGCAGTTCAGCGAAGACTTTGGCTGCTCCAGGAGTGATCAGCTTAACGCACGCTTCAAGTGCAAACTATACTAAGGAGCAGCAACTAATTAAGCAAAAATATAAGAGAAGAAGTATACACAGTCTATATAAAACATACATAATACACGTCCAATAAAGTTCTGCACATATGTTTTTTTTGATTGTCTGTCGCTTAACGCTGTAACCAATTCGTCACAGGGAAGTCTTCCAAAGAACTGTCACACAAAACAAAATATTTGTATAAAAACTTGGGAAATAAAGCGGATAAAGCAGGAAAGAACGTTTCCTCTTTAGACAAAAGCACTTACGAAAGAAATCCAATTCTATTCATGAACTTACATTTCTACAGATCTTCCCACTGAGTCGCTATTGTATGATGCTCTCTAGAAATAATAAAAATCTCTCTCTCTCTCTCTTGGCGATAACCCGCCTTGAACTGCGCGCTTATCAGCTGCGGGCTACGTCTCTCGCGAGCTGGAGCTCTAGACAGACAGAACCCGCAGTTGCAAACGCTCCAAAGATGCTTTAACATCAACAACATGTCAGAGCTGAATTGGAGCATAGTTTTCCTAACGCTGATCGTGGTGATCCTTAGTACAATCGAAAATTTGGAATGCAGTGAAGATGCCACCTTCGAAAGAGTCTTTCAGACGGAGGAGACAGTGCGTCAGAGCCAGGCACAGGAAATGCGACGCCTGATGAATCTACGCGTTGATCCCTGCAATGATTTCTATGATTTCGCCTGTGGCAATTGGGAGTCGCATATGACGCAACAGGCAAAGCAGCAGCAACGCATAGACAAAAATCTTAAGCGATTGCTAGAGGAATCGCCCAATGGCAAAGACAGTTTGGTGGCACGGCAAGCCAAGGAGTTCTACAAGTCATGCGTCGATACACCGTCACAACTCAGACACACTGCGAAGCAGCAACTGTTCCTAAGCGAATTCATACAGAAAAATGGTGGCTTTCCCACCGTTCCCGGCTCCAACTGGCCTGTTTATCATTCTGGCTACGATTGGCTGCAAGTAATCGCCAAATTGCACAAGGTTTATGGCATGGATATATTGATTGGCCTGCGAGTGGGCTACAACTATGCCAGAGTGCAGGAGAATAGCATTTACCTGAGTGAACCAAGCACACTCATTCCCCGCGAACTGTGCAACCAACGCCGTCTAGGCATACGCGATGCAGCATATATTGCCATCGAGGAGCTGGTGACGGCTCAGCTGCGCGCGTGGCTAGCCTTAGCCAATGAGGACTCCGCTCGCGTGGCTGCCGAGATCGTTAGCTTCGAGCTTGAACTATGCGCCGGCATGCGAGATGGTCTCGAGTGGCCATGGAATGCCGAGCAGCAGATCTACAGGGCGAATTACACGCGCAAATCCCTTCACGAACTGGGCGAACTGTTCGGCATTGACTTCCACTCGTATGTGGACAACAGCTTCGGCCAGAGCATCGTCAGACCTGTCTATATGGCTGCACCGGAATATTATCGCCAGCTCAAGCGCACACTGGATGCACATAACAGTACCCATGTAGCCAACTATATCATGTATCGCGCTGTAACTATGCTCTCTTTTCCGCTGGATGACAAACCCTCGGAGCGACCTGGCTACTGTTTAGCCCAGATGAAGCAACTGTTGCCTTCGGCCCTGGGGGAACTCTATGCACGACAATACGCCAGCCTGGAGGTACAACAGCAGCTGCAACATATGTATTTGGAGCTACAGAATGCACTCAGAAAGAGTATCAGTGCCGAGTGGCTGGAGGAGGGTAGTCGACGCATAGCTCAGCGTAAGCTAAACGATCTGAAGCTCGAGTTGCCCAGCTATGAGAAGCCACTGCAGCTGCGTCTTCAGTTGGATCGCCAGAATTACTGGCACAATCTGGGTCAGCTACTAAGTGAGGTGCAGTCCAAGCGACTGAATCGACTCTTCGAGGAGGGGGATCGACCGTTGCCCGCTGATCCCGTCGAGGCGTACGAGACACGCGTCGTCTATCGCCCAGTGCAACAGCGTGTGGAACTGGGCTGGGCCCTGATGCAGCCACCGGAGCACGATGCGCGTTACGGAAATGCGATAAGTTACGGCACATTGGGAACCGCTGTGGCAGAGCAGATGGCAATGGCCTTCGATGATCAGCACTGGTCGGTGGGTTTGCTGGAGCGAAACGAATGGGACACACTGACGGCTTTGCGATATCGCAATCGCAGCATTTGCTTTCAACGTCAGGTGGAGGATTATTTGCGGGCAAATGCAACTGCCACACATCAACTAATCTTAGGCACTGCCGCACTGAACGTTGCCTTTCGTGGCTATCTCAACTGGTTGCGCTATTTGGAACCGAACAACGATTTTAACCTTCTGTCCAAGGAGACACTGCCTGGCCTTAACTACTCCAATACGGCGCTCTTCTTCTTGGCCTTTGCCCAACAGCACTGCCAGCTGCGAGAGCAGCACGAAGATGCAGTGGATCCCTGGGCGAATATCAATTATAGCGTGCAACAGGGTCATAGTTGGAAAAAGTTAAATGTTAATGGACCCCTGCGGAATATGCCGGATTTCGTAAGTGATTTTCATTGTGCCCCCGGAACACCCATGAATCCAAATCCAGCAAAAAAGTGTCTCATCTATTGAGCGCAGCCAAATATATAAACAAAGTATCCACAACAGACAACTGGAGTACCTCCAAAATATATCTTAAGTTAAGTTCACTTTCTTCATATGCCACATAGTAAATATATAAAGGAATAATCTTTCCAACTTATATACAAAAATACCACGTCAAATTGCAAATAAAACTGTTCCATAATAAACTCGTATCATAATCCTCTTTTTAACTACAAAACAGCTGACATTATTGATAAGATTTGAGCTAGATATATATAGAATTATCAGTGCACGGATGGTTTTGGCAAAAAACTTAACTGGCAATCAATTAAAGTAGCCTAACTTTTAACTAGAGACGGCTAGCAAGACTGCAATGTAGCAGGAAGTGGGGCAATTAAAAATTACTTCCTATCGCCTTCGTGCTTATTGCCCATCCTTAGTGCTTAGTACAATACTATAATACACATATATATTCAGCTGTCTGAACAATGCGCAGCAGCTTGAGGGATGGCAAACGTGCGAGGCTCTAGGCAAGTTTGTTTACTTCTCCATGCAAAGAGCGAGAGAGAGAGAGTGAGCAGAAGAGCGAGGGCGTGATAGATCGGAAGAGAGTCTTGGTGATAACCCCAGGGACTGAGAATGAGACTGGGATTGCTACTGAGCGCACACTTGACCCAGTTCGTCAAGTTCATGAGCGAAAAATGGCAATGGCTGAGCTTGACTGGGCGAGCTTATCAATCCCCCACTCTTAATCGTCATCCACTCAGTCGAATTCTCAACGCAAACATGGAAACTACACAAGCTCTACGGCTGCTGCTGTTGCTGCTCCTGTTCCAGCTGGCAAGGCACAGTGAGGGTCGCTACAACAACTACAACAGTAACAATAACTTCAACAATAACTACAACAATAAAAACAACTACAACAACAACATAAATCGTATGCCACCAGGAGGTGGAGAAGGAATGCACAACATGAACATGAATATGAACACGAATATGATGAATATGGATCTCCGCGAGGGGAAGAAGGTGCGCAATGCCATGTCACGTGACATGCTCAAGTATATGAATCTCAGTGCCGATCCCTGTGCGGATTTCTATGACTACGCCTGTGGCAATTGGCCGCAATATCACAATCGACAGCTGCGCGAGGGTCAAATGATAACAGCTCAACAACTTGTCGAATCACGCATTGTAGATCAATTGCAGGAACTACTCAAGCTGCCACTGCCGCCGCATCATCATCCCAATGAACTCAGTCCCATAAGTGCTGCGAATGTGCGCAAGGTGTGCAGCTTCTATGACTCATGCATTGCTGTCGAGGCGAATGCCGAAGAGCGCAGCCGTTTCCTCATGAAAATACTACGCGAACATGGCGGCCTACGCAACGTACCCAACTCGAACTGGCAACAGCGCTATGACTGGCTACAGATGCTCGCTGCACTGCGTCGTGAGTACGGCCTGGACATATTGATTGGTCTAAGTATCGATCTCAATTTGCACCAGATGCGCGGCAACTCCATTTACCTGGGTGAACCGAAATTAACCATAATGCAACCAGAACATTGCAGTGCCCTCGTAACACGCCAGGCAAATGTTCGTGATGAGGTCTACGAGCAGATTCAGCAGCAGGTAGCGGACAATTTGAATCAATGGTTTGGCATGGAACAGGGCGAGGCAGCACGCTTTGGCGGCGACATTGTGCGTTTCGAATTTGAGCTCTGCAAGCGCATGCGAGATCAGCCACAGAACGAACCACCGCCTCCACAGGCGCCTGTCTTTGCCGGACGCTCACGTATAGGACAAGAGCGACTGCGTCAACAGTCTCCCTCAAGCAACACGATGTATCCTCGCATGACACTCAACGAACTGACCAACAAAATTGGAGGCGAAAGCTCAATTAATTTTGGCCTCTATGTGCAGAGTATACTGGAGACTGCTTACGAGGAACATGTGTATCTGCGTTCGCCAGGCTATCTGGAGCATCTGGTGCGCTTGATTAAGGCAAACAATCGCTACACCATCTCGGGATACATACTGTATCTGGCCATGCTGGAACTGAATCAGCCACCCGAGGAGCAGGCCATGCGTCGACCCAAGCAATGTGTACACGTGGTGCAGCGTCTATTTCCACAGGTGCTGGGCGACATGTATCAACGGCATGTGCAGCGCGATCAGGCACAGCACGACATGGAGGAGATATTCAGCGATGTGGTGAAAGCCTTCGAACAGCAGCTGAGGGTCGAATGGTTGGACGAGAACGATCGACGTGCCGCACGCACTAGACTCTCCCAATATAGCACCAAGTTCCCGGATTATCAGGGCATCGATCTGGCCGGTCTGCAGTTCCAGAAGAACGAGAACTATTGGCAGAAAATGGAGACAACGTTGCGTTACAATGCACGCGAGCAACTCAATGCACTGCGTGGCAATGACTTTGGCCAGCGGCATGGAGATGCGACACTGGATGCTTTTGAGGTGCGTGCGGCACTTGTGCCGCGTCAGCAGGCTGTCCTTGTGGGCTGGGGTCTGCTACAGGAGCCCTACTACAGCCATCACTATCCCAAGTCGCTGAAATATGCCCTAGTTGGACAGCGATTGGCCAGTGCTCTATTGCAGGCATTCGATGACGAGGGTTGGAACAAAAATCCACAGGCAACGGCGCCATGGAATGAGTTAACCATGTCAGGCTATCGTAATGCCAGCGAATGCCAGCGTGCTCAGTATAGCAACTATTTGTCCGATCAGCCAGATGAGTTTCAAAATGCAACCCGATTGCGAGAGGTAATTGCAGAAATTGGAGCTTTGAATGTGGCATTTAATGCCTACTTAAGCTGGCTGGAGTTGCTCGATCCGAAGATGATGCCACTGCTTCATCACGAGACACTGACAGATCTGAATTTCACCAATACCCAGCTCTTCTTTCTTTACTTTGCCCAATCGCGCTGTTGGGCTAAGCCGGGAGAGGAACCTGCCCCACTGGGCATGCCAATGCAACAGCACACGCCACAGCGATGGGATGTCAATGGACCTTTAAGCAACTCAGAGGAATTCGCACGCGAGTTCGGGTGTCCACTGGGCAGTCCCATGAACAGTGGCAACAAGTGCTTAATTTTCTAAGATAATCGCAATAGTAATAAATACAAAAAACTAAGTTCTACAAGGAATTTTTGAATCGAAAAGCGATGATAATGGGGTGTCCATATCACAAGTTGGGTGCCTAAGATCCATCTGGAACACAGTACACAAATAGTGAACAACGAAGACCTACACTACCTTGAGTTCCAAGGTGTTTAGTGACCTTTTCAGTTAAGAAACCTATTATTGATGGAGCCATAACTTCCCTATAGTCCCAATCAATAATGCTCATCAAAATGTATTTATGTTTATGGTTGCATAAAGTTTTCCTTCATATAAACAACTTTATTTTAGCCATTTAGTCTGTTTTATGCCCAAAGAAAGTCATTAAAGCGTAGTGACAAGCACGACAACATCAAGACGCTCTATAAATAGTGGGACAGGATTTCTCATTGAGTCTTTCTGCAGCGACGTAAATTGAACCAGTTGAGCGTTAAGCCCAAGCTTCGCTTTCAAAACAGAATTAAGCACTTAAACACGCAGCGCAAAAGATGCAAAAACAACAGAGACAAGATAAAGTACATACATCTGTAGATACATACATATGTATATAAGAAAGATACATAAAAACAACGATACATTGTGTGCAGATACAAAGAAACTGCGTATGTAGGTCGTAGTCGACCTTCAACTGTCAATTGATGCCCCGATACTTCTATGGCACACTGAAAGCGCACGTATTTCCGGCCAGTTATTGTAAAGCTTCTCTGTGAGTACTTCAGTGAAATGCGAATAAAGCGAATCCCTTAGAAACGCAACTTCTGCTTTCCTATACACAAAGAGATTTGAGTTACAATCAGAGAATTTAAAGTAATTCAGCTAGAACGGAAACGATTGACTGCGTCTTTGTTATTACAAAATAATATTTTAGTATCAAACATCTATACATTTATATAATTATATGTGCGAGCACACACACACACAGTTCTATAATATGAGTAGCTTTGAGTACTCTTCGCCTCATAGAACATTCTTGTTTACGCTGCCAGGGGAGCGTATACAGTTACGCACAAGCATAAACAGAATGTGTTATACAGTTATTCTGGTACAATAGAATCGAGAATGAAATGATTCATTGCCAAGTCAGCAGGTCTACAGTTTGAATATTCATATAACTTTCAATGAGCGAAAAGACACAAATCGATCCCACGCAAATTAAAAACGATCTCACTTTGTACCCACTTGAAACAGAATGCCGTTCTACAGTGGAGATTCCCAAAAAAGAAACTGGAAAAACTTTGGAAATAATGTGATTAAAATAAACACACATTTTTAAGGTATTAATCATACTAAACTCTTTGAATAGAATGGTTTTCCGAACGGAAATATCGCACATAAATCTAAACTATTTAATATAATATCTTTCATTTTAAGAGCATTCCACACCAAACACTTTTCGCTTGGAGACATTTACAAATATAGATATAGACAAGTATCAGATGTTTTACGGGAACTGTTATATGATTCATAATATACAATGCATTTATTATAGTATTTAAAACAACTCTTCCCAATCTATTCCGATATCAGTTTACACATTTATGTAATAAAATCGATTCATATCTTGTAAATCATATGTCAGCCCTAATGCGATTGGTTTCTTCGTTTTGTTAGATGCATTTTAAAAGCAGCTGAAAATACATTTGAGTCACAAGTGCATCCAGAGAACACAATGGAAAGTGCAGTGTGTACAGAAATAAACTGAGAATTGACAGAAAAATACGATTTGATAAATCAACTACACAGATACTCCAATAAATCAAGCATGCATATACCCTAAACCGAACCGAAGTGATCACAAAGGGAGGCAGCAGTCAAATGACCCAGATTCGATGCATTCAAACAGCTTGAGAAGAATAAAGAAAAAGACCCTGGATCGGCTAATGTTGCCAGACTGGTTCTCGCGATGCTTGATACTGTTTGGGGCACACTACTTGAGAAAGAATATGTATGTGGCTGTGGAAGTGTATGTATGTATGTATGTGTGCACATACATTATTTGATTCAAACATTTGTGACCCAAATGCTGGAATGTCTTCTACATTAATCTTAACGACGGCCAACAAACGGGAACCCGTGTTCCCCCTATCAATCTCATTTAAATGCTGTTTATAGAACAGGTGACATATGTAAAGTGATTGCTATTTGCCGTTTGGATTCCATAAGTAAAGATGGTAAAAGAAAAAAACAAACTCAAGAGATAAAGAGCTATGCAGCATTGCTGAGGGCGAAGAGTTGCCCACGTACATACTTGCAGACAAACAACTCCGGCTTGGCCTCTTTTTCAGGCACTCGACAATTGCCTGTAAACTATCTGCACCCGGGGGGTATTGTCTCAGAGTCTTATTGTTATTGTCAGTCCCGCCAACTTGGCACACACTATACATGCACACACGAATATATAGACGCGTATGTGGGCGACAATGACGCCGCTCTCAGTTCCCGTATTTGGCCCGTATACTCAAGTACGAATACTTTACATTCGACTTTGGGCAAAGCAATAAATAATGAAATTCATTTCTTCATTCAATTATTTATTATAATTTTTCTGTTTTTTGCACACTGTCTCACAAGTTCCGCCATATATAGAGGAAAGCAAATAACTACTGTACTCATGAACTCATAGTTCTCTATATTCTTTGCATTCTGCGCGATTATTACAGGATACAAAGCTATAACTGGTGGATTGCAACCGCAAAACTGTGAAATAAATAAACATAATACCAACCTCAGATAATAAAATGAAACTGAGTCAAACTTTGTCTCATGTTTCTATATATCTCAGATATTTATATTAATATAACTTTTCCAAGTAAACTTCTTATTAACCACACCGATAACACCAAAGAAAACAGCTGGTCGAATACACCAGACTGCCGTGGAGGGTGTAAAAAAGAGACGCAAAGGGAGAGCGAGAGAGCCTAAGAGAGCGAAGCAAAGAGAGCGCGCACTACGCATATTAAATAATAGGAAAATCGATTTTTCAAAATAAAGTCAAACTAATTGCATTTGAAAGTTACTTGAAATCAACTTAATGAAATACAATACATGCATATCCGAAGGCAGTTGCACTTACTGTGTAAACATTAATGTAGGCTATGTAGTATGTTAGTTAATTCCTGTATGAATAATGGTGTTGTAGCGCACTTGGCCTTTGTGATATTTATACACACACGCTGCTTTTCAATCGATAAAGAGCCCCCGTCGCACACAACAACTAGGCGATAATCTAAGTACACACGTATTTATTTATATAATTCTTGTGTACCAATAAAATATGTGAAAGCACTTGCAAGTAAATCGATTTGTCACACGAATTTCTTTTGGATTCTTTGCTTTAGACTACAATTTAATTTCAAAATGCACTGCGACGCACTGGAAACGAGATTCGTCCCGAATCTCAACACGTTCACAGTTAAAAAGAGCGAACAATAGAGCGAACAAAAGAGAGCGAGAGAGCGCGACTGTGGGAGAGTGCAGTCGATGGCGGTGTAGGGTTGGGGGCAATAGGCGAGAGTGGTGAATTTCGACAGAGCGCGCCTTACACACACTGTACACACACTTATTGATTTATCAATGTGAAATATATTTGTTTCAATTAAAAGCACACACACAAAACAATAATAATTATTATTTTTCTTTAAAGTTGAAGGCGAAAAGAACACAACGCACGAAACAATGCGCGCCGAATGAATCAAACCCAACGACGACGACGTGGCGACGAGCAACCGTCGATGTGTGGTGCTGCTTTGTAACTCAACGAGGGGTTCGGCTCTCGCTCCACGCCACACCACAGTACCAGAGTCAGTGGCAGAGGCAGCGACGCGACGCTGCTGTCGATGGCTCTCTCACTCAACCGATTTCCAGCCGCATCGGTTGACCAACATAAGAAACATACATACATAAGTGAGCCACAAGAAACGCGTGGGCGAGAGAGCAAGCACACACAAGTGAGAGGGACACACTGCGCTCACTGGCGCGCCCAGTGGGTGGGCAGGGAAACACTGAAAGACAACTAAATTGGAACAATAAGAGCACGTACTATTTAGTACCATATTGATGACACACCGTCAGAAGTATTTGATAAGCCTCGTCGAATGAAGAAAGAAGACACCGAGTGAGTGTTAAGAATTATGCTCAGGAAATACTAAATAGTATTAACTAGTTTTCTGGGAAATTAACTTAATTTTCCTTTACAGCTGTTCAAGACCACCTGAGGATGAAAACATGGCACATGCGATACTGCAGTGCTATTATGACTGTATCATGTCGTTTATGGAATTTAAAAGTCTACATTCCAAAGTCATATATACACGCAACGATTGTGTGGCTGACAGTGAAGCTTGAGTAACTTCAACATAGGAGTAATTTGTATTTGGGGTTAATTTTTAGGTTATAATTTACTGATTTTTGGATAATTTTTATGAATACATAGTGATTTATGCACATAATAAGTTCTTATTGGTAGAAAAACCATAACTTTCCCAAAAAGGTTCCAAGTATACGTGACCAGATTTCTAAACAGTTTACTTCTTTTTTTAGAAAAATACTGAAGACGGTTAATTATCAAGAGATTTATGCCATACACCCTTTAATACATAACGATCTCTTGGGTCTTCGTGTTGCCAAAAATGTTTAACTACAAGGCAACCCTGCATATCTCATTCCTAACCTCAAACTTAAATTGTCTGCATTGCGCAGACGCCAAACAAAAAAGAGCATAACTGGCAAGAGTTGGGTGAGAATGGAAGCCTAATTGGGAGCTAAGGGTGGCTATGCATTCAAATACATAAATATATAAGTCTGTATGGGGTATATGTTACAGCCGACGCGTCAGGTAGGTGAAATCCACATAAATTGTGGCAATGTGGCTGCCCTGATGAATCATTTGGTGGGTTAGGCCATTACAGTACTTTTTATATACCTCCGCGGTAGTTGAGACAGGCGGAAGGAGGCAGGCAAAAACAGCAGGCAGCAGGCAAAAGGCAGGGGGTTTGACTCACTTCCTACTCGAAAAGGCGAAAAGGCAGCCAGACTGCATGACTGCTACTAATGGGAGGCACTCGTAGGGAACGGTAAATAGGGAACCCAAAGGGGAGATGGGAGATGGGAGATTAGCGCGTTAGGCGTTAGACTCCCGCAGCACTTAACAGGACACATAAAATTTCCAGACAGTTTTTATGAGGATAACGATGTAGCGCTTTGATTATAGTTAATACGGTATTTACAGATACGTGAAATAACTTTACGACTTGGTAATTTATTGAATATTATTTATATACCTAATTTAAATGCAAAATAAATAATTACATAGCTTATCTAGTCGTTGCTATTAGGTTATTGAACTTCTTTTATTGTATTGAACTTAATTGAACTTTCCTTGTTTTTCTATTATCTATATTTGTTATTAAACATGCATTAGTAAGTAAGTTTTTAAAAATTGTGATGAGTCAAATAAATATGAACTTCCTTTACTTAAGGGCTTGGCTGGTGCATTGACCTGAACCTCCTTCTGCATATAGGCAAAGTTGGGGATAGATAACTTAATTAACATCTGCTGTCACATTTGAATGGGCAGCTAACTATGAAGAATTCAAAACATATCATTACGTGCCTTAAGGAATAACGTTAAGAAGTTGAAACGAAGCTACTCATTTTACTAAGGTAGAGTCTAAAGTTATTTGTACAATTCATTGACTCTTAATTGTAATATGAAAGATATACACATAAACAGTAGAAAGGTGTTTATTACTACTCGATTGAATGCAAACTGGTGTCAAATAATGCGATATTTAAAACGATTCCACCAAAAAAACCATTACTCATACTATCAACATAAACGAATCTGACCTCAGAGTCAGCCCCCCCTTGGAGTACGCCACTGCGAACTGAGGTGATTATCGCTAATTAGTCAGAGGTGCGTGTGACTAGAAGAGCCATAGGTCACGGTTGTCAAAAAACAACAAAAAGATAATGCCGCACACTCACACACATACGCAAAACACATGTGTGTGTGGTAAATGAAAATGGAAAAAACAGAAAAATAAAAAAATATATTTTGAAGGGAGATTTGACGATTGGAAAGAGTCAAACTGGAAACGAGATAAGCGAAGGAGACGCGATAAAAACAGATGGGACAACGAACAACAGACAAAGCGCATAGGAAACTAAACTGAAATCGAAAAGACGCCAAAGCGAACAAACAGACGAAACAAAGCGGAACGGAAGCTGAGCTTAAAAGCAAAGCGAACGCGAGAGTGCGAGTTAAATTAAATCACAGCTATAGCAACACTAACAACAACACGAACAGTAACAAATCAGCTTAATGACAGACCAACTGGTCGCTTTTCATACGATTTTCGACTTTATCTGGCGTACAATGCAGCGCCAGGCGAGGGAATTTATGAAAGTTCAAACAAACTTTTATAACCAATAATAAATAAAACAAAACAACAATGTTTAAGCCACTCTCAAATCAATTAACACTCCACAGTTAACATTTGTATGCGTGTGTGTATGAGTGTTTTTATATAAATATACGCGTATGTGTGTCCGTGAGCACCTACAGGTTGAAAAATTTACCTCTTTTGCATTGAATTTTATTAGGCAATTATCTCAACAAACATCTGGTGTGCTGCCTGCGCTGAAGGCGACGCAAATGCCAACGCCTTCGCCTCCCACTTTATTGCAATGGCCACTCCTCTCCTACAGTTTTCCAATGGGGCGCGATTCGTGTCAGTTTTCCTTCTTCTTTTTTTTATTTTGTTGGGCACACACAACTTTCGTTGCCAAAATTACGTTTTTTGTTATTTATTCTCCTTTCCTCCCGCTGTTCGATAATTTACTCTTACACCTTTGTATGTGTGTTTATGTGAGTGGGCTTGCAGTTATGTCAACGTTGATTGCTCTTTAATCTTCGATTCGCTTGATCTTTTTTGTTGTTGCAAAATTCGTGTAAATTATGGACAATGGGAATGAGTGTACACCCGCGGATTCAATTCAATTTACGTGTTTTCGATTCGACTATAAGTCACACGTATTATTAAGCGATTGCTCTTCGCAAAAGTCGTTCAATTATTTTTTTTTTCGTACGTAATTTGGCTAATACAATTAATTGTTTTACGAAAACTTTCGACGTCGTGTTGGTTTCTTTTGGTTTAATCGTAGCCAGTGTATACACACTCTGCAAGAGCAAAAGAAACAACTCTGTCGAGTAGCTGTTACCAAATAAGTATGACCAGAGTCAGTTGTTTTCTCACGAAGCCATCATCATCTGTATGCAGATGTAGTTGTAATCTGACATATGGTCTGCCTAACATCGTAACAGTTGTGCCAAAAGGAACTGCAGTTTCAAATATGCTTACAATGATGAAAGCATATTTATATATTTACAATATGAAGAATGTAGTTGAATTTCTAAAAGAATGTCTGATATATGTTTTCATCGATATATCGCTTAGAAGAAAAAACTGTTGCACTCGCTATCGCTTACATCGATAAGAAGTTATCGCATTTATTTCCATACCTACCGGCAAGCCACTTGTTGATTTGAAGAATGCGCAGAAATGTTTTATTTATTTTATTAGTAATAGGCTTGACAAACACAATCCATGGGTCAACCGAAGAAAAAATCGGTAACACAGAACAAGCAACTCACAAAGCAGCTGCTGTAAAAGATCCAAATCAGGATGAAAGTAAGTTTAAATGTAGTGGTTAAATCGGAGTTAACGGTTCTTAAACAATTTTCAGAATTCAGTCAAATAACGCGTCGTATACAGAAGGCAGTGGCCAGTTATGAGCCGTGCAGCAGCGATCCGAACGATGCTAGCTGCACTTGCCATGAAGCGGTACTAGATCGAGATTTAAAACCCTACACAACAACAGGTTTAACCTGGAAAATGCTGGAAAATGCAACTAAATTCGGTACACACTACAAGATCTACAAACAGCAGCTTTTCCGCGACGAAAGTTGCATGTTTCCTGCCCGTTGCCTGGGCATCCAGCACTTCCTACTGCAACTGCTGCCTGAGCTGCCCGACATGGACATTGTGATCAATACACGAGACTATCCACAACATTCCACTTGGTCGAAAGGCGGACCAGTTCTCTCCTTCTCCAAGACAAAAGAATACCGCGACATTATGTATCCCGCCTGGACATTCTGGGCTGGCGGACCGGCAACCAAATTGCATCCAACCGGAATTGGACGTTGGGACTTAATGCGCGAAAAGCTCGAGAAGAGTGCAGCGAAAATACCCTGGGAGCAGAAAAAGGAGCTTGGCTTCTTTCGCGGCTCACGCACCTCGGACGAGCGCGATTCACTGATTTTGCTCTCACGCCGCAAACCCAAACTAGTGGAAGCGCAGTACACAAAGAATCAGGCATGGAAATCGCCCAAGGATACGTTGAATGCGAAGCCAGCTAAGGAAGTTTCCTTCGAGGATCACTGCAAATATAAATATCTTTTCAATTTTCGCGGAGTTGCGGCCAGTTTCCGACTGAAGCATCTCTTTCTATGCAACTCGCTGGTCTTCCATGTGGGCGACGAGTGGCAGGAGTTCTTCTATGATCAGCTCAAGCCCTGGGTGCACTATGTGCCTCTGCCCAGCAATCCCAGCCAGCAGCAATACGAGGAATTGCTCGAGTACTTCAAGCAAAACGACGCCTTGGCACGACAGATCGCACAGCGTGGACGTGACTTTATCTGGCAGCACCTGCGCATGGAAGACATCAAGTGCTACTGGCACAAGCTGCTCAAAGGCTATGCCAAATTGTTAAAGTACCACGTGCAACCAGATCCACAAATGATACTCATTAGCGGCCGCAAAGACGAACTGTAGTCGGGTATAATCTCATCATCTCATCTAAAGTATCTCAAGTTTATATTTAAGTAATAAAGTGGGCTAGAAGCCTTTTGCCTAATCCTCTTTAAGAGAACTAGCTATTGTTTGATACTCTGCGAATCCCTCGTTAAAGCTTACTATGCTGGAGATAGATCAGTCTTGGGTTATTTGAGTCTTATTTTTATTACATTATCTTATCAATGTTTAATCATCGTTGATCAGATGAAGATGCGGAAGAGTTGGCGCGCTGACATTTTGCCCTTGCAGAGGGGACATCGACGACTGACCTGAATTGCCGCCAAGATGCAGTTCTTACAAAAGACATGGCCACAGCGGGTGGAGAAGGGTTCACGTCCGTGGACATACTCCATGCATACGGGACACTTGTACGAGTCCGAATGCGGTGTTGCGTTTGATGTGTCCGGCGGCGTCTCGGTTTCATTTGGAACACTGAAATTCTACACAAACGAACTTTAACTATAAAAGCAAATCTCCTAAGGAACAACTAACCACAAGGCTTTGCATCAATTTCTTTGGGCTCCTTATTGGCTTCCATTTTTCGTTGCTTGCCAAGAAGAGTTGAGCTGGAAAAAAAGAAAAACCAGCAAAAGGTCTCTGTCAGTTATCTGACAAGTCGTTTGCCAATGATGACAACTTCAATTGCTCAATCTGACAGTCTCTCAAGAAAGTTAGCAATTATTCAACACAGTTTGGTCTTTGAAGTATTATTTGTATTTAAACAATCATCAGGAGATATTCTTAAATGTAACTTAGTAATAATCAGGCGCCGCATTAATATTGCGGTGTTACAAAAGCAAATCAATAGCAAACTTATATCATAAATAAAAGTAAAAAAATATTAGAGGTAAATACGGATTATGTTGCGTGCTGTCATTTTCTTGTTGCACAGCGGACATTTCTTGATCGATCGCACAGCGGTATCGATACAGTTCTTGCAGAAGACGTGGCCACATGTGGTCGTGCAAGGGTCACGTGTGCGCACATCCTCCAGACAAACGGGGCACTTGTACACCACATCCGTCGACTGGTTCAGCTCTTCTGAGCGTGTGCGCTTGGGCGATGAGGGTTTGGTGTTACGTGGCGTGTGTACCGAGTTATCACGACGTCTCGGGTTTGCTCTGGCGGGAGTATCATGACGTCGAACACGACGCGAAGTGTCCGGCGAGCATAGATCAATGATGGTATCGGGCGAACGGATTCTGGCAGATTGCGGAGAGGAATACATTTCAAAGTTGGATAGATCAATTATATCGATTGGTTCAACTGGAAACGAGTAGAATAATAATGGTTAGCATGTAAAATCTCCTGCAATTGAAAGGTAACTTACTGTTATCCGCACGGCGATAGGTCTGTGCAGTTCTAATACTGGGCGTCGATGAGTGCTCGCCCAGTGCCAGGCCAATCTCGACCAGACTATTCTCTGCGCTCGCAATAAAGTCGGATACTGAAATGAATAGAGATGTTGGATTAGCATCAAATACTGACTGAATGATCGCAACATATGTATATAGAGAAAGTATGCACACAGTGGAACAGACAACCACTGAACTACTAGTTCCTTGTGTAGGGATTATTTATCTTTATTGCGAATTCAGGCTTCACTTATCTACTGCGTCACAGCTCTGACTATTCAATTGATTAGCGTTTTATAAGATAATTTGCCAACATTGTGAAATATTTCGTACACATTTAAACTAATTGAATATTTACTTACTGCTGGCAATTTCCACATTTATGCGATTGTCGTCAAGGGACCGCTGCAGGGCCTGCTGCCAAATGTCTTCGGTGGATGAGTCGGCTGAATCCGGGGAATTCTCATGCACTGAACGATCGCCAAAACCGGCATTGGAGCTGGCGCTGGATGCGTCTTCTGGTTCGTTGTTGATTGTTATATTATCCATTCGGTCGTTCTCAGGAAATTCAACTCTGGCGGGAGATTGCTCCGGAGATGACTGTAAATTGAAAATGGCATTAGTAATATTTCCCCCGTTCATGGTGAACGACAACATACTGGCGATGAGACGTCCTCAAAATGATGTAAGTTTCGAATTCGAAACATGTCTTAAATTGACATTATTTTCAATTGTTAGTCAGGGCCAGAACTTTGCGCGGCTCTATAACAAAAATAAGAAAAATAAATATGTCGTTCAACTACCGCAATTAATCGAATTTATTTTCAGTGTTGACAAACACGTGGAAGAGTTATCGATTTGTCTTCACACGTCACATCAAAACAAAATTTCGCACGTCCAAAGTGGAAAAGAAACGTCGAATATATTTGCAATTGTCATGGACAAGGATAAATTTACACTCCAAACCATACGGCAGGATTTGATCGACAACAATCTGCAGGCCAAGGCGATAATACAGGTGAGGGGCATTTGTTCTCAGCAGTGGCAGATGAATCAAATTATTTGCTCTATTTCAGGACATACTCAACAGCCGATCGTCCATTGGCGAGCTGGAGGAGCTGAATGAGGCTGGTCGTGCCAAGTTGTCGGCAATACGCAAGAATATCGAACGATTAGATGACTTGGCACGCGATATAGGAGAACCGGCACTGGCCACAGAAGTGGACACGCATCGCGAACAGTTCTCGAAGACACTGCAAGCATTCCGCAAGGCAAACGTCTCTACCATGTTTGAGATCGAGAAGGCCAACCGCGAGGAACTAATGGCTATAACAGGTGAAAGTGATCTCAGGCAACGTAATAGGACGGGAGCCAGGCACAATCGTGGCAGTCTGGTGTCGCAGGAGAACGATGTAACTGAGAAAATGTTGGCCATATCGCGGCATCTATCGGAGACAACACAAAAGAGCGCCGTCACATTGGAGACTCTAGTTGCGTCCTCCCAAAATGTGGATGCCACCAGTGATGAGCTGCAGAACACCGCCGGCAGCATTACACAATCCGGTAAGCTGCTAAAGAAGTACGGACGACGTGAGTGCACCGACAAGATGCTCCTATTCTTTGCCTTCTGCCTGTTCCTCGCATGCGTTTTCTACATTGTGCAGAAGCGTCTCTTTTAGATAGTCTAATATATATAATATATATAGCCAATAATCGTGGGAGTTGCGTATATCTGTATAGTTAGTAGGCATATCGTCGTGTCCTGTGTGTAAAATGCTTGGCTAATGTAAGAGTTTATCCATTAATTAGACAATTAATTCTGTTAGCGCTACATATATATTTATTTAATGTTGTAAATCTTTTTTTTATAAATAGAATTGTGTCGAGTGATTCTCTTTAATAGGGACAACGGGGTACTCCACCGGGATTTGTGAATCCATTTGTGTTGACCATGCGGCAGATGTCCTTGTAGGAACGTTGCTGTGCAGTAGGTCGGGCTTGTCTATATGCCTGATAGGGAGCAGCCGTTGCTGAGTAATAATATCCTCTTGGTTCTGTCTGGAACAGTTGATCGAATAACGTCCTCTCCGAAATGGATTCCACCAAGCACAAGCCAAGTATCAAGCATGCGAAGAGTATATGCATGTTCACAGGAAATGTTAAATTGAAAGCTCTGATTATAATTGAACTGTTTTTTAAATATTTTGCCCTACTTATGCGGTTTCTGCAACCTTGACAGTCTGCCAGAGTGCCATGGACAAATAAGTGATAACAGCATTCGTTTGAAATTCCTGATAGACGCTAGGCAGCACTGCTACAACAGCTGAGCGCACTGGTTCGGCCTTATAATCGAATTCTCTCGATACGGCAACCCTCAACACTTTTTAACATACACATCCACTTTAGAAATTTCCCTAGTGATTTCTAGAGGCATTTTTTAAGAGGGTATATTAGTTTTAATGCAGTTTGAGAGTTGTAGGAAAATTACTAGCAGCTGCGTACGGATGGATCCGTACTTTGGATGTACATTGTCAGAATCAGGGCCGTCATATTCATTGATTGTTATTTCTTCAATACTTTGAAGCGAACGAAATTACTGAATTCGATTTATGATCCGAAATTAACTAACTTTTTGAAAATTTGAAGAACACTCTAACATTCAGCTTAGCTGAATCCAGATTATTTCATTAATGGGAAAATATACAATATATTCTGATTTTTGTTTTCTTTAAAACCCTTTCTCAAGTCTTTTTCCTTGCCGGAAAATCCAAAGTAGAATTGATTTAAAACCTTACATTCTACAACCAAAAAACTCCCGTACTATATGTACATATATGTATATATGTCCAAATTTCATCCGGAAGACCTTTTATGTTAGTCGTGTCAATTTTGGTGCCAGATAAAATGATTAATCTTCTTTTCGAGCATATTTGAAATTATGTGTAGAATTTACAAAATTTCTTAATCAAATCCTTGGAAAGTTAGGGGAAAAGGAAACGTGACACATGTAAATCTTTAGAAGTGCCCTTGGATGGGCATATTGAGACCCCAGGGTTGGGGTGTTTATCAAAGATATCAAATCAGTTACGAGATTGTGGCCACTAGACAATACGTTCCAGGATCTCCTTTTACTTCCAACTCCTCCTCGTAGCCCACGCAACAATAAAATCACCCCGTACGATATAGTAAACATTTTTGGGTTTCCCGTTGCAGTAGAGTTCGTTCTATGTTGAATATAATGATGATTACCTACGCTGATGACGACGACGTCGACGACTACGACAAACGAAAGAGCAACATTATCATTTTTTGTTATTTAGCCGACGCTAATGACGTTCGCATTTAGTGTGTGTGTGTGTGTGTGTTCGTTGGGGAATTGCCGTCGCTGTTGCGCTACTCCAACCTAATGATGATGACCGTGCGGCGTACCAGAATGTATATATATGTGTGTTTGTGTGTGTGTGCGTGCGCGCCAACAAAAGCAGTTGCGCATCATTGAGAAGGGGGGTTAACACACACACACACAGTACATTTGTGTGGCAGTCGTAGTCGCAGTTGATGATGATGATAATGCGTTTGCTTTGCGCGCCTTAACGAGCTGCCGCTGCTGCCACCGAGTGGCGCACTTAAGATAAATTACATGGTCATGCTCATGCCTGAAATCAAGCTCGGGTGCTAGGCTAAAATCATTACTCATTTGTGCTTGTAGGGGGCGTGGTTGCACTCCATGTATTTGATGGAAGCGTAGAAATCAAGCAGTGAAATTTAAATGATAGAAAATAAGAAGCATATATCATGTTTATTGGCATTTGTATTTGGCACGATTCAAGGCACCGTTACAATCTGCGTTGCACATGCCACAAATAAATATTGAAATTGTTTGCACATTTTTCGACAAGCTGGCAACACTTGTGGGCATGCGCAACACTAGCTGCACCGTTCACACCATGTTGCGCGCGCCATTCCTGTCTCGCTCGTACAACATCATTATGGCCGTGTATGCTTGCCATTGTTAGTGTTGGTAAATATCTCAAGAGCTGAGCTGCTACCTACGTTTTTCGTGTGTGTGTTCTTAAAGATAATTAAAATTAAATTATTTAACTTATTATTAAGTTTAATGCTTGCTTGTGTTGTGCTGCCATTGCGAGTGTATTGCGCGCCCAGCTGCCCATGAGAGTATTGAATGTGCATTTGCTGTAAACGCATAGGAAGCAAAAGTATGTACCTGCGTGTGCGTGTGTATGTGCCAGTGTGTATGTGTGTGTATTTACGTACTTACAACTGTATATATATACATTTATATCTGTATCTTCATTTCTTGCAAAGGGAAAAAAAGTTGTATGCGCCCGTGTGTGTATGTGTGTGTGTGTATTCAAGAAAAGTAACCATCTCTTGCCCCGCTGTTGTTGTTGCTGCTGTGTTGGCCCCATCAATTGACAGGGGCAGCAAGTGCCAAAGTAGCAGCGCAGCAGCAGCAGCGGCAGCGTCGATGTCGGCGTTGTTGTTGTTCTTGTTGTTGCTGCTGCTCTTGTAGTAGCATCTTCATTTGCTGTGGCCGCAGCTTTTGTATACTTGAAATACCGCTTGCTTCAGTACAACTTGAGTCGCCGTCGCGTTAGCTTCTCTCTTCCCCAACGTTTTGTTGTTTCCCGTGCAATTTACACCTTGCACTTACCTTTTGTTTACTAGCCTTTGCCTCTATATGTGTGCAACTGTGCCTGTGTGCGTGTGAGTGTGATTTTGTATCTGTATCTATTATGCCGGTGTATTTAATGATAATTTACAACTGTCCATTATAACGTACACACACATGCAAATATTAATGAGGTTTAAAACAAAAACAACACGAAATTGTTAGATAATTAAGGTGCATATTAATTACATTATTAATCAAACAGGTGCTGCACGTTATATTCTCATGAACTTTTTGTTATGTATCCATTGGATACTTCAATCTTAATAATAAATACGTGTATGTGTGATTTGGCCTCGGTCAGGTGTGCGAACAGA
This sequence comes from Zaprionus nigranus, assembly GCA_018903425.1. NCBI lineage: Eukaryota > Metazoa > Arthropoda > Insecta > Diptera > Drosophilidae > Zaprionus > Zaprionus nigranus. Next base: position 5,661,662 of record JAEIGD010000003.1, on the reverse strand, counting down.
ACAGCCTCAACATATGTAATGATAAGAGATTTTTAAAAACAAGCAGCAGCACATGATAGACTTGCACATACCCTATACACAGTTGACTGCTTTATAATGTATATTTATTAAATAATTAACAATGATTTTTAGGTGCGGGTGCGTGTTAGAATTATGTTTCCATACTGATTAGCGTGCTCCATGTCCAGCTCCAATTGGCAGTTGTATTTGTGTTGGGCAACCGTTTGTCGCGAGTGAGACCCATGTGAAATGCCTGTAAGTAGTACCATGATCATTATAATGCAACCTAATCTGTAATTGAAACCCCCTTACAGTATGAAAAATTCAACAAAAAGCGCCGACAATGGGAGGATAGTGGAGTATTAGAACTAATTAAACTATGGAAAGTATGCGCCTATGAATTGCGCACAATTAAACGAAATGGACACCTTTATGTTGCTATGGCAAAGCAAGTAAGTCCCAGATTAAAACATAATAATCAAATAATTACAATAAATATGTTAGCATTGTATTCATTGCCGATAGCCATAGAATACAAGGGCATTCTAACTATAACCATAAATGACAGAAGGTGACATCTCTGACACCCCTTAATGTATACATTCTTGATAAGAGTTAACATCCGAGTTCATATGTAGCCATGCGTATCTTTGTAAACCTAGATCCCATCGACTTTGGGAGGTACGGTTACCAAATTCGATGATAATATGTCTTACTATTGCCCGGAGATCAACTTTCTTTCAGAGTTTTGCCAATAAAACTTGAATTACAAGGGCTCTTCACATAATTTTAATGTATACAATTATTATCACCATCAAAATAATTTCTGAATGATTTGTTTATGATCGGATAATTAACATGGAAGTTATTTTAGAAATATGTTGAATGGACGCACAGATTTCACAGGCACCGCCTGTAAATATGCAGTACAAAATAGAAGTTACATTTTTAATAAATAATTCTGTCAGGAGATCAATTGGGAATCGGGTATATAGCAGTCGAGCAAACGTTCCTACTTGTTTATTGATGATATACTTGATCAACAATTTAACCCAAGTTTTAAATCATGTTCTCCATTTACAGTTGACGGGTCTAGGCGTACCCGTTACAGCGCTGGAAGTACACTTTAAGGTGAATAATCTAACACAGCGTTATAGACAGGAGCAAAAGACGTTCGAGACAACGGGCATAATAAGCACGTGGAAGTTCTACAGTCAAGTAGATGATGTGTTCAAGAGTCTGGCTGCACACACGGGTTACAAGTGAGTTCAGGGATATAATCTGCGTATAAGAAGCATTGCTTATCGACACATTCTTTCACTTTCGCAGAGATAAACGCATGACGAGCACCTCGAATGCCAGCAGTTTACCTTCTACATCCGAGTCACCAGTTTGGAAAAATCCAATGTCTCAGCAAGAGTTTAACAGCAACAACGCGGAGGGGTTCTACAAGTGAGCGAAGACAGAGACAGAGACAGAGAGGGGAGGGAGACAGACTAGGAAGATGACTAATCTGTTATTTCTTCTTTCCTTCAGAACGGAGTACGGCATGCATCGCCACTTTATGGACCACTCCCAGCCGCCGCCGAATACAGGAAATGTGGACAATTTTATGGCCTCATCGGCGGCTGTGGCAGCAGTCGTGCTGCGGCGGCCTCAGCTCGACTGGCCGACAGCAATATGGAGCAGCAAATGCAAAATTCGGCGGGCGCAAGCGGAGGCGGACCCGGTGGCAATACCAATGGCGGTGTTCCGAATTATAATAAAATCAAAAAATCCCACGAAGATTATGATAAATTCGTTGACATTGTGAAAAACATTGTCGACACACACAAGAGCACGCCGGACAAGGTGGACACCTTTAGTGATTTCATCAAATCCTACATGAAACGCTGGCCCGAACGCCTGCAGGACGAGGCGATCAATCATATGACTAACTATGTGATTGTCAAGAACATGGAGCACAGCATGGGCGGCGGCGGCGGCGGACCTGGCGGTGGTCTGCATAATCCCGAGGGTGTCAATAATCGGCAATAACAATACAAGCAGGAGCCCAACAACTAAGCGTAGCGTAGGCGGACGGAGTTGTTGGACGATCAAACTGCAGCCCCAGGAGATCGTAGTTAGCAGCTCCACGAGAACTAAGAACTGGGCGAAGAAAGGGCGACGACAAACAAAACAAAACGGTGACCAGAATTTACTTAAATGTGGCGAGGAGCAGTTACTTAAAGAACAAGAAAACAGGAATTATATCTGCAAAAACACAATCGGAGAGTTGAGAAAGAAGACGCAGATCGATCAGTTTTGCTTAGATTATATTAATTATTGTAAACGTTTCATGCAGTATTTTTTGTATAGTTAAAATATACAATAAAGTTTTTAGTTCTACTGATTTTCGAATTGAGTTCGATGATATATATGTATTTTAGAGGAATACGAACACACACACACACACACAAACACACACCGACACATGGTACACATCTTAGAGTATATAGAGAGTATATGTAATATGTTTAGAAATCATTTCCTACTGTTAGCTGTAAACTAAACAACAAAAGAGAAACCTAAATGAATAAACGCTTACAAAATGCACAATGACAATGCATTTATTTTGGTTAAATACGTTGTATCTGACACGCGACACTCATGAACATGTTGGAGGCCTTCGCTGCAGCCGTGGGTGCTGTGGGCGTGACCAGGAAACGGGCAAAGGTGGCACCCTTGTCGTCCGACAGCCGTCCCGGATTGATAACCAAACAATCGTTGACCAAGCGTATAAAGTGTCGCTGATCGCTGGGTAGGATCAGCACATTAGGTAACTGCTTTAGCTGCGCGTATTTCTGTGCAAGATTGGAATCGTACGACATGTTCTCATCCGCCGGCGGGCAAATGGGATAGAAGGAAGCCTGATTGAAGAGATGATTGATCGCACGATGCATTCGCTCGCCCACATTGGCAGCGAATTCTATGCTCAGCAAATGATCCAGCACATCTGTGGAGCTGACGCCCAAGGTGACTCCGTCCAGATCAACCAGCGAAGGATCGGGCAGCAGATGTAGATTGGGATATGTTTTGCGCAGTGTGTTTGGCGGCGTGGGATAAACAGCTGGAGACATGGCATCCTTTTGACTGCTGACCAGCAGCACTGTGGTATTGCTGCCCACCACATCCATGATGCCAGCAATCATCTTCTCGAAGAAGGAGTCAAAGGTTTCCGCCATCTCGCCGACTAACTTGTGGTCAGCATCGACAAACGGACCCGTCAACAGCAGCACGTCGGGTCTGTGTTCCTTAAGGTACTTCAGCAGATCGTGCAGTGGATCGTAGAAGAGATCGGTGCTGTGTGTGTATGGTCCAGCGGCGACAACGAATTGTAGCTCGCGGTCCAGCTTAAGAGGCGGTGGTGGTATCAGTTTGCGATCTGTGTAGATCTCCTCAACCACAAACGTGTCTCCGCGGGGAATGAATCCCTTGGCCAGCACAACTTGACCAGGAAATATGCTAGTCGACTTGATTTTCGAGAAGTTCAACGTGAGGAACTTTTCATCTGTATCCAGCACGGCAAGCAGCGCGGAATGAGCATCCAGTGGACCCTCTTCTTCAGAGTGTATTATGCCCACAGCGTGCAGCACGTGCAACGCATCCAGCGTGTGACGATCTTGCGGATACCAACTGCACTCGGCGGCTCCCTTGAGGCCCAATTTCTTTTCCACTAGCGCCTGACCAACGTCCACGAGGCGATCATGCAAATCTTCGCATCTCTCATATAGTAAATCATTCATGTAGCTCAGATTCGCAGCCGTCAGAGGAGCCTCGTTGTGTAGCAACTTCTGGACAACTGGCAAAGATTGTTCCACCTGTGATTGCCATGTGGACGCAGCCATTAGCTTGGGGTGACCGAATGTGTCCACAATATCACCAGGTTTTCCAGTAACTGTTGTTGAAGCAGGTGTTGTGGCTTGGGTTCGTTTAGCAGATTGTGGAGTGTAGCTAGCGGGACTAAAGAGCACTCCACTCGCCTTCAGAGCGGTAGCCTTTCGAGTGTATTCCGCCTTGGGTGTATGTGGCAAAGTGGCTGGGGCATCAGTCACATAGTCATCCATCATGGGATCATCTTCGATCAGGCCGTAGGTGGTCAATGAGCTCGTTTCCAAAGGTTCTGTCTTGATGGGCAAATGTTTGTTTTGTTGTTGTGCGACCTTCTTGGAACCCCCTTTCTCTCGTTTAACCTGCAACACTTTGCGATCAAATTCATTGAGATTCTCGGGCGTGGGTTCATCTCCATTCAGATGGGACAGACTGAATGCCATCCATTGTTCAACAAATTCGGTGGCATCCTCAATGTTGTAACTTATAACCAGTTCCATGCATTTATCTAGCACAGCACTAGTGGGCTCTACGCCCATTTCGTCAAATTGTTGTTTCAGTTCCGCGTCCATTAAGGTAAACAATAATAACACAAATTTAATGTGATCAGCTCTTTGCTTCAATAGATTCTGGCGGGAAAACGATAAAATTTATGAATTGTGTGAATGACAAAATCCACATAATAATCGATAGATTTTGGGCGTTGGCGTTGCCACACATGAATAACACCAGGTGGCAGCGCTGGTATCAGCGGGATTGAGTAACGTTTTCCAACACTGTGAAAATAGTCAATGCAACAGAACAGACCTTTCATCGGGCATAGAAACGAAATAATTAATTGTATAAATCGTAATTAAACATAAACCATACATGTGTGCAGAATGTTCATTGTTCTATCTGTTGCGCTCAAGGAGCACTTCAAAATGTCCACAGAATAATAACTAGATGAAGACGCATTAAGATTTGCAACTACTGAAGCAACGAGCCCCAGCAAGAGAGTGACAACACCACCAACAACAACAACAAAAGCAGCCCTGCAGCAACAAGACAACAACAAAAGCTGAGGAAAGAAAAGAAAAAAAACGAAAACATAATTTGGTCAATTTGCATATTCATTGAAAGCCCCTCAACGAAAGCTGATTATTAGATAATTCACGCACAATACACGAAAATGAGCAAACTGGAAACGGACTCGGACAGTTCAGAGGAATTTTTCGATGCCGAAGACACAACACCCAATCGACATTCAACGCTGTGGTAGGTGTAGCCCACCTCACAAATATAGTGACTCACCCTCTTACCGCTTCTACATATACATTGACACGCATGTTTGTCTGTTTTGCAGCCGTAAATTGCCGCCGGAGTGCGCGCAGGAGTTCATCTTCCCGGAACCAGCTGTACGTGTCAATGCCGCCGCCTCCTCAGACAGCGATGCAACTCCCATCGGTGCGGGCACCCCCGCCACCCGCAGTCCCACCAACAGTTTAGGCGCCCGGCTTAAGCAGCAGGATGTGGCAGCCGCTGCTGCTGCTTCAGCTGCTGCAGCTGCAACTGTTGCTGCCAAAGCTGTCTTTGTGGAGCCAAAGCCGGTGAAGGGCGCGGTAAGTTTGGGGCGTAGTTTGAACCCTTTGCGTGTGTTCCGTTGCGTTGCGTTCGATTTTTAGCTTTGTTTTGCTTGCATGCACCTCTTTTGATCCCAAGTGTTCCCAATTGTTTTGTGCTTTCAGTTTCTATTTCCCAGTTCTGTTCATAGATTCGTCGTAACCCATATATCATCATTCCCATGACCATCTGCATTCTGTGCACGTTTGCGTTTTCCCTTTTCTGCTCTGTTGACTTGTGCAAAAAAAAACCGAAAAACAAATGCAAATTTTGTTGGTGGCGATTTCACTGCGGATCCCAAAGCAGCATATTATTTCTCTCCTCTTCCTCCTCCCCTCATACTATATGGTTTTCTCTGTTACTTAAGCTGCGCGTTCGGTTTATTTGTTTTTATAATTTATATTCAGTCCCCCTATGTGAAAGGTTCCCCACAAATTGTTGTCATCAGTCATACAATATACAATATGCACGAGGGGTGCCCAAAGAGTTGTTTGTTATCTGTATTTACGCACAAACAATCAGGCAAACCTTTCGTTTGCATCTCGTCTGCCTAAACAATTTGTTGATTTACCATATTGGCTCCACTAGTTGACGCTTCTAAGACCACAATGTGTCATTCTCTGCTTGGCAACTCAACATTAAACACATTTTGTTGACTAATTAATAATGTTTCCACTTGTTTGGCGACTTTGCTTAGTGTTCATTACACACACCAATGTGAATAATTAATTGTTGCCTTGTGCGCTGACTATCAAAATAATTATCTGAAAAACCTGTCGTTATCGCGCCGTATTTGCCGGCGCTGTTGCTCCAATTATTGTTAATTGCACATTGCTTTGGGGGCTTTATCACTTTTTAAAGAGAATGTGGTGATAATTGCTGTGCGTGTGTGTGTGTGTGTGTTGGTCAAGGCTTCAATTTGACCCATAAATAACTCGAAAATTAATTGTGCTCAGCTTGTGGGAATAGTTCGGGGCAGACGTTCATTCATAGCGCATCTGGAAAGTGTCCGCTCTTATCAGTGAGAGTGTCTCTGATAACTCAAGTGCTGATAATAAAATACACGTAGTATTGTGGGTCAGTCCCGCTTCCGCATCTATTAATAGATTCACTTTTAATTTGCTTTCGCTTTACCTGGTTGTACTTAAGGTGTGTTCACCGTAGTGAGATAACTTGGTAGACTGGTAACTAACCATCATAGATGATATTCTCACTTGTAGTAACTGTAGTATTGCTTTTGTTATTGACAGCCCATCAAGTTATCTTAACTATTTGTGGGTTAACCTAATTAATTTATTGTTTCTTCTACATATGATATCTGTTAATGGCGCTCTTTTAATTTTGTTTCTTCAACATGTTTGCTCTTTATTTTCATATTTTGTGCTCTTCTACTCATTTCGTACAAACAAAAAAAATCAACGAATTAAAAAACAATAAAATTTATAAAACTTACATGGAATATGGTCTAAACTTCAAACTAAATATGTGAATATATATGTGTACATATCGTAAAACAATTACCAAAACCATCATATATACATACAATCAAAAATATGTATATCGTGCATAGTCTGGTAGACAACGCTTTCAAGATCTACGTGAATGCATGCAAAACGATGAAGATGATAATCCAGGAAATACACTCACACCTGATTCTCAGGTACTAAATCTCTATTTTCAATTCTCAATCTATAGCATATTTTAGTAGTACTATATATGTATGTATGTATATGTAACATTTAACCCCAGCTTCAGTTTGTGCCAAATACTACCCAAGTAGTGTGTGTATAATTTAATATTTAATGTGTGTGCCGTTCTCTGTCTCTCTCTCTCTCTCTCTCTCTCTCTCCATCCCGCCTCTTGTGCCTAATGACCTCGCTAATTTTGATCTCGTTTCACTGACCAACCAACAGAACAGCTCGATGGACGGCGTATACTCGAACCGGCCAACACATCCGTTTAAGGTTATTGAAAGCGATACGATGAGTATTCAGAGCATGACATCATTGGGCCGCGTGGGACGTATTCTGGCCGGCAGCATCGATCCGTCAGGTAAAACGCACCTAAGCAACCTTTTCGTGTATACTTAAATTTTTAATCATTTCATTCTCTATACAGCTATCAGCGTTGATCGTGAATCGCTAGCGTCTATGAATGCTCAGCAGCAGCAACATCAGCTACAGCAGCAGCAACAATTACAGCTGCAGCAGCAGCAGCAGCAGCAGTTGCTGCTGCAACAACAACAACAGCAGCAACAACAACGTCAGACGCCACCACCCACAACGTCTGTGATTGCCATGTCCATAGCTCCCACATCAGTTGTTGCATCAGGAGCTGCTAAGCATCAAATGCCTGTCTTGACTGCCTCTGCTGTGGCGACGACAACGCAGGCAACTAGTGCAGCTGATGGCGGGGCCATAATGTTGCAGGAACCTGATGTGATAGCAAGCACTAAGTTAGCGCACTCAAAGACAACAGATTCCATTACCTCCAGTGGGCCAGTGGCGCCTCCGCGACGTAAGAAGAAGTCGCGCAAGTTCTCGAGCAGCTCATCCGAGCAGTTTAACATGAATGAAGGCATGCGATTGCCGCCAGGAGATACAGAAGATACGGACAGCGATACACGTTCGGTGAAAAGTGTGCGGGATGTGCAGCAGAAGTTACACGATGATATTGTCAAGGAGTTTGAGAGTTCGCTCAATGACGTAAGCGCCAAAGCGTCGAATATAACGCTGACCTGTTCCTCAACCAGCACAATCGTGTCGGCGTCTGCCTCAACGGCCACAACCACACCTTCATCGTTGGCGCAAATAGCCTCGACGAGTCATGCAAGTTATGTGCGACCCGTTTCAGCGGCGGGAATAATTGTAAAACCATCGCATTCGCTTGGCAATAGCGTGACGTCTGTGTACTCTAAGCCAAGTCCCTCGAACTCGGCAAAAAGCAATTCAGCGCCAGGGCGAGTTAGGTAAGTAAACTTGCTACTTTTTTCAAGGATTGACTCTAGTTAAACTCATTAAATTTTGCAGTTCCATTGATCCCAATCAGGGACTCAATCTGTTCAAGGCCATACAAGGTGGTTATGTGGTTAAACCTCGTGATGAGGCAAGCAACAAGGCGCAGGGTCCGCCACAGGATGAAATCGAGCGCATTGAGAAAATGCTTATGGAAAATGCTTGTCGACCTAAGCTGGCAGGGAGTGGTTCCAACAGTTTGGGCAGTGCCACACGGTATGTAATGAAAGGGGGTTGAAAGTGAACTTTAGCATACGTGTTGAACGCAATTAAACTGTACAATTTGGGATTTCTTCGCAGAAGTCCTTACGATCTGTTTGTTATGTACAGAACTTGGAAGATGTGCCTCAAGTTAGTTAGAGACTTCTTTGCATATTGTCACTTATTGCTAATCATATCGCTAAAGTTCATCTCCTACCACCCAACGTGATTATTATTCTATCATTATTAATTTATGTTTTTCCTTCCTCAGTTATACGGCCTTGTATCGCGGCATGAATGATAAGGAGCGTCGTAAATCTGCCGGGGATGAGGATGTGCTGAGGCAAATGAATATCTATGTGCGCACACGCACCAATTCGGGGAAACAGCTGACTGATTTTGAGATACTCGAACAAGTTCCTGTTAAAAATCTGGATACAGGGGAGAATATGCCACTATCCGAAGTGCGTTCACCGCCAGTGCCTGAGGGTTGGAATCCGCTCTCGCTGCATATATTGAAACTTACCTCGCATTTGGAAGTAATGCAAAAGGAATCGGATGAGGAAAGTGTGATTGGTATACCACCCAGTATTGAGGGACAACAGCCCGATGAGGAGGAGCTGGAAACGGAGGATGGTAGTCGTTTGAAAAAGAAAACAGCGCGCATTAAACGTTTCTTTGGCTCCACAATGCGTAAGACTGTGGACAAGGCCAAGTCGATAGCATCGGAGGTATCGCATGCGCGCCACAAAGAAGATGTTGCTGACATTGTGGATGCCATGAATCCAGAGCAGAATATCAAAATTAAAGCATCCTCGTCCAATAAGGGTCCCTATGAGTTCACCAAACTGCAGCACGTGCAAGACTTGAGTGGTGAGGACACCAGCGCCGTGTGGTGCATGAAATTCAGTTCTTGTGGACGTCTGCTGGCCACCGCGGGACAGGACAAGGTGCTGCGCATTTGGGTTCTAAAGGATGCATACCCTTACTTTCAGGTAAACTACAAACAGTTTATCCTGTATCAAATACTAATTTGTTACATTTCCCTCAGGATATGCGCAACAAATATAATGCCGATCAGAAATCATCGCCTACGCCTTCACAAGAATCGCTAGTGTCACAGCATTCTGCGGAGGAGGCCATTGCCATGGCCACTGCGGCAGAGAAGTGTACTGGCCCCTTCATGCCGAAACCCTTTTTGCACCTACAATGGCCACACCTCGGATCTACTTGATGTGAGCTGGTCGAAAAACTACTTCATACTGTCCAGCAGCATGGACAAGACGGTGCGCCTGTGGCACATCTCGAGAAAGGAATGTCTCTGTTGCTTCCAGCACATTGATTTCGTCACTGCAATTGCTTTCCATCCACGCGATGATCGCTACTTCCTAAGCGGTAGTCTCGATGGCAAGCTACGTTTGTGGAATATACCCGACAAGAAGGTGGCCCTGTGGAACGAGGTAGATGGACAGACGAAGCTGATAACGGCTGCGAATTTCTGTCAAAATGGTCAGTTCGCTGTGGTGGGCAGTTACGATGGACGTTGCATCTTCTATAACACGGACCAGCTGAAGTATCACACACAAATCCATGTGCGTTCGACGCGTGGCAAGAATCGCATAGGACGCAAGATAAGTGGCATTGAGCCAATGCCTGGAGAGGATAAGATACTGGTCACATCGAACGACAGTCGTGTGCGACTCTACGATCTGCGAGATCTGAACTTGTCTTGCAAGTACAAGGGGTATATAAATGTGTCATCGCAAATCAAAGGCTCGTTTAGTCATGATGGCAAATACATTATTGCTGGGTCCGAGAATCAATGCATCTATATATGGAAGACCAACCACGATTACTCCAAGCTGAGCTCTGTATGTACACTTAAATTGATCTTGTGATCTGTAATATGCTGATTATACTTTTATCTCTTAGGTGCGTCGTGATCGCAGCGACTTCTGGGAAGGCATTAAAGCACACAATGCCACTGTAACCTGTGCCATATTTGCGCCACATCCGGAGGCCATTATCAAACCGGAACCGGATGAAATTTCACATGATAAGGTGAGCAAAGAGGATAAACTTGGCATTGCATTATTTCAAGTTAATTTCCATTTTCATTATTTAATTTCTTATATATATATATATATATTTATCATTTCCAGTTGCCGAACAATCAGCCGGATCCGTTGGTAGAGCAGCACAAGAAGGGCTGCGGTTATGTGCTGGTCAGCGCCGATTTTAATGGCGCCATCAAAGTGTTCATCAACAAAACGAAGCCGAAGCACAGCAGTCTGCCATACACGGCCATTGCGGATTAATCCATATTGATTGATTGATTGATTGGTTTGGAAAATTGCAAAAATGCAAAATTGTGTGCGTGCGGGGGTGGGTGGGGAACTGTCGTAGTAAGGGTAAATGCAGATGTGCAGAAAAGAGAGTTAAAAACTTTTGTTTCGTTTTAAATTATTTTTTGTGTATTTATGAGAAATGTGTTTGTATTTTGTACGATCTAATTAATTAGAGCTTTAACGCCTATTTATGTTTTTAACCTATTTGCTAATTAAGATCGTAATATCTTATATACATATACTATATCTGTGTACTCCACTTACCATATGTGAAATGTTGTTAACGACGCAGTGTGTGTAAAATCTTATGCAAAACGTGTTTTCTAATGTTAATTATTTTCTAATGACAATTGTGTGTGCAAACAATTAGTGTCTGTGTGTGGGTGTGCGTGTGTATGTGTGTGTGCACACTAGTTGATATATTTATGTAATTTGCATGTTATGTTTAAACTTTAAAGAGTCAATTGTATATTTTCATTATTATTATTATGCAAACTAGTTTAATAATCTCCTTCACACACACACACAGACACTCTGGCATATGACACTCACACATGCACACACACACACACACATCTGACTAATATTTAATGATAATTAGCTTGTGGTAATAATTATTTAATATTTACTTATGATATTTTGTGTAAAAGTAAAGAAATTTGTAGCCCCCTCGGGGCTGCCAATGTGCACTTAAAAAAAGAAAAAAAAAAAAAACGAAAATGCAAGTTTAGTTTTCTTATTGATATTCTCTCGCGTTAGAAGTTGAAGTGCTTCCGCCGGGGAAAGGATTAGAAGGAGTCCCCGAGTCGTGCACATGCTGGTCCTGATCCTGGCGACGACAGCTATTTAGCGTAAGTTTAACCTTCATTGTTGGGGCTTCCTCTAATGGCCCAAGGGTGCGTTCGAGTGTATTCAAGTAGAAGCGTGTGGCGCGTGTGTGTCTACGACTCGGTGTGTGTGTCTGTGTGTGTGTGTGAAGGGATAATCCTTTGTGTGTGATTTTAAAAATGGGTATTTTGTCAATTGTGTTGTGCATGTTCCAATCTGTAATTGCAGCTGGTGCTTTGCCAATTCTCGGCTGCGACAAAAATTCCAGACTCGCCTAACAATGGACACCAGGACACACACACAAACACACACACAATGATATCTATGTTATATATATATGTGCTGCTGCGCCAAATGAGAGAAACAATAAGAAAATCAACAAAAAGTGTCGGCAAACAAGCAAATGAAAAGGGGAGGCACTCCCTGCTGATCCTCCCCTGCTTCTGTTCCATCTCCTCCCTTCCCACTTAGGTTCTCTGTGCTACTCAAAGTGTTCTTTTTGGCCGGAAGAGGCAACTTCCTGAGTACCATGGAAATCATTTCAAGTGCCGAGCTGTGTGCTGTGCTATGAGGGGGTTCCCCCGGCACAGGGCAGACGCCCCAGACAAAGAGCCGTAATATCCTAGCCGGCAAGCGTGCTAGGCGTCTTTCGCCTTTTCACTTTTCTGTGGGGCGGTTCTGGGCAATCCGAACCAAGCCCGGTTGCCTACCCAAAAGCAAATACAAATACGGTAATTTCAAGTAGCGACAACGAACGACCCCAACAACCCCGAAAAGAGGAAGATTTATAGTAGTATGTGTCTGTGTGTGTGTGTGTGTTTGGACTCTTCTGTCGCCACATTACATAAATATATGTATGCGTATACGTACTGTGTGTGTGTGTGTTTGTGTGTGTGCTCTGACTTTCATTACTTCCTTGGCGCTTCATTGCAATTTTGTCTGCAATGCGGCGCTGCTGAGGGAGGGGATTGAGGGTGGGCGCTATATAAGCTACGGGCCTGGATGGAATACGTTGTCGTCGGCAATGAATGAATGCCGGCTAAATAATTGTTTAGTTAGACAGCAAAGTCACTCGAAAGGCGATTAGCGTTTGTGTTCCTCTCTTTTTCTTGCTATGACTATTGCAACATGCAATCAATAAAGATTTTCGTTGTTGCCGGGTAGCAGAGTTGTGGAATGGGTTGGGGGGATGGCATGCGGCATGGCGTTGCGTGCCAATGCGGCAACAACAGCTGTTGCAATGCCAACCAGCCAGCCCGGCCAGCCCAGCCGACCACAGCAGCCAGACGCCGGCGCCGCGGCCCTCATCATCATCACCTGCCCCGAACCCGTGCCCAAATGCCAATCAATGCACTTTTGGCCATGTGCCAAGTTGCTCTTGACAAACAGAGAAGCAAACTAACTTTGCTGGCTCTTAAGAGAAGAGAAGAGAAGAGATAGATGTAACTTACTTAAGATATAACGTACTTAAGGTGCCTTATGCTTTAAACTTAATAAGAATAAAATATACAACTAAACACAACATTTGTTTTCCACTTTGCTTAAGTCACTGTTAAATTTTGCACTAATGAAACAGCTGTTAGCTCACAAACAGCAATTCTGTTAGTTAACAGCGTGCCGTAACAGCGCGCTTAAAGTGTTAAGAGAGCCAAAGAGTTTACTCTCTGGGAGAGCATAAGTTGATTAGAGATACTCACACAGCGTTCGCGTGAGCAGTCGCTTCAGCACAGGCACGACACGAATATTTAGTAACACGAGCTTGAGAGAGCGACTGCTGAATTGAGGGAGTCCGAATAGTAAATGAAAAACCACACTAACAGAGCAACTCTCTCACTCTCTCTCTCTGTAACAGCCTCGCGGTTTCGTTCGTTTGCCTTCTTGTTTCGTATGTAACTCGATTGTTTTTGTCACGCGCACATCGTTGGCAAGCACACACAGTCACACCCACACGCACACACATACTCTCACACGTTTACTCTTACATGCGTATATGTAAACACAATGCGCCGAGATTGAGCAAGGTGCGCTTAGCTCTTTCATTCTCTCAGTTTATTTCTGGCTCTCGTGCAAAGCGCAACGCCGCAACGGACGGCTCGGTACGACTCGCTCGGTCGGTCACTCATGTTGTGTGTGTCGGTGTCGGTTTCGGTGTCGGTGTTTTTCGTGTTTTTTGCCTGACAAATGCAGATGCAACAACAGCAACAAATACAGTGTAACAAAAAAATGCATTTACATAAAAATATATTTTTATAGAAATTTGAAGAAAGAATTTCGGTCAAAAATAAGCAGAAACTGTTCGAGTGTGTGTGTGAGTGACTGTTTGTGCATGATTGTTCATGCGTGTGTGCTGCATTGGACATATACAAGAGTGTGTGTGCGTGCCTGGGTGTGTGGGTGTCATTCTTGGGCCTTAATTAAATTAAACGAAATTCAATTTGAAAAATTTCTCAATCAAGCCAAAGCTCATAGTGCACCAAATTTGATAAGGAGTTCGTGCGAGAACTTTATAAAGTTAAATAATATAAAGAACCTTATTGAAACGGTTCAATTCTTGCTGCTGCACCGTTATAAATTGGTTACAACTTGGTCGTTTATCATTGATCAATAAACGTTTTGTATCGTAATTGTGACCCAATTTCGAATCGAAACGAGTTCTAAGCCCTTGGGACAAAAGCAAATACGTTAATTGAGAATTATTTCGTGAAATGAGATTTTCTTTTCTTCATTAAAACCATTTTTGGGAAATTTGTATTCACATAATTTTTATTAAAGTTTTTCTTTTGTCTAAACTTAATTTGATTTTCCTAGTTTGATTTTTAACTACGCAAATTTCCATATTTAATTGATTGTTAACGGATTGCAGCGTAACACAGTGAGAAAAGTACTTAAAACTGTCGAACCCAATGGACTCGATCGTAAGAAACCATTCTTAAATCGTTTTTTAAATGATCTCTCGATTGTTTTCACCAACCAAATTTGTTTAAGCCTAAATGCTTCATTAAACTTCAATTTATTCTGATCACATTGTGTTCAGTTTTTATCGAGGGGCTTTTTTGTTTTTGCCTTAATTAAGCTTTCTAACATGCAACTTCATAATAATGGTTTTTTTTTATACACCCGCAACTGGCAACAACCGAAAAGCAAATGCACAAAAATCGTGCAAGCCCCGCGATAAGGAAAACACAAAATACAAAATTAATGTAACACTTTCAAAAAAAAAAATGCAGCAACAACAATTAACGGAAAAACGATAGAGACAGAGAGAGAAGACAATATGAACAATAATAAATTTCGAAACGAAAAGGAAAATCAACGATCAATGTAGTATGTTTATAGTAGGGTATCTACAAGAAATATACTAAAAACCGCAACCCTTTCACTTCAAAATACAAAAACAAAATATCAAACAGACAGTCAGACAGAGAATCCAAGGTGCAACAACAGAAACAACGGGCTGTAAACGGGTTTCGATAAACCAATAAACCAATAAGCAATAAGCTAAACAACAACAACAACAACAACAGAAAATATCAGCATCACTAGGCCCGTTAGTGCGCCGTCGTGGCCTATATTCAAAATAGATCAGCAGCAGCAGCAGCAGCAGAAGCAGGCAGCGCTGTCAAAATGCAAGCAGCAACAGCGACAACAACAACATCAATAGCAGCAGCAGCAGCAGCAACAATCGCATGAGAACACGACGCAGTGCACAAGCAAAAACGAGTTTCCATTTGCGCCTTTATGCTAAATAATAATAATAATAATAAATAAACGCGTCGCAATACCAAAAAGACACGCGGAGCAGTCGCAGTCGCAGTTGCAGTCGCAGTTGCAGTCGACAAGTCGCCAAGTCGCCAAGTTGCCCGGTTGCCCAGGCAAAAAAGTGACCTACAAATACTGGTTTTCAGTGGGGCCAACAACTCCGCGTGAGAACGTGCAGCAATGGCTACAGCAGCAGCAGCAGCAACAACAACAATAACAACAACCGAAATGCAGCCAACAGTTGTGGTTAAGCGGCCGGGTCCGCCAGTGCCGCCCAGACCCAAAGCGGCGGCAGCAGCAGCAGCATCAGCAGCAGCAGCAGCAACTTCACCTCCGATCATACAAACGAAGCCCACATTTGTTAGCCAACTGAGCGCCGTGGGACGGACTTTGGTGTACAAGTCGCCCTCGCTGAATCTGCAAAAGAAGCAGGCGCAAACACAGACGCCCACTATGGCGCTAGTTGCCACTGCAACAGCAACAGCAACGGCAACGGCAACGGCAACGGCAGCAACACCAACAGTTGCACCAGCAACGGCGCCAAAGCCGCCACTAAAGCTGCGCAAGGCACCGGATGTGCCGACAGCCAAGCCCAGGGAATCCGTTGGTGGGGTGGTGGGAGTAAATCGGGCCAATTCACTCAGTGCTCAGAGCACACCGCTCAAGGACACACGCCTCAGTCTGGGCAAGGTGGACTTCGAGCGGGCAGGCCTGCATCCCACAACACAACCGTTGCCAAAGCCGCGTAAAATTGTTCAGATGCCGGTGGCCACATTGGATATGGACGATGTGCCGGCCTTTGTGGCAGCACCGGCTACACCGGCCACCAGCATCTTTAGGCGCTCCAAGACCACACTGGATAGTCCACTCTCGGGAACTGGTACTGGCGGGAGCAGCAGCAGCACTAGCAGTTTCCTGGGCGGCAAAACTGTTGAGATTAAGAACAATTTGAAGAATGCTGCAGAGCGTCTCTTCTCGGAGATTATCATTAGCCAATCGCAGAAGCAGTCGCAGTCTGGAGCGGATACAACAACAGTTATTACGAAGCACGAGCGGGCCATACAGCATCAAGCGCTGCTGGAGCAGGAGCTGGCACAGGAGCGACAGACGCGTTTGCAACTGGAACGGGTGCGTGAAAGGGAGAGAGAGCGGGAGCGTCAGGCCACCGCGGAACAGGTGACCATACATCAGGCCGCGGGCAATTGCACTCGCATCAACATCAATCCGATCGATCCCAATCCGAATCCGAAGCCCATCAAGAGTTCTGTGAGTGCAGGGAATTCACCCGAAAAGAAGCACACCTTCCATGAACTACTCATCTCAGAGCTGGCGGCCATGCGGAATAGATCCTGTTCACTGGAGCAGCTGCCTACCAAGTCGTTATCCCTGGCCAAGGCAACGGCAGGCAGTAAATCCTTGTCACGACAGCGTTACAATTCGATTGATGATGCCGATACGGAGGATGTGGATGCCGATAATGTTGAGGATGCCGATGGCGATGAGGAGGATACACTGACCTATGCGGTAAACAAGTCGCTCAAGGAGAACGGCAATTTGAATGGCAACTCGACACCACGCAAACGTTGCCCCTCGGGTTGCTCCTCGGACTCTTCGCCATACGGCACCGAACGTTCGCAGCGGATCAGAACCTCCGATTGGATTGAGGTGGGCGACAATGGCAAACAGGTCACACTGACCAGTTGTCACATTAGTCTTGAGGATTCTGGCATGGAGGATGAGGAGCGACTCGATGATATGTCATCTTCGGGCGTGGGTGATAGCTGGGATAGCGTCAAGGAGGCAGAGAACGAAAAGCGTTGTCGCAACGTCAAGCGGTGAGTCACAATAACAATTAACATACTGGGGGGTGTATTAAATGAAAGAAAGAGAGTTCTATAGATATCAGATATCTTTTGAAATAACTGTGATATATGGCTTGAATTTTGCAATACTATATATATAGTAATTTTAAAAATTACCTACATTTATTTATCTTATGCAAATTAGTAATGGCTTTTTATGAAAGCGGTAATACACGTATACATCAAGTTCTTCACTTGCGTAACTCTCCCCTTGAGTCATCAAATAAGCCATAAATATTACTACAGTATATAATGATTGTAAAATAATGTACAGATTGAGTGGAAAAATTTCAGTGTTACAGATGATTTCTAAAGGTTTCTAGGTAAGAAAAAACCTCGAGAATTCTTGAAAACGTAATTTCTGCTAATATATAAAGACTAAAATTGATTGCCTTTTAAAATATTTTATGCACTGCGCATTGCAAAAATTAAAATCGTGATTTTGTTGCAGTTGCTGAAAATATTTTATATTACACGTTCAACGTGACTTTCAATAAACTGTATAGAGTAGAAAAACACGCACACATTTCTACATTTCTCGTGTGCCCTTTGATATTTTCCTGCACTTTCATTAAATTGTTCCTGGAAGGTCCTGTCAAATGCCATGAAATTTGTTGACAGACAAATGTAGCGGAAAATAGTTTGCCCTGCGGGCCTTTTCTTCCTCCCTTTCCTTCCTCCCTTTGCTTGTGCTCAGCCCACGCTCCTGCGCTAAGCTGCTGCTTTGTGCCTGTGTAATCCTCATTGTCAGCGTCATTTTCCTTAATTAGTTGCGGCTGATGTCAGCCACATTGACAGACCCTTTTACCGCTCTTCCCTATCTCCCCTCTTCGCAGAGTAGTAAAAATGTTTTGCCACTTGCATTATCAGCGGATGTAGAGAAAAATCAATATATAGTATATACTATAGTATATATGGAGAGGGAGTGGAAGGGGCGCGTGCGATAAGATAGGGCTGCTATCTGACAGATATGTGTAGAGATGCTACCGACAGATACAGATACAACAGCGATGCACACATGAAGATACAGCGCAGGTAAACGCAGCAAGTAACTGTTGCCTTTTCGAAACAGGGGTAAACAGGGTGGGTGAGGGAGGGTTGGGTGGGGGGGTGCCTGTCTCCCACAGTGGTGGCTTCTGTCGCCTGGCGAAAACTGCTTGCAAATTCCCAACATGTGTAATTTTATTTATGCGCTTACCGCAATTATTTCACCGAGTTTCACTGCGCTTTGCTGACACGCTTTACATGCCCTGGGCAGCAGTAGCAGCAGCACTTGTATCTTGTATCTTTCAGATACACGAGTGTGTTGCTGTGAGTGTGTGTGTGTGTGCCATGTGTCGCTTGGCCCATTGTTTTGTCTTTGGCTGCTCATGCAAATTGCTGCCAACTCGGGTTCTCTTCAGAGTTAGATGCGGTTTGAATAGCAGCGTCGCCTGGTTTATTTATGCTTTTGTTGTTGTTGTTATTGTTGTTTTTGCTTTCTGCTTTTTGATAAATTATTGCTGACACCATTTCGAAGGTGTTGTTGCTGCTGTTGTGTGCCACGTTGCATGTGTGCGCATTACGCTCGATTGCAGTTGCTGCAACAGCAACAGCAACAGCAGCAACTGCAGCAGCAACACGGCAACAGCCTTTGCAACAGCAACATCTTGCAATATTTACAACAACTGTTGTTAACGTCTCCTCAAGTCGCGTACTTATGTATTGTATTTATGTGTGTGTTTGTTGTTGTATATTTTGTTTAAATAATTTTGTTGTATGCATTTTTCCAAAGTAAATGCTTATTTCAAGATATATCGAAACTCGTTTTCAGTCACTGTGCGATATTCAAAGCGTTGTTATTATAACTGCGCATATAATAAGCAAGTATTTCAATCAGCGAGGGCAGTTACAAGACTTATCGAAAGCCTGCAATATTTATTGTATATAAGTAATATATTCGAGTTTTCCAAGTTTTACATTGAAATTGTTGCCAAAAATAATAAAAATATGTTACATAAATACTTTAGAATTTTTTATATAGTAAATTATTATTTTATACGATATTTTTTTATTTATTTGGCATAATTTAATAAAAATAAGTGAAAGAATCGTTTTTTGTCAATGTTTCAACTGTAGATTATATTGTTCATATGAATATTATTATATAGAGTAGTATTATATCTCACTTAAGCTTATTCTCGGCTTCACCCTCGTGCTTCTGAGCGTACTGTGTGCATATTGTTGGACGTGTTTGCGGTGCGCTCAACGTTGATTATCGTGACTCACATTGTTTGGCATTTGTACGATCGCGTACACATAACTACGATACTCACAGACACACACACACATGCACGTTAATATCCAATATAAATGCAAATATACACTCCATATACGAAAAGCTCTCTTGAAGCTTGTGAAACTCATCGAAGCGTAGCGTAGCTTCTCCCAGAGAGTCAGTTTGTCAGTCAGTCTGCCCCTGTCTGAGAGTCTTTGTGCTCTCCATATTGATTAGTCATACTTTTTACGTGCCCCGCAATGAGCCACAAATGCCAGTAGATAGTTTCTTCCCAAACATACAGAAACTCACACTCACACACACCTCTCACACACAAAGTGTGATCGATTCGGTGCTGTGGCAATTATGTTGCATCAAGTTTTTAGCATGCTCATACGAATTGACATGTAGAGAAAGCTGTGAAAATCTTTTTTAGAACTCTCCAATGAATCAGCTGATCAATTTGCACTCTAGAAAATGGCGGCACAACGTGCTTTATCTTTGTAACCAGCTCTAACCTGGCACTAATTAACGTAACTCCAGACTATTGCAATTTTAGACTCATTTCAAGTGTGAATAATGACGGAATTAGTTGAGGTTCTTTATAGAATTTTTACCGCAGTAAAAACTTATTTTACGTCTTTACAAATGTTGTCGTAGATTATGATTGATTTACTATAGTTTCGAAATGGAAGAGATGATAAACAAAATCATATATTATAATGTTAGGTACGTTTTTGCAGTTGCAGGCTCTGACGTTCTCGTTATCTTTCAACTTGATTGAACATGGTTAGGCTCAGCCATATTCATTAAATATGCCCATCATTTATCGGCAGGGCGCTCTAATTGAGTTGGTAATGAAACTTACTTATAGATGCACTCTGCGAAGCCGTGAAAACTTTCCTATCCAAGCTTGTGTGCGCTCGAAAACCAATTATCCATCTCCGCATACCAAATCAATTTGTGTGTGTGGCCACGAAGAGTAAAAACAGAAGAAAAAAAAAAAACAAACCATATAGGAAAAACTCTTCATGTGCTTCTTTTGTATTGCTTTCCAATGCAATTTCCTTGTGGCTTCCTCGCCAACCCCGAAAATAAAGTGAAATATAAAAAGAAACTGATTAAGCCATTAAAGATTCAAGCGCAAACTGTGTGCGCAGACTAACGAGCTTTTGATTAAATGATACAGCTGTCTGAAGTATATTATTTAGGGCCACGATTTAATGCACATTGCATATATAACGCATGTAAAATTATAAAGCAATTTTCTGACTGAATGATGAGTAAACCAGTTTCAGATAATTAAAGCGCGCAGTTGGAAAAAAAAGAAGAAATTGGTTTTCCCTTAAGATAATGATTTATGCAAAAACTGTTAAAGAATCTATGACAACTCTGATCATTGTCTTACTATTTATCCATTCTAATGCCTTATTTTTTCATACATACACTAGACTATTTCCTTACTTGCTTGCCTTAAAATACTGACTAATCCAAAGCTTACTAAGTTTTAAATATTGTCAAGTGTTTATTATTAATGATACGACTTTCTTAGTCAAACTGTCTATATAGTCATTTCAATCATTTTTGATGCAGCTTACTCATCGATTTACAATTATACCTTAATTAGCAATTCTCATATTGAACAACTCATCTTACTAAGATGTTTAAGAATCTATAAAAACACTGAACATTGCCAAGTTTATATCTATACTAAATTAGACAATTACCTAACTGTTTACTTAGTCATTTTAATCATTTTCAATGCTGCACAAATTACCCCCCACTTCCTCACTCTTTGACAATTTTATCGAGAGCAATTCTATGATTAGTTTTCTCTTTTCATTGCAACCGTTTCGGAATCGTTTGGTAGATTGCCACAAAATGTGCAACTCATGTCGGTCATTGGCATTTAAACTCGCGCACATTGAGTTTTCTTCTTGAATTCATTTCATTTGGCAATTGATGGGCTCATTTGCCATGGCTGCTGCTGCTGCTGCTGCTGATGTTGTTGGGCTTTTCTCTTTGCCCATTAAAGAAAAACAAACGTGAAAATGCTGAATTCAATCATAAATTTCTGTATGCCCCCGATAACAATGCTGTAATTTGGCGAGCAGAGAGTTTGTTTATCTAACTCAATGCAATCCGATGTCGGCAATCGCGTCGTACCGTCCCCCCTTAATTGAAGTGCCTTTTGTTGGCTTTCATTGCACTTTTACTACAGCGATAGATACAGCTACAGATGCAACTATGTATTTGTGTGCCTGTGTGTATGTGTGTGTGTGTGTGTAGTATATGGAGATGTCTGTGGCCGATCGATGCGGCACGTCAATGGGCGATTAACAAACCGAATTCGTGCAAATAATTAAAGGGGCTGCTGCTGGCTGAGTTAAGTTGAGTTGAGTTTGAGTGCAGATAAATTCAGTAGCAACCACGGTGCGCACCACTGTGCGCAGTACGCTGTAATTACAAGCTGGCAGCGACGCATGCGCCGACATTTTTATTGCGACTGACACTGTCGCTGCAAGAGGATGTGGCACACCAGCAACAGCAGCAACCACAGCAACAACAACAACGACAACAATAACAATAACACAATAAGACATAATCCAATTTGCAAAGCAAATCCATAACCGAGAGACAGAGAAAGACGAGAGAGAGAGACATGGAGCAGAGCAGCAGTCACAGTTTTCTATTTATTTATTGCCATTTGGCATTTTCCATCTTTCCACCGATTTGCCATTTTCTTTTCTCATTTTATTTTTTTTCTGTTTTTATCGCCGTCAAAATGGAAGGAAGCCGCTAATGCGCATTTTGCAATATCAAAATGTATGAAATTTAAATCGTAAAACAGTCGGTAGCTCGGCTCAGTTGCACTGTGCACTGTGTGTGTGTGTGTGTGTGCGGACAGTGTTTATGCCTCGTAAATATATTATTATGCCAATAATATAATTTATTATATATCATAGTAGCTCCGCCGGGGCCGCTGTCGGACGCGTCGTTTCCTATGTTCGCTCAGTGGGTAAAATGCAAATTGTAAATTGCATCTTACAGATGCAGTTTTCTTGTATGCACAAACGCAGTTATGTACATACACATACACACACTTACAGTCACTCGGCTAAGCAGTTGGCATCGTGGATTATAAAATAAATTCAATCAAAGCGAAAGCAATTGCAACACTCGCAACAGGCGCTGCAACAACAACAGCAACTGTAAATGCGGTCACCCGACTGTCTGCAGTTGTCGTTGTTGCTGCGTTGTTGCAGTTGTTATTGTTGTCTCTGCTATTGTAGTTGCTGCAACTTTATTTTAATTTAATTGCATAACTGAGTAACAGTTGTCCGTTGTCAAGAATCGCTAACCATTTCCGCACCGCACACAGTCTCAGCACCACAGCACCACAGTACATAAATCTTGCTCAGCGATCGTTAAAGTATTATCTACAAGTAGCAAGCATAAGGTACGCATATTCACTGAGATATAATTTTAATGTTATTTTGCAAATGAGTTTAATGAGACACCGGCTATAACACACTATAATCGTTAAATTTATCCATTGCATTTATTACCCTGGGGATCTAAGATTTTTGCAAATGGCAAAACCGTGTTAGAGGGAGCATTAACAACCCCATAAAGCGTGTTGATTTGAACCACCACTGTTCAAATAATAGAGTCATAAGTACAGTCCAGGCCATCCCTATATTACTCACTCACTGATATCACTCTATTACGCCCCTTTACTGTGTCACCGTTTGCATCCCTCTTCAAACTCGGCTCAACTTTCTTTTCAACTCAAAAACCCCTGTATTTAGTTGATATATTTTCATAATTTTCGCTGCAGCGCATTTAATTATAACGTTGTGTGTTATTTCTTCAAACAAAGTTCAAGTTTGTCACACTCGAAATTTAGCGCTGATTTGGCGTCGCAGCGAATGAGCAGCAAATAAAAACAAACATCTCAAGACTCCTTCAAACATGGTCAACTTTTACTTTCCAACGCGATGACTATAATCCATAAGCAACTGCAGGCAGGGGCGTCTGTCGTGCAATAGGAGCAGACGACAAAAGGAGGGGATGGATGGGAGGCGGTGCTGCTCTCTATAGAGTCATAAAAGCAAATATTTTCAAATTTACAAGAAATCAAAGCAACAATCATCCCTCCCAAGCAACCTCTCGCTCGCCATATCCGAACTTGGGGCTGCCATGCCTATCCCCTAGGGGCGCACGCCCCAGTTGTTAGCGATAATTTCGAGACTAAAAGTCTTAATTTACATGCTGCAAACATTTCCATAGCCATAGCCAATGTCTTGGTATTCCATAAGTTTGTTTTTTTCCAGTGCATTTTCAGTTTCGTTTGCGTCTGCGATTTGCTTCCTTCGAAATGCGCTGAGCATGCGCAACAGAGAAATACGTGAGGCAGACAGAGAGAGAGAGAGAGAGAGACAGCTGTAGTGATAGATGAAGAGAGGGGGCTAGTCTAATAGACATTTGCAAATGATTATTAAAAACGAAACAAAAACTGTGTCGTAATAGCGTCGACGATGCGAAAGGCAACTCCAACTTCGACTCCATCTACAGCTTCAGCAGCTCCAACTTCAGCTGGAGACTCTCAAGTTCCGAGCACAATTTTCTGGGAATTGCACCAACTACAACAACAATAATCAAATGCGCCTTTAGCCAAATGCAGTCACAGTTGCTTTGTTTGCTTATTTCTTCTGAGTTTTCCATACTGATATCATTTGCATAGAGCACACACATTTTCATGGAATTTCTGAGATCATAACTAAAGCTGATTCCATATCGAACTGTGCTCAGCTGTTCAACAGGAAATAGGTTTAGTTCTGTCCACCCCTCCTCGCACTTGGTGGCGTAGGTAAGCAGCTAAAATAACACCATATGATCGTTTCCTAAACAAACTGTGACAACCGTCATAGGTCAACCACGTTGACAGCTGGTCAGCAGTTGGTTCTCATTATGAGAGTTGCTCAGCGCGAATTTGTTTATTTGTCTGTTGGCATGATTGATGGCAGAGTCCGATATAATTGCCATGATTTATTTACGCACTAACTGCAGTTGTTTATCTCTTTTTTGTGTGGTATCATTAAACGAGCTAGTTCCAAGGCGAGGTTTTGACAAAGTTTTCGACATACCAGAGATGTGGCAAGATCGACCTTAAAATCTCTTGTTACGATTTGAAACAGAAAACAGTTCACAAAACGATTAGTCGTCTGTGTTGTTTAATTGTTTTACTCTGTCTTCGGACTAGTTGACCAACAAAAAACGAAGAAGTAGAGTCTTTAGACTGCACCTGTAGTCAGAGTACTCAAATCATTACAGAAACCCATCAATTGAACCTAATGAATTCGAATTGATTTTAATGATCAGCAAGTATTTAAGACTTCAAACACAATTTGGCATCAACGTGCAATTCTCTGCCGCCCTCTTTGCCCTCAACCCTCTCCTCCCTCTCCTGGCTAATCATGCATTATGCGGAATGTGTGGGTTGGCCTCGTAAGGTTCAGAGCCCCAAAAGCCGGATCGCAGTTATTTTCTACATGCTGCGAAAACAAAGACACGGTACCGAGACGTGGCTGATGCTGTAGCTAGAGTTGAAAGCTGTAGTCAAGCTAAAGACAAGCCAAGTTTAGACTAATAACACAGAAATGTAAAATCACGCAAAGCAATCATAAATTATAAACACTAGAGTCATATGAGAGACACACACACACACACACACAGCTATACAGATAGACAGACAGTCAGCAACTGTGGATAGTATCTGCAACTGAAGCTGAATCCGAATCTCAATCCGAACCCGAATCCGAGTCCAACTTCAAGACTTTGCCGCGTGGCTGTCTGTCAGTTTGCCAGTCAGTCAGTGTAGTCTGGTGTTTGGGGCCGTAGAGTTGTAATTATGATGAGTGCCACTCGCTGCCAAAGATACACACGCCAGATTCGGTTGCTGAGAGTGTGAGAACCGTTAAAGTATGGCAAAGCGACTTTAACTGAACAACTGACGGACTGACTGACGGCCCAGCTTGGCTGACTGACAAGTGTTGGGCCAGGTACCAAATAGTTTTAGATGATGCGACAGAAATGCAGGTTGAACGCGCTGAAACCCAAAACAGAAAAATAGAAGACGGAAAACCAAAATCCAAAAACCCAAAGCATAACATAGTACAGACATAAGTAGCACAGAGTGCTCAAGTCGAGTCAAAGTCTGGTTACGGTTATGGGTTATGTCGTCTAAAGTCAGTCACATAGTCAGTCAGTTAGTCAGTCGTGCAGAGGTAAACAGAAGTCGACACTTTGTGGCCAAAGTGTGTGTGAGAAATGTAAGTAAGCGCCGAGAGAGTCCCTTGAAATCACCATAATTGCTAAGCATCTTGACACTTTACTGTAACTGATTGTAACTTTTAGATGGTCTCTTTCAGTGACTGACTGAGAGCACGACAGCCGAAGCAACTCTGTCTGGCGCATTTCATTCATTGTTGATCTGTTTTATGGTCTCAGTTGTTCAAGGGTTGTCTGAGAACTGTGCGAGTCAGTGCTACAAGACCTCCGATTTCGGATTCTCTTCGTAACGGTACTTTGTTGGGATTGTTCTCAAGTTTTTCTTCTATTTTTTCATCTTTTCATTCGTTTTCTTAACTTTTTCAGCTGTACAAATATTTGGCTTTGTATTAGCTTTGGGTCAAGTGTGAATAGTTGAAACTTTCTTTTGAGCAGAGCAATGTTTTCGAGCTCAAAACTCAGCTCGAACTGAGCTATTGAATAGGTTTTCAAAGTCTGAATATTTTTGTTAAGATTGTTCACAATCCAAGTTCGCTTTTCTTTAATATCGAATTGTATGTCAGCCCGTTAAATGTTATTGTTGTGTTTTCACGAGTTATTATATTTTTTGAACCATTGAAAATCTATAGAAAAGAGTATAATAAACTTAGCAGGTGTAAGACGATGTGGATTACAAAGTAATTATAAGTATTGTTTGGTTTACTTGTCTAATTTAACTTTCAAATCTCATAACGTTGGATAAAATAATATGATTTTGGTTTTGAATGTCATTTTCATTGCAGTTTTACCTCTGGATTGATTAAGCATCGATTTAAAAACAGTATTTTCATTTTTGTATAATCAAATGTATGTTTTTTAGTTTTAAATTGTTTTATCATGTTATAATTAGAATAAAAATCTATATAGAATAAATTTTGTAAATGAATTGTGAGAGATAACAAAAGTTTAATTTATTTTCGGAAGGAAACAGGGTAAAAGACAGTCGCGTTGCACTAAGTAAAAAAATTTCGTTTTGTAAACCATCTGTCTATTGTTTCGATAAGGCTTGAGAATGTTTTATCGACTGCCTAACGGTCACCGATTTTGATTATCATTCCCACAAAGAAAACAAAAGAAACGCACCTTAAATTGATGAGGACAGCCGAATAATTAAGTTGGTGTTTTCTCAGTTTTTGGCACATCACTTCCCCATTTTCTATTATGGCTAATTAGACGACTTTTAAGCCAAAGTGTGCTAATCTTATGCAAAGTCATTGACGTGAGAAATGAAAATAAAGCAAAGAAGAAATGTAAACTGTAAACTTGAGTAAAATTTTGTAAAACCGAAAGCCAAATCGAAAAGTAGTCGCAGATGCGGAAAAAATGGCCAACTGTCTGGGGCTGGAGACTGAGGCGACCTGGAAGTGGATGTGGAACTGGACGCACCACGAGCGTAGGCTACCAGTCTGTCGGTGTGACGGTCTGGCGGTCTGACAGTCTGTGTGACAGTCGGACTGGCCGGGTGGCTTACATAAACCCACATGACGATACAATTTGTGGGGTTGTAACTGTTGTTGTTTTTTGGTACAACTTTTGGTACAATTTTACTTGTTGTGTTGCGTTAATTTATAACATTAGCTGTGCGAGTATAAGTGTATGTGTGTGTGCGCGCTTGTGTTAGGCTACCCAAAAATGAGGCGAAAAAGAAAATTGGAAGAAAACTGAAGCCGCTTACGACATGCGCAGACTTGCGACCAAGAGCCACCACACAGAGCACCCCACTTGGCCTGAAGTGTGGCCCAAGTGTAGAGCTGCTGCTGCTGCTGCAGCGATCACGAATCGCGCAGCCAAGAGACGCGGCCAGCTACCGGAAGCAATTCGCCACTTAATGCACTTGAGCCGAGTTTTGTACCGAAAAACAAAAATTTAAATTTCAAATTTTGTGAATTGCTGTTGCTGCTCTAGCGGGCCAACACAGATTCCGGCTTTGTGTTCAGCTGTTCCACTTGCCCTGCCGGTTGACATCCCAGCTTAGCCAGGCAGGCAGGCAGCCTGGCAACCGGTCGATTGGTATGCGGCAAATAGATTCCTGATCACAGCTCACATACTGACCAGTCTCCACTCATTGATCCCGGCTTAGAGAGATACATATCTATGCATCGACGGGATTAAATCAAATTTACGACTCGGGCTCAGGCGGCGGCACCAGGCTCACATGTGCCTCACTCGTCTCACCTTCGCTTCGTGTTTTTTCTCTATCTCCATCTTCTTCTTTTTTCGTCTTTGTTTTTGCCTTCGATGATTTTATCGTATCTCAAGTGTTTTGGCGCAATTGAACTTTATGAGTTTGCTGTGTATGGGCTCAAAATAGCAATTGCTGCTGATTTGTATCTCTCGGATAGCGAACGAAACTATGCAGTCAAGTGCGCGCATTGCTCAAGTTTCCTGCTTCATTTGCCACTGGCCACTCTGTGGATTGACTTTTGTCTTCGTATAGTTGTGTTTCTTGTTATTGTTACTCTTGCAAATGTGGAATTTCTCTTGTTTGGTTCATCTGGCTTTGGAATCTATTATTAATATCCAAAATTGTACAGAGAGTTGGCAATCCCGGCATGATTTCAGCACTTAAGTCTTTTGAAACTTTAAGAACGAGGAAATCTTCGGTTAATATAAACACAGTCTTTAAGAGATCTTAGAGAAGATTGTAAACAGATTTCCAATACCGGAACTTGACACTTATTTACCTTATCTATTTAACAAATTCTTGTTGTTTGATTTATTGTTAAAGCTTTGGTTATCTACCTGTTCAGATCGCGCTTCCTTGTCTCAGTTAGCTTCACTTTTACTTTAGCAAGTCTCTTTCCAATATTTCGTTTCGCTTTTTTGTTTATGTTTTGGTTTTTCAGATATTTTTTATTTTAAAAACCTTATGCATAATCGACGTAAATAATTCATCTAACATATTTGATATATTACCAGACGACTTTCGCTTTTGTATGGTAAAAGCGCCGGCAAAAACTTAAAAGAAGAGGAAGCAACAACCAACAGCAACTGTCGTAACCAATGCCAGGTAGTTTCTAAGCCAAAAAATCGAGGCATCGTTAAAACCCTGCGATGACAAGCTGCATAAATTAAGAAACCCCAGAAATGCTATTTGCAAAGGTGTTTTTGTTGTTGTTGTTGGTTCGACAGCGACCGTTGCCGAACAAGAGCCACAGTTAGAGTCTCTTGTTGGTTAGTTCTACTAATCAGAAAACAGAAATCAAATTTCGCTTTTCGTTGGACTCGAAAGAGAAACCCGAGACTAATCGTCTGGAACGCAGGTCGCCGGACTAAACGAAATTTATTTGGGTAACCAAACCGAGCCATCGTACGACGCCGACTACGTGAAATCATCATGGATCGCCTTGGCTCACGGCTATCGTTATCTTCTTCTCTCCCTCTCTCTCTCTCTCTGTCTCTCTATTTTTCTGTCTTCTTCTCCATTTTCTTCTTCTTTTTCTTCTTGGCTTATTTGCATATGATTACTTAGTTGTTTATTTAGAAATTTCACAAATGACTAGAGTAGCTCGAAGAGCGGCCCAGAAATCTATGTATATAACATATAGAGGTGTATATGCATATGAGTATATAGATTGTTAAACTGTTCGCTGTTTGAGTCCCATTGCCCATTCAAATGAAAGCGAAAACTGATTCGAACAATGCGTAGAAAGGTGGGGGCGTTGTGCGTGAGAGAGGCCCTGCATATAAAGAGCTACTGATATCGTATTTTTTTATGGCTAAGAAAGCGCATTCAATTCCCGACACCGTCTGAGCTTGACCCCCTTTCCGACAGTTTGTTGAATGTTTTATGTTTCTTCTGTTGTTTTTGCTGTTGCTGTTTCGGTTTCTGTCTCTGTTGTTTCTGACTGTTTAACGCGCTCGTCATTTGGCTTTTGTTATGGGCAAGGTTTCTGAAAATTACCTACCAGCAATTTTAAGGCGACTTCTCAGTTAATTAGCGCCCCATAGCTGAGATCTCCAAGAATACAATAAGAAAAAAATTATGATCCATTAGAGAGGGCCCAACAGTGACCAACTGGCCAACTGGCTGACATTGAATAGGTTTCAGTTTTAATAGTCACAGGGTATTGTTGTTGCCCTGTCATACCCCGTAGGCATTAAGGTTTTCAAGCTGCATGTTCGATAAGATGTTGAATCTCTTTCAGATTATCTTGTTAGTCGGTCATGTTTAGTTCTCTTCTACTTTCTGACCTCCTTAGTACAAACAGAAATCGACTCTTTCTTTCTTTTTGAACTTCTTCTTTGTGTTCTTATTCAAATCGTAACAATGCGAACAGTTCTTGATCGCATAATCTACGATATGTGACCCGGGCGCATTTGATTTGTTGCCAAACAGAAAAGAGAGCGAAACCTTTATTAAATAAACTTTGTTCGCGAAATAAACTTTTTGGGTCAACTATTGATATTATGATCACGTAGTGTGGCTTTTGTTGTTATTGTTGAATGTTGTTTCTGTTGCTGTGGGTTTTGCGAGAAATCGCCCCAAGACTCGCCGAGTGTCCACTGTCTGAAAAGGCATTTCAAGATTTATGACAACGTCGACGGTGCCAGCAGAATGGCGCCGTTGTGGACTGCCTCGTCGTCTTCGTTGCATTCTTTCAAGTCGCAATGCATCCCGTTTGTGCTCCCATTTGCCACCTGCGCGATTGCCTGCACTATTTTCGGTGGTGCGCCGCTTTGGTGCACACACACAAAGAGCATACAAGTGTGCGTGTGTGTGTGTTCTATGTGGTTGTATCTGTGACGGTGCGTGGAGCGCTTTTCCGAGTTTATTTTTAAAATGCGACACGACGACAACATACGCTCCCAATTCGGTTAGTTCGCCTCGGTTCGCACGGGGCAAGGGTAATAGTTGTATGTTTTTTAGATTCTCGACGCGCTGTCGGGGTCCAAAAACAAATTTGATGGCATTTCCCCGTCAACGTAACAAATTTTACTGAATGAGCAACGCGTTGTGCCCCGAATCTCTTGTCTTATTTTACCCTTTGGCTCATTGAACACACAGAGGCAAATATGATGTACTACACAGCTAGAGAAACAACGTGTTATTTTGTTATTATCTCTATAAATAGCAACTGTAGCGGCTGTCGATGAGCGGTACAGGGTGCTTGCCTCAGAGCAGCAAACAATTTAATATACTTGTTCCTTAATTTTTCCTGAGAGTATTCTGGTTTTAATTGTTTAACAGTAAGAATATTTTTAGTAACTCTGTTCTAGAGTTCTCCTACAGACACGCCCTGTATTTATATTTTATTTTTATTAAATCAATACACGCATTTCTTATATATTTTTATCTTTGTCTTGTTTTCTAATTTTCTCGCGTCTTCTCACGCTGCCTTGCTTTGCATCGTGTGCATGTATGTGCTAGATAGATAGAGCTGTGCGCCTTTCTTTGTAGCTTTTGTATCTTCTCTTCCGCTCTTGAAGAGACGTTGACTCTGCGTCTCTGAGGTTCGATGCTATGTGTGGCGAAAAGTCGCCAACGTTTGACTTTTAGTAGCACGCGAATTTCTCAGCGCTATCGCGGCGAGCTGAAGCGAATTCACAGCCAAACACAATATTCACAGTGTGCCTGCCTGCCGTGCCGTGGATTTACAGAACTCAAATTATATGTTTATAATTCCCATATTGTTTGTAAAAATTATAATTAGTGAGTACGCGTCAGAACCGCAGGCCAACATCCAAAATATTTACGCAGCTTTTTGTTATGGTCGTTTCTATCGTTTTTTTTTTTTGCGTCTGTTTTCTATGTTTTTTGGTGTGTGTGTTCTAAAAACAAAAACGAGGCTGCATAACAATTAAAAATAATTGTGTTGTATATAAGAAAACAATAAAAAATGTTGCTATGCCTCAAAATGCGGCAAAGAACTGAGCAAAACGATTTGTGCGGGTTCTGAATTGAGACCTGTAAATTATAATCTCCGTTAAGTGTTGTTTTTCCAAATTAATAAGAAAAGCATTTCCAACAATTGAAAGCAGTGCCTTTACGTGCCTTCTAATTCTATATACGAAACATATGTTTATTTTTTTAAAATGTGCTCATACCTATAGAACGGATTCTATATATACAAAACTATGCGATCAAGCACACACACATACACAGATGCGCGCTTAGCCAAACTTATTTGTGTTGACCTTACACGTTGGTCTGCTTGCACGTGGAAATTTTACATACGTTTGTAGAAAGCCTCTAAGAGTTTGCTGTGCTTTGTGCCAACTATCGGCTGTACTATCGATAGAGCTGAAATTAACATTGCTGCTTTAGCTATCGGTAGATGCACCGTAGCATAGCTTTTGATTGGTGCAACTGCATTACTATCGAATGAACTATCGGATAATCTTGTAACTGTGAGTTTTACCCATATATAGTTATCGAAACGAACGGTAACGAATGGAAACGAACTATAACTCATAACGAGTTTGTGTCTCATGTTCATTCCTTTTCATATTTAACTCTTTGTTATTGTTTTCATGACTTCTGAAAATATTTATAAAATACATTTGGATGATTCAATTTGTGTGCTTTCTTCTTTATACTTGGCTTCTCTCCCTCTCTCTGTGTTTCTTTGTTTGCCCTTTTGCCACTCCCACATTAAATTAGCTGCCACAAGCTGCTACAACACACACACACACAGTCACGTCCAGTTTTGGAATACTTTAGCTAATTAATTAAAATATTTAAAAACTTGCCGCGTAGGTCGAAAACTGCGAAAAGGCGTCGCTGTTGCCATAAAAGCGGTGGCAACAACGAGTGATATTATTTATCTTAAGAAAAAAATCTTCATTTAGAAACCACAAAATGCCATATCGAGAGTCTAGCCAATCAGATATATATAGTATATAAATCAAGATTATAACAAACTATACTGTGTGTGTACATTGTTGTAGTTTACTACAATTTTCGATGCGATCCCGAAGACGTCAGCATTATTAGGCTAATGAACTTGCCATATGAATACTTTGAAGCAATCAGCTTGCCGGATAAACCATAAATAACAACAACAAAAGCAACAACATAGCAACATATAAATTATACTTACATTCATACGCGTATTTAAGGTATGTTTTCATTTTCGGCTTAATTAATAACAGTGCTGCACCCGAATACCCGATACCCGAGCCTTGCATGTAGTTCACGGTTAAATCAGAGCAAATGCAAACGACTCTGGAAAAAATGCTTTTACCATAATTAACTGGTTGTTGTCAAAGCTGCATGTAGCCCTAAATCAGGTGAAATTTCAGTCAGTTGTTGGCAAATTAACTGCATATTGCTTTGCATCTCATGCAGAGCACACAGCAGGTTTTTGTTAATCAACCTGAGTAGGACAGAACCACCAATTTAATATATTGTACATACACATACAAATGTAAATACGATATTCGGCTGTAAAAAATACTTTTTGCTGCATGTAAGGCAGGGGATTGTTCATTAAAATGAAGTTGAAAGATAATTCCAGTTTTCGATAATTTGGTATTTCATTCGATAGTAAACAGTGCAGGTGAAGAGTCTAAACTATCGATAGCTAAACATATTTCGATACTAGCAATTCATATGATAGATCTTTTAAGCTTATGTACTGTTACACTTTTTCACAAATCACCCTTTTCACTGACTTAGAAAATCACTGTGATCAATCACAACATGCGCCGCATCACTAACGAAATATTAAACACTTTATTCCGTCTGCTTCCATTTTGTTTGTGTTTTTTCCGCTTTTTTCATGCTTAAGAAAACGTTGTCTTTTGGTGTGTTTATTATTGTTTATTGTTTTGTCTCTTAAAACGCTTCGAACGTGCTAAATATGTATTTTGCACTTAATTTTTTTTCGGTGATTATTATTCAAGTTAATGGTGCGATATGATTGCAAAAAAGGTGCACAGATTTTCAGGTTTTTTTGGATCTTCAAAATTGTTTCCACTGTTGCTTAGATAGAAATGTAATGCTGGCAGCTGTTCAAAGATATATAAATGTATACGATAATAGGCTATATGTTTAAATATTTATATTGATATGGGCAAGACTTCTACATGAGTTCTGCCACAGAAATAAATTAACCAATGGCAAGACACGCAGCTCTTTTGTGATTATTGCTTCCTGTATTGCAGAATTTGTAACATAAATATCGCATTGAGAGAGCTTATTATCGTTGCTGTTGCTGTTGTTGTTGCTGTTGATGTTGTTATTGTTTGTATGGCTGGCGTATTTCAGGTGAAATCGGGACATTCAACCGACCGCCAAGAAACTGCTGGCAAAGATACAAAGTATCTTTCGCAAATAGAGATACTCGGCTGTTCACACAAATTAGCGATTGGTAAAGCGTACCTGCCTACTGATTACACAGCAGAGCACAACGTAGCTCAGCTCAGCACAGCACAGCGCAGCGCAGCAAGCAATTAGCCAAGTTAAATACATAATGCATTTGTCTGGGCCTCGACTCACGCCTTGTGCTTTATAGCCTCCTCTATAGCTTGCCGCCTCTATCCGCTGCTCAATGGCCTGGTGGGGTCCGGCTGTCACTGTCTACGTCTTAACTTGGCCACAAATGAAGCTCAAGATGCGGCCAAGCGTTCAGTTAGTAAGCCGAGCAACCGCACAAAAATATCTAAGTACATTAAGCCGCACCGTGACCGATAAATCTGGAAAGGATGGCGAAAAATGATTGGACTGTAAATTGTGGTTTGCAGTTTGCAGTTTGCATTTAGCAGTCTATAGTTTTTTGTTTCTGCTTCAATTTTTCGGATGCCAATGAAATATTGGCTGAACTTTTATTGCACGCGGCTGTTGGTAGCGTCAATTTGCAGCTGATCTATGCTAGTTAAGACTGCTATTACCGTTAAACGAGATTACTTGTTTAATGTCTGTTTAAAGAGTTTAATCGCGCCGCTTATAGCCAATTTCCATTTGCCCAGCAATTGGGTCAATTGCTGTTGTTGCAGCCACGGCTGCTTGGCAACAATAGAATACTAGTAATATCTCATGCCAAATGCCGCTCAACTCAGCTTGCGACGCGTATCCATAAGTACGTTATGCATGTATCTTATGACTGACTTTTGTGGCCTTTGATGCAACTTATTGCGGACTCGTTTGTTGGCATTCTGCTGCAGTCAATGCAACTCGGGCGACAATGGACCGTTAACCTGTTGGCATTCTATCACAATATACGTATATACATACAAATATGGAAACGGGTATTAGAATATTATAGAAACTATTTAAAAGGTATAAGGCATAAGTTACTGAAGTTTTGAAACGGGTAACTTTAGTTTAGCTTTCTTGTCGTGCCTTTCAAATCTCAATAAAGCTTGAATTTTTGTTAAACAGTATCAATACCCTATCCCCCTCACCCCCTTCTGAAACTGGCCAGAGTTGTGTCCATAAGGCGAGTGGCTTATTGTCAGCATTGGCTGAGATTCGTTACCAGCGCCAGTGGCGTAGATCTACTTCAGCTTCAGAGCTGCTGGCCTTGGTTACTGGTTTCTAAGTCGCGTTAAGTGTGTAGCTTATAGCTGCTACATATGTATATCAGCAATGTTGTGTGTGTGTGTGTGTGTGTGAGTGTGTGTATATGTTATGTACAAAGATTGAAATGTCATTGTTGTCAGCTTATCGTTTGTCTTAATGTCCCCGGCTAGCGCAACTAGAGCCTGCAACACGCAGCACACAGCATGGCCACAATTTCAATCCTAACACTGTTCTAAGCTCAGTTTTCGTTTTGTTCATTTGTTCATCTGTTTTGTTTGCCTTGTTATTGTGTGTGTGTGTTTTGAGAATTACTTCGAAATGCTGTGTTTAGCTCTCACACCCTTTACTACTACATCAAAGTCTTTCACTGTCGTCCATCACTGCCAATTTACAGCTCATGTCTTAAGCCGTTTCAAACGCAAATTGAGAACAACAAACCGAATGTCCGAAGATCTCGATGAACTGTTTCTGTCACCCATACCGGCTCCAACGCCGGTCGAGCTGCAGCAGTGCATCTTGTTTGGCTTCCGCAGGCGACTCTATCCCAGCCAGATACTCGACGAGTGCCGCAGTGCATTTGGTCCGTTTGCGCCGAGTGCGCAGTACGTGGCCCGATGGTATCAGAGATTTCAAGATGGCTTCTTCACCATTGACGAGCACGATGATGAGGAGTGCTATGGGGGGCGCGGGGCGTGGCCAAACGCCTACCACATGCAGTGATTACAATGACGATGATGACAATGACGATGCATTGCCACTTGTCTTGCATGATGTGGGGCATAGCGATAAGGATAGTAATAACGATGAAGAGTATCATTATGATGATGATGCTAATGATGATGATGATGATGAAGATCTTGGTGATGGGAACGTAATTAGTTATTGGCACGGCTATGGCTATTTGGGTGGCAAGCGTAGGTATGTGGAAGGATCTCTATGCTACTAATCTTAAGTCACATCAATCTTGATAATGTTACTTATTTCCATTTCGTTTGTCTGCTTCTTCTTCCACAGCGGAATGTCGATAAGCGGTCTGCCGCCCTTGCCAAAATCCCTAAGCGGTTTTAATAAGCTACTTGGCTCCGATTCGGGCCTACTCAGTGATGTTGAGGCACATCAGGAGCTTGAGAGCAGCAGCAATAACAATAACAAGGAGAACGAAAGCGGCAACAAATTAGCAAGCCAAAAAGTTAGTGATAACAAAAGCAACCAGAACATAATCAACAACAACGACAACAACAACTGTGACAAGCAGTCAGCAACTAAAGACAACAGCTACGATAATGCAAACGATAAATCAGCAGACTCCGTTAAGGAAGCATCAACAACAACAACATCAACAACAACGACAGCAACAGCAGCAACAGCAACATCAGCAGCAGAAACTACAGCGACTTCCACAGCAAATGAAAACGAAAACAATACAAAAGCAACATTAACAACAATAACAACAACGACGACAGCAACAAAAGCGACAAGCTCACCTGCAAAAATCAATGTAACGGGCAGCACTTTGGACGCTCAGATAGCGACGCTGCGAAAGGAAATGGTAAGTTGATTGGCCAAATGGCAATTGGTGCTTAACATCTATGTAAATGCTCTACAAGGGAAGAGTCTGCCCAAAAGGGGGACACAGTTTGTTAGACTTTTGAAAATTGTAGTTTGAGAAATACAAATTGAAGATATATACGAGTATGTAAATATGGTTTGAAAGTAAAGTTTTTATACTGGCTGTAATCTTATAGCTAGAGTGCTCTTCTTAGGTCTGTACACTACTTTTTATCAACTAAATGATTTCTTAAAATTTGATTATGATCGTATCGTAAATAAACACGAAAGTTATTTTAAAACGAGAGCAACAGTCGCGCTCTTCGACCTATGTTCCCGGGTAGTTTAATTTGTTAAATTCATACACATATATGTACATATGCACATGCTTTACAATTATTCCCGACAGATGGCGCTCGCGCTCCTCTCTTTTTTAGCTGACAGAACCATTTGGTTTTATGCTCATACTTTCTTAAATAACTTCTGTGATTATTATCCGATCGGATTGTAATTTGGAGATTACATAGATATTTCATTCAGCTTAGTATATGTTAAAGTCAGAAAGTTGTATCTTTTATACAGCGCTTACAAATTGAGTTCAAAAATTAAATTATTGATTTGTGGGGGCGGTGGTCG
Organism: Zaprionus nigranus; assembly: GCA_018903425.1. NCBI lineage: Eukaryota > Metazoa > Arthropoda > Insecta > Diptera > Drosophilidae > Zaprionus > Zaprionus nigranus. Next base: position 5,623,938 of record JAEIGD010000003.1, on the reverse strand, counting down.
TGGCACCTAACATTTGAAATAAACTTGATCTGCTTATAGTACACAGGAGTCTTCCTGCCAAATTTGGTAACTCCAGCTTTTATAATAGCTGAGATCTGTGCGTTCACACAGTCCGACGGACAGACGGACAGACAGACAGACAGACAGACAGACAGACAGACATCGCTCAATCAGCTCGGCTTGTGATCCCACGCCTCCTTCTGCCTGTTACATACATTTACACAAAGTTAGTATACCCTTTTTTGACCATTTTCAATGGTCGAAGGGTATAAACAGTAGACATTTTATAGTTACAATCTGAATATATATGTATATAAATATTGTATATTGAAATACTTGTTACTATCTTAATGATTTTTTAAAATTTGATTATGATCAAATTGAAACATGGAAGTTTTTTCAGTTGATTAGGGATTATAACATTTATACTTGTTTGTTTTGATATCTACAATAGATACAATTTTAAAGCTAGCTAGAGTGTATTGTCTCTAGTCATTGTATAGCGTATTGGAAGTTCGTCGACTCGTATGTGATTAATCGCACACTCTTCTGTTAATCACACACATTGCTGTGCGGTCTCTCTCCACACTTTCGGGGCGCGTCATTTACATACGAAATGAAACCGAGAAATTCTATTAGCTGTGCCCGCTTACAATCGAAGTGAAAATGCCTCGTATAACGAACGGAAATGATTTGAGGTTCGCTGTTTGATGATAAATATATTTTTATGCGCTGCCTGTCAGCACTTCAAATTCCGAAAGCAATTTCAATTTCATATTGCCCCCTCGTGCGCAGGCGCGGAGCCAAAACAAAACAAAAGTGAAGCGAAGAAAAAGAGACAAATTCAATGTTGAAAATTCTTCGGTTTTCGGTTGCACATTTTTCAAACTAAGATATGTTTGTGTGTCTGTGTGTGTGTATATTTTGTATCTCTGTGTGTTCATGCGCCGAGTACTTGGATCTTTTGTAGGTTCATTTTTCACAAGCATATTGCATTTTGGGCTGTGCTTTCTACGAAATTCGTTGGCTACGTCTTGACTGATGATGGCATATGGCATGTGGAATGGCAGAGAGCCACACCCCACCCCTCAAAGACAATTCTTTTTGCACGTGATTGGCGTCTTTTTGTCCAGCTGCATAGAAATGGTCACCATGTACTCTTCTATAGTATAAAAGCGAAAAGAAAGTAAATCCCATGCCGAAACAACTTTCGGATTGTGGCCCAGAGTTCATGAATATTTCAGGGCATTAAATAAGCAGGCGACTCTCAACTTTGACATTGTCGCCCCATCTAAGCTGATATAAATGGCCATAAAGCATTCAAATGACCAAGCGTGTTGGGTCAACAAAGCGAAATGTAAATGCAGCTTTAATTCAATAAGTCAAATTGGCAAAGCAATTATCTCAGCATTTCCAAAGACGGACAGAGTAAGATAGGAAGGAAAGAGAGGGAGAGAGAGAGAAGCTCTTCAGATTTGCCCCCAGCTATGTGTCGGCCTTTGGCTTTAAAGTTTTCTGGCCTTTTTTCAGTGTTTTGGTTGGGGGATCTGACATTTTGCCACGATGCCAAACGCTTTGTCAAAGTTGAAAGAGCAGGCGCAACGCTTGTTTTGACGATAGGCTCTTCAACAAATGTATTCATTTGACTTGCCATCATCATAATAGACAGAGAGTGAGATAGAGAGAAAGAGGAAGGGAGAGAGAAAAGGAGGGAAGTCCCAGCAAGATGAGCAAATGTCGCTTTAAGTCACTTTTATAATTGCGATGCATCAACAACGAAAATACGGAAATCTAATCGAGTATAAAGATACTCTTCAACTCTGTAGAGTCTTGTAATACGTAGTGTAAAGGTCTCTTTATATTAGGATATTTTCCAAATTTGTTTTTATTGCTTGTCTTAATTTATGTGGAATTTATCGTGTTCTCACAGACGACACGCCAATGAATATTTCCGAATTGAGTTTTTAAAGTTGAAACACATTTAGATTTCAATCTCACAATATACATATATAATTCTACAGAACAGTGGGTGATGCTAGTATTCAGAACTCGTTTGTGCAGAATTTATACATATTAAATAAACAAACAGGTCACAGCGAGGGGCAACTTGTGTTATCTATCTCTCTGTATCCGTTTGCAATGCGGTTTCTAATTATTTCAGATTGGGTATTTGCCTTAATGTTTATCTAGTTTTTAACCGATACTCTGGTCACGATTCACACATGACGTTGGCTTGTGAATTGTGACACGTTTTGAGGCTACCACCTGCCGCTAGATCCGTCTCTGTCTGTCTGTCTGTCTGTCTCCCTGTCTGTCTGTCTGTCTGCCTCTCCATAACGATCTGTTTGGCCCACGAAGCCGAATGCTTTTGCTCTTGACCAAGCCTCAGCGACATCATCAACATCATCATCTGTCTGGCCGTTGTTGTTGGTGTTGTCGTTGACAGTTGATTTGTAATTTTCTGTTTGTGTTTTTGTGTGTTTTACTATTTCGCTGCAATTAAATGAATTAAAATTTGTCTGCACTTGCGTAATAATTTCACATTTGTAATGCAACTGCGATTCGAATGTGTTTTTTTTTTTTTCTATTTTACTTGCTATTGGTTTGGACTGCGATTGGGTATTTGGGGTTAGCATAGATTTTTCAGTACCGCCGCTGTGCTGCACAGAGGCTTGCCAATCTACACGGCACGGTCTAAAGTCTAAGCTGCCCGAACCTTTCACATTTTGTGCCTAGCGCGGTACGACCTTTTATAAAGAACCTGTTTAATGTGCGCTTAGGCGTAGGTGTAAAACTAAAATAAAATTACAATTGTATCGCAGCTGTTGTTGTTGTTGCTTTGTTGTTGCTGTTGTACGCTAGGAGCGGCCACGATTCGGTTTTATTTGTAGCTCCAAATACATCTAGACTTCTCTCTGAACACAAAAAGCATTTTGTTGTTTGTGGCGCTGCCACAGATTTTTGGCCTTTTTTGTTGGATTAGTTTGGTTTGGTTTGGTGCTCCGTTTTGGGCGCCAATTTTGTGGCAAGTACATTAAACATTTAAGCCATTTGGCAATTTGCATGCCAGGCCAGTTGTGCAATATATTTCTGCACATTTGCGGCTTACTTTGTCACTGTGTGTGTGTGTGTGCATTGTTTTTTGGGTCAGGCGTCATCTGTGGGCTGGGCTGCCATTTGGGAGATCCCAAGCTGGGCCGCCTTCCTGTTACCTGTTACCATTTACCGTTTACCTGTTGCCCCGATACAATTAAATTACAATCTCAGCTATGTGTCTTGTTACCAATTACGCTCCAGTTGCTGTCGTTTTTGCTATTGCTGTCGTTGTTGTCTCAACTAATTTCACGCGCTCAAAGTCAATTTGAAGTAAAGGCAAAAAACACAACAACAATATAAACACTGGACAACGCCAACGCGAACGCGCCCAATGACACAGTAATTGTTGGTCATTGTTTTTGCCCAATCATTGGCAATACACTGCAAAATAACTCCCATTAGCTAAAGTAAGCAGTTGGTATAAAGATAATTGTCTATTGACATTCAATTTTGAATACGTATACGCAATATATGAAAATATTGAGAGATCAATTATATTTTTTATCGCAATAAAAAGGAAAGCGTATTCAAGAGGCGCATAGTTAGCGTATCTAGTGTCAATGTATAAACATTTAAATTTACTCGATTACAATTACGCGCAGCACAGCGCCTGTCGCCGGGCCTCCACTTGGGGCAGTGCGGGCTTGGGTTAGTTTTCCTTTGTTTTTGCAAATGTTGCGGTTGAATGATTAACGATTCAAGCTGTGAACTGTTTGTGGGTGTGTTGCACACTCACACAAAACTAAACATGTGTGTGTGTGTGTGCTGCAATTATGTTAGTTGGTCGTTTTTGCTTTCAATTTGTTCAATTGTTCGGCGAAACCAAAGAAATTGATACCCTTCGCATACCTACAATACCTATATTCTCTATATAAAACCTACATATGTGTGTGTGTTCGTGTGTGTATTTATAGTTTTTTCCCATTATTATTTGTATATTATTTTTTTTTGCAATCTGTCGTTTGTTATTTTATTACTTATGTCGTTTTCATTCGCCCAGTTCAATTATGAAAACCGAAAGTAAACATTTGCCGAAGGTCAATGAGGCTGTTAATATTATTAGATCAGCTTTCAAAACGAATAAATATAGAGTATTATGCAAGCTCTATGACAATTGGTCAAAGTTGATGAATGGCAATGAGAGAGAAAGAGATTCGTGGTTTGCTAATGCAAGACTTTGAGACTTCGTAGCCATACTCACTGTTGTCTGTAGTGTAGTGAAGAGTGTATAACAAATTTCTTATTGTGTTCCGCTCGATGAAATCGCTTAATTCTGGCGAGAGCGCTACTTAGTATGCAAAGTGAGTGAGAAATTAATCTACATGTCCGACAGATCTAATCGTTATGACGTGATGATTTTCTGCTTCCATGGCCCATAACTCAGTTTTGATCATTCTCTGAGGCACCGATTGATTTCTAGGCCCAACCAACTTTCCAAGATTTCCCCCGTGAGTCTTGTGCCTATCTTCGGCTTGTTTTGATGGAAAGCCCCATAGAAATAACGCCCCTTAGAAAACCACATGCATTCCATATTAATGAGCATCCCATCCAGAGTAAACTTATGTAGATGGTGTCTTGTTGTTGTTGTTGCTCACAATTACCAAGCCAAATTGGGCTTGACTGTGTTTTGTTTTGTTGTCTCCTAATGCACCGATGTAGATTAAGTAATAAACTTTGGTATAATACAAGAAAACGCATGAAAGATTGTTAAAAAAAAGCCCAGACGGCAACAACAATAGGAGAAAACAGGAGTATAGCTAATCAGCACATGCGCAGCCATTAAGACCCGCCAGAGAATTGAGGCAACTAATTTATAAGTTGGCTTTGTGCAGTGCGCAGACACCACAGACACTTGGTCTTTTTGCTGGCTTGGTTTATGGCTGCAAATTAAATTTATGAATAATACAAAAAAGTCTACAACAACAGCAACAGCCACAGCACAACATCAGAAGCAGCAGCTGCCACATTAGCCAAGCTAACCGCCAAGAAGAGGCCCAGGGCCAGTTTGAGAGTAGAAATGCATCAAGGCATGAAATGACTTTTTATGGCTTTCATAAAACGGCCTTGAACACGTTGCCGCTTTGACGTTCTTTAGCCTTTTCTTTTCTTCTTTCCCCCCATCTTTCTGCACTCGACGCATTTGGTTTATTTCTTTCTGGTCAACTCTTCTGTGGCATTATCATTCGCGTGATTGGTTAATTTTAATTTTAATTTTTATAACCAAGAAAAATATTTTTCTTGTTGCAAATTGTCATAATGCATAATGATCTTTAGGTGAATAGTGTGCTCGTAAAGCTGTAGATATGATGGAGTATGGAAAGCTTGATGGAACTGCTATTACTAACAAACCAATCCAGGTCAACTGTAAGCCGAGTATCTTTAAAAAGAAGATTTTTAAACTCAGTTGGTCTTTCATTATGAAGAAACTACTTTAATACAGATACAGATATATATTTAAATATTATAATTGTTAGTGGTCTTAATTTTATAACTGATGATTCTTTAGTAACTCTTTCTCTAGTAGCTTTAATTTAAAATCATCAGAGCAACAGATGATTTATTGAGAATAAATTTCCGTTCACTTTTTTCTACACCTTTTTCATTTTCCACCATCTGCAGAACATTATATTTAGCGACCATTAAATAAAGTTTCCAATAAGTTCTATAAGAACTTATACAATTAGTTTTTTTTTTTGCTTGCTGTGATATTTTGTTCTTTTACCGCTTCCGCTGTTGTTTCTCCGCCTTCCGCTTGGTGTGCTGTGCTTCGTTTGGGTCTTCGAGTTTCTTATTCCAGTGATGTCGTCATTTGAGTACTTGTTCTACACCTTTCTTCAAAATTCACCTTCCTTTGGCGTTTGTTCCTCTCTCTCTTCTTCCTCTTCTATGCTCGACGACGGGGTCAACGCCACCGGTAACTGTGCTCTCCCAGTTAAGCAACTTGTTGTGCCTCTATGTGTACGTGTGTGTGTGAGTGTGGCAAATGGCAACCTTTGCATGCATCATGCAAAAATCAGCGAATGGAACCAATGTCAGTCTCGGTTCAGGTCCCCGATCTGCGATTATATCATACGCAGGCAAATGTCCAGCTTGGCTTTTTTTGGGGGAGCAAACGCGACGCTGGCGCATGCATAATTAATAACGAAATGATTTGGACACTGACATTGGCAAAGAGTCAGGGCCAGGTCCGAAACGGAGTTGAAGTGGAAACCCGTGAATCGCAGCGGGTGGCTGCCGCAACAACCCGATTGACTCAGCTTTTCCAACTGTCTGACTGTTGTTGTAGTGTGTTGTTGTTGCTGCTGCTGCTTCTGTTGTATTTGCTGCAGGATGGTTGGCTTTATGTCTGTCTCTCTGTCTCTCTGTGTCTGTCTGGCTTGGTGTTGCGCCTGTCATGGAGCCCACTAATGATCTATGCGGGCGCCCGGCTGCCTCTGCCTGCTTGCCTGGCTGCCTCCGTGAGGCACCTGCAAAAATAAACCATAAAAGTTGTGTGTGTGTGTGCTATAAATATCGCGGATTAATGTAAATGCCCTTTGCAGAATGAGGAATTGCCTGGCAAATGGGGAAGTTGCAACAGAATTAGCCAGCACAGACACAGCAGTCGATCGTCGTCTTGCGGCGGCATGTGGCATCTTGCATTCCTGGCCAAATGGTTGCCCTTTCACACAGGAAGCTCTTGACAGCAACTGAAACAACAACAACAACACACACACAACGAGGAGAGCTAATGAAAGCGAAAGTCTTGAGAAATGTGCAACTATAAATTGTCACTGGATTGTTATTATATCATTTTACGCTCAATAAGTCCGCTGGTAATTGCGCGACAAGGCTCGATAGTTGGAGGCGACGCTAATTGAGGCAACACAACCAAAAATGTTGCCCAGGAAACTGGTTACACACTGTACAGTGAAGCAGCAGCAGCACGCAGCAGCAACTGATTGCTGTTAACTTGGCTTACATTCAGCAGCAATTTGATGTTGTTGTTCGTGTTGTTGTTGTATGTTGTTTTCTGTTTAACTCTGCCTGCTCGTCATTTCTGGCTAATGCATCGCAACTTCGCCAACTTCTTGAGCAGCCAAGTGTGAAATTCACTTTTAAATTTGCTCGTCTTTTTTAGTAGAAGCAGACGAGCCATAAAAGCAAAGCAAACGATTTAAACATGATTTTCATTTTATTTGCCACCATTCGAAACGCTACAATAATTTTCGACAAAGCAAAGGGAGAACAGAAAGAGAATCGAGCAAGAAACCATTATATACCTAAGTTGATCTGATGATATAATAAATGGTGTAACTATTTAAAGTCTTCTACTGAAGGCTCTCTTCTTCATTATCAACAACAGATACTTCTTAATTCCCTAATTGTTTCAGTACTTAGTAACAACGACTCCCCTGTCTTGTTAACTGATTCCTTCTCTTAGTATATAACTACTCCCCTGACTCAATATTTCATTGATTTCCCTTGCTCTTTTCTGTCTTATTCACGTTTTAGGCTGCACAGTGTAATCAACAACAACAACAACAACAACAGCAACAAAGCCGGCAACCTGCTGCGATTCGCAATGGTTGTTAAGTTATTTCTCTTTTAAATGTTATTTATTGTGTACGAAGCGATTTATCAATGTGCTTTTGGCACATTATTATTATTTCTATTGTTATTATTATATTTCGGCTAAATGCCAGCAATGCCGTCGATTCTTTCTTGGGGTTTTATGTACGTGTGGCCTTTGAGTTTGTCCGGGTCTGCAGTTGAAGCCTTGTTGCCGATACACATTTTCTCGTGCAAAGAATGGGTCAGCGAAGGTTCAGTTGGCTAATTGAAAAAAGCAAAGCCCCCCCTTCATCCACTCCCCCCTCAGCGGAACCAATCGGAGTTGGAGTTGAGGTTGGACAACGTTCCGTGGCTAATTATGTGCGATTCACTGAAGCCAAGTTCCGTTCCGGGGCGAACATATATCGAAATAAACGTTATGGCGCAATGAGCTTATAATATATATACACTTTATACCATATATATTATGCTTATAATATGCAAATCGAGTTGCGGGTGCAGCAACGTGCGAGGTGTGTCACAGTCCAAGCACACCAAGTATACAAATATATATAAATCACCTTATACTACGTATATAACGCGCAACGAGATGAAAGCGTCTCTAACGTACAAAATTAATAAAAACTTATTGCAAATGGGCAGCTGACAAATGCACAATGCACTCAACAGCTTCATGACATGCACGGCAGGATCCGAAGGCAGATTGGGAACAGTGAGAGAGAGAGATAGAGAGAGAGAGAGGGGGAGAGAGAGAGGGAGAGAGATGGAGAGGGAGAGAGGCGCGGTTTCAATCGACGCGATTTAAATGTGGCCCAGGCCAATAAACAAACAAATAAACATTCGTTGAGCTTACAATCAAAACAGAGTCAACTCCACCGACTCGCCATTAACTGACAGTGAAAGTTCCACTCTAGCTCCGCTTCAGTCTGCCTCAGTCGCAGCTTAAGCCGCAGCTCCAGCTCAGGTTCAGCTTCAGTGGCTGTTCCAGCCTGTGGCTTGGTCTGCGTTGACAGTTGCACACAAATTACAAAAATTAGCGCTCACATGCAACGCAGTACGCGCAGCAGCCTCCTTAATCTTTGCAATCTTCCCCCGGCTTCCTCTCTCCTCTCTCTCTCTCTCTTGTCTGCCCCCCGTGTGCAACTCCAACTAAGATGCGATTGTTAGTTTGGGTCGCTTGCTTTGTGCTTCTGGGGTGCATTTGTGCAATTAGAAAATGCCAAATGCCAAATGGGGGGCATGCAACAACAGTAACAACAACAACAACTACAACTACAACAGGATGGGGGCTTACATGCTCATGTGCACGAGAGAGTCGACTTGAGAGTCTATAGATTAACATACCCACAGCACAGCACTTAATTTGCCCAGGGCCACTTGGCGACTGGGGATCAACCCAGAGTAAAGTCACTTTGGCAATATTTTGCAATGGAAATTTACCGTTGCCCCAAGTGCAACATTGTTGCACAGTTGCACAGTTGCAACACACTCTGCAACACATTAGATAAATCAAAGAGTGACAAATGGGCACACAAATATACAAAAAATAAAAAAAAACCCACGACTCTGTCCTCCAATTAAGAAAATCTACAGATAAAGATGGAGAAGTGCAGCAAATGCAAAAAATATCATAAGATATGATATGATATATATATGATGATATATGATATAATGTTAATACAAATATGATGATATGGTAGAATTATGTATGATAATATATAACCTCTTAGTTCCTCTTTCAGTTTAACACTTGTATAACGATATTATTAGAGATGTTCACTAGAATAGATAACCAATAATTATATTTCTCTGTCTTTCGAAGCTTGTTTGCAAGTACACTTTATGCGACATTGTACGTGACTCTCTATCATCAAAATTCTTATAGTTTTTATCGCCTTGCAACATTTTAATAGTTTTTATACAGCGATCGCGCCCCCCCCCCCCCCCCCCCCCCCCCATATTTGGGCATGTCCCTTCTTACGGGGCGAAATGTTCACACTCTTTTTAAAAACTGTTTACTACAGAAAAACTATCAACACCTTTGTCAGAGAGAGAGAGAATATTTTAATGAGCTACTCGCTGAGTGGAGGCTGCTGTTGCAGTAGCCCCTAAACAGCTCCTAAAAATTACTCTGGAAATTGTTTCGGTTCGTTTTCCAGTAGAGACTCATGTGAGTTGTGTTGTGTCTTGTGCTGCTGCGGATTTTATTTGTTTTGTTTCTGTTTTTTTCTGTTTTTGTGTAGCGTTTGTTTTGCTTATCAATCAGTGCGGAATCAGACACAAAAATGTTGCGTAATTTTGCATTGCAGGCAGCAACAGCAACAGACAACAACTACAAAACAAAACGAAAGAAACGGAAAGAAAAAAAAAGTTGTACAAACCATTTTATTTATGGCTTTGCAGCAGTTTTTGGCTACCGTTTTGGACTGGCAACTTTTATGTTGTGACTTGTGCAGTTGTTGCTTTTGTTGGTGGTGGCGGCGGTTGCTGTGGCAGCTGCGTGTGCAATTGAAACTCGTTGGAGATGCATGCAGCATGCTTGGGGCATATGTGTGTCTTAATGCCAGTGGGCAAACGTTTTTTGAAAGCCCCAAAAGATGATAGAGATGTGCAAAAAAAAATAAACTATCGATTGCCGGTAGAGCGAATGTTTTAATTGATTCGATGCAATGCAGCTGGGATTGGACATGTCTATGCATCGCTCAGTTGGCAAGCAAGTTTCGTATATACTACATATACGCATATACATAAATGTATGTGTGTGTGAGTTTAGGTCCGTTAGGCGAACGATCGTTAGGGATGTATCGTTGGCATTTAATCGGTTCGTACGTGTCGACCTGCCTTGTGTTGACCTAGCAAGGAGTGGAGCAGCGATGCGAAATGGCGTGAAATGTAAACGAGTAAAGTGCAATAAATAAGCAACATGTCCGAATGTGTGTACGGTGCACCATGACTAGAAGGCGTTCCTTCACGATGGAGAGAGGAGGAGTAGTGGAAGAAGGAGAAGGGCGCCAAGTTGCCCAAGTCGAAGCCGAAACAAGTGCAAAGAATTCCAGTGTTGACAATGTTCTGGGCACGTCAAAATGTCGCCGACTTTGTCCCCGTGTGTGTGTCTGTATGTGTGTGTGTGTGTATTTGCGAACGGGTATCCTTATCTGTGTTTCTGTGTATCTTTTGTATCTTTGTTGGCGCTAAAGTTGAAAGGCGTGACTGTCATGTCTGTCGTCAACTTGCAATGCAAATGCCAAAAAGTTGTTGTTGTTGTTGTTGGCTTCAAAATCGACAACAGTCGCTGCTGCAGCAGCAAACAAAGTTGGCTAAATTAAAGTTCAACAACAACAACGTAGGCAGAGTACTGAGAGAGAGAACTGTGACAATGGGGCTGCAACTTTTGGCCAGCTTATCTCTGGGGAGGCGCTTCCGCATTTGCAGCGCGCATTCTCGACGGGCACCAAAGTTCACGCTGCAGCACAACGCACAAATGTTTTTGAAGTGCAGCCGACGCCCCAAGGCAGCCCAGGCCCGGCACCACCTCACTATCCCCGCTCTGCTCTCATCTAAAGATAGACTGGCTGCATGCATAATGCATGTAGTATGCAACAACTTGTGTTGCATGTGTCGCGTCGCTCTCTCTCTCTCGCTGTCGCTGGTTTATTGCCATTGCGCATCCAGAAGATACACTCGGACTCTAAAGGCTTCACAGTCGGCACTGCCAGGGTCGCGTTTATTACATGCTTAAACTAATGTACACAGATATAATAGTATTTTTTGTGTTTAGTATTTAAAAACTATTCTCGTCGCGCTTAGGGCTAATTCAATTTTCCAACATTATCGATTGCATTTTACGACACACGAGCGAAAGTTCTCGACGCGACCCTCTCGACTCGATGGTTAATGTCGCCATCTGTGTTGGGCTTAATTACGCTCGTGACAGTCAAACGATTGTTGCACGGCTCTTCTTGGCACAGATTGCATCGAGTAATCAACACGAGCCCCGGTGTCTTCTTGATGCTGCGTGCCACATGCCACATGTCACCTGCCGCTCGCTGGCAAAAAAAAACACTAAAAAAAAACAAAAAACTCTTCAAGAACAGACGCTTTAAAAACTCATTAACAAACTACGTTGCTGCCTCTCTCAGCGAAATGACTTGGACATTTTTGCTGTTTGTTGTGCTCATCGATGAAGTGAAGTTCATGGAGCTTACTCTTATGTATATATATAAAGGTTTATGTATGTGCACACTTGTCGTAAACAGCCGTGTAAAACATGCTTCGAAAGCAAGCTCGTTGAGAGGGTTAACCTTTCTTGAGTTGAGACAAAGTATTTAGTGATTGTATTTAGAATTGATAATATATAAAACGTATTATTCAAAGAACTCCAATTCGCGTGTTAAATTTAACAATCAGTTTAATCCTTGTGCGCCCGTGTCACAATTTTTCAAAGTCATACAAAAAGATGCCGCTAATTAGGTACAAATTATAAACAAACTAGTCGAGTGTTTTGTTAATTACAAAAGAAGCGGGAATGAAAAAAAAAACTACATTGCGCTGCCTAATTGACATTGAGTGAGGAGCTTATGCGAGTGGCCTTCTCAGCTGAGCACAGCATGCAGTGTGATGCAAGCAACAGTATTACGCATACGCCGAGTGGTCGGTCACAAAGTTCATATTGATGTTAGAGTCAAGTCAGGCGTTATATTGGCTAGCTCTATGTAATAATAATAATTCTACCTGGAGCGTGGTTAAATCTCATTGTTTGGTTTTGTATGACTCTTCTTCTCTGTTCTTGCTTTGATGTTCTTATTGCGGTTGCGGGGATATTGCAATATTTTATACTCATTGTATAACTGTCTGCCACAAGAGACAGAGAGAGAGAAGCCACAAAACTTTGTTGCCAGTTGTAAAGTTGTGACTGTTTGTCTTCCGCAAACAGATTTAACAGTCGAACAGCGCGCAAAATTCTATTAGCTTCTCCAGTCTCTTTCTGTCTCTACCCTCTCCCCTCTCTTTTCTCTTACTCTCTCTCTATCTCTATCTCTCTTTTTCGAGGCGTTGTCCAACCTCTTTTAATACTTCTTTTGAAATGTTGTGCTGTACATGTTGCATTTGATTGCTTATTCGTCGCAGATTTGCCTTCGATTCTTGTGGCCTGCTTGGGGGCACGTATGCCGTAGAAGTAATGCGGAAATATCTATCAGTTTCTATGGAACACAAATAGAAATGTATGTATGTGTGTGTGTGTGTGTTATATACATCTGTATACATATGCAAGTATCGCTGGTGGGCGTGTAAACTGTGCCAGCAGCAGCGGAGGATGCCTACTGTGGGTGGCAATCGCGCAAAACCGGCTGCACTTGTTGTCTCTCTGGGCTTAATGCAAATTAAGCGTTAATTAACATACATACTTGAGATCCCACTGTATGTAGGTGTGTGTTGATTGAAACTGGGCTAATATATATGGTTGACCTGCGTTCACACGCAAAGTTAACTCATTGAAACAGCAAACGTTGCTCTGCTATCGATATCGATTGTGTGCATTGTTATCGCTGTTTATTATTTATATTATAAATATATCATATGTTATCTGCTGACCACAATGCTTAAGATTACTCTATATGATATTGATAATCAATTGGTAACCCATTTCTTGCTGCGTGGGATGGTTTGAGGAAAAATCTTTCCATTGCTGGCCAGGATTAAACGCATTGTGACAGCCACAGAGCTGGCCAGTTGGCAGCTGCAACAGCTACGGTTTATGAATATCAGATTGCCAGAGACGCCGCCGCCGCCGTCGTCGCCAGATCTGTCGATGCTCTGCGGCTGCTGGGTGTCTAGCTGGCAGCTGGCAACCGGCAACAGGCAACTGGAGTGGGAGTAGGCGGTGTGGATTGGGTCGGGTCAACGGGGTAGATTGAGGGGGGGAACAAATGTTGCAGGTTTAAGCGGATTTGCTTAATGCCGCCACCATGTGGCAGCGTTGCAGAAAGTTGTGCTGCTTTTCTTTTTGCGATATTATGCGGCGATATTAATTGACAAATGAGATTTTTCCTTCCGACTCGACAGCGACAGGGGGAACTTTCATTTTGACCACAAGCGTCAGCTTGGCTCAAACTCCGACTGAGTCTCCTTCTCTTCCCTCTCCCTCTCTCTCTCTCTCTCTCCCTCTCTCTCTCCCTCTCTGTATCTGTCTCTCAAGCCCAATAAATGCAGGCCATGGCAATATAGGCATACATACGAGGTTTGGACACATATGCTTAGATGGATGCTTTTGCCTGCTAATCTTGCGGGGATTTGCTGCTGTTCGGGTTAACGCCAACTGTCTGGCGCTATCAAACGCGCCGCGAACTCTTGTCAAGTTACTTAATGCCATAAATGCGATTTCCACTCTACACGGCGGTCGCTTTATGTATGTCCAAGCGAGCTAGCTAGGTTAAAACCCTGGCTTCACTGCACACACACCAACACACACCAACACACACAGATACATATACACACGCGTACACACGTTGTGCGTCACGTCAGCTTGACGGGCCGCTGAACTGTTAAATGTCAGAGCATGATCGCAGTCTGTAGATTGATGAACGCTGTCAAGGCATAAATATGCAACAGCGAAATGCAAAAAGAACGAAGGCGAACGATAGATGCTGATTGGTAATACGAGAACTGAGATACCCTTTAATATCTACGAGTATACCATCGTTTAGTTAAGACTTGAAAGTATACCATGTGAAATACAGTTTGAATACAGTTTCTATTTTAAGTCAGTACTGCCTCAAGGAAGTTATAATTCTGTCAGCCTACTCCGGATTCTATAACGTCATAACAGCAGCATATGGCAGACCTTTCTATGGGCCTCTCTGTGGGTGTGCCCCGATAGACAGTCTCCTTCTCCGTCTGTGTTGCTGTGCGGCGCTGTCAATCAATGCAAAGCAACAGCAACAACGGCAGTGACTGCAACAAAGCACACCAGCAGAGCCTGTCCATCAGTCCGTCAGTCCGTCGAGTCAGTTAGTTGGGGAGCTCTTGGCTTACGTTTTATTGGATTGCCTTGGGTTTTTGAAAGTTGCATAGCGCCAGTTTGTTGCGCGTTGGTGGCCACGTCAAGAACTTGTACACGATGCATATTAATAATATCTGGCGTTATGTTTGACTAATTTATGTTGTTGTTGCTTGGTTTTGCTTCCTTTCAGCATGGACTGCGTCAATTGGATCTCTCACTGCTGTCACAATTGTGGGCGCTAAACGACTCCATACAGGAGTTTCGCACGATGATTGAGGAACAGGACGATGAGGAGGATGACGAGGAGTGTGAACTGGATGAGCAGGGAAATCGTAGGCATTCGCCAACGCCATCATCATATGACTCGGTTAGCTCGGAAGGTGGAGCCGAAGCGGATCTTGTAATGCAGGCCAAGGCAAAGCGTCTTGGCACCATACCAAAGGTCATCACAATGCAGCCAAAGCAGCAGTTGCAGCAACAGCAGCAGCAGCAGCAGCAGCACTTGAAAGGCGACTTGAAACCGGTGCCAAGGATGCGCAGTGCTCCGCCACCACCTCCACCCGCCGCATTGATGTGCATAGCGCGAAAGGCGGCGGCACCACAACGACCCACATGATGTTACCTAACCGACTTCCTCGCCGGAGTCAGGATGGTCATGTGCAAGGCGATTGTGGGCGATGTGCCGCCATCAGTGCCGACACCACCGGCCTCAGTGACAGCAGCGCCATCGGGTAGCATTTGATCATTTGAGAGGAGCTGAAGGTGATGCGCAGCACAGAAGCCGAGGGCGTTGGAAGTTAGTCGGATCGAACGAACATTGTTGTTGTCGGGTGAAAGCCGAAGTGTGTGCACCATCCCTAAGTTAGTTAACATAAGCGATAAGCGACAAACGATAAGCGATAATCGAGAATCGAGAATCGATAATACATAAGGGGAAATCAATGCATACACATGAGAGCGCTTAGTACGCTACTTAGAGTTAGTCGTAAGCTGTGTAGTCCTTAAGTTTAGCAGTCCTTTGTGTGATCTTCAGTTGTAAGTTTATTGTAAATTGTTTTTTTCTGTTCTGGCCCCCACCGCGGCAATTGCCAATACACTTCTGGGGCTACTACTTTGGGGTTTCTTTCTTAGACGTGTCGGGTTCAGCTAACTACATTTAATATTGCATATTATCTACGATTTATCTTATTGTTTCATTTAATATATATTCTATTTTACGATTATATTTCTATTTTAATTATCTAGAATTGCAATCGGAACAAGCTCTAACTAGATGCGAGTATAACACTTAACCGCTAACCTCTAACTATAAAAATAAAGAATGACTATAAAAGTTGCTGTAGGCTTAAGCTAAGAACTGCACTACTTGTACATAGAGCTGTCACTAAACAACCTGCGCTATAATCTCCATGGCTTTGCTCCAACCACAACAAAAACATATTGTCTAACGAGAAGCGAAAATAAACAATCTAAACGAAGAAATTGTGTGGAAATTTACTTATTTGGGAATATTAAGGAATTTTGAGAAATTTGGTATTCCTAATTTGTTTGGATACTCCTACGGGTATGCAATCGTTAGGTGTATTTTATTGTGTGAGTTGCTCCATAAAGTATGCAGCAAATGAGCGCTGCTCTTATACACTGCGAAAAGTACTAGTAAATATTAAATGATAAATTAAACTCTGATGAGTTATCTTCTTTTCTACAGTCACATATGAAATGGAGTATCAGTTCTCAGTAATATTATTATTCTATACGAGTAATAACTCATTCATTAAATTAACATTTGAATCACTACGTTCCGTTCGACACATAGAATTTTCTAAAAATTTGCAAAGCTTTTGTATTTGTATTTATTCGTGTTTAGTTTCCCTGACATTCTCAGGCAATACTGAAACCATCCATGCCAAGTTTGACGCATGGTAAATCATATGTTAGGATCTCATTGGCATCATAGTTAGTGTAGAAATTAGGACATAGGTTCAGATTAGTGAGACCAGCCAGTTTGGTGCTCATCTTGATGCACACAGCCAGAGGTGTCATATTCGAGACCAGGGGCATGCACATTGCTAGAGGAGACTTGGAATCGAGCGTAAACGTGGCCAATGTGCTGCCATCCGATGTAATTGTCACATCCACCGATGCCTTCAATATGTTCACTTTGAAAGTTACACAAACTTGAACAAAATAAATTAAAGTCGAATAAGCACATAAATAATCAAAGTATTATTGCGTTCACCTACGTGTTTCGGTCACATTCATAACGTTCAACACGGCGTTCTGGCAGCAGCTGCAGGCCATGCTCAGCGAACAGTTGCACTGTGCCTTGAAGTCAAAGGGACCCAGGTCGGTGCTGTTGGAGATGGCCTGAGCCGCAATCGATGGAAAGTGCATGCACACCAATATCCCTAAGAGAAGGGGCAGTAAGCGCCATTTCCTATCTTGACTGACAGGTGAGTATCCCATAGCTCCAATAATTAGGGCGACTAAGTTTGCGACAACGTTACCGGCACAAAACACACAACTAACACTAAATCCAAATGGGGATTTACTTTATATATACAAATTCTGCAAGCTCAGTTCTTTTATGGCAAATAATTTGAATTACTAAATCTAAGTTAAAGCCATTAAATATAATACTCGAAATGGTCCATTTAATTCCCGCACCATTTAAGCATTTACCAATAATTTATGGTGGTTTTTTAAAGATTTGCCTAAAAGTATACAATATTTTGTATTCCTTCGCATACTTTCTTTATAACAAACGACTTTCAAATAATTATCAAATACGATAAGCACTCAGAAACGTGAATAAGAAATTAATAGGCCACACCCTTAGTTATTTCGATAATCATCTGATGGAATGATTATATAATATAATTCAAGAATGTTGTATATATTCTAAGATACTATTTAGTCAATAATCATTTCCAATTTAAATGTTAATGTAGGCTTACGTATATAATGATTCACCATGGGGGAACACTCTTACTTCAGTCTGTTGCGTTTGTCTCTGACCACATAGGAATTTCCAGTATCCTCTAGTGACCAACACTTTAATAAGCTACAAGGTCAAACAGCGAATGCTGTTATATAATAATGGGAAGTTATTTCGCAAGTGGGGTATAATCAATAATTTTTTTTGAAAAAAACTTGTTCTTTAAAGCTAGTTCTATAAATTTCTAATGGCCCTGAATTCGCCAAAATCCGAAAGCCAGAGTATATGCGTTTCATAAAAATTCAAGCGAAATTTCAATTGAGATAAGAAATAGTTGAATATGGCGTCAGGTCGAAACAAGTTCAGTATGCTAAATTCGAATATAAGTCATAAGTCGATATGGTATCGAAGAGGGCTGAAATGAGAGTTCTTGGCCTGTTAAACTTAAAAGACTTCCGCGATTAAAGCCTCCTATTGGAGATTCAATTATAATTATTGGCTATTATATTGTATTCCTGAGGTACAATCACAATGATAGATGGAAAATAAATACATACGTTGAGTGAGGTAAAGAATTATGAAATAATTAAAAATAGATAAATCATTAAGTTCTTGGAATTCATCAGCTTTGCTTGTTAAATCGTTTACTACAAGCTGACTATCATTAATTATAAATTATGCTCTAGTATACTTATTGACTAGTTACGCTCATTATAAGTGATGCCGCCCTCGCAGTGCTCAAAGCTTTAAGATGGCCGAGCATTCATCATTAATTAATTTGCTTAATTATGTAGGAGCTGCCAGATTGGCGATTTTGAGATACTAACGAAAAGAAAACAATACGAAACACCTAAAGCATAGACCAGATTAGTCGCTGCGCCTGTTTTAAGACCGGTTTGGCCTTCCAGCTACAGCGAATTAAAAAAATATTAAGTATACGGCACATCATATGGCTGCTTGGACGTCGCTGCCGTCGTTGTCACTGTCGCTGTGACGGTGCCGTGCGATGCCTCGGTCTGAGAATTCTATGCAGATCTCTGGTGTTGAATCTCGACACAATCCCATCTCAGTCTCGATTGGGAACTTCAGCTGGCATCAACATGACAGCTGCGAAATTGGTGAGTATCCGTGACAGGTCGGACTGTAAAGGTTGTCTTGAGGGCGGAGACTTACGACAATTTGAATAGAATTCCAAGCAAATGATAGTAATAACTAATGTTAAACGTTTGAATTGAGTTGCAGCTGTCTGAAGTGATCACAGCTAATATCAATCGCACTTCCAGTTTTTAATTGATCAATCATTCTGCTCCAATTGACTGCAATTCTGTAATTGTAACTAACTCCTATTATTTATGGTTCTGCTTTCCGTCTATAGATTTTTATCACCGCTCTGGTCGCCGTTATGGCAGCCAGCTGCTCGGCTATTGGGCTTCTGGACTTTATCTATCCTCAAATTTTGGCTGAGCACTACTCGCAGGTGCCCACCAAGGAGGGTTACCGCTTCAAGTAAGTGATTATTTTGGGCTCATTGATCCATTTTGTTAATTTTTTCTTTTCCCTTTGCACAGCCAAGAGGAACCCAATGGCTCCAAGCGTGAGGAAATTGGTATTGTCATGAACCCAGGCACTCCCGATGAGCAGCTGGTGAGGATGGGTACCTACTCTTCGTACGATGAGAAGACCGACACTGAAACCATCACCATGTACACTGCCGATAAGGATGGCTACAAATCCCGTTACGAAATCAAGAACCGCAAACTGAGCCCCGGCGCCTTGAAATCTGCTGCTGGATAAATTTTAATTGCGTATTTTCAATAAGTTTTTTAGTCCAACGTGATAATAACGATATTTACCAACTGTAGAATATAATTATTATTGCCGATTATATGTATGCGTTTGAAACTGGTTTGAAAATGGAACCTTGCAGGTTTCAGTTTGGTGTTTTGCCAAGATCAAGTTGAGGTTCTTTTCATTATCATGTCATCTTGCTAGACTAGTTTCTTTGTGTCCACTCAAATTGCGTAATACTCAATGACCTTTGAAATTCTTGAAATATATTCAAATTGATGATGATGTTGTTCTTAGTTTAGTTTAACATTGTTGCTAACTGTTGAATTATCTTTACCAGTCACTGCAAGTCGCGAATTTTCATGATGCCGCCGAATTCGGTTGCAGCCGCAAGATGTTTGAATAATTTGCAACTTAATTATCACCGCGAGAAATCTTGACATTTATTATTAATTTGCAGTCATGCTAATTATGTCCATGAATATTTAAGATGACATATCCACTATGAGCACATATCGAACTGAAGTTAATGCACTTTGATCACCACTTGGAATGCCATCAACTTTTCAAAGCAGCACTCAATGCAGCAACATTCTTTGTTTAACTAAAGAGACAAATTGTTTGTAATCACCTTATGTACTTGTGGTACTTCCGAGTATCACGTGTTCTCTCCCACAATTACATACAAGATGTAGCTTTTCCCACAGTTGCTACCGTAGCCCTAAAAACTAAAAGTTCTTAAAGAAAATTTTGTTAAGCATAATATTTATATTTCATCGTTCTGAAATCTATTTTTAATCACGCCTAACCTTCAGAAATAGTTTTAACCTATAGAAAATTAACTAGACAATGTTATTGTTTTCCCCAAAAATTATGAAGTCGTGTCTAACACATCATAATAATAGCTTAGGAGGCTTATGTCTGCAGATGACTGAAGGTCATGTATGAATACAACATTCGGGGGCTTTCAGCTAAGTAACTAGTTTCTATCCGGAACCCCATTCAGTGCTTTGAGCGAAAACAAGCAGTTATCAGCGGGAAGCAATTCAAAAAGCAGTTCGCAATGCTTTAAAGTAAGGGCGACTTTGGAAATTATAGATTATTAGAAGTAGTTTTGGGTACATTTCATAGAAAAATGTTTCTAATACCAATGCAAAATTATTGACAGGCACATTTACATTTATCTGTCAGCACAATCGACCATTTGAGATTGTAAGAAATTATCGTGTCTTGGGAACAACGGCATTTTAAATAACGGGAGTTTTTTCCATTTTTGATTCGCAATTGCGGTCAAACCAAAGGAAATTCCGACGTGCCTCTTTTTAATCTGCTAGTTTTTTCTTTTCTGTGCAGTGCAGTTCAAAGTTTCAAAAATATACAGCGTTTCTGAGGAAAGGCTCCATAGTCTTCTTTAATTTCTGTCAGCTTTTTTAGACGCCCCTTTTTTAAGAAATTCTATTTCTTTGCGAGGCCAAAAACCGTATGTAACATTTCACAAAGTAGTTTGCTATTAAACGACAATGCTTCAGTTCCATAGCAGTCAGCAATTGCTCACTTATCAACAGTGCTTTCTGTTATGTTAACAGAAAGCTGTAAAGTTGATAAAAGTGGTAACATTACACTTGTTGCAAAACAGTGTTGCCAGGTCAGCTTTTTTTGGGACAGATCTGTACTTTTAAGTTTTGTCTAGCCGGAAAAATCTCGAAAAACAACAGTCATGGGGAGTTCCTAGCAACACTGTTCGTCGTATATAGCAGAAAATACGCACATGTAGTTGCTGATCTAACACTCTGTGGCTAAAACACGGTCCAAAACAATGCCCGAGGTCTAAACAAAGAACTGAGCTAGCGGCAGTTTGAGTGTGTGTGTGTGAAACTGTGGAAATTGTTGTGAATTGTTTGCTGGACGCAAGTTGGCTTGGCGCGCAATTTGATTGTTTGATTGTTGCCACAGGTAACTGACCAGGCACAAAGCGGCCCAAACAGAGAGCCAGCGTCGTGAGCAACCAAACAAGCGTCAACCGTCAGTCGACACACAACCAACCACCAGAGAGTGCGCCCCTAACTTTGGATTAGAACGTAACGCTTAGTTCCCGGGCGACTTTCGATGATGCGACAACGCGATGCAACGCGCCAAGAAATTTCCATTAACTAACGTGAATACTAAATTTTTTCCTAAATGCAATTGTGCTGATTATGCTACCTGTTTTGGAAATGTGCAAGTTTCGAAAATGTGACATCAGTGATTGCTGTTTGAGAGTTGGAAATTAGTTGCAGATTAATTGAAAATTGTCAAAACCGAAAATGAAAGCAAAACTTAGTTGCGTGTTGTTCATATTGTTTTTGGGAATTCTACAAAGGTGCGAGGGACGCGGGGTAGAGCAGGAGGGACAACCATTGATACAATTAAGTCACGGTAAGTTGAGCAACAAGCCAGTGAAATTATTTATTATATGTATATGTATGTATACCCAGCTATACTATAGTTAGTATTGTTCTGAAGCTTGAAGGTATGTTAAAAAATATTTTTAGTTGTGGTCAATGGGCAACATGACCCTCGGCCAGTCGTTGCTGGTGTTGGCGGTACAAGCAGTTTGACCTTTGGCTTCATGCGTCAATACCCGCGCAGAATGTAGCCAGTAAAGGGAAAACAAAACCGGAATCTGGTGAAATTTTGTAGCAACCGAAACTAAAATTTAGGACAATCAATATAATTTACGAGTAATTGCAAGAAAAGAATCGCTGGCAAATCCAGGCAGGTGCACAAATATCCGTTACAGTTAATTGCCCCACCAACACGCACACAAATTGGTCAACTCTGACAACCTGTGCGGGTGTTGAATACTTTTCTTGTACAATCATTGTTTTTTTTGGAGCTCACACCAAGTGCTAATCGATAAAATTATTGTTGTCTAGCTGGGCATTGTTGTTGCTCGGTCATCATCATCATCATTGAGGTCAGCGGCTATCATAACGATTGTACTACTTTAAAGCATAGTCGGCTATGTTTTCATTGCCTCTTTTTCCTCTTCAACCCCTTCAAGTAGGTAAAAACATAGCATAATTCGTTGGGAGCTATTGCAGGCGCATTGCAATTGATCAAACAAACTCAAAGTAAGGCATTAAAATAAGGAATATAAACATAATGCATGTGTATAGGATACAATCTATTGCCTGGAGTGCCTGACGACTTCGTTGGGTAGGTAACCGGCTTTCATGATTTGTCGATAAATTGAGCGACAAATTGTGAATCATTTGATACTGCCACGATTGCCGCATACTCTTTAATTTAATACTCATTACGATTAATATAAATATGCATTATAAATAAGAAACGAATATTATGAAAATAAGTTGAGATTCTCACGACTTGAATACTGTTTAATAAGTTCGTAATATACTTCTTAAATTGAAGAGTATTGTTTCGAACTGCAGTCAAGTTTGTTGGTGTGAATTTTACTTCCTGGTACAGAACTGTCTACAAAGTTTCTTGCACCCAACACCCGACTAATTGCTATAGTAACGACACACAAGGTTCAAGAAACTCCCCAAATAACAAGCCGCAGTATTGCAAATAAACAACAACAATTTAAGTCAATCAGTTAGATTGTTTAGATACACCGCAAAGTACGCAAACGCTTTGACAGACACGCAACATTTTTCAGATGATGATTTGGATGATAACTATCCGGAAATTAAGGATGAAGTGCATTTGGAGGATTTCTTCTGGACAGGCTCGGGCGATGGCCCTCCCGATTTCCTAAAGAAAGTACATACGGGCATTAGCAAAGGAAAGGATGTGATACTCAAGACGGAGACTGTCGTGGCCACCGTCTATGTGGATGGCAACAATGTAAGTTGATACAAGACAATACTAATATTAATATTTAATGTTATAATGTGTTTATAATCAATAGGAAATCGAGATACCTATATGTTTGGATTGCAAACCTGACGATGGTGGCGGCAATTGGGATCTAGGAGCACCGGGAATGCCCCCATTGAACTACTCCGCCACAGATCGTCGATATTGGCTCCTAACAGTGATGTCTGGATTCTATACGGCCAAGGATAACCCGGGGCTTGAGGAGAAACTAGCACGTCTCTATCGCTTGGCTTTCACGAGGTAAGTAGAGTAGTCTCCAAGTGGAATCACTCAACTCCCAATTGGGTTTTACGCAGACAGCAGACACGCCACCTGGGCATAAATGGGGCACAACAAATTTCCGATGGTTTGCTACGTGAGCGCCGACAGCCCGCCACATCTGCCTCCACATTCCCGACTACCGCATGGCCGGGCGATGATGTAGAGTTATTGGATATGGAGGTAGATAGTGAACACCAAATCAAAACGGTTCTAGCGACATCCGACAGACCCGAGTGGGCTAGTCATTGGGATGAATCGCAGGAGGAGGTGGAAGAGTCTCCGACAGTCCGCGCCAGTACCCTGGCGTCAACAAGCACAACAACAACTTCAGCCAGCGAGTCCATAGACTACAGCGCATATGTTACGCTTATCCCTTGGGAACTTATACAGCAGAATGGCAAGTCGGAGAAGTTGCAGGAAATGCGTGAAGCTCTGTTGAGTCAACAACGACAGGAAGGCCATCTATAGGGACGAGCGAGTTAGGGTCGTCATACACAACATCACGCAAATCAGCGAGTCCGATGTACAAAAGTGGAACCACAGCAGTGGCAACGATGTTGATGGATCTGACTCATATGTCAACCTCAAATTGTAGGTCTAACATGTGAAATGTCTTGTGCTTGTGCTTGACTAAGTTCCTCCTTTATTCTCGGATCCAGTAATGAGCGACCCGTAGCCAATCAAACGGAACTAATATACACGGTTCTGGTAAATGGGCGACCCGTTCTGGCAACTACAGCTTCCAAGGATATGGAACTGGTTAGTGAGGCTGAGGCAGTTGGCACACTAGGGAAGGCAATATATATGAAATCGGAACGTAAGTATAACAAGTCTTCCTACGATTAATAGAATGATTGAAGTAATTGGTTCTTTTATTATGGCATAGCTTATATTAGGGAACCAACAGCAACTGCTCTGGCGCCAGTCCCTCGTAGCAGCCACGCTGGATTCTTTAACTCGGTCAAGAACAATGTGGCTCTTGTGGTCATCAGTTCGTTGGCCATTCTGCTACTGATGCTTCTACTGGTAGCCATTTTACTACTGGGACGTACACGTGCCCGCCAGCGGGAGCTGAGTGCGGCCAACAGGTAGGTTGGAGGAATCATCTCCTTTGGATTGTTTAACAGTCTTACTCTTGTAGAACATCATCACGAAATGAGCTTCTTTCCGAGGGTCAGTCAATGCGTCCTAGTTCACGTGGTACATTGCTCGATAGCACAGTAGCTGGTTCAAATGCTGGCAATGTTGGCGATCAGAGCACCACACGTTCACGTGATATTGGCGTACAGAACTTTTCGTACGAGCGAGAGCCACGCATCAGTTTCCCGGCACCACCAGCCGAACCACATGCTCGTGCTCGTCGCGATTCTATCTCTTCCACAGAGAATACCTCCGATTCGTCGGTCTATTGTCCCATCAATCCACCAAGCGCCGATGTACAGCGTATTCTAGACGAGAAGGCTGCACGACTCTTCGACGGCCACAAGCGAAGGCGACACCAATACGATAAGGCCGAAGGGGGTCTAGACGACACCATCTACGCTTCTGTGGTATCAGAGAAGAAGAGCGACAAGTCGCGGCACAAGTCAAAGCGGCGCTACTTGAATGAAAATCGCGTAGGTTCCTTGGAGACCAGTCCCGTGCAGGGATCGTTAGCGCAAAGCAACTCCTCCACGGAGGAGGGCAACTCACCTGCAGCTACACGTCGCAGCTATGAAAACTTCCAGCGCAACGAAGCCTACAATCCACACAACAATTATCATCGCAACAAACTGCTGCAGCAGCAACAAACTGTCTTCACTGACAAGGATTATCCAGAGGACGACACTGTCGGTTCGCCGCAGGCCATCAACAAGGAGATTATACGCTCGCACGGAGTACAGCCCTCAGAGAAGTCCTCAGACACGGCCAGTGTAGGCTCGTTCCTTGTCCATGGCGTCTGTACGCGCCTTTCCCAAGAGCACTTTGCCAGAGCCGCTGAATCGCGTGCTTGATCCCGTTTTTGTAACCTACTACGACAATGTGAATGCTGTGGCACCTCAGGGTGTGGCGCCTCAGAGCTCGAACAGATCGCTTAAATCACACAAATCATTGACCAGTCGGGATAGCACCATTGCCACAATCGCCAGCTTTCCCAGTCCGAAGGTGCCGCCTCCTATACGCAGTGTGCGTTCTGCTTCACACAGCGATAATCCCGATCCAGGCTTTGTGGGCCCCGTCGTCTGGGAGCGGCATAAGAAACGTTTAGGCAGCGCTGACAACCAGGGTGAGCCGGGTGGACACAATGGTGGTGATGGTGATGGTGATGGTGATAATAATAATGATGATGATGATGTGCAAATTGGGGGACCAACACGTTACTAACTGGCAACTGTAGTCGTTGTTGTTGTTGCATGCACTCAACTAGAACACCGAACTAACCCAAAGTAAACTAACTAAGTAATGCTAACTCAAGTAAACTGTTATTAGATAACCCGATAGAGAGACCATAGCATCCCAGTCAGAACATTTAGCAACAGATTTCAACTCAACTCAACTCAACTCAACTCCTCAACCAATCTTCCGCAGAGGCCCGCAGCTATGCAGACTTTAGCCCCAGTCCCATGCACGATGCCTCAGCCATACGCAACCATTATGAGGGTCTGCTAGAGGGCGCCATGCAGATGTACGCCAGCCAGGATGATCTGCCCATGCCATTGCCCTCGCGCGACTTTACCAACAAACGACGCACCACAAATCGCGAGCATCGAGGCTCCTCCGCTGGTCTGCCCAGGTAGACATCCTGAAAGAACAATAAAGTAAAGGGCAAATTAACAAATCTTCCTCTCTCTATAGCAATCCTGCAAAGGCTTATAACACCTCTGAGCGACCAGCCACGGCACAGCCAGAGAAGACATCGAAATCAGCACATTCTACTCAGCCACCATCTCCCACCTATAGCGCTTGGGGAAGCAGCCTGCACGGCTCCCATTCGCCACTGGTGCGACCGCTTAGTGCTGGTCACTTTCATCGTGCGGAAACTATTTTGGAGATCTCTAGAGGAGCCATAGCTACGCCTGGACGTGATCGCAACTCACAAGCCACATCAGCGGCGCCGCTTATTGAGGCCATTCAGAGTGAACTGCGCAAGTTTAAGCAACAGGATTAAAGAACTGCCATGGGAGATGCGTTCATCTGAAACTGTTCACATTTCAATTTCATTACAATATAAAATCTATAACAAATTAATCGTTTTCAATTTCATTAGAATAAACTTTTCACCAAACTTTATAACTGTTCTATCTTTGTTTAGGAATATTCTGAATCACTTACTATACAGGCTAGATCAATGAGTCAATATATCAATAGATTTTCATTCAGTAATGCTTTGCAATATTATTTTATTCAAGTTTGTAGCAATATAGACGTAATAAAAGTGTATTTACAGTTTCAATCCGTTTCGGGGATCAAGTGTATAGTGTATTTTAAGAGCCTTGCACCAATCATGAAAGCCCTCACCAGCCCATACACTATTATTATTTAATTATACATATTTAATCCTTTGAAATGCTCTTTCAAATGTTGATCTTTTTTAAGTATTGTAATAAGCAATGTATAGTATAGAGTACAATTGTGCATTTTGTATGTTCGCGAACGTGTTTTCAAATGTCAGATGATTCTTTCGGGGACCAGTTTTGAATGTTGTAATTCTCTTTAGAATAATTCCTTTTGTCCTTTTGCTGATGTAGCCGAGTAGTCCTTAGCATTGACACTACGCTTGCCTAGACGTGGTCCAAACCACAAGCCAGAGGATGCACTGGGTCCGGTGCGTTTGTCTAAAGCCTGTTGCAGTGCCAAAAAGTGGGCCCATTTCCTCAATTCGGCGTCGCTGTGTCCACTGCGAGGGAAAGGCACGTAGCTGGCTCGTTTTTGGTAATCTGACAATGAATTGGTTAAACATATGGTCGAATTTACTCATTGATTTTAAACTTACCGTCGAAATCATCTGTTGAATCGTCGCTCATGCCATAGATTGCCTCATATGCTAACGAATCGCTAGCATCGTGTAGGTTGTTCACAAGGCTAGGATCGCTGCGACCAACACGTGGGAACGCATATAGTCCCATATTGGCACCACGGCGATTCTTATCGTGATCTGGTTCTGGAAAAGTTAAAAATAATGCATTGTTTAAAGTCAAAACTAATTAAGATAAAAAAGAGCTGAAATTAAAGGCAACCACAGCAAAACTCTCTTTGGTTTTTGCAGTCTGTAATTGTCTTTACTTAGTGCTTGCATCTTTAAAAATTCTTTGAAACTCAACCAACAACAGTAATGGAAAGAAATTGCAGGGATCTAGCGACTACTGTGGGTCATTGTTTCATCACTTGAAGCTGGGGTGAGATTTATTGCTTCGGATTAGGGCTCACTATGCACAGTTGGTTTAAGACGTTGAGCTTTATAAATTGTACATTACTAAGCTCACCTGCGGCACTCAATTTTGTCAATATCAGGAACAACAGAATTGTGTATGTAATGCTCAGCACACCGGATAATGAATTCATCTTAATATGGAATTTAGAAGAAATAGTTATTTTATTCTAAGAAAATTTCACTCGATGTTTACTCCTTGACGACTGTTGGAGTTATGCTTGATACAGGTCAGAACGGTTGTCCTTTTATACGCCCTGGCAGCCATTGGCGTCAAAGCGTCATCATAGGGTGGCAACAATTGTTGCTTGCCATGGCTACCAACCACCTGTGGGCCGAGAATGTTGCTAAGGCTTAGAGCTGCTGTTCATGACTAGAAAGTATGTGCGTGCAAGTTACCAGTAAAGAAAGAAAGGGTAGAAAATCTGGTTGAAATATTTGGTTAAGATTTGGAGTGATAAGCGTAACGTGCTTTGCCTTGAGGTAAACTTAAATTTTGGATTTCATCACCTCCAAGAAATCTTTAAAAATTAAACATTTAACTATAAAGTTAAAACAATATAATTTATTTTAAAGTTTATTTTATTTTGATTTCATTGATTGGTCACATACAACTTGTTTAATTATCTATGCTATGATTATTGTTGAGTTAATCTTTGAATTCATCTACAGC
The DNA here is from genome assembly GCA_018903425.1 of Zaprionus nigranus. Classification (NCBI taxonomy): domain Eukaryota; kingdom Metazoa; phylum Arthropoda; class Insecta; order Diptera; family Drosophilidae; genus Zaprionus; species Zaprionus nigranus. The sequence continues at coordinate 5,595,335 of JAEIGD010000003.1, read as the reverse complement.
CAGCCAGATATCATGCGGCCTGTGACTGTCGATTTTCCTCGTTCTCCGCCCGCTGCAGCGCTGCTTTGGCCAACTTTTATGGCAGGTTTCAGTGGTGCCGGAGCAGGCTTTTTATCGTCTCCTGGTTTTTTTGCATCATCGGCTTTCTTTTCATCGGTCTTTTTGTCGTCGGGCTTTGCATCGCCTGGCTTGGCATCCGTTCCCTTCGCCTTGGCTTGGTCCGGTTTGCCATTGGCTTCCTTATCCTTCTTCTCATCGCCTTTCGGTGCCTCTCCGGTTTTCTTATCGTCAGGTTTGGCTGGTTGGGTGGTGCCACCGCTAGTTTCATTGGCCGCCATTGTTGCGCCTGGTGCAGTGGATGTTGCTGTTTTGGTATTAGTATCGGGTTTGGCATCTGCAGGTGCCGCTGGAGCAGCGCTTTTGGCGGCCGTTGCAGCTGCTGTAGGTGGCTTAGCAGCCTCGCTCTTGGCGGCCTCCTCCTTTTTAGCAGCAGCTTCTGGCTTAGCAGTTTCATTTGGCTTTGGAGCCGCTGGCTTAGCATCCGCTGGCTTGGATGGTGGTGCTGGTGCATTTGGCTTGGCGGCATCACTGGGCTTTGGTTGCTCAATGGGCTTCGCAGTACTAGGAGCCACAGGTGGCTTAGCACCTGGTGGACTTGGTTTCTGGTCACTTGACTTTGCACCTGGTTTGGTGTCGCCCTTATTATCGTCATTGGGTTTCTTTTCCGCTGCTGGTTTCTTGTCCTTATCATCAGCAGGCTTTTTTGGCATCCTTTTTTGTCACCCTCAGCTTTTTTCTCATCCACCGTTTTCACGGAGGCACGCAAAGCGGCAGCTGCCAACATGGAGACACCTGCGCTAGCACCTGCTGCGCCACTTGCACTGGAAGTTGATTTTCTGGACTGTAACATAGATATGATTAAGTTAGGTTATGAAAGATGATCTTTGCTTTGATTAGTGCTTACGCCTGAGGTATCTGCCTTCTTCTCCTCCTTCTTCTCCTCGTCTTCCTTATTTTCATCAACATCAGCTATTGAGACCTCATCGGCTGCCATCTTCTTGCGCATGAACTTCACATAGGCAACTCTCGTAGCTCGCGTCACTTCGCCCAAGTTCGGATTGAATTCTAAAAAGGAATCAATCGAATAACTAAGTACGGCCAAGAGTGTATTTTTCCTTAATATACCTATCAAGTTGGACTGATCCATTTGGAGACCCTCGTTCGCCTGTTCGATGATCTTGCGCCTCAAGCTGCGTTGGCTGTGACGCTGCATAGATGATCGTTTGGATCCAATGGGATCAGCAGTGAAAGTGTTCTTCCGGGCAATGGCATTCCAATCCTTATCACTATGAATATATTGAGTAAAATATAATGAATTTATGATTTTATTAACATTATATTTACTTTATTTTCTTACCCCTTTTGGGTTTTCTTCCTGCCTATGACTTTGGCCAGTGAGGAGAAGATATCGCGTCCACTCTCGCTCTCGTTCATTTCCTGCTTCAAGTTCTCCACAAAACCGATCTGGAAGTCCTTCAGAATACGACGTTCCATTACCTTTCCCTTAGTGGTGCGTGCTCCTGCTTATACAAGGCGGTTTCAGTGGGTGAGAATCCTGTCAACATGTTGCTGAAGTACTTCTTACCTTGCGTCTTCTTCTCAATGTCCGGGACTTCCCATCTGTTATTGGTGAAAATCTCCAGCAGCTCGAAACGCAGGGAGCTAATATCCTGGCGCACCTCAATGATGTCATCTTCTGTGATGCCGTAATCGTCACGGCGACGCTGCTCGGCGGTCACATAGCGTCGCACAAGCAGCTTCATCACTTTGTCATGCAGCGTCTGCGCCTTCTCCATTGACTTGCGCTGCGAGGTGTAGAAGGGAAGGAATGGAAAAGAGTTGGCTTATTGACGCATACAGCAAAAGCCACAGGGGCTTTATTGAATCGGATTTGCCAAGAAGATTTGTCTTGATTGTCGACTGACGACTATTGTAGGTCTTCGGCCAGTCACCTACCATGAAGCTCTTGGTGCGAGAGGGTCGCTTGCGGCCGAGAGTCTTGCGCAACATCTTCATGTTGGGACACAGATTAAAGGGAGGTGGTATGGTGCCACCATCCTCGAAGTAGCTCATCCACAGCTGAGAACGTGCAAACTTCCACTCAGTGTCGGCTCGTTCTGAAATAATCTGATACGAATTGGACATCATGGCAATCAGCATGTTAAGCAACACGATAATATTGATAACCGAGTATGAGCCAAACATTAGAAGGGCCCAGAAACGAGTGAAGCTCTTGATACCAGCCAAATCAAAAGAGACCAAGTCCACAAGACCGAAGGAGGCCCAAAACAACGACTGGGAGGTTTCGAACAAGCTAAACAAAATTGAGATTGAAGATATTTCGAAAACAAACATAAAATGCATTCAATTTACTTAGAGAACCGACGCCAGATGGTGCAGGCCTTTTCTTGGTCATCGAAATCCGCCACATCGGGGTGCAAGTGATAACACTTGTTCTTCTCCAGCTCGGCGTAGTACCACAACAGCTGATTTAGACCACATCCGAATGCAAAGAGCACCAGTGTATAGATAAAAAAGAACTTGATAATATCGATGATCATACGTCCTAACGAGACTTGCAGGGGTCCGAGGTGCGGATTGATTGAGAAGATGTGCACCAGCTTCAGATAGGAGAATACCATGCCGGCGGCAAAGGCGCCCTCCGACAGCAACATGGGATCGAAAGGATGCCAATGCTCGCGGGGAAAGTATGGATCAATGCCTCTAAACCATAAGTCCCTCTATAATGAATCAAAGGTTGAACACTCGTCTAGTCCGTTTACAGTTGCTCACTTACATGCACTATGACCCAAGCTGTAGCTCTACAAAGTATCCAAGTCACATAGAACATATTCGATATATAGTCCACAATGTTCCATAAATCCATAATGTATTCGAACAAGCCATCGGAATATAAAGTCTTTAGTTCCTCAAATATCAGAGCTGCGATATACATTATAATAGCCAGCTCAATGGGTCCTGGTAACGAGCCACGTTCGTGTTTTCGCCAGTCGTCCAACATGGTCAGCATCCATGGAAATGCGAGCAATTCAAAAGTGATTTGTACCACACGCAACGAGGCAGCTCCCAAAAGCACTGGAAATGGGAAATAATAAATGCAAGATAAAGATAAAATCACCATACTGGTATCTAGGACTCGTAACATACTCAAGAAAAACATATAGGAACACGAGTGTGTGATGAACTTGACAAACGGCTTTCGCATGAATTTTGCTCCATCTGAATCTGGTGCTAGAATATATTTTAAACTGTAAATGGGAAAGCTACAACCCAGCTTGATGACATCCATGAGCTGCTGGGTGCCTTGTTTACGTCGGAATCCAGGCAAGCCCTCATACCAAATGGCAGCCAGTAGTTGCTGCACATTAGGATGCGCCACAAACTGAAAGAGAAACAAAATTGATTAGTTTGAGGTGATTTTAGATCTAATGTATGTAATATTTATTGAAATATTAGGTGATTATTTTAAGTGGTACAAATAATAATGATTAAACAAATTGATTCGCACAACACAAGTTCTACTTTCCACGACAGTCCGACTTGACCGATCGAAGCTTCTCTTTAACAACTTCTTAACGACTTCTCTGTGGCGACTTCTATACGACTCCTCAACTCAACGACTGCTTTCGCTGCTCGATTATAATTATTGTTGCATAACTGATCCTATCGATAGGCGCTTGCAGCGTTGCCACCCGTACCATCACGCTGCCATCACCTCTATTGTTTACATGTATTTATTCTTAAGTACTGAGTATGTTTGGACAAGTCTCTTTAGATCTGCATAGTTCATCTCCACTTACCGTCTTTTGCTTATATCGTATGGCTAGTTTCAGACGTTCGAGAGTCTGCCGCTGGCCAAGACACCAAATTTCATGGGATGGTTCGTGATTGAAGTTGAGCATCACCTCCAGTTCCATCGAGGTGCGTGCATGGTCGAGCAATGAGGTCACAAAATCCTGTACTGCTTGACGCATTTCCTGATTCAAACATAAATATTACAGTTAACAGTATCATAATCTTTCCTCTATCATACCGTGTACTCTGCACGAAATTCCGATTCCATAGCCTGGAGGCGTTTCAGTTCCCAGGATAATTGGAAAGCGGTCAGGACAGGATCACGTGAGCTGAGGGCAATCAATGAACTAGCTGAGAGGGCGCGATAGGCGTTGATACGAGACTGTGAGTGACGCAGGGAATCGGTAGTTTGAGATGTCACGCATTCGTCGCATCCGCACCTGTTAGTCCAAGACTCATTGAGAAAAGAAACCGAATGTTTGTATATTGTCGTCTCACTCACTTGACATCGTGCGGCATAGGCAACGTAGCACCACGATCCAGCAAGATTTTCAGTATTTCATAATTGTTGCGATGTGCAGCAAGAATCAGTGGCGTTATGTCTATGGTGAAGGTAGACTTCGATCGATCAACTGATTCCCAGCTCTGTTTGAAAACGAAAGGACATTCATTTGGGGTAACTCAGCAATGAGAGATTTGATACCACTCACATAGGGTTGTCCTTCCTTGTGATGGGTTTCCTCCCACTGCAGCAATTCCTCCACAGCCTCGACATACTCCTCAGATATAGCATGCAGAAGAGCATCTCCGACTTCAATGTTATTCTCCAGCAATATCACCATCAAATCAAAGTTCTCGTTCTCAATGGCAGAAATAAGTGCTGAGCGATTCATTGGATCAGTGCAGTTGATGTTGAACTTATCCGAGGGTGGTTCGTTGTACTCCTCAAGAATCCTGTAAGCATAGAAATTGTATTCACCTGCAAGGATACTACAAGGACACGAGGCGACACTGACTTTTTGACACCGGGTATATCACCACGCTCGCAGGATAGAATAAAGTTCTTCTCCACATCACTCAGTATATATTCCTCGGCCATCATTAGATCGTAATCCAGGCGGGAGCCAGCCGTCTTTTCGGCATCTGACTCATTCATGGTGAGGCCTTTGTCTTTCACACACGCACACGCACTTATGAAACCAGTAGACAATGGGTGGGTCTGTTTTTCACATTTCAATTAGTTTATCACTGCACTGCACCGAATATCCTTGGGATAATCCTTTTGCCTGCACCACTGTATTCCTTTGTGTTGCACGATGTTGAGTCTCCAATTAGCCGCGTAGAACTGTCGAACAATTGTCCATTACCACTTGGTATATGCCGCTAATTACATTAGCGTTGGGAGAAAACTCGGTCAATGCGGGTGCGTGTGCTAAACAAGTCAATGGGCCCGTCAGGGCCCTATGCTAATCGCCAATTGACTTCAGTTCTCTCTGATTGCAGACCAAAGAAAGACGGGCACGTGAAAAATGCAAGGAAATAATGCACAATGTGTGTGACAGAAATATGTTCGATTTTCGATTTGTGAAGCCCTATAAACGTGTCTCACTCTTTGACCAGATTGCATAGCATTATAACCTGCCAATCGATGAACAGTTACCAGACAAAGAAAAATCATATAAAATGTTTTTGAAGACATTGAACAGCTGGTTAGTAAAATCTAATTAGAATTAATTATAAAAAGTTGAGTTGTTTGTTTTGGTCTATTAGGGTTCAAGAAGGTTTTTGAACTTGGTTACCAAAGAATAATTTTAGGAATTACCGGTTAAAACAGGGACGAAGATATCTAACTAAAGGTATGTAGCAAAAGTTAATACCATTAAGCAGTGACCATTGGGATTGTAAACTGCTTAACTAAAGCTTTATAAGTCTTGAGATATTTTATAATCGAATTGTTATAAGCTTTGAAACTTTTTGTATAACAGTTTTCAAGGTAAAAGCTTTCAACAGAGCTTTGGCAATGCTTTGAAGCTACAATCTCTGTAACTCTTTCAGTCTCTCCCTCTCTTAAAATGTAACATTTAAGAGAAGAGCAACAAATAAAATTAGTAAATACATATAATTAAACACAGTAACACAAAGGCATAATAGATACATTAGATGTACGGAAGGTACAATCTGTCAGTGGTATGTTGCTAATTTCCTGAATGAACAAATTGACATAATGGGGACAAATTCAAAGCAACAACGAACAACAAACGCAGCAACAAATGCGCATCATGCCGGGGGGGGGGTGGGCATGCGATCCTTGACTGCATTTCGTATTGCACGTTGCCTACTTTTGTGCGTCCGCAGTGCGTGTTTCTATGTCAATGCACTTGGAAATTAATGCGGTGCTCCTCGCAATGGCAATGGCAAAGGGAGTGCCAATGCGATGGGGGATGGCAAATGCACGGTGCAGGAGGGACTCCTTTGATGCGGACCTGAGCGGGTGGCGGCAAAAATGGCGTCGTACGTGTTCAAGTTGCGGAGTGCAGGCAGAGTGGAGAGTGCAATGCACTTCCCTGACATTTCTGTGTGCAGCTCCAAATGGTATTTTGATATTAAAGTTACGAATGCGAATGCCAAGGAGTGCAATGTGTGGGGAAGGTGCTTGATAATGCGAGGCGCACTAATTAATTGCGAATCAATTGGTAAACATATTTTCAATATCATTGAGAAAGCATTTCTCGGCATAAAAGAATAATATTAATTAAACAAAACTTGAGTTGTCAATTAAAAGTTATGTAATGAAATAGCTAAATTACTGCAAGTTACCAAATCCGACCCTTAATAAAAACAAACTTGACTGAGCTGAGCTTGTTGTCGTCGTTACACGTGTGCCTTGGAAATCCAGCAGGAGCTGTTGGTTGCCGCACTAGTAGCAGTAAGCTCGCTAGAGTCGCCGCGCACAAGTAGTCATCACTCGCATCGCATTCAGCTTCCCCTTAGGTGGCCATTTGCGTGTGCAGTGGGCATAGAGCGTGGTAAAAGCCGTTACACTTAATGAAACATTGGCCTCCAGGAGAACATCTACCCGACCCTCCCCTCCCCTCCCCGACCGCGTCCCCACGTTGCCTTGCCAACTTCCCTCATCAAAGGCCCTTCACGTTGATACGGCTTTCGCTTCAGCAGGCACTTGTAAGCGAGCGAAATGTATCTGGCAGCCCTTGAGCCGGAGAGGACGTTTTGCTGCTTGTCAGCGCAAGTTGCACTTTCACTGACTTCAGAACCATATTCAACAACAACAACAACAACAATTACAGTCACAGTACAAGCAATGCAATTACTTACTTTAATTTAATTTTGTATGATGTTTTATTAGCCATAAATTTAATGATAGGTAGTTAAATTTAATAATAGACAGTTTTTTTAATTTATATACACAGTTCTATTGAATTGAATATTTTTATTTAATTTAAAAATACTTATAAATATATTGACGTATAAGTACATAAATATTTAAAAGAAACTTTAAAGTAATTGTTAAAAATGCTTAAATTAATTTTTGCTTGTTTTATATAGTTCCCATCACCGATCCGCTTGCCATGGCTAGCACACTCAGGTGCTGTAAATACCTGAAACGAACGACAAGCGATAACATCAAAGCAAGAATGCAAACAAAGAGGTAAACTAATCTAACGCGCACCCTCAACAAGTGACAGGCAAACAAACACACAGAGCCAACAGGCTGCATGCGATATTCTTGAAGTGAAGTGAATGCGAATTGCAAACAAGGAAAGGATTAACACAATGCGATGTGCACCCATGCAGAGTCAGAGGCAGTGGCAGAGCTCACACACTTTCCGCCGGAATGTAATCTGTTTGAAAATCGATAGGACTTGAAAGACCCCAAACGAGTTAAAGTTAAAATGCCCGTTAATCATGAAATTATTGCGGTTATTCTATTTTTATACCCCCGATGTGGCAGGGAGTTTCGAACGGAGTCGCATCTCTACCATCTGCACCCAAACGGAGACAGAGCACCAAGCCCGCCCACCCACAGTAAATGCTCTCTCCAGGAGCACGTCAAGGGAAATTCACCACTGTTCGCCGGGCCGCTGGGTGACTATTAAAGCCGATGTCAGGCTCTGAACGGTGCTCAGTGCACAACTTGGTGGCCAGGCGAACACACCTATACCTAGTTGAAGGATAACACACTTTCGCGCACGGCGACTGTCATAAATCCTTACGCTGTTTCTTGTTTGTTTCGTATGTGATAAACACATAAATATTCCGAGTGCAGTATTTAAGTGGGCGAAAAACTGTTTTGTATAATATATGTGTGTTATTGACAGAGCATCGAACTACAAAGTACAATAACAAGTCAGCTTTAAAGGTGACTTTCTAGGATATTAAGCAGAGTCAGTAACGGTTCTTTGTTTAAAGTTCTCGTAGGTAAGTGAATTTTTGTATTATTATAATACTCTCTTAGTAGTTATTATGCAATTAACAACAATCTGCCAATATTTAGTATTATTATTTAACTTAAATTGCGCAACCTACAATCTTTATCAATAACGCAATACGTGCGATAATTTATTGCATTCTTCCCTTTGTGCAAAATTTTGAACTCTGCGTGGGTGCCCCCTACTTGAGGCTATAAATATGATTTTCACATAATTCAAACTAAATTCCAATCGAGGGGAATGCTTTGTGCCAAAAATTCATCATCAAATATTTCACTATAAATATTTCCGTTCCGCATAAATTACACGATATGAGCTGAATCTCCCTTGTTTGCCCAGGGTACACGTTTTGCAAACTGGGTATGTTAGGATATCTATGGTATATTAATAAATCATAAAGCGCATTTATATGCAATGTGGTCGCTCCTAACGTATATTTGCATAAGCCATCGTATAAATTACTGCTTTAATTAATATGAAAGAGAACTAAATGAGCTTTGGGTGTGGACCAAACTAATTATAAAACGCGAATTTGAAAACATGGTTGAAAATTGGTTTTTAAAATATTTTAGATTAAGTTTAATAATGTGTTTATCTATCTGTTATTGCAGCTTATTGTGACCTGCTTTAAGGCACAGTTAACCTAACTAATGTGCCAACTAAACTAAATTGGCAATGACGCCTTCAAGTTAGGCAAATGCAAACATAAGTTTAAACACTAGACGGATTACACTGGAGTCGTCCACAATGCATCAGGTGCTGGGCTATGAGACGGCTGTGAGGGCCAGCGGAACTCGTGACTATCGCGAATATATCTCAAAGCGCACCTGCGCCTCTCTGCTTCTGACAATTGGCTTCTTTATGCTCATCTCAGGTGGGCCAAGGCGCGGACAAGGATAGATGGAATAACCTCACTAATGATTCATTTGTTTGCCTTTGCAGGCTACTTGTTGGGCAATTTTGTGACAGAACGTAAATATCATATACGACAGTTGCTGACAAAAAAGGCAATTAGGAACGGAGAGGTGGACAGCGATGGCGAGAGGACGGTGCAATTGAATAGCGCCGATTATGGCAACCTGCAGGAGCTGCGCGCCTATTATAAGACCAAGGAGAACCTGCTGTCCTCGGCTCAGGTGCTCAACAAGCTGCTGCAACTGGACGAGAGTGAAAAATATTTGGCCACATCGCTGAATACGGAGATATTCAACAAGTACATCAGTTGCACACAGGACATTCCACCCAATACGAACATCAAAGCCAGTCAGTTTATCGAGCAGCTAATAGATAATACCATTGCCAGACAACGAGACTGTATGAGGATTATTCAGGTGGTTATCGATAACCATCTGGCCAATAGCCAGCTCTGAGTCAAGATCGACAAGATACCAAAATAAATAAGTTAAAAATGTTTGGGGGAACTACAAGAAAAGCTTTGCAATCTTGTTGTAATCCCAACTATAAATAGAACTATTTTTTGTAACATTATTATAGAGTATCGATTTCTATGCATTTATATATGTATGTATCTATTTATGTGTGTATGCGTAGAGGGTTTTTTACTTATTGTACGTATTTTCAAAGCTAATAAAGGCAAACCAAATATAGACGACGTGTTGAATGCAGACTTTCATCTCAATGCAAAACCTTGTCCATCAGGCATCGCATTGACAAATGATGTGCCTGCAAAACAATAGATCAGCTTAGCATAAATGCATAGTATATAGAGAGGAAACGTTGGCTAAGCCCTTTTGTTATGGACTTAAAACATTTCACACGCAGTCTCGTTCAGTTACTCGTGGGCGTTCTATGCGTTCAGAGTCATCACCCACCAACGTTTTTCGCCCAACAAAATGTTAATCACCCAAACAAATTTATCTTGTGGCTTTTGTTTTTTAATTATCTATAGCAAAGTGCGCAAAGTTGATGCAACCGAAAAAAGGGAAAAAAAAAAAATATTGACAAGATTTATGATTTTATTAGCCGCATCGACACTTTGTTACATAAAGCCAAACAGGTCAATTTCGACTGGGCGAGGCTGGACTGGGCTGGGCTGGCCCGAAACATAATTAATGGACACCACTTAGCATTTTGTTGTTTATTAGCCTGGGCGTTATCTACATAATTATTGACCGTTACAGTCACAGATAAATTAAAACAAATTGAAATTGAAACCCGGTGAAACGGACACAAATTGGAAGGGGATATTTATTAATGGTTTCAAATAAATCGATAGCGGTTTCTCCATTCTGAAATGATTAACATGTTCGCTAGGAATGCAGTGCCAAAGAAAGTTTCCAAAAACTATTTCAATTACAAGCAAGTACTCCCAGTGTTTTGTGCCCTTCCACATACGAGTATGCAGGCATTCAATCAAAGTTGTAAAAATTTCCCTGTGTATTTCAACGATTTCCAGCTCGCAGAGGCGTTTTGAGAAACGACAGGCGAATGAAGAAAAATACCGGGTCCGACATTAAGCTGCCAACAATGGGTATCAATAGGCGGAGCGGGAGTTCGTATGGTCAAACAATGCTGTGATGTCTATAAATGCCTACCTTGCCAGTAGCCTAACCAGAAGACAATATGAGCATCAGATCACAATATCCCACTCCATCGCCATCACCATCACCATCAGTGCATCTCATCTCAATGTGAAGCTGCCCTTGCGGCTGCGGCCACAGTGCGGCACACAATTAGGCGGCTGCCAAATGATTGATTTAGCTTACTTAAAAACTCATTTCGTATAATCCGGAATGAACGTGACCACGCCAAAAGCAACTGAAACTGAAAGCGAACCCGAAACTTGAAAAGTAAAACCTCTGGCATCGATCTGGCATCCAAGCCGTACCTGGAGATCCGTATCGAATGCGATGACGATGACGATGATGACCTCCAAAACGCGAACGCAAACCCGAAATCCGAAACGCGCGCATGCAAATGAGGCCCACAGTGCGTTTGATATGTATGTTCCTCTCTCTGGGCCAGTCCATCTATATTTCACACCTTAAACGGGTGAATCAATGAATCCATTGCTATTTCTTTCTATATTTGCATTTTAAATTATTGCCAGCTTCTCTTATTGACATGTTTATTTTATATTCGGAGCACACAAAGGCCTTTGTCTTACACACGTTTATATTTTATGCACATATCACCATGAGCCTGCATATCATATTTATATATGTTTTTCACAAATTTCTCAATTGTTTTTCCTATTAAATTTGACCAAGAGTTGATCTCTTGTTTAATTTGCCAGCCATAAACATAAATCTCTCAACCTGTCCTCCGATTATTTGATTGAGTGACAAGTTGAGGCATGTCATAATGAGGTCATGATTAGAGGGTTTGGGTTGGAAACAAAGGCCATAAAATGGCACAAACATTTTGTTTAGGTTCGACGTAACTATGCAACATTTTAATATGATTTTTTTGTCGAGTTGATACTTCATCTCCTTCGACTCGGTATCAAAAGTGAAACCACAAAACTTCATTAAGAAATTATCAGAGCCAAACGGCAAAACGAGCTTACAATCGTCAAAGTTGGTAGCCAAAAATATTCCATGCTCAGCCGCAAGTTGATCACGTTCGGCCTGGAGATGCAGACAGAGTTGGACTCATGTGCAACTGCCGATTCTGGCCTGGTCGGTGGGGCACAATCAAAATTTGTTCAGTGTTCACAAAATGCCAAAAGGCTGCTCGCTTTGGCCAAAAGTCAAATTGAAAATTTATTTTACAGGCGCAGTGTAACGCATATACGATACGAGTGCTCATGCAATACGTATACGATACGTTGGCCAGCGGAAAAAGGGTGCAAACGGGTTCAAAAGCGCACGAGGCGACGAGGCGGCTCTGTTTAAATATCAAAAGTCACGCCGAAGAAAGCTGGTTTGTGCAGTATGGCAAAGTCTGGTACATGGTATGGCTTCGTATGGCAGACTTAACTTCAATGTTTGGTTTTTGGGCGCCGCCTGCGCTTTTACAATATACGTACAATACATACATTTTGCAAATAAAATACTAACAATCCTATGCGGTAAACGATGTGCCGCAGTCACCGACTCCAACTGCGGTTGTGTGGCAACTTGTCGTGCCACACGTTTCACTGCCTACGTCTCTGTCTCTGCACTTGGCGGCATTGGCAGCGGAAGAGCTGTGCATATCAGGTCGGCGCCTGGTTAAACCAAATATGCGGTAGCTATTAACACTGTGCTACCCACTTGACAAAGCATTTAATCTTACCAATGTAAACAGAATCGACAAAATTAATGACTACTTTATGCTTATAATAATTGGTTAAATTGTTTATAATACTGCGAACTTAATCTCTGACTATCGATAGATTATTGTATATATCTGATAACTTGCATTTACCCGCAGTTTTCATAGTGCGTTAAGGTCTTTCATTCATGGTCAACCAACATTTTCCAGCTGCCACTGAGAAAACTGCTGTCTGTCGCTCATCAAAGCTGCAACCAACAATTCCTGGTGCTATGCAAGACAAATAATAATGACAAAAAAGCATTTGCACGGCAAACGAGGTCGCCGCTTTGCGGAAATGGGATAGCAAATGAAAACAGGCTATGGACAGTGCGTACTCAAGAGCAACGCCAATTTGCATGTGCAAATGGCGATAATTTGAGAGAAATTTTAACCGCTAAATGCGCCGAAAATTCATAGCCAAAGCAGGCGGAAGATGACAAAGCCTGGCCCAGCTTCCAAGTTTGGTCTGTGTGGCGCGTGTTCCCGCTGGCGTTTTGCGCTGTGGCTGTGTGAGTTGCGGGCACGGCTGCGGCTCATTAAGATTTAGCGAACGCTGCGGGCAAGGATGATGCCCGGGCTGGAAAACCAGTTGCGAGTGAAGATGCCCAACGCTGTTAAGTAACTCGAAAGCGTCATAAAAGAGAGGAGGCCTCAGCGAATTGGAAAGTGGCTCGCGATGCGATGTGCGATGTCTGCCAGGTTGTCACCATGAGAAGACGTGCCTAAATACAAAGGCCACACATAATTGAACACGAATACGTCTCTGGGCTAGAATTAAAATTGCATCATTCGCAAGGCAGTTGCCGATGGGCGGATTGCAAAAGCCAAGTTCAAAAAGCCCATAAGGGTCACTTGTATTATAAGCAGGCAGACAGCGAATCGCGAACCCCACAACTAAACAGCAACAAACAGCCAACAACAATAATAAAGTCTGCAAATAACGCAGCTTTCATTCATTAGACCGCCGCCAGCCAAAGCCGTAGCCAGCCATGATCAACAGTTGGCAACATTGATGCCAACGCCAACTTGAACGTCGACGTCGATGCCAACGCGAACGCTGGCAACATTGGCGGCAGCGGCAGCAGCATCTTCTTCTTCGGCCTGGTCCGCGTTGTGGGCAACCGAGGGAAACCTCAAAATTTGAACGCTTGCGCTTCAGTTTCAGTCTGCAGCGAGTGTTCAGACGGTTCAGTTGTTGTTTGCCAGCGGCCCGCCGCATTGAGTTCCCTCCACAAAAAGAAAACACCCAAAATAAATACTCATACTGAAACGCGATAGATACAGACAGAAAATCGACCTATCGACCGGTTGGTTGGTGTGAACTATACTCTAATTTGAAAGAAACGATTTGAAATTTTGTAATTACACGAATTTAACACGGCGAAAACAAAGTGCAACGTAAAGTTGACTCGTTATAAAGTTGTAAACAAATAAAATAAATGAATGAAACCCACTCGGGGTTAATGATAGAAACTGTGAATCGTATAATAATATCTGAAGCGTTGGCAACCAATTCGCAATTGATTAGTTTCGATACGAAATACAATTAAAGTTTGCCTGACGAAACTTCGGGAAACTAGTTGGATTACCTAAGCAGCCAGGCAATATGTTTGGGGTAAGTATTGATGCTGAATATATGGATTGATCCTCAATTTGCAAGGGATTATTAATTGCCAAAAAGCTTTAATTAGTTCACTGTATTTGTTTATGGACTCACTGTACGTGAAAGTTGAAGGTTTGTCAGGAGGAGTATGTTAACACGATGTTTGCTAATCAAATCAAAAAGATATACGACTTCGTTGACCAATTAGCGAAATCTGCTAGTCAAGAAACACCCAACTTTGGCACATTGACAGTCATGGCGAGAGTGTGGGAGTTTTGATTTGGAACAATCGATCGATCAAACGTGCATACTAACTTATTTACACTCGTCTCTCTCTCTCTCTCTCTCTCTCTGCTCAAGCAACTTCGATTATGGCTCGTCACTTTGATTTGCATGCCAAGTCATTTGTGTAATGGCTTTTTTAATGATGCCACTCCAAAACGGAGCCCAGCAGGGAAATAAAACAATTTAATTAGCGAAACATGAGACTCATTCGCTGGCCCACTTTATTGATTAGATTGATAAACTCATGAGTGATTCGCATCGTAAAAGGTATTGCATTATATCAGAGTTAGCAGAGCTAATTTGATATGAGCCCAAATGCAGAAATGGAATACAAGTTGCTTTATGGCTATGATGGATTAATGATAGATCATCTGTTGCATTTGTTGTTATCGTTTTGTTTTGGGCTTAATGTGTCCCCACTCAAATCATTCAAGTAAAGCAATTTGTGAAGGTTCGTTATCTCTCTTTCTCAACTGTCAATTTTTCTAGTTCTTTGATTCGCCACTTTCATTAACTTCGCAATGCCAAATAAATCCCGCATGATAAATATAAAAAAACATCACACAAACCCTGCCATATCCGATTACGGCTTATGCAACTGGCTAAAGCAGCTTTAAGCGACCTGTTGCAAAACCTGCGAGTTGGCACTGGGCTCACACAGTGTTCAGCTGAACAGTGACCGGCCAAGGCACCCAGTCGAACAGCCTTACGACCGGGCGGCAAGTCATCCAGTGAAGACATCCCAAAACGCAGATGTGTGCAACAGTCAGTGCAGTGGCTGCCGTTGCTGTTGACATGCAATAAAATTTCGCTTTTCACCATTGCATAATTGCCGAGTTTGACAATGCTTAAAATTGATTATGTGGTTTCTTCTTCTTCTTCTTCTTCTGTTTGCTTGATGTGCGTTCGGCAAACTTCCTTGGAAGGCTGCAGATTTCACCAGTGAAACTTTGGCTATCTGCCTCATAAATCATGCACAAGCGAAGTCGGCAAAGGTATCCAGAGATTTTTCAAAGAGTAGACCTTTGAGAGGACCTCAGTATCGATAAGCACCATAACAAATGAAAACATTGGCGAATATGTTAATTGTAGTTAAACAAAAGTAAAAGCGTCGCACACCGACTCACGATTGCTTTGCTTGAGTTCATTCACAAGCTATTCAATTCATGCGCTCGCGACGCCCGCACACAGTGTACGGTGTCGTGTCCATAGATCTATATCCATCCACAGGCTCTGCACGATATTGTGCAACTGTCAAAATAACTATTTACCATACTAAAAAGGTCGCCTTTCCACAACACGTCGGCCACATAAATCAAAACGAGACATAGACAACGACACCGACTCCAAACGCGACTGCGGCACTGACACCGACACCGACACCAACAACGACACCTGATGCAAGGCTGCGTCTGTAGGCATCACCCGAATCCAAGTCGGGGCAAAGATACTATACAACCTCAGTCACAGCTTCAGTTTGGCATAAATTGTCGACTGAATTGTTGAAATGTGTTTGACAGTGCGCGTAAATAAATCTTGAATAAGTACAACGGAGTGCAACGCATAATTGTGAGCACGCAGCACAGTTTCGGTGTTTCTTTTTGTGGCGGGGGATTTGGTGGCAAGTTCGTTGCCTAAGTCTTTTGTTTTGGCTGACCCTTTCATTTTGCGTTAAACGTTTTGATAGCTTTTTAAGCGATTACAATGCCCAAAGGTCAACAGCAGTCCAAGAGCAACAGTAACTGCTACCTGTCTACCCCAACTTCTCCCTCTCGATGGAGCCATAGAAAAGTACACGCTCAACTTAAGTGGCACACGACGCTGCACACAATGGAAGCGATATTACATAATACGTAATACTCGTAATATGCAACATGGCAAAACAAAGCAGCAGCAGCCGCAGTTGAAAACGCAGCAGCAGAGGCAGCAGTACAACACAAACAGTTACCACTTTAGGTGGGCAAATGACGACGACTCGATCATCTTCATCTCTCCATCTCCATCCTCATCTTCATCTGCACAGCTTCTTCTCTCCTCTTAAAGGCAGATGCTCTGCCGTCGATAAAAGTGAAACCGAAATTGCCCATGTGCCGTATGCCGAGTGCCGAGTACCGAGTGCCATTGACATTGCATTTTTACCTCAAAGCGCCATTAGATGCAAACAGTAAACAACAAACGGCAAGGCAGCGAATAAGCGAATACGCGAATAGCAAAAGGCAAAAGGCAGCACAAACCAAATGTAAACAACAGAAAGAAAGAAACGAAAAGATTTGCCTCCTCCAAGAGTTGATCATCCAACTCATCCGAATGCTTCTCGACAATGTGCAAACAATGGGCAGCCCATTACGCGAGGTTGCCCGCAAAAAAAGAACAACAACAACAAATGTTTTTTCTTGTTGCTGTTGTTGTTTTTTTCTCGGTTTGAAAATTTATTGTAATACGCGCCCATTGGTAATTTCGTATTATTTTTTTACATCTTTATTTTTATTTCTATTATGAAATGCCATACAGAAAATGAAATGGCAAAAAAAAAAAAAAAAAACAATCATGGCCGATTGGCCATATCGAGGCAGGTGAAGATTAGGATTTTCTCCCGACCAATTTCCAGTTTGGGCGTAGCGCAATCAACAGTCTGAGATTTGTTCGATTTAATTCATTATCTAATCTTATGTGATTATTCATATACAGATTTGTTCAGAGTCATCAAATCCAAATAGAAAACATGTCAAATGTGACAAGGTTCAACTTGAACTTCAGCTCGTTATCGGCCCATCAAGCAAACTTGACCTCTGTCCAATTAACAATGCCAGACGTGCGTCTGTCAGCTCCGGCACTTAGCATAAAAACAAAAGGGGGGACGATGGGTTGAAATGATATGGCATATATGTATCTTTACCTATCCAGCTCTCGTCCGAAACGAAACCAAAACTCAATTAAATGCACATATATATGAAAATAAAGTCAGCATAATGGATGCTAAATGAATTGTAACAAGCAATGAATATGAATAGATCGCAGATCGATAGAGATATTGCCAAATATATACACAAGTTTGCCCTGCCATCAACGCCAATCATAAGTATGCGCATGCATGTCAAAACATGTCGATGATCTTATGCCCAATCCCAATTCACAGATTGCTCATATTTTATCAAGAGCAGCCCCGGCTCAGCTTCGCTTTTTTAGTGTTAAATTACGCAAATGAGGGCGTCTTGTTATAGATACGGGTAGACAGGTGCACACAAGCAACAAGCGTGAGATGCCACACACACACACAATCGCATATATCCAGCTTAATCGAACTGCGCTTTGAGTGGACAACAAAACATGGTAGCAACAAAGGCAGTTAAAACCTCATAAAATACTGTAACAAATTTATTGGGCAACCCCAAACAACGAAACTAAGACCAAACTTTCGCAGATCGAACTGTAGATACTCTTTCACAAGTTCCCCCTTGTAATGTCGGTTATTATTCTAATTGTATCTAAGCGTATCAAAAGATGAGAGGTGATTGATTGTGCATGTTACATGTTGTATATACTTTTGTATCTCTTCAGTCAGAGGGCAATCAATCGCAAAATTGGGCGTAAAATTCGTTCGCTTATTGCCACTTATATGTTATATTATTATTTTTTATGGCAATTTATGGTATTGCTGCATTTTATGACATTGATTTAATAAGCTTACAACATAAGACGCATATTAATATTTATGCTGTCCTACATAAAGCATAAACAAGCATCAAATTTGCAGAGGCATCTGCCAATTGGCCGACGAGGATTGCGTTACCTCTGCCCGGATAGAAACAACTTTTGGTCCGGTTTAAGTTGTTTTCGCTTATCTTCTCCTCTTTTCACGTTGTTGTGGTTGGTGTTGTTTCTTTTGTATCTTTTTGTTGTCTTTTAATTCCACACATGACACGGTGGCAGCTGCTTAATAGTGCGTGGCATGTGGATGCAACTGGACGGTGGACTGTGTACAGGCTTGAGCAATCGCAACTGAAGAATGCAAAATGCATTTTGCAGCTGTTAAAATGCAAAATACGAGATGGCGGTGCAAAATGCGAGATGGCTGCGTCGCGGCGTTCAGCGGGCGTGAAATTAATCACAGTGCAGCCGGAGGTAGCAAGATTCCCTCCGCGCCCCTGTGGCTGACAGCTCAAATTACGTACACAGATATGATGTGCCATTTTTCAATGGAACTGGGTAACCCAGTCTCGTGAAACTCGTGTGGACCTGCCGAAAGTGAAGCTTCAATTTAGCCAAGACATTATGTAAGTGGTGCTTTTCACTCTCTTGTGGATTCAATAAATAAACAGCAATCGTAGCAGCAGAAGTGGCGTTCAGCAACAGCAATAGCAATAATAACAATAACAATAATAACAACTACACCAACCCACACTATCGACAATAAAACAATATGCAGACCGGCGGGCTTTGTGCATTGATTTATTGCTAATTTATTGACGTTCCCCAATTGTTAAATCATTTTTACACTTTTTCGGCATGTTGCGGTTATCGCGGAACACAGCGGCCAATTTTATAAATGAATAGTAATTAAAGAGAGTTTCGAGTATTTTATTCATTACTCTATCCCACGCGCCACACGCGATCCGATTCGATTGGATTTACTCAAGAAAGCAAAATCCCAAACACAAGATAAGCAATAGATTTATTTTTATAGCTTACAGGCTTGGCCCGGGGAAAGTAGGTATATTTATTTTATGGAATTCGTAGTAAAACGAAATATTTCAACTATTTGATCGCACTTTAATGATATCTGTAGTCTTTAATAATTTATTGTTAAGTTAAATGTGTGTTTTTGTTTGAACACTCGTAATTAACTGAAGTCTGTTGAGTGCTTGAAGAGGAAATACATATGAGCTTTTATTAGTTTTATACTTCCGCAGCCGTTTCAAGTGTTTTTCTTCGTATATAAATATTTACATGATGAAGAAAAAGTAAATGAAAATCCAAGAGAAGAAAATGGTTTTTTACTTTGCGTATTTTCGTTTGGCTTTAGCCGTAATATAGCCGTTAGTTTCCCACTGGCATTACGATTTATGATGGTTACCAATTTCACAGACATACATACGTAAGTATGCGCTAGACTGGGCTTTTGATTGGCGTGAAGACCACAGATTTAGGTATCTGCCTCAACGGTCTATCGTAGTTTAGGACCCAGCAAAGATTACCATAAAGATGGTTAGGCGACTTTGTGGCTCTTCTTTTAAGCAAACAATAAATTTGTGGCCGCAGTGAAATATTTATTTCACTGCAAATAATTTCCCATCAATCGAATCTTCTCTTGTTGCTGCCTCCAATTGAAGTTTTTCGATTTTCTCCTCTTTGGGATTGTGCAGAACTTGAACCTCGCACCTTACGCTGATGATGGGCGGAGGAGGAATTGAATACGCTTTTTGTGATGGCTGGAAAATTGTTGTTATTATATTACCAGTTGAAAGACTCTTTGTTTGAAAATGGCAAAGTCATGTCGAGATTTGATTGATATGGCAGGAGATGCCCTCGGCTATTTAAAGGCTAGACAATAGTTAGAAAGTGAAATCAAAGCAGTTAACCGCAGCTAGTGGCAACGCAGTTGTTGATGAGCTCAAGCTTAACTTAAAAACAAATCAATATTTTCCTAACGTGAGAGCGTTACTTGGATTTGTATCTAGTACGTATATTGGAGTGGCTTTTGGCAGTTGTTACTCAGCTTTAATAAACCTTAATAAGATACATACTTGCAGTATATTCCGCATTGTTGCGTGCTCTTAAAACGAACTCAATGTGCAACCCAAATCGGGCAACAATTGTTAAAAATTTGGCAAAGTGCCAAGTGGCAGAAACGTGACTGGCAAATCCTAGCTCTGCTTAGAGCTGCCCAGGCTGAGGCTGAGGCAGGCAACAGGTGGTCAGATTAGTTTGCTTTGGCCCGGCATGATCGCTGCAGATTGCTGCGCACCACTTGTTGATGCAACAATTAGACTAAGCTTAACTTTCAGCAACGTCCAAACAAGCGTTGCAAGGCAATTTGCAAAACATTTCCGAGCTGCAATCGCAGTTTGCAGTTTGAGTTGCAGTCGTCTGGAGACGGAGACGGAGTTGAAGTCAGAGCCAGGGCCAGAAATCAATCGGCAAGCTGTTGAAAATCGCAAATTGTGTAAAAGCAACGCCACATTCAACATTCAAACACTCAAACATTCCACAAAAAGCCCCCCATTGCCACTGACTCGGCAATCTCTGTAGCAGGTTACATGCTATCCGTGCTATAATGCGTTATGACTCGCCGTCCTCTGACCAAATGCCGGAAAGATGAACAGGCAGAGATTATGAAGCTGCTTAGTAAGATACGTAAGATAATACGAGTACGTCGTAAGGCAATGCAAATTGTAACTGAATGTTTCAGTAACTGTGGTAGGGTGGGGCATGCGATTGAGGGAGTCGACGTATAATTGCTTAAGTCAAGATAAAATATGCCAATTTAACCAAGGTTAAAGTTCCCGAAGCGAGTGTGAGATCATGTTCGGAAGTTTTTTAATGATATTTAGTTCCAGCTATTAAGTTAAGCTCGAATAATGCACAATTTATCGTCTTCTCTATTCAAGACTCCGCTCTATTTACTTTCCCCCACTTATCATTACCTCAAATGAGGCTTGAAATCTGTGCGATCTTCCATACATAAGTTAATATGCTCTTATGTTAATCTATGTGGGAAACTATGGCGTTTGAGCTTATCTTAGCTTATTAAGTCATCTAGCAAATGTCTCAATTACCAACAGCTTTATAAGTTTTGAGGTTAATTGTTCGCCCTCTTCTTCTGCTTCACAGAGACATTTCAACACGCTGCCCTGGGCGTTGCTGGTGGCGCTTCTACTGGCCGCACTCATGCTCCAATTGGCAGTAGCAAGTGGCGTTGCGACAGAGGATGAGGCATCGCAGGCGGGGCTAGAGGCGGAGGCAGACAATGTCAGTACCGAGAGCAATGAGATTATTCCGCGAGAGGCCATTCAAAAGCTGGACTATTCGGTGCGGCAGGCATTGTTGCGTGCCATAGACAAGCTAGAGCGAGAGGAGGCCAGCTCAGCGAATGTGGGTGAAAGGGAGGAGCCCAGCACGGAGGCACCTGCGAAGTACAGTGAAATCAGCACGTTACCAGCGCCCCGAGAGCGTGATGAAATCCTGGAGGAGAGTACCAGTGCAGCAGATACAGTGGTGCCCACTGTACAGTTCTACACGGCCACGTTTGACGAACGCAATGCACAAGAACAGCTGCTCTCCTCATTCATTGATCGTTCCAAGATATGGAAGAAGACAACACTGCAGAAACAAAGCACTGCCAATGCACCTCTATCCATGTTGGATACGGAAGTGGGTCCAGATTCTCATCAACTCACACGCAGCGTAGACAGCTCTCTGGGCAGCAATGAGATCTCGCACGATTCCAGCAATGAGATCAAATTCGAAATACGCAATGTCAAGAAAGCGACAACAACAACAACAACAACAACTCCAGCAACAACAACGACAACAACAACTCCACGACCTCGCACCACAAGGAGACGCACTACGACGACAACAACAACCACAACAACAACGACACCACGACCCACGCACAATGAAGATGGCGAAAACATTGAGTTGGTGGATAAACAGGACATTCGCATCCAGGAGGCGCCGCTGGTGAGCGCTTTTACGGTTGATCTGGATGAACGTGGCACGGCACGAAAGTTCAGTCCATTGATTCAGAGCGAGCAGAGTTTCCAGCAGCAACAGTTGGCACTTCCGCTTCCTCTGCCGCACGTCGGACCGACAATTACCAAGCTGAGCGTGCTGGAATCCGGACCTTACGGCACCGCCACTCACCACGCAGAGTCCAACCAGCACCAGCACAATGCAGACTAGTTCAAGCTTGGCTGGCTTTTCCACCACTCCCGTCTTCACTAGCCCAAGCAGCTCCACCAATAACTACATCAAGGTAAGCCGCCAATTGGTCAAATGACACTACAATAATCTGATACTCTTATGCCCCCTAATTAGGATCCAGTGAACACTGCCAGTCTGGCGGCACCAGCTCCACCAGGTGTCAATAGCTACATTATCGAACGTCAGCGTGCTCTGGAGCAGCAGATCTATCAGCTGAAACTGCAGGCACAGCAGCAACAGGCGCTGATCTTGCGCCAGTTGAAGCTGTTAGAGGAGCAGAGTCAAAGTCGCTTCCCCACGTCGCCGCTTGCGCAATCGAGCACATTGCAGCCACTTCAACAGCAGCCGCTGCAGCAGCTACAGCAGCAGCAACAACAGCCACTTCACAGCAGCCGCTGCAGCAGCTGCAGCAACAACAACAACAACAGCTGCAGCATGCATCACTGGAGGCAATACAACAAACGCTGCAGCCACCTTCACAAGGGTATTCCATCAGACCTTCTGTGGAATTTATACCCAGCACACATACCAAGACCATTATCTATCCCACATATCCAATTGAGCAGCAATTGCCGCAACGCGATGGTGTTGCGGCTCATAAATTTGCCCTGCCCGGCACCAATAGCAACAACAACAACAACAACATCAACTATCAGAAATTGCCATTGCCAACGAATGCGGTGCAACAAATTTTCCAAAATTTGCAACAAAACCTGCAAAAAACAGCGGAACAGGCTGTCAGCAATACGCAAAGCACCAATAGCATTGCCGGCAGCAGCAGCAGCAACAGTAACAGCAACAGCAATCACAACAACAACAATCATTTACAGATACAATCTGCAAATCAGTTCAACTTTGCGCCTGCGGAGGCGTCGCTGTTGCAAGCGCTGCCCCAAAATAATTACCAACAGTTTCAGCAACCGCAACAACAGCAGCAGCAACAGTTGCTGCTGCCAAGCTACGTTAGTAATGCTTTGTACCAGCAACAACAGCAACAACAACAGCAGCAGCAACAACGTGCTCGACTGTATCGTCAGGAGTCGGGTACAGGCAACTTCGGCCTGAACAATGGCAATATTGAGATCCAGCCGAGTAGTTCATTTGCCACGACGATTGTCAGCCAGCAGAACGATCTGGATAATCAGAACTTCTATCGGCAGCACTTGACGCCCCAGTTGAGCAGTCGTTTGCAGCAAAATGCGCAGCAATATCTGCAACAACAGCAGCAGCAACAGCAACTGTCTACGACAGCAGCAGCAGGTACGGGCGGAACATCCAGTGTGAGCTCAGGTAATCATAGATTAAATCGACCCAACAGTCATTTAAGTCAATTTAATAGCCTTAGAAACCTTGAAGAATTGAAAGTAATTAGTAAAGTTTTAGCTCTCAACCACGGTATCCCGCAATTTGCGTCACAAAATCTGCACTACAATGGCGCCTTTTGAGCACCAGCACCAGCACCTTCCACCAAGCACCAACTCCGTCTTCTGCGCCAGTACCAACATCCAACACCCTTTCAAAAACAAAACCGCACATCCAACTCAAATCCATCAGCACTACCAATCCTTTCCGGCTGGATGACCTCTGCCGATCCATACCAGTTAATTAAGTTCTTTCTCCAACATCTTTGTAAATACGCACCTTAAGACATAAGCATATTCATAATGTACACAAGCAAGGACTACCGACAAAGAAGAAGATGATGAGGAAGAAAAGGTGAATCTTAACTAGATGTGGCAGCCGTGGCGATTTTATGCTCTGTTTGTAAAAGCTTATTATCGAAATGTAATAATTATTTATTTTTATGTGAATAAAGTTTATGATAAAGTACAAAAAAGTGTACAAAAATCTCATATTTGCGTGCGATAGTGCACATGTGACAAAAGAAGGTTTTTTTTATGTTTTTTGAAAATTTAAATCGATACCAAAAATAACAACTCTGTCCACTATACACCAGTGTTGCCGCTCAGCTTGCCCATAGCCATGAAGTGGTTTCTATTGCATACTTTTGAGATAGAAAGTTATTGAGCTGCCGTTTGGCAGAAGATGGCGCCACGCCACAAAGGAAATATGAATTTGTGTTGCATTCTTTTAGGGTGTTAGCTGTTAAAAACGGTTTTTTCGCCACCCTCGTCCCCCTGGAGGCCGTGGGTCGTTTTTCCAGAAGGGAGGCGTCTTAAAAAATTAAGAAAAACTGGGGAAAACGGCTAAAACATTAAAGCCTTTTCCAGGGCGACACGGACAATTCGGAAACTTGAAAACTTGGCACTGCGAAAAGAAGAAAAAACGAACAGCTTTTAAAAAACCCCATGTCGCTATCTCATCTGGTTTGGCCGCAATTTCAAAATGAAAATGGGAAAAAACTACCGTTATTCCAAATGAAAAACTGCTTGTTTTTCGCGAACTGAGCTCATATCCCCAGACATGATCCCATTTGTGTTCCGGATGCCAGCACGAGATAGGCAGTTCACTGCTTGGTTGAGCTTCCATTTCAGATCCAAGACACGATCCCGTTGTCTCGGGTCACTCACGATTTATTTTAATATTTTTTTATTTTTTAAATTTCATTTCACCAGTCACCACAAATTCAATCATTTCGGTGTGCCCATAGAGGATGCAATTCAAATTAAAATTTTATAAATAACCGTCGTAACCTTTTCCGAAACGATGTTATTTTGAAAACATACTATATTTTTATATTAATTCTTGGCAGGAATTGTACAATAAATCCGCATTTAGTTTTGTTATGTCAGTAGAATTTTTTTGTTGTTTATTGCACAATTACAATATACATGTTCTCATTCATATAATTTATTAGAGCTAAATTACTACCATAGTTATATAAAAAATATGTGGGGCTACCTCTTTCTGTTATTACTATTACTGAGTTGGGGGCGGGAACGCGGTTAGTGTTAACAAAACAACAGCGATTCTTACAAAGAGCTGAGAAGGCAGAAACTATAACTAACATAGAGTTCAATCTTAGTAGGTAAGTTTATTTGATTTGATTTCATTGCATTTCCTCAAACTCCTAGCTGTTGGGCAATAGCTTAACAATTTCAACAAGCTCGCTCAATAGAACATAACAAAGTGTTGCTTCTCGGTATTTGTTTTGGAGCTTGCTTAGTAGTGGCCATATACCTATTCGGCACATGGCATTCAAGTAATATGTTACATGCTCATTTTTTTGTTTTATTTTCATAGGGTGTTTTTTTTATAAAAAAAATTAATAGAATTCGTTTTGAGCTTAACAAAAACGCAAGCTAATTAAACTAACAGATTGGAGTAATATGCACTCATCCATCAATATGTATATTATGTATGTAAATATGTATATGTATATAATAAATATTTTTTGTTTTGATTTTTGTATGTTTTGTTGATTTTTATCTAAACTAAAGTATTTTTTTATCACTATTCTCTATAGGCATATACAAATATTCCTCTACATTCGTATATTTTGCTCAAGTCTTAAGAATACAGTTGGTTTCAATATGAATTTTACAGTTTCAACGCGCAATGTGCACGTTTTTGTTTTCATTTGGGAGTTGTGGGGCGGGGCGGATTGGGACATTGCGAAGTTTAATGATTTATATTTTTGGGCTCTGTGCACAGAGGCTCATATCAATGGGGTCAATTAGTACAAACTGACTATGAAGGCATTCTAAAATTCTAAAATATAAAATATTATGTATAGGGGCTAAGTTTTATGTAGCTTAAGAACTAATCATTTCATTTCTATCATTATCGTGTTGCTGTTGTTGGCTGCTCCAACTCTTTTTCTATAAGGCACAACGTTTTGTTACATCAGTTTCATCTAGGTTCCTTTTTATACACATAAATACTTTTCGCTTAGTGAAAATAAATACCAAAAAATTAATTACAAAAATGTACAGCTCAGTTTTGAAGGCGGAACTACACCTCTACACCATAGTTGCGATCGACTACATAGTCGTAGCGTTGTTGCTCTACGTTCCCGTCAGCCTGTGACGTTGCGGCAGTGACTGGCGCGACAGCTGGGCTGGTGCTGGTGCTAGTGCTAGTGCTGGGTTTTGTGGCTGCAAGTTTGGCTAGAGCGCTGCCAGTTGCTCGATGGTGATGCTCACTGAGATTCTTATTCCTATTGCTGCTGGCCACCAAAGCCGTGTTAATGGCAATGGCTGTTTCAGCCACATTGTCCTCATCATCATCGTCCTCTTCTTCCTCCTCCTCTTCCTCCTTGATGGGATCCGCATCAGGTAGAATGAATTCGCTGGGAAGTTCGGGCACTGAGAGTCCCTTGCGTGTAAAGAATGAGATTTTCTCTCTGCAAAAAGTATAAATACGTTAGTTACATACAAATTGTATCTTATCTATCTTTCTTTACTTACTTGAATGACACCAAATCTGGACAGCCCTTGGGCACCTTTGTTTTTGCGTAGTTTGTGTATTTCTTTGGCGGTCTTCATAAGCAGTTTCTGCAGCTGACGCTCTTCTGGACACTTGGCAGGATCGGCACGTGCCACCAAACGCTGGAACTCTTCGTTTTCAATAGCCCAGGCGGCAATCAGAGGATCCTTATTTTCGCAGGCCTTCTGAAGTCTACAAATACCAATTGATATGCAAAATTAGAGATTGCCAAGTGATAAACAATTTTTATACTTACACTTCCTTAAGGTTCTGCAGCTTGGAAATTTGATCATTGAGAAAGAAGAGCTTACTGTGCTGTGCCTGCAAATCCAGCTCCAAGTCTAAGCTGGTACGTGGTATGTGAGTATGATGCAGCTCTACAAAATGAATAACAATTTCTTTTAGTTGTAGTTCTCCTACAATTGAGTTTGGAAAACTTACTTGTTGCTGACTTGGTTGCCTTAGGATGGAAGCGTAGCGAGCGTCGCTCAACGGCGCCGCGATGGAAGGTGTGAGGGGATACACCGAAGTGCATAGCAGAGTCGGAGTCACTGCGATTAAGACGGCAATTGTAACGATTCTTGCTGATCGCTGCTGATGGAGTAAAGGTCTGCGAACGCTTCACCGGCCTGTCATCGAGAAGCTGTGACTGGCTGCGCAATTTCTCCGGTGGGAAAGCGCAATCGGTGTTTGTTTCCTTATCGGCATACTCCTGCTTCATGTTCTCCAAATAGGCGTCGAGCATGCAGCTTGCTGTGAAACAAAAATTATAGGGTATTTAGCCAGATATTATATTGGACTATGTCTAGTTCTACTTACAATGGTCAAGGCCAACGGTGTTCACAAGTTGCTGTTCATCTTCCTCCTCGTCATCGTCATCATCATCATCACTGCATTGCTGCTCATTGGAACCCACATGCTCTGGCAACTCTTCGGCGATTTGCTCTTGCAGCTCCAGTGGTGGCGCCTGGTTGCGTGTTAGGGTTGATGTTTGGGATGATGTTATGGTTGACTCATCCGAGGATTCCTCTCTTATACAACTGTTGCTCGCGGCGACGGCGGCGGCAGCTGCGGCTGCACTTGTGGAGGGCATATCCAGGGATTCGAAACTGGGTATAAACTTTGAACTGAGAACGTTGTACCACTTGAGCGTAGAGTCCTCTGGATTGAACTCCGCCATACTGATTTGAACAGTGCCCTAGAAAGAATTTTCAAACGGTAAGAGTTATTGTCTTGAGATTAGATCAATTGTAACTTACAATAATCTCCTCCTTTTGCCCGGTCATGCTGACCACGGTCACTTGCAGACTCTTTGTAAGCAGTTTGTCTAGCGAAATGGGAACCGCAAAGGTGTCATTGAAGACGGGTTTCTGGAAGTCGCCCAGTGCCTTAGTGCGAATGGAAGTCAACGAATTTGGCAGCAAGGCAGCACGCAGATAACTGTGGATATAGAAGAGGGAAGTTAGTATAAACAGAATCATAATAAATGTTCGATTTAACACTTACACTTGCGAATTATCAGTGGTGGCAGTCCAAAGAGTAGACAAATTGTTAGCACGCTCCAGGGACACAACCAGTACACCCTCTTGCTTCAGATACTTAAGTCCAATCTGTACTTGAGCCAATTCCTTACGCGGCAAATGGGCACGCGATGCCTCAAAGACGCCAGAATCGCCGGCAACAGACTCATTGCTGACAGCCGCTGAAACCGATCGCGTATTTGATGTGGAGGAAGAACGACTGAGCATCTCTTGCGGCAAGTCCAGCAGAGAAGGCTTCTCCGAGATGGGTGACAGCGGTGCATTAAGGTTAAGTGGTGAGCTCATGTTGAGCTTTTGTAATTTAGCCTCCAGCATCATGCAATCTAACACTGTTGAGTCCAGATCATAGGGATGTGCGCGAACACCAGCCAAGGGGGCAGCTGGTGGTGCCGTGTAGGCGGGTGGTGCGGGTATCGTGGGTAAAGCGGGTATCGCGTTGGCATAGGTGGGCTCCTCCTTGACCAGATGTGTCGCAGATTGTGGCTGATCAGCATTCGCATTGTATTTCATCGGCGAGGCGGGTGGCGTTTCCATGGAGAGACTGCTGCGTGGGGACAGTGATACCTCTGAGGATGGTTGTTGCTGCTGCAGCTGCAACTGCTGCTGTTGTTGCTGCTGCTGCTGCTGTTGTTGCTGCAGGGCTGGGTGCACAGGAGGCAGGCGCTGATGCTGCTGGAATAGTCGCTGTGAGCGTCGCTGTAGATCGATAACATCGATGGGAGAATCTACTGCAAAGGGATCTATGTAAATGTCCGTGAAACTGAGAGCGCTCTTGCTGCTGGCAGTGGAAAGCGAGCCGAGGCTGCTACCGCTGCTAATGGAGAATGTGCTCTCCGAGGAGAATGACTTGAGACGTTCCTCGAGGAGTTTAGTGGACTTAAGTGCCTCCTGCAGCCTATCAAGCAGATGTTGTTTCTCCTCGTGGAAGCGCAAGCGATTTGCTATGCAGGTATTGGTGGCCTCATATGCCTCCTTAAGATCCTCCTCAAGCTTTTGGCGTGTCTGCTGTATTACCTGCTTTTCCTCCAGGCTGCGCGACTTCAGAGAAATGCTATTTAAATCATTCAACAGCTTCTCCTTTTCCTGTATCAACAATATGCGATCCTTGTCTGACTCCAGTTGACCAGGTTCAATACGCTCCACATGATCTGCCAATTGCTGTTGCAGTTTTTTGATATGTTTGCGCCATTCGGCATACTGCAACTTTGTCTTGGCCATCTCGGCGAATCGTGCTCCACCATTCAGATGATCTCCTGCGCCGCACAGATCCGTTTGGCTGGCTACGCACACACGATCAAAGGGCGAGGCTGCATTCAACAGATCGGCATTCTCTTCGTTAATCTGTTGTCGGCTCAGCTCCTTCTTGATCTGTACCAGGCTGCGCATCAATTCTTCGCGCACCTTCTCTCCCGACACCAGCGACTTGTGGACCTTGAGCATCTCCTCGCGTATCGCCTGCACTTCGGCAATGTCGTAGCATCCATTTTGGCGCGCATTGATCTTCTCGCCCACGGAGTAGAGTGTGTTCATGCCCCTCTCAGTGTATGATATATCATTGGTAATGTGATTCAGCTCCTGCTTGAGTTGACGTACGCGTTCACGCGCCAGCATCAGATCGGCACGCAACAGCTCAGGATCATGTCGGCTCATGGAACTGGACGACGAACATACTGCAGAAAAAGAAAAGAAATAGAGAATATTAATTACTAATCTATTCGATTTGAAAAGCGCATGATTCTACTTGTTTACTTCTTTATCAATTTGGAAAATATGTTATCTACATTAGTTCCTAGGAACATGCCTGTGGTTATCTCCAAGTATTGACAAAATCTATCGCGCCAGTTTGACAGAAGACTAATCATAATAACACCTTCTATAAAATCGGTCAAAGCGTGCGCGATAATGGTGTCAAACTAGAATTATTTGTTTTCTTGTTTGATTTTGGGCGAAATACTCACAGCTACTGCGACTGGCGGCCAATTTGTTCAGGTGATTGTATTCCTCCTGGGCGAGCTGTAGCCGTTGCTGCTTAACATCGTACATCTCCCGCTTGTTCTCCAGCTGATCTTGTGCCGCAGACAAATAGTCACTCAGCATTTGCTCCTGCACACTCTTCCACTCCTGCCGTGGATCCTCAAGCTGTGTACTCTGGGCAATGTGATTGATATAGTAGCGACCGATATTCGAGTCGTAGGCCTCCTCCCAACCCACGGGCAGCTCATCGCCCACACAGTCCTCAAAAGATTGCGGTTTTGTGTAGCTAAAAGAGAATCAGAAGAAGATATAGATACAGGTTAGCATGTGAGTTGTATTTAGCTTATCAGCTTGTTTGCATAGAGACAACAAATCGCTAATGAATTTCCGTCCAAGAAGATTTTTTCTTACGTATATATTTTTGTTGGCCCTATCTAAGATGTATCGTCGTAACCTGTTTACCGTCTCTACTTAACCAACTGTTCCCACGCCAGTTAATTGGAAGCGTTTCTCTGGGCCCATTCGATAAGATTAGCGACAGCTTTGTCTGGTATTTCCTGTCCTGTGTGCTGTTTTTGTGTGCATTTTTTGGTAAAAGTGGGCAAAAATGTTTCTAAGATCACAAATATTTACCATGCAGCGCACTTGGTAAATGGAATGTCTGTTCGTTTGTTGCCTGATGATGTTGTTGTTGTTGCCATATGCCATATGCTATTTGCCATACATATGTCTAATCTTATCGAGGTCGCATTTTCCCGGTGCGGCAAAGCAACAAAAAAAAATAAAACAGGTAATGACGATGACGTTGCCATTGTTGCTGTTGTTGTTGTTGTTGTTGTTGACAACGATGTCGTCGCATTGGCTGAGTTTCGTGCTTTTTATTTTTGTCCACTTATTTGTTTGCAAAATTCAATTTCAATATCAACGCAGACAACAACATTTTCGCATTCCAATGATAATTACTAATCTTCATAAATTAATTGTTCGAATACTAGTAGGTGTGCAAACACAACCACACACACGCACACAGGCGTACACACACAAAGATAGTGTGCTTCAATTGAAAAATATTTCTGTTTTCTTTAAGCCTGGCATATTTATATGATTTGTTAATTAATCATTGCTGTGGAATTCGCGCGGCCATTAAAGCAGCGCAAAAGCGGCGCGCTGCGATAATAAAATATACGCCATATGCGCCAGATATCGGTACACACACACAAACACACACACGCAGATACAGACACGCAAGTAAGTATACCCCTGTGAGTCTGTGTGTATCTATCGTGGCTCAACTGTCCGACAGTTGCGTATTCAATGGGAATTTTCCGAGAATAAACTCGCCGCAAAGAGAAGCTGCAGCAACGCGAAAAAGATATGATCACAGTGATATCAATAAGTATACGTGGCAGTTCGGGTTAATTTTGAATTTGTACTTATTTAGCTGGAAGCCATTGAATAGTAATGATTGCTGAGAGTGATTGGAATGCATGTACATATATGCGTATTGAATAAATTCTGTGTATCTTTAACTCAATATAAACTATTTATGTAAATGAGATACAAATCATATGCATGTGGATTGATTAGTTTTAGATTCTTATCAATTATATGATAATAACCTAGTGACTAAGCGTATACCAGACCAGTTTCTAATTAATAATCACAGGCAATTATGACGTCTCTCTGGGACGACGTGCTCTTGGTCAGGGACGCTAACGATTGCTTAAGCTGTTAGAGATAACTAATCGCTCAAAAACTGCACGAGTTTCACTAAAATCTGATTTGATTTACGTACAGTACTTTGCACTTGAGGCCTCGCACAGAATCGTTTTGTTTAGATAAATAAAGAAAAGAAAGAAAACACACAATTCGAATGTAAGCAAGATAGCGGAAAATGGCAAAAACATATCAGAGCACGGTTTACTCGGGTGTACAACGGTGATCAACAGGGGGGGAAGAACAACAAAGCGTACAGCTGCAATAGATAAACACAAATCGGAGTGAACACAAAATGTAGCTAAAGACATGTTCGTAGTCCAAATACGATTTGAAGTCCGCGTCTGGGCAGTGTGTGCAATTGACATAGAAAAGGATCTGGCGATCGACAGAACATGACGTGAAAAAAGAAGAGGAAAACAGAGAAGTACAAACGGGGATTGGGCAAGAGGGGAGGTATTCATAATTTGAAATCGACAAGTTTTGTATTTATTTTCATTGGCTTTTCCACGTTAAGCAATGGCACAGTTGGCACAGCTATATCTGCTTCGAATTACGATCGCGTCTTTGTTTATTTGCATTCGAACTTATTGAGTAAATAAAAAATAATGATCGCCCAATCCAACTGAGACAGTGTCTTTATTTACATGTGAATCCGTATATATGTATGGGTGAATAGATATCTGCGTAGCATTAAATGATACACACGTACACCCAGTATGATATATAAATAATGACTTGAAAGCAAAGTTTCTATTCTGCTTCTGTTTTCTTTTTTAAATAGGATTAATTTAATTTCACGAGTATTTTCGAATTCTGAGTGCTTGTCATTAATTACAATTCATGCGGAAGTTTTCACAGGTGTCAAGTGCGGCAATTTCATCTGGTAATAAACGATCGTTAGCTTTAATCAGCTCAATCGGAAAAGCGATTGAAAATTGCAAATGTTTTTTATGGTTTTCCGTTTCAATTTTACTTGACTCACTTTGACCTCAGTGCTAACTGAGCAAATCAAAAATCAATGATGTCTTGACTGGTGGGTGGCTCGGTGTGTGTGTGTGTGTGTGTACAAGGCGTGGCATCAAGTAATAGGGCTTCCTCTTCTTCGTTTCGCTGCCAGAGGCGACTTAACGAGCGACCAGTTGTCGTCGTAGTTGTTGTCGTTGGCCTTTTAGCAGTCTTATTTTTTTTTTTTTGGGGCTTAACTAACTGGTCAACTGGCAAACTGAATAACTGGAGGCAGCCTACAATAAACGTGGCATTTTACTTGACTCGTATTTTATATGCATACTGTAAGAGCGGTCAAGAAATCTGCATAAATTAAATAATTGTAAACAAAATATTTATGGCCCCCGACGCCGCTGTAATAAATTCGCGCTTTAATAAAAAGGCCCAAAAACCAGTTTCAAGCCAAAAAATATTTCAGCATGAATTTCGTTGTCACAATAGCGACAACAACAGCGACTGGTAGTGTAAGGCATATACGAAAAAAGAGACACAACAACTTCCAGAGTGGCCATTGATGGTGGTGACGACAAAAACACGCAGCGTCGTCGCGACGCGTCCAAGTTGTCATTAGGCAGCACTCAAATGAAATGCACACAACACACACATAACACATAGACAGACAGACAGACAGACAGTTGTATCTGCGAATGTGTATGCAGAAACAGATTCAACGACATATACAGATAGCAAGAGATACAGATACAGATACAGATACACCACTAGCCAGGCATAGATACATTTGTATAAACAATATTATTTAACTGTTTACGACGCGCTTTATGCTAATTGACGTTCATAAAATGTGGCGAATCATTTCGTACATAATTTTATGGCCGATACATAAGTGACTTTGGGTTTATTTTTAGCTACGTGCGCGTATTAATGATGTTTTCTCTCCTCCCTCCGCCTTTCTCTATCTTTCTCTCTGTCTCTTAAAACGGACTTTGATTTGAGTTCACATTCCTTCTTACAGCTCGTCTTGTTTAAAACTTTTGTTTTCGGCAACCTTCGACAACAAGAAACGACATTAATGTGCCGCCGTCCAAGTTCTGTTTTCTTTCATCCACTTTAATAGTCGATCATTAATTCAGCCGAAGAATTTCAATTTGATCGGCCATTCATTGTTGCGGCCAGGCAAGGCAGGCAGGCAGCAGATGGCAGCAACAGATCATTTAGCAATTCAAATTCAATCAAGAATCAACACACAGTATAAGCCGGTTTCGAAAAATTCCTCAATTCCATTGGCCATTAGATAGGCGTGGTTGAAGGAGTTGAATGGAAAGAGAAGAAGAGGAAGAGGGAAGGGGTATATTATCTATGCAATGATGGCCTGAGCTCAACTAAATCACGTAGAATCACGTAGTCTCTCTGCCAAGTTCTGCTCTAATTGTTTACTCAATTTCTACGCTTGTTTTGTATTTTTATAAACGGAAAGCAGATAATGAACACACGCTCTTAGAACGAGCGACAAAGACATCATCTATTTCCGGTTTATATAAAAATGAAAAAGATATATGCCAATCACATAACCCACTTGGCTGAACTGGCCCCCCAGCTCAAAGCGCAGAACCAGCGAACAGATATTTATGCAAAAAATCACACCACACACATACGTGGCACATAAATATATCTACATAAACATTAGAGCCAATTTATCAGGCAATCGAACATCACCTTGACATACCTACATGTATTTATAGGTTCGACTAAATAAACAAACAGTTGACGCAATTGAGAGAATCAGAGTTGATTGTATTGCATACACATTACGTTATGATCGTCCTAATATATCGTATGATGCGTTACTGAGGCTGGAATTTCCTTTTAACGATTCTCATTATAGATGCGCTGCTAATAAGCTTTAAGCAAGGCAAATATCACGTTAAATCTTTCCATATGTGACCCAGTTTTTAATCGATCTATAAGCTTAACACATGTTTTAAGATTTAATTTACTGATCTAATACTAAATACCAGAAATAATATCAAATTATTCGCCTAAACTATGTTTAGTATTTTTATCAGTATCTTGCTGCTGTTTAAGGTGGGTTGGTTACTTGGGTTGGTTGCTTGAAGCTTATCAGTTGCCGCTCAGAAATATTTAAGAGCTTAATCAAATTAAGCTATAAAGGTCGTACGTCGTTTTTATCTTATCGCTCCGGGCTGTTGTTGTCGACTTCATCGTCGTGCCGTGTTGTAGTGTGTAAAAATAAAAAATGAGTACTATAGTATTGCGTTATGATTTTCAACGAGTTTCAAGTGTCGTTCACATTGAAATATTTCTTCTCGTTGTTGTTGTTGTTGTTAAGTTTCTGTTTCAGCTCAGGCTGGGGCTGGAGCTGGGGCAAATTATAAAGATATTAACTGCATTTCCCGTCCCCATGCCTATCTTACACTTTGACTTCCTTCCGGTGCACACTTTTCATTATTTCCCGGCGATGCAGGGATCGTGGCTGATAAAAACGGAAACGCTCAGCACAACTCAAGCAATTTGGTTTGGAGCTTATCAAATGCATTTTATATGCGTCGCCTCTATGTGCATTTTAAATAATTTCACAGCCCCCCTCCCCGCCACAAAGTCAATGAACTGCGCTTGCTTTAAAGTTTTTACATGATTTTCTAGCTTTTTTTATTATATTTTTCGTTTTTTGTTTTACTGTTTCCCCATGTCTCCAGACGCTATTTGAGATAAGCCTTAGGCATATTTCTGGCTGTTCTTTATCTATGAAGGTATTTCACAATCTCTAACATTATATACAAAGAGAGAAAGAGGCAGAGCAAGAGAGATTGGTATGTCAACGTCTATGGAATAAATATTTGTACGCCTTTTTTCATTCCAGAGTCAGAGTTTCTCTCTCTCACTCTTTCTTCGATATCTTAGTTTCGTAAGTGGGTGTCAATTACAGCGCCAAGATCGGCCACAGAAATATGTGAAGATACAAATGTATGTGTGTTCGACCTCAGATACTTTCTGAGGCTGAAGCTCTTGGGGCCATTGGAGAATGGCGTGGGCCGATGACATTAGTCACAGTGCCGCCGCTGGGAACTATCTACGAATATGAATGTACCATACGAATATGCGTGTATATGAAAGACCCAATTTAAGCGCGATGTGAATAGCTTGGAGACTGAGACAGCGAGCCAAGTTGTTGCTTGTTGTGGTGCTGCTGGGTGGTGGCTCCTCAACGCTTTTAGCGCTCATTTCGAAATCACAAAATGTCTACCATAAATTCCAAAGTGAACAATTGAAATAAATTTTTGCGCCATGCACCATGCCAACTGCATACAAATTAACTATTAAAAAATTCATAGAATTTATACACAATCACACACACACACACAAGCAGACATGCACACAGAGTTGTGGCACCCATACACACATGTTTTTCTAGACAACAAAAGCGCCCACTTGGAGTGCTCCGCATCCCCGTTTTTGTGGCTCAATGCAAAAGGCAAAATAAACTTAAATTGAAATTTATGATATTTTATGACTTGTTGACGGGCATTTTTTCTTTTCTGTTATTCTTTTTGTTTTGCTCTATGTGCGCGCGTGTAGATTTGGAAAAGAGATCTTGTTTACTTTCAGCAGGCACTGTATGGAATTTGGAATTCCAAAAAAGCTTGCAGAATAAATTGGCAAGAATAGAAATGAATGAAATCTATGAGATTTATCCAGAAAATTCCAAAGAACTTTTCTACGTTGCTCGAATGTGAGCTACTCTGTACACAAGACAGACAGACCAGATCAGTAGCACAGACAACCCTTTTATAAATTTACCTCTAAAGGGTATGCATGCTTCCCATGATATGCGGGCAAACTTTCATGCCATTGATCGATGAGCGTTTGACGTCTTTCAATATTTATCTGTGATTCTGAATGCCCCCCATACAAATGCTAATGGGCCACCATCTCTTAAAAATACATACGATACATATACATTGTATATATTTCGTATGTATGCCAAAATTTTACTGTAACAAGCATACGAAATTGGTTTTAAAATTCTTTTTTGACCGCTAGCCTCTTCTCGTTTTGGGAAATATGCAACGGTATTGGGACAACAAATATTCGTGGTATTCGCATTATAATGCTTTAAAATCGACACGACACAACTCGGAAACATTTTGTCGTGGTGTTCGAGACGCCCACATGAATCCACGCTGAGGCAGATATAGCTGAGCTAGATATAGATACGAAAACTTACACACAGATACATATATAGAAATATTTCACACGAAATTCCTGCTAAATACTGAATGTCAATCTACGTCTGCTCTATAAAAAAAAGAAGAGTGAAAAAACACACAAAGAAACCTTGACAACGTCAAGAGCAAATACAAACACAGTCCAAACAGCCGAAAAACAAAAAAAGCAAAAAAAAATGAGAAAAAACAAACAAGTGCAAAGTTTGCTTTGAACTTCGTGGATTGCAAAGTGTCCACCTGTGCAGTTTCTTCTTCTGGCATTCTGGCATTCGGACCTGACATTAGCCGATTCCAGGAATTCTTTATGTATCTGTCAGGCCAATAGATACTTCTTTTTCTTCTTCGTATGCCCGGTTCTGTTGTAGTTGATGGAGCTGGACATACTATAAAATGGGTTTAGTAGGCGCGATCGTGCGCCTGAAATTGCCCCTCCCGCCCAGCCTTACTTCTTCCTCCAACTGTTGCCATCGCCATTGCCAACGTTGTTGTTGTAGTTGTTATAGTTGCGTTGTAGTTGTTGTACTCTGTCATTAACAAAACAACTGTTGCGACCTTCACATACCAGAGCAACCAAGCGACTGTGCGCCAAGCGAGCAGCGCATGTGCACATACGTTGCTACTCACAGATACTTACACATGTACCTACATATGTATCTATGGATGTATGTACATACATGATGTGTGTGTACGTATGTTTGTTTGCTTGTATATCGCATATTGAAATAATAATAAGGCGAAAAATCCGACTGAAAAACGTGAATGCGAATGCGAAACGCAGAATGACGACGACGGCGACGGCGACGACGTCGACGTCAAAGTCTCAGACAGCAGTCGACAGCAGAAATTTGTTATAAGATGTACACAGTATAGACACCAACACACGCCCGCACACACATACACACACACACATACACACTACCCGCATACTTACGTACTGTATCTGTATCTCATATAAAATATGATCATAATAATGC
The DNA here is from genome assembly GCA_018903425.1 of Zaprionus nigranus. Classification (NCBI taxonomy): domain Eukaryota; kingdom Metazoa; phylum Arthropoda; class Insecta; order Diptera; family Drosophilidae; genus Zaprionus; species Zaprionus nigranus. The sequence goes on along the minus strand of JAEIGD010000003.1, from coordinate 5,557,130 downwards.
GAGTGCGGCCTGAAAGAGGAAGTTGCATTGTGAATATGACGAGCGCGTTTAAGTTCAACTGGGGGCGCATTCCTCGCGTAAGGTCGACCATATAACAGAGGGGGAACTATTATCATACGCTGCATTACATACACACACACACTCACACAGATACATTGTTATTGTTGCTGAGAATTAGCTTGAGCAAGCGTTGCCTTTTGCTGAGAAATCGGCCAAAAGTATCTGAATCTGAAACTGAACTGGAAATTTCTTCAGCCAATTTACAGTGAAATTCCGTAGGAAACAAGTTAAAATTTCGTTGGAATTATTTTCGAAATACTTTTCACTTGTTGCAGCTCCAAGAACATTCTATATGTATTTGTTTTCTTGTTTGCATTTCTCATTGCTTTGTGTATTTTCGAAAATATTTCTCGTTTTCAAAATCTATTGAAGAATTCCGATTTTATAATTTACAGCTTGCCAAATGCCACAAAAATATTTCCATATTTTATTAAACAGGCGGACACATCAATACATTACGTTTACGTGTATCTATAAGATATTTATGATCTCAGTACATTTTGCAGATCCATTTAAGCAAACGCAAACTCGTGTTGTGTCTTGCATAGCATATAGAAATTATTTATAAACATTGCGTTTGGAAATTCTCAGCATGACCAAAATATTTTACAAATATTTTATTTTTTCTGTTTTGTGATTTTCTTTTCACACACTTTGTAGACAGTTGGGCAGTTTCGCATCACGGTCGAAATTATTTCAAATATTTATTCATTAATTTTATTTCATAGACATTTATACATTTTATGCCCACATGCCTTGCCAACAACAGAAAGAGATGGCAACACTTGTACAATGGGCCTGAAAATACTTTTCGACAACAACTACAAAAGAACGAAAGCTGCTGACTGCAAAATACACAGTCGCACACACACACATACACACAGATGGGTACATATATAAATAAATAATAAAATGGTTGTCAAAATGCCGCATGTCAAATGGGCCAATTAACATTTCTGTTATTTGTTGCTTTTGTTTTCATGCCTTTTGTTTATAAATATACAAAAATGTGTTGTTTAAGTTTCAGTGTTGTTGCTGCTGTTGTTGTTGTTGTTGCTGTGTTGATGCTGCTGTCGTATGCGAAATATTTGTACGCTGTTTTATTTTTAACGCCAGGTCATAAATAAATAATTATGCATGCATTTTGATAACTTCTCGAGGTGCCTCCACACTCTACAGTCTCTTCCCTCTCCCTCAGTCTCTGTCTCCCCCCTCTTTCACTCTCTATCTTTGCTCTCCTCAACATTCCTTCTCTCCCTGCTTTATAATAATAATTCCTATATGCATACATAAATCTGCTCGCTGCACAAACCAAAATAGAATTCCAAAAATTATTCGTATTCAATTTTTTTTGCTGTTTGTTTATCTTTTCCGATTCGAGGCGGGAACAGGCAACACAGGAAAGTGCAGACTGTGAAAGATTTTCAATTTTATGGTCAGCGCTCGTGGCATTCAATGGAATTCACAGTAACGCGTTGTTTCGTTGTTGCCATAGCCAATTGATTAGAATACATACAGATATTTTTTACTCTACTCAGCGAAAAGTGCCAAATCATTTGCGAGGGAGGAGGCAGATCAAAAGTCATGCGAACTTGTGCTGCCTTAATAAGGGGGTATCCAACAGATGCATGAAAACTGAACGATATATGCCAAATGAGATCGGGGAAAAAAGGCACGACAAAAGAGACACAGAAGCACATACTGATACAGATACAGAGATATCCCCAAGCAGATACACACGTATCTACACCATGTCTGTGTGTATGTGTGTGTGTGTGCGTGCTGTGTACGCGATCATTTACTCCAAAGCAAACAAATAAACAAACGCAGCAACATGCATAAATAACTATAACTCGTTGCAGTTGCAGTTGCAGCAACAAAAGCAACAAAAATGCAACAGCAGCAGGGGCAGCAGCAGCGACTGTAGCTGCCTCCAGCAGAGCAACTCACACACAGATTCTTACACACAAACACACATATATACCACCCGTTCAAGCAACACCACCAGCAGCGGCGGCAGCAGAGACGCTTCGCAGTCGACTACGCAGCGACAGCGGCTCAGGAATGCGGTTTTGACAAGTTCTTCTAAAATTGTACGAGCAACTTTGCTATTTACGCTATGAAACGACAACGACAACAACGACGACGACGACGACGACGAGAGCGAGCGAGTGTGCGAAGGAGCGCGGAAAGCAGAACAGCCAAGAATGTGCAGCACTTTTGGGCTTGCTCAACCGTGGAGATACTCTTCAATAAGATACCCTTGTCTAGCGTAGATACATTCTGGCCTATAAGGGAAGGTTTTGTATTCATAGGTTTATTTCTTGCAAGTATTCCTATATCTCTCAAGTACGTATCTAAAATGCTATAGAGAATATATAATACTATAGAATTCTCTTTTGGAATTTTCGCTTACAATGTAAAACAAATGGAATCATATCCCATACGCCCGCCTCTTGCTGTACAGGGTACGCCAACTAGCAAACGACAGCACTGCACTGAATGCAGTGGGAGCGGGAACGGCATCATGAGATGGAGGAGACAGAGACAGAGAGTGTGCGCAGCGCGCTGCTTGAGGCAAGCCCAACAACAGCAGCAGCAGCAATAGCAACAACAGCAACAGCAACATTGCCAGCAACTGTTGTTGTTGTTGTTGGAAAATATTTCAAAGTTGCAGTGAACTCGCAGCAAACGCGGCACCAATTGAATGCAATTTGTGTGTATGCATGTACGTGTGTCTGTGTGTATGTGGTGAGAGAGCGTGTGCATGTGCAAGTTGTGTGTGTGTATCTGTGTGGATGCATTTATTGAAGCAATGCGCGCATTGCCTTAAATGCCAACTTACAACTATTTCTGCTGCTGCTGCTGCTGCTGCTGCCATACTACGCTACGCCCAGCTTTGTTGCTGCTGTAGTTGTTGTTGTGGCTATTGTAGCTGTTGTTGCTGCCCCTTTTGTATTTGGCAAACATTCCAAACAGCCATAAAATGTTCTTATTTATGTATGTATGTATGCAGTTTGTATCTTTGTATTTTGCAAGCTGAACAACGACTGGGAAAAAGAGACTGCGACGACGGAGACGAAGACGGAGACTGAGGCAGAGGCAGATACTGCCGCTGAGGCAGTGACTGCAGCAGTGGCATTCAAGGGGACATAGACCGACACAAAGAGGGGAGGAGAATGGCAAGGAGGTTGATCGCAGCAGCAGCAGAGTTGCTTTGACATGAATGTCAGCTTTGCGCATTTAAGCAGTTTAATCAACATTTTTTTATTCCTTATTTTTCTGCAGCAACAGCAGCAGCAGTTGCTGTGTCTTCTAAGACGAAGAGAACCGGAGCCGGTTTCTTGGCCATTTCATGCATGCATTTGCCCCCCTTCCCCCACTCTGCTCTGCTCTGCTCTATTCGTCTCTCTGTGCCTCATCCGCTTGTCTCATAGTGCATTCTATGTGCTTCACTTGAGTGCATGTATCAGTATCTGCAACTAATGTTGAGAGTATCTATATATTCACTCGCATGTACGAATATGTGTGTGTATGCATTTACACGCTATGTGAAGCTGTTGAGGCACGTTGCGAATTCTGTGTGCAACGCGCAAATGTGATTGCACTTCTCTCAACATTGCACCAAAAAAAATAACATTAGCGTCGCTTGGGCTGAAAGTGTTGCAATGCTGACCCACAAACCAATAAATTCCAGCTCGAGTATCTCAGGAATGCAGCTAAAAAACACAGACACACACACACACACGCTCAACGAGAACACAAGAATATCGGCCACAAAATGAATTATGCGCTCTGCGCTAAACATTTTGACAGCACACGCATTCGATACTGTTGGCCAAAGCGAAAGATACAGATACAACGGGGTACACTCTGCTACATATACAGCTACGCCAGAACAACAACAACAACAGTTGTAGCTACAGATACATATACATATACATATACGAATACACGATATTGGGGCATTTAAGGAATGCAGCCGAGCGAAGGAGAGAGACGCGACCTCTGTCTGGTCTGCCTTATCACTTCATTAGGCCATAAATTCGACAACAAAACATGAGTACAAAAAGCAACATGAAAATTCCACAGCGCTTTTTATTGAGTAGCAGCACCACACAACAACAGCAGCAACAACAGCAACTCAAGCACCTACATACAACACAGATACAGATACACAGTTACAGATGCAGATACAAATGCAGATGCAGATGCTGACGATGCAGATGATGCAGATGCTTCTCGTGTGGTTGCTGTAGTGTCTGTTCTGCCCCCAAGCCTCCGCCACCGTCACGTTAATTATGCAGCATGCGGTCCATGCATCTGAAAGATACAAATACGAATACGAATACACGCGTGCGCGCAGAGCCATAAGCTGCCTCAGCTTGTCTGCCTCCTTCCCGACAATCTTCAGGTTCGACTTAAGAATATGTTATGCGCACTCAAATGGCATTCGAAAAGTGCTACTGAAAAATAATACAAAAGTTTCGTGCAGCCAACAAACGAAAAGACAACGATACAAACACAAGGGCGGCTGCTAAAGAGCTGTGGAAAGGGAGGGGGGAGGGAGGGAAAGAGGAGTGGAGTGGAGAAGAGTGGAAAAGAGGATTGCAGAGCAGAGCTGACTTGAGATTTGACTGTGGATGGGGCTCGCTTTGTGGCTCTTTTGGAATGTCTTTAAGCCGTAGCAACCTTCACATCTCCTTACTTCCATCTTCATCTCTCCTGTCTCGCCTCGCCACCCTTCTCTTGCTGTCTTTGGGAGAGCTCATAAAGTGTTTTGGAGCACCTGATTGCCACAAACATGGCCAGTGTGGCCAGTAGTGCCTGATTAGGGCAATTAATTGCCCGGCGATTGGAATGCTGATTCCAAACAGGGCCCCCAGTCTTGGGTTTCCTTGACCAACAAGGCAATTGCATACCAAGCAGCTGCAACACATGGTGCACATGCCAATTGTGGCGTGGTATCTCATGGAGAGTAAGGAATGGATTGGCGACATGGCATGGCATGCTATGACATCGTATGCCATGGTATGCTATGTGACTTGGGTTGGGCTTGCAGCACAGTTGCAGCGGCTTTATAAATGTATAATCCTAAAACCTCTTCTCAAATTTCAACGCAATGTTTTGAATTTGCCAGCAAGTTCAGCAAATGAAATCCGAATTTAGTTTGTTGTCGATTATGCAATGCAATGCCACCAGAGAAAAAGAGAGAGAGAGAGAGAGAGAACTGACAAATCAGGAAATGCCACACATACACACACCTTATGCAGCTCATGTAATTTGATGTCGATCGTTGAATATTTCGGGTCTGTCTGTCTCCTTCCGCTTAAAAAAATGCTGCATAGCAACACTGCAAACAGGGCATAAACAATGCAAAAGTATCTCACAGCAATTTATCTTGGGTTTGCACATTCCTGCGCTTGTTTCGTTTCATTTCACTTGTGGTTGTTTTATTATTTCTGTTTTTTTCTTTTTTTTTCTGTTTTATTGCATGCATGGAAAATTGCTACCTTTGCAGGCCGAGCTGGGCCCGAGAGCTGCGGGCACACACAAACGCATATATCACGATCACTCAAGAGAGCCAGCTCAGCACATGGCGACGATCAGCAATGCAGACGACCAAGTTAAACAAAAAAAACGAACGCAAGAAAACGCCTGCGGAACGCGCATTCAGAGGCAGCTCGAAATCCAAATCCACAGAGCCAGAGACGGAGACAGAATCAGAGACGGAGCTGAACAAAGTCAGAGTTACAGATAGAGAGGGAGAGGGCTCCATATGTTGCTGCTGTTGATCCCCAGTCCCAGTCACAGTCACAGTCGAAGCCCCATGGGCCCCATGGAAAGGGGCAACTTCATTTTCTGCTCACGTTTGCAGTTTTGCAGTCGAGGCGAGTGAAAAATTGCCCAGCTGCGGGAATGACAGCTGAATTATTATAAATCGATATCGAGAATAGTCGAGCCTCAAGGAAAAGAAGAATGAGGTAGGGGATGGGGGGTGGGCTAAGAGGCTTGCTTAGGTATTCAATTGATTGTAAGATCGCAAGACGAATAGGCAAACAATGTTTGCCTTACAACGTTTTCAAGGGTAGCTTCGTCTCTGCTCTTCTCCCCGATCTTAATTAGCACATGTTGAAAAGGAAATCATTATGCTTGATAAAAATCACAAGTGTTGATTGCTGACTGCCGACTACCGACTGCAACTGCGACAGCGACAGCGACGGCGACGGCGACGGCGAAGGCAACGTGGACTACAACTGACACTGGGATGGCAACGGAGAAGGAGAAGGAGACGACGACTGGAAGCACAGATGGAGACACATGGAAAGACACAAGACAAGAGTCAGCAACAAGTGCGCGAGAGTTGACAGGAAAAACTCACAGATCGCAAAGCTACGATCGCCGAGTTGCCTCGCCATGTTGCAAGTTGCAGTTTGTGCAGTTTGCAGCTTGCAACTTGCTGCCTGTAACTGGCGACTCTACAACTGGCATTGTAGATGTGGAAAAACAGCCGCTAAAATGGGCAAAACATGCAGTGGTGCGACCAGCAGCAGCACCAGCGCTTATGTATCTGCAATATACATAATGTATCTATGTATCTATGTGCATGTGTTGCTGCTTGACGCTGCTGCTGCTGTTGCTAGCGCAAGTGCAAAAAAATATTTTTTGACGCTTTGGACTGCAACAAACTAGAAAATGTTGCTGCTGCTGCTGCTGGCGACGTCGCGTTGCATTCATGCGCGTAATCAAATTGTAATCACGGCCTGGAGGAGACCAGCAGCAGCAGCAACGGCAACAGCAGCAGCTTTTTTCTTGTTGCTGTTGTTGTTGTTGTTGTTGTCTGGCGTTGTTAAGTGGAAATACTTGTTGCACAAATGCAATGCAGGCTGCTGAGGCTGCAGCAACGGAATCTGTACAGTGAAGCAAACTGAAGTGCAACTTGCTATGGGGAAAGATCGAAAATACCTAAAGATAATGTTGCATAAACTTAATTTTCGAAAGTATTACAATACTATATTTATTTCGATTTATTATATCTTCCTATATTTTTGCTTATTCTTTCATATTCAACCTTCAAGTGTGTCTCAGTTTCGGCGTTGGGCAAGATAGTTTTGCATTTTTGTTTTTTTCTCTTTACTTTGTTGTTTTAACTTAGTTGTTGTTGCGTTTGCCTTGTGCAATTTATTAAATGAAAAATGCCGTTTTGCAGCTTTCCAAGTTGCATTGCTTATATGCGAGTGTGTGTGCGTGTGTGTGTGTGTGTGTGTGCATTGCTTGGCATCTCTTGCAGCAGCCAAATTGAATTTTATGCAAATTTTACTGATTCTGCTTTGGCAAAAATCACCACATCTAATGTATAATGGTACGCACATACATCAAACACATACGCATAGAGAGATTTTATGTAGCGGGTTTTATGCAATTGGCAACGGCTACAAACAACATTGGAAAATGCCACGACTGGCAAAAGAATTAGTACGCTTGAACGCTACTTGGTTTGCCCATTTGAGATACAGATACAAGATACAAATACACGCATATCGGTCAGATAATTGACTCCGGCATCGGCTACGGCTACGGCTCCGCAAATCTCATTGACTGCCCCCGCCGTTGGCGCCACTGCTGTCGACTTATCACACACAGCAATGGCCGCTTTCGCTAGGCCCATTTTAGCAGTTTCCAGTCAACAACAACAACTACAACAGCCAATTTTTATGTAAAACAAACAAGTTCGAGCTTGTCGATTTGAGTTTGACTTGGGGCATGGCTGCTAGTATCACACAACCGGTAGCTGCCTGTTTTCGTTTACAATGAATGTGATAAGTATGCAAAGTCTTCTTCCAAAATCAATCGGCGAATTTCAGCTCAGGCCCGCAGCTAATCGGGGACTATGGAGATTTCTGTGAATACATCTTCAAAATCAGCGCGCGCCTTATAATTATTCAAAATTTTCACAATGATCGATGAATCGAGAAACTGTCACCGAACACACAGAAACTCTCAACAGTTTTTTCAGAGATACTTGTCTTCACTGTTTATGAATATCGTGTCTGAATCCCCCAGACTGTACAACAAAAATTCCACTGTGTCGCTGGGCTATGGCAAACAATTGGTCAAAATCGCTTTGACTTTTGTTTAACAAAAAAAAGTAAAAATAAATAAACACAATTTCAAGAAAAAATAAAAAACTGACCGTCGAAAAGTTGTACAGACAAGTGAAATACTCGAACATAAGCATTTTCTACACTACTCCAAAGTTGTATGAGTTTTTTATGAAAAATAAACATATGAAGATCATCTACATCTATCCAAATACATATATCTTCATATATACCAAGTTGAATAAAGAAACTTATTGGTTTAAAACATTCAACATTGATTTCCTTCAGTTCCATGACATTAAACTAACTGTATCTATCGATCTATATGTGTGTCATACTTGAAACTAGGGTATACAGTTTTCGGCCTTGATTAACGAACGTTTCGTATCTCTTCTGAAATATTTGCTCGCTTCCAAATGCGGCGCGAGACCCCCAAAGGCCCCGAGGCCTGGCTCGCTTCGCCTCATGGTAGAAATTTATTTATGGCTTATTGGAATTTTTGCGCGCTACCGGCAGCAATTTTTAAAATTCAATAACAGCTCTCGCATGCCGTCTGAGCGAGATGCCAATACTGCCGATACGAATCAAGGTGTAAGAGATGGAGAGATGTGGAACAGCGGGACAGAAACGGGGCGAAATAATTGTGGCAAAAAAATGTGTACTTTATGCGAAACGTGCAATAAGCAAAAAAATTGTTATAAAAGTGGTGAAAATATATTAATATATACAGAAATATAAGCACACTTATCTATATCTAGGTATGTAGTACAGAGGACTACAAATTATTTTCCCATAAGATACATTTGTTAGCGTCATATTTGACGTGGGGTGATCGGTATGAGAACACGTAACTGGAGATCGTAATGAGACAGATTGTTAGGTATTTTAAGGATTATGCCTAAGTAGAGCATTAAGTCAATAAGATCTACTAGAAAGATTCTTTTTCTCTAGAATAACTGCAAGATTCATTGAAAATATTTAAGTTTTCAGTCAACAATTGCTAAATTTTGTATGATATATCCAAAGTATCTATTGAAATGTTCGATTCCTTCTACCCTATCTATTTACATTGTATACCTATCTTATATACAGATATTCATATATTCCAACAATTGTATGTTCGCGTGAATATAAAATCTACTTGATGCATGGCCCCAACAAATGCGCAGATGTTTCATTTGATTTTTCAAGCAAAAACGAAACGAAACGAACACAAAAATTCCTCAACGCTTTCAGTTTGTTTAATTCAGTGAAACATTTTTAACAATGTCCATGCAATTTGAAACAAACAAAGGGAATGCTTGTGTTAATTGAAAGCGTGAAGCGCACACATAACTATACATAGCTACACACACATACTCGCACACCCCGCACACGCATAGATACATACACAGACAATACACAACAGAAGAATTTGAGAAATCAATTATTTCGAAACTGCAAAATTCCTACATACATTTGCAATTGTTTATGGTAAAAAGGTAGACAAAGTAAGTGTGAGAGGGAGAGGAAGATGGAAAAGAAAGAGAGAGAGAGAGACTGCGTGAGAGAGCAGAAAATATACAAAATGTGAGCGAACGTCGAGGCAAAACGACAAACGGCAAAACGCTCGTGGGGCAAACTAAAATGTATCTATGCGATACATGGCCTGATGTGGGCCCCCCTTTTCCTACCTCCCTCTTCCATCCCCGTGACTGATCAAACTACACCAGTACGTAGTGCAGCGCGTCGTTCTCTCTCTCGCTCTCAGCGTGCGTGTATCTATGTGTGTGTGTGTGTGTACACATTACGTATGAGGGGCCTCTTTTAGTTTGCCTTTTTTTGCAGATCATTTGCTGAGCTTTATTTAACTTTTGGTCTCTCTCTCAGCTTGTGTCCTCCAACATTTAAGTGCCCCTCCCTCCTCCACCGCCTGCCTGCCGCGCCTTGTTGTCTGTGTCTGTGTCGCCGCTGCCTTTGCTTGCTGTGCCGTTCGCTGCTTTGCTGTACAATTTTGTTGTTGTTGTTTTACATTTCAGTTTTTGTTTGTTGCTGTTGCTGCTGTTGCTGTTGCCGTTGCCGTTGCTGTTGCCGTTGCCTTTGCCGCCACTCGCAGTTCAGTTCAGTTATACTTGGAGTCTTAATCATCGCATTGGAATGTTTACATACTTAAAGTTTTCTGTTTTCTGTGTTTTTTCTGCTTTTGGTTTTTTTTGTTTTTCGCTTTTTGTTTTGTGTTTTGTATTTTGTTTTGCTGCTCTGTTAAAATATGTAATTTATTTTGCTTTTATTGTTGTCGTTTTGCCGTTGTGTCGCTGCATCTTTTTCTGCTTCTTCCCGCATTCCATTGCACACACACACACACACACTTACGCAGAGGCAGACACACACACACACACGGCATTGGTAGCGCTGGCAGATGCACGACGCACCTTTTCTTTCCGGTTGGAGTTGGAATTTATATGGGTTTTTTTAGTCGGGCTCTCTCGCCAAGACGTCTCTATAAACCACACACATACACACACGCATACACACACATATAGCGAAATATATATATTCGTTTCTTATAGTATTCTTACCGATCTCTGGGATCCAGCCATGTAGTCTTTTTTGTTTATATGGTCTATGTAGTAGGTCTTGCCATCAAAATCCCTGGCAATATCCCAACCATCCGGCAGCGGGAACTCGCTGTGCTGTCCGTGCTGATGATGATGTTGGTGATGATGATGATTATGATGGTGTGGATATTGTGGATGCTGTCGCGACTGTTGTTGTTGTGCTGCTGTTGCTGCTGTGCTGCTGTTGCTGTTGATTCGACATTTTTGGCAACAAAAAAAAACTTGTCTGTCACTTGGCGCGCGTTTTCACGTTTTTTTTTCTCTCTTTACGTTTTGGTTTCTCTCTTGTTGTTGCTGCTGCTTATGCTGCTATTGATATTACTTTGCCTTGCTTTGTCTTGTGCAATGTACTACGTACAACAACAACATAATTCCACAAACGCGATATACGATAAGAGCGAGAGAGGGAGGCAGCGCGACTGTTGTGACCGCGACTGTGAGAGATAGTGAGCGAGAGAGAGAGAGAGGCAGCTGCCAAGGCGCGGGCGCGCGCTCTCAATTATTTATTTATTTTTTCATAACTGCATTCCATTCCGACACGCACACACACACGACGACGCACGCACACAGGCTCACACAAGGCACACCACTCAGAGAAACTCTCGTGCACGACGCGCCATACGATCACTTTATTGGGGCTGCTGCTGCTGTTGTTGTTGGTGTTTTTGCTGCTTCTTTTTTCACTCACAAGTCTCACTCAGAAAATTAGTGCAATTGAAATGCTGTTTCTGTTTATTTGGCTTGCTTTTAATGCTTAATTAAAACTAATTCAAAAAATAATTCAGCGTCTGCTTTGCTGCGAGTCCGAAACGTTGCCCAAAACCGAACCGATTAATATCCAATGGTAGCGATCAGCGAGTATATATTAGTGCCTTCGTTTCTTTTACTGTTGCTATGTAAATATGTTTTCGAAAAATGCAACGAATTTTCCGAATTTTATCTTTTTTATTGAGACTTTCTTCAATTCCAACGACCGCACAACCGACCGCTCGCTTCAACAACAAATTCTACAATAACAATACTATTGTTGCCCAACATCACTGATGGGGAAACCATGTATCTATGTGAACTAACATTATGGGCTGCCAACCTGTTTGGAAACTCATATTGGCACTGTAAGTGAAGCTGGTCCAACCGAAATCTTTTTATTTTTATTTTTTTAATCAAAATATAATTTATTTAACAATGACTTCATAAATACTATATTTTATTAACCATATGGTATTCAATGTTTTTGCCAGGCTGTCCTAACAGTTACCTGCTCTAGCGTAACAGTGCTGTGGAGCACTGTTAGAATTTCATTATGTGTGCAGCAGTTGGTGTATGGAGTACATAACAAATGAAAACAAGAGGGCGCTAGCATGAAGATGGTGGCTCCACCTATGAGTGATAAATGTAATAATTTTTGTTAAATTAGCTGCTGAAGTATGCATATGATATCCTGTATTATTCCATTATGATACACTCTTGCATATGTAAATATTTTCGACTTACTTACAGACGCACATACCTTAACACATATTCACTTTTAAAGAGGGTATTTAACAAGAACGACAAATTAGACTGACATGACAACATTGCCTTTGTATGTTCCGCCTGTCGTTGTTATTGTTGTCACATGCCTTAGTATTATTATTACATGTTATTAAAGCCACTTTTGCCACTTCTCAACACTGTTCGCAATGAAATTTTAATTAGTTCCTCACAGTAGCGTGTGCCATGCTCTTCCTCCCCCTTATTCTTCATGTGTGTCTGTATGTCCCACACATGCGTACCCACATACACGCACACACAGAAGGCAAACAAATCTTGAACACAATTACAAACGAGCAGCAAGTAAACATTTTTGCATGCACGTAGCACGAACTGGCCGCCCCTTATGCCTGCTGCCATCTCGTTCCCTCCCCTTCCCACTTCCACTCTGTCTCTGTCTTGCTTGCCCCTCCGTGCTCGTCACTTTCACTTTGTGCTGTCGTCGCCTTTGTTCCGCCTTAGCCGTATTAATCAGATAAAGCAAGCGAAGTTACCGAAGGGCCAAGCCACGGCCACGCCCACGCTCAGTGGCCACAAACAGCAGACAGGAATAAAGACAGAAGAAAGCAACGCAATAAGGTAGTGGAATATTCTTTGGGATAGACTAAGAAGAACTGAATGATTCCAAGGAGTTTTGAATATAATAAGTAACTATTTATTATAATTTTATTTAACTTTTTAAATGTTTGAAGATCCAAAAAAAGTTGTGCAATATAATTTTGTAAAATACAAATATTTATGGACTAAGCTTATATTAAACTCTTTTTTTATTCCAACATAAATTAGATAAATTTAAAATATAAAATATAAATACAAATTTAAACTTAACAAACATTCTCAGTCTACAAATTTATTTAATGTAAATCATTATAATTTATAATTTTATTTAACTCTTTTTAACTGACAAGAAAACGATAGTGGAATAATGATTTATTTTCACTTTATTATATTGTCTTTATTTTAAGAACATTTTTAAATTTTTATTTTAGGTTCATTTTAGGTTTCTCCGAATCATCGTTTATAAAGTATCTTAAATTGAGTTTATTAACGAATTATGTAATTAAATATTCTACTATAAATTGTGAAGTGCTGGAAAATATCTTTATGTTATACGTACAATACATTAAAAATAATGATTATAATTATAATAATAATTTATGATAATAATTTTTAAAAATAATTTATATATTTTAATTGAGTTTTTATAATGGCCTTTCTTTAGATTCTCCCTTCTGTGCAAAGTTTCCCACCAAATCCCATATAAAGGATCTATAATTAGGTTTTTTATAGCCATCTGTGAAGCGTGAAACGTCAAAGCCAAGCTCGAATCCTTTTATTAACAAACTCAGTCACGCAAGGGGGAGTCAGTGAGAGATGAGAGGACATAGAAAGAGAGGGGGAATGAGTGCACAGGAGAGTCCAGCAAAAGAGGGCGCAAGAGGGATCAAAGGGGGTCTAGAGAGAGGAAGAGGAAGAGGGTGCAGGGGGTCTCTGCAATGGAGAGTTCCCCCAAAAAAAGTCGATGCCATTGAAAGTTAGCAAAAAACGAAGAAAATGCTGAAACTAATGACAAATCGAGTTGAGCAAGCCACATGCGGCACCATAAACCAATAACAAGAGTAACCAGAAAGTTGGCCAAACACACACACACACACACCTACACGCCATAAGGGCAGGTGAGGAATAGTAGACGGTTGTGATGGGGGGAGGGGAGGCAGAGGGTGCCAAACGCATTGGCATGCAGTTGGTAAAGTGAAACTTAAGCTACACAGGACATGCACGTACATGCACACACACACACACACCGATGCACACGTGGCTAGTTCCTGACCAGATCAGGGTCATAATCCGCTTTTCAAAATACCAACAGCAACAAGAGTATCAACAACAACAACAACCTCGTATTTGGAATGAAGCAAACGCTGCGTAAAACTGGCACCGCATCGAATTCACTTGGAACAGGGGTGTGGAAGGGGTTTCGGGAGGGAAGTATTGGACGGGGTCTAGGGCAGAATGCGACTGCCAATTCGAGTAGTTTCTATTTGTGGCACGATGGACACCGCTTTTGGCTTTGGCTTTGGCCCGGTCAGCCTCGGCTTTGGGTTCAGGTTCGGTGTCCCTGCCACAAATCGTACGCTAAGCCCCATTTTGACTTCAATCCCTGCTCCCCTCTTCTTGGTACGCCTCTGAGTCGCAGACAGCATAGACTGAGGCTGGCAAGAGCCACAAATTAGATTTCAGCGCAGTTTTCATTTTAGGTTTTGCGGCCAGAATGAAGTAGCCTCCCCCCGTCGCCCTCCCACAGTTCCCTTGCAGCTTCTGCCTACCCTTTTCTAGCCAGGCAGAATAGAAAAAATGATAGCCCAAAATCCAAGGTGACATCGGTTGTCCCAAAGCAACGTAAACTTACGCAGCAGCAGCGTCGAAACATTTTAAAAGCATCTTTATCATAAATCCGAAAAATGAACATGCAGCAGCAGTTCGGCAGTCGGGCATGATCGACTAGAGATAAGGCAGCAGAAGAAATGAAAATTGGCAGAGGCTTCTACTAAGATAGAATAGTATACCCACTATAGAATATTACTCCCATTGTAATCTGAGCTAATAAAATCACGTATACTACGCGGTGTTCAGATAATTAACTTTAGCTCACGTTGTCCAGTGTAGTCACCATGTCCAGGGTATTTCCACTTCGTTCCCTTTTCTATTTTAATAGCTAAAAGGCATAAAAACGTTGCAGCCGCAGACACAAATACATTTATGAACTATGCTTGGCTTGGCACAAATTCACTTAGATATTTTCCTCTTGTTTCTGCCACTGCTGCTGTCGTTTTTTATGGTGCTGCTGCTGTTGTGAGTCTGGCAAAGTGATATTGGTCCTCGGTGGCTTAACTTGTCATGTGAATGCCGACAAAGGATGCGAACCCTTTTTGCATTCCTGCTCAGCTTCCTAATACACTTACAAAGACAGGGATAGCAGCAGTCACAGTCACAGCCCTCGTCCCATGCTTAGTTACCATCACCATCACAGTTGCTGTTCACAGTGCCATTCCCAGTCCTAGTCCTAGTCACCGTCACCTTCACAGTCTGCGTCATATTCCCATCCCCAGTTCTAGCCCCGGTCACCTTCGGAGTACCCGTAACATTCTTATACCTAGTCCTAGTCACAGTCACACTCCCATGCTTAGTCTCATTTCGAGTGAACCAGAACTACCCCTTCACAGTCTCTGCTATAAGTATTAGTACAGCTACATGGATACAGTGAAAGGTTCAGACAGCTAACCGACTGGCGTTGTCGGATTTCATGAATTATTCCAAATGATCATAATAAATTTTAACTGGCAGCTCCTGCTCTCACTCCTGCTACACGGGATGCACTGCATCAGGATTGGTTGCACTGCAAGCGGACTTTTGCATCATGAATATCTTGAAATTTTCTATCTAAAAATGGTAACTTTGTGCTTGATTTTCTCTCTCTCTCTCTCTCTCAATCTCTTTCTCCCTCCCTCTCTCTCTATTTCTCTTAGGTCATTTATCAATTTTAATTTCCATTCAAAAATGCATTTGATGAGACAAAGCTAATGAATAAGGTGCATGCGCTGCCTCACTCTCTCCCCTTCTGAGGTTTTCCAAAGAGAGAGACAGAAAGAGAGGGAGAAATAAATAAGCAAATTGCCAAAGCATGCCTTTGCCCTCTATTAGAGCATGCAAATGCGAATGCTGGCAAAGAATCTCTGGCAAAGGCAAAAGCGACATCGTAGCCGTAATCAGTGCGAGGAATTGTCTCTGGAATATTGTAGAAGAAGAATCTTTGGCACTTCGAATGGGCTGTAATAAGGCATGCCAGCAAGAGAGGGGCAGGGGAAGAGGTGTGTATAAAACACAGTAAATGAATGAGGCAGCAACAAGGAGAACAGAGCTAGAACAGATTGATTATGAACCTGTGTTCGGCACTGAAAAGACTTGAAACATTTTAGCCTGTGAGTGATTGGCACAGAACTCTTAAGGATTGCAGGCAAACCGAGCACTGAAACAGAGATTAATATGGGGATAATGTGCCAACCCTGTTAGTTCATTACTTGCAACATTTTAAGCTGCGACAGAAAGCTACGAAAACTTATAGTAGATTCGTACAATATGCCGGATATGCTACGTACTTCCTTAGTTCAGTGTGCCTAATTAGACTATGCCATTGTTCCACTTGTAAGCTGCTTGGCAACCCTGTCGGTCCCACTCCCCCTTTGCCAGCCTGCCTTCATTGTGTTCGCATCTCAACTAATGAGTTCTGCACAATTTGGCACACCCTCAATTCCAATTGGAGTTGCCTGGCTGCCTGTAAAGACTTCCCGAAATACAATTTGTGTCTTTTGTGCCTAGCACATACCACATGCCGCTTGCCACATGCCACATGCGGTGGTGTATTAAAAAATTAGTTGCCATTCGTGTTTTGTGTTCTGTTTTCTCTGTCCGGGCGGGTCTTAAGAAATCAGAAAGGATTACAATAGTAAGCCTTGCCTGCTATGCCGAGGCGGCAACAGGTAGCCTAACCCTTAGCTGAAACCTATCCCCCCTCCACGTCTCCTTTTCCACTCCCCCTTGGCTGATTGCTAGTTTGTAAACCGGGCACAAATTAAAAGCAAATGAAAGCAACCTTCGCCTGGTTAATAACACAACGGGCTGCGGCTTTTGTGTGTGAGGCGCCATCATTGTGACCCCAAATTGCTACGCATCTCAAAGTGTATTTGTATTTGCAGTTATCTCCTAAGTACATGAGGGGAGTGTGGAGTGGGGTCTGAGTTGGTCATCGAGGGATACATTGTTTAATGAACTTTGGGACTCGACGAGCAGTTCGAAAAACTATAAAGCTCAATTAATAACAATTTGGCTGCAAAAGTTTCTTTTACTTACGCAAGGACACTTCCTCTCTTTCCTCTTCTTCCTCTTACTCTTCTTCCCCCTTTTTGCCTACTTTTTGCTTAAGTCTCTACGTAATGCGGTCAGCTGCGGCACAAGCAGACCAGATGTCACTGCTCCTGATGCTGATGCTGATGATGCTTGCTGCAGCTCCCACTTCTGCTGCTGCTATGAAATTTCATGTTTTATAACTGTATGGGGCTTCTACTTCCGTCTCCCCTCCCCACCCTGTTTCTCTTACTTTAGTTCCTGCTGCTGTTGTTTGTCGTTTTTGCGGCTGTTTCTACTTCGATTTACCTTTGTTTTTTATGATCCCACTGGGAGCCATACGGCAAAAAAAGTAAAAGCCATTTAAAACTTTTGCAACAAAACACCAGCCATGGCCAGCTATGTGTGGGTGTTCCGGTATGTGTGTATATGTGTGTGTGTATGTGTGTGTGTGTGTGTATGTGTGTGTGTGTGTGTGTGTGTGTGTGTGTGTGTGGGGTGGGCTTCTGTTGTTTGGTAAAAGTTTTCGACTTCCGCATTTATAGCAAATTTTTAGCGCTGGACTTTTGTTATGTTGGCGCTCTCGGAGCGCATTAAGCGCAACACTTGACGGCAATGGAGATTCATTCAATTGATGGCATAGTCTAATACGTTCAGGCATGCCAGCATACCCCAGCACACACACCAGACACACACATTACACTCACACACACAGACAGAGTCCCACACCTGTTCTCATTTGATATTCAGGTAGCGCAAAGTGTTTGTTTGTTTTGTTTCTTTCCAACTTGGCTCACAGGATGCAGAATGCAGAATGAAGCATGAAGGTGTAGAATAGAGAAGGGGGGAGGATGGGAGCAGGGAATGTAGCATACAGGATGTGGCATTCATCTGGCAGTGCTGCCAGCCATCTGCCAGTATCATGGCGAGAGCAATCAATAAATAATTTTCTATAATTAATGAGCATTCTTTATGGCTCAAAGCGAATAATTACAAATTGCTGCTTTAAAAAATGCATAATTGAATTACATACAAATGAATAAGGATGCAGTGGAGTGAAATTGGCATACCCTCTAGCTGCGAAACCAGAAAAGGCTGAGTTAATCCACCAACAAACCTCGTTCAAGTTGCATCTAATAAAATAACAAATGTAAAGTGTGAACAAACAGAAAATTGTAACACAGGGTATATTTTAGTCAAGTAATATATGCATTCACATGTCACATATCTGCCAAACTGCAACTTAGTTAATTACTTTGTTTGCTAAACTCACTTTGAGCTTCGATAATTACATGGAAATTCGAAACGATTTGCGATTCACAATTGTACAAAATGAAGTCTATTTAAATAGATAAATAATACCTACACAATGCTTAACAGGCCAAATATCACAGGGCTTCACAAATTAATTGGAATTTAAATGCTGTAAAGATGCCCTTAATGTTTGATGCTTTCATTATAATTATGCATATTTTATAGGGGATTTTTAAGGGATTTCGAACCAACATTCTTGGGTTCCGCTGCATAAACAGCGCATTTTGAGGCGACGAACAAACATTTTAGCAACCCCCACGACAACAACATTTGAAGATGGCACTTTGAAAAATTAACAAAAGTGTTTTTTTCCTTCTTTGGCAGTATTCTTTTTTTTTATGTCGGCTGACAAATGCTTTTAAAAGCGTAACATTTTGCCAGGGGGGACATGTGTCCTTTTATCTCTGCTGGAGCAGCTACTTTCGATTTTACTGGGATTTATAGAAACGCCGACAAAGCAAGCCGAATAAAAGATATGCCACGGCTTAAAGGCAAAGAGGAAGTGGGGAAGGAAATGGGGGAGAGGGGAAATGGGGAGCAGCGCACACCACAAACTTGTTTACACTTGGACAGCGCAGGAGGCGGTCAATATTCTCTCGAGTTGGCCACTTTTGTTGTGGAGCATATTGAATGTGTGTCGTCAGAGTGTGTGAGTGAGTGTGTGTTTGCTTGTGTGTGTGGGTGAGTGTTCATAAGTGTGTACCAAAGGACATTTCGTTGTGGCAACATTGTTGCTTTTATTGTTGTGCCTGGTCTACTTTTCTTACCCGCCCCAGAGGTTGGTGTGCGGTGTTTGGGGGGTTGTGTTAAATATTTTCGCAACATTCAGAAATAACTCACAACGAAATGCATTAAAACATTTGCAGCACCAGTATAGCCGGCGTGGATTACCTGGCCAGTGCTTTAATAGCAGCTTACTAGTGTTACGTATACGCCAGGTGCGCCCGCAAGCACTGAAACCCATTTGCGCGTGTGTTTTTGTGTGTGTGTGTGTACTCGTGTGTGTATTTTTGTGTACTTTCAGCTGCAACTCGTGTCCAGCTGTCAATTTGCCGCAAACTAACTCAACACTCTTACGACAACTACTCGACAACTCGACTAACGCAGCCAAGTTGCCTGCCTCGTCTCAGTTGCAGCTGCAACTGTGATGTGTCTGTGTCTGTATCTGTGCCTGTCTCTGTGTCTGCATGTGTTTGTTTTCTGTCTGCTCCCTTAGCAATTTTTAGCCGCTTTGACGCTTTGCCTCTTTGTGGCATAGCACACGTTGCATTCCCCTAGAACAGAAACCACTTTTTCTTCTTTCCTCTTTTCACTCCAACCCACTGAGCTCTAGTGTAGTCGGCCCTGCTTGCATTTAGTATTGCCATCTTTGGCACGTTTCGACTGCAGAGCCTGGCAAATAGCGCAGGTATTTACTGTCCACTTTGTACGACTTCCCTAAGTGCATTAAATCACAAAGCTGACCGAGCACTGAGTTTACAATATGAATGCAATATTTGATATTAAGTTTCTTCTGCTTGCTGGCAGAAAACTTTGTTCGAATTTCCGCTTCACAATTTCCAAATGGAGTTTCCGTTGTTAGTTTCTGTTTTAGTTCCGCGCTGAAAGTAAGAATGGCCACAGCTGGCGCAGTGCTTCCTGCAGTTTCCTGCTGCAGCTGGACTGGTTTTTAAGACTTAAGCGATGACAACATTTGTTCATTTGATTAAATTAATAGAACTTCTATTCGCACTGTTGTCAATCTTTATTTGTGTATACAGCACAGTCAACTGTTAAAAATCTTGCTAAGTCCTTTAAGCTACAGTTCTCTGTAATTAAATGCTGCCACTGCCACAACAATCTCTCGAGGCTAATTAGGTGGCCCACTTGATGCTGTTGCCACTAATGAGCCGCTTCACGACCTCCATGTGCTGCTACGCTTATCTAACTTTTGCCGTTTATAATGCTAATTCGGCAAGTTGATTCCGCGCCAACAACAAAAGCAACAACAAATGCAACAATGTGGCCAGCTTGCCGAAATATGCGACGTCAAATGCAACGTTGTGCAGCGGAAATGAAACAAAAGCAGTCTAAATGTGCGCACACAAGCACAGACAGAGAGCCAGAGGCAGACACACACAGACACAAATACATATTATGAATGCAATCGCTCACACATACACATACAGTTAAATAGCTGGCGGCGAAGAGAGTGAAGAAGGAGGGCGGCAAGTGGAAGTGGGTTTTGGGAATTTGTTGCATGCTGCAGGAGATATTAGTTGAAAAGAGCGCCAATGTGCATTTGGTGGCAATTATGTGCGCATTAATTTGTGGCAGCAGAGAGGGAGGAGCTTCCCTAAAAAGAGAAATGTTCATGGAGAACTAATTATCAAAATATTTAATAATTTAGGAACAATTTTAAATACTTTTCATTCATGATAATTGATAAGAATTATCAATGAAAGTGCATGAATACATAATGATAAATTGTGTATAAGTATTTCCCAACTGGTAATCATCTCCCAGCTTTGCAGCTGCAGCATATTGAAAAAAATGATTTCAGAATTAGCTATGTTGCAGTTTCTGGCTGCGCTCTGCTGACCCCACAATTATCTAAGCGAATTGCCCAGCTGGGCATGCTGAATCTTTCAGCTTTGTTTGCATTTCCAATTCGGCTCGTAGCATATTTTAGAATTGCACCTGGACCTGGCGGGCTTGCAGGGGATGGTGGTGAGGGCTGCATTCTTTGCATGTTTAGTTATCGAGGGAGCCTGCTGCCAATTGGCAGCAGTGCAACTGCCACACCCTGTTAACAACAACATCGACAACAAGCATGACAACTGCTCGCAACTAGGCCCTGCATATTTCATGTTTAATTTCAGTTAGTGCGCACCGTGTGTCACTGCTGGCGGCGCTGGTAGCATAACTTTTGGCGCCCAGTCAGAGTGTGCATTGAGTGTGTATGTGAGGTATTTATGTGTTCGTGTGTGTGAGTGTGGGCACTCTAGTATGTGAGTGGCAGCCAGTTTGGCAATTGTTGCCCGTTGGCCTCGTCGTGCCAGTTTGGAGCCACCATCAATGGGCCAACATTGCGTATGCTTTTTGTGCTGCTGCTGCTGCTGCTGCTGCCGTTGCTGTTGTCAGTTGTTGTAGTAGTTGCAACTGGTTGTTGCTTGTTTTCAAGTTGTTGCCAGTGTGCAAATTGATGGCAAGCAAGGTGTATGTATGTGTGTGCGTGTGTGTGTGTGCGCACCATGTTTGACATGGGAAATCTCCAGAGGTATGTGGAACTGGTGTGCAGCTGTTGGTTCCTCAACTTGTCTGTCAATTCCGAGTGAAAACTTCGCAAAGTCCTCAGAGATCGGGGGTATCAAAGTGGAAAACTTTGCTCACTCTGTGTGTGTTTTCGTTTAGTAATAAATTGGTTTACGCTGCAAGAGAAGCAAATTAGTTGCCATTTCATGGAATCAACCATAACTTATTTATGGTAATTGACTTTTAGTTTCTGGCCTCAAATCATTTGATAGCTATTGCAGTTTACCGTAACTAAATTGGCCCCATTTCGATGTTGTTTTCGAAAAGCTTCTCAATTTATGAAATGCCACAACAGAAAAACAATATGGGGAACCTGTGAAAAACTAAGCCACAAAGACCAGAGCACAGGCAGAGTTCAGTGCTTAGCTCAAGTGGCATTTTACAGTGCTGGGCACTCAAGTGTGGGCCCAAAGCATACACCATTCCACATATACACAGACTCACACACACACATGCACGCACTGGCTCCGGTTGCTGTTAAGTGAAATTCAATAACGCATAAAATAGCAAGTCACTAAACCCACGTCTCAGTTTATGCCAGTAGCAGAGAAGGAGAGAAGGGGGAACATTTTCCAAGCTCATACATTGTATGCATATACGTGTTCACATACATAAGTGTGCGTATAAATGCGTCGGCTATCTACATACATACATATCGTACATACATACATATTTGAAATTATTTCCCGGACCGAAAATATGTCCACAATTTGTTAGTTAGTTCGAGGGGTGCCTCGCAAATTGGCAGCTCATGTTAAGTCTGAGATTCTCGAAAGTTTTCCCCACATATTTTCCACATTAAAGTCTGCAAGCATTCAGAGCGTTAGATCAGCTTTAGCTTTAGCTAAGTCTCACTATAAATTGGCTAAAATTCAAAATCATTTAATCAGTATTTGCTACTCTAATTGGTTTCTCTGGTATAATCTATGATTTGAGTTTTATGCTCCACAGCTTATTCAAAATATTAACCAAATTTGCAAAAACTCGTGCAAAAGAAAAGAAAGGAACGGAATATGTTAAGCTGCGCCGTCAGAGTTTTTGCCTAAGACAAATTAAATTTATAAACAAATGACGCTCGGCAAACAGAAGCCAGTTGAAAAGTTTGTTTTTGCTCGTGCCTGGGGCACCCCTGGGTCCCATAGTTATCCCACATACGCACACGCATGCATGCTAACCAACAAGCAACAGCAACAACAACAACGACAACGACAACGAGGACAAGAATAACAAAACAAAAACAACTGGCATCTTGAGAGCACATGTCAGTTGGTTTTTCTTTAGCTTCGTTTCGTTTTTTTTGCATTTGTATTAACCGAAAACTGTTGAATGGCGCGTGTGTGCGTGAGTGAGTGCAGAGCACACGCCTCCAAGTATGCTTTAAAAAATGTTTCACTTAAACAGCGCTACGGGGGTCGCTCAGGAAGGCAGCTGAGTAAGTAGGTAGGTCGGCAGGTTGGATACGCTGGTTAGGCGAGGGGGGAGAGGGGGGGGTGGAGGAAACGCAGTTGCCGCATCTCCAATAAAGACAAAATGTGTACCTGACAAGCAAACATAAAGTTAGAAGCTCGTTAAATTCCGCCAAGGGGTAAAGGCGAAACGAGAGCTACAGATACGTGTACGATACTAAACAATATGAGCAGGTACCGGATACGAACATGCCTTCAATCTGCATGTCTTTATTGGGTATCTGTGTGTGTGTGTGTGGAAGGGTAATGGGGCATTTTTAAATATTTTAAAGTTGTCGTGCAACAGTTTCTGGTTGAACTTTCGGCATTCTAAGCTAGCTTTGTCTGCCCGAGATAACTCAAGTTCCTATAGATATGTGTGTGTACTTTATAATCCCCGCTCTTTGTGTTGGCGCACGTGATGCCATAAAGTGAGACAGAAGAAAAACAACAACAACAAGAAAGCGAAAAGCGAACGCCCACAAAAACGATTTGGCAGTGTGCCGCCTTAGCATAAGCCTAGCTTGCGGCATTTGCCGAAAAGTCAATGAAAAGCCAACGAGAGGCGTCTACTCTCCTATTTCTCCTAGTACTGCTAGTATGCGGTGTGGTACATAAAGCATACCTTAAACTCACAACAGCCAAATGGCTTGTGGATGTGCTCCAATCTTGCTGAGTCAGTGGAGCGCAAATCGTTAAGGGACAAACAAGGAAAACAAACGGACGCGTTCAGGCGCAAAAGACAGAAAAGGATAACTTGTTAGGGTGCACAACAGTTTGGCACATAAAATCAGAAAGATAACGAGACGGCCTCTTGCTGGGGTTTGCCCACAAGTGTTTGGACAGATCAGTAACTGGAACCGACAGTCCTCAACAGTCTCATTTGCTATAACTTAATTCTTATTCGCATCGTCTCATTGCTGTCGGCCCTCGGGGTTGCTTGCCCTCGCGTTTGTTTGCGCAGTGAGGCATTGAAAACAATATCTTGTAAACGATGTACCTTTTTTACCACAGATATTTATATTTTAATTAAAAGTTCCCAGCTGCGCAACATTGTGCAATAACTTGGGGCTACATTCCGCTGGTGCTACCTGAGCTGCCAGAAATATTGTAATTCGCCACGTTGACTAATGAAATTTCACTACCAAAAATCAGCTTGGCAGCCAACAAAATAGTTTAATAAATATATGAAGATTAACAAAATAAAAGAGTTTTTTTTTTAAAGAGATTATTTTCGAATTTTACATATCTCTCTGAAATCTGAATAGCAGATAGAGCATTTATCTGATGTCTCTCCTCGCTTTGTAATGGTTTTTCCGATGACATTTTCAACTGATGAACTGTCACAAAAAACTGATGAATTCCTTTTTAGCCCTCAGCTGCATAAGAACAGAGCAGGAAAATATGCAAAAACGTTGGTGGCACTCAAAAAATAAAACAGAAAATAGACGAATATACATACTTTGTTTGTATGAATGCTGCCTGAGGTGGCAGAACTAGCCACAAATGCGCAGGCGTTTATCATCCACTTTAATTTCCTTGATATATGGGAACTGCGATAAGTTCACCTGACAATGCGCACGGGCGTATCTATTATTAAGATCTCACACACTCTCGGCTCAGTGTCACATGCAAAAGGCAATGTGAATGGGGGAAAATGGGCAAAAACACATGCCAATTGTCCTATTGGCAGTGTTTGTGTGGAGGCAAGGCGAGCAGAGCAGGAGGCTGGCTTAAGCCGGATCCGGGTCTGGGTTGGAGTCTGGGCATAGATTCGACTTTGGGTTTGGGCCATTAACATAAACAGCTCTGCAGGCGTCAGGCACGTGTCGAGAGCGGAAAGTGACAGGAAAAAAGAAAACTAGCAAAAGCACTTCATGCACAACAGACGGTCTAGAGAAGAAAGTAGGACTGGGAGACGGAATTGCTGATGGCTGGCGGCAGACAGGCATATGAATGGTGGCCAAAAACTGTCAACCAGGCAGGGCATAAATCATTCGGACCACCCGATGAGCCTGCTCATGATCTCAGCAAATGGCAATGCTGTCATTTTCTAAAGAATTTAATTGACAAGAGAATGTAGAAAGTCATAAATTATTGGCCAAGAATCGGCGGCAATCTCCGTTTGGCTAGGGCCAAGTTAATTGTAAATTTTTCGTTGCGACCAGGGACTGTAAAAATAG
This sequence comes from Zaprionus nigranus, assembly GCA_018903425.1. NCBI lineage: Eukaryota > Metazoa > Arthropoda > Insecta > Diptera > Drosophilidae > Zaprionus > Zaprionus nigranus. Next base: position 5,531,700 of record JAEIGD010000003.1, on the reverse strand, counting down.
CCTTAGGCAGAGGGTTGTCGGATTCCAAATTCGGATAATCATACAAAATACACTTACACTCATACTCAAACACAGTCCACACCCACGCATATCAGTAAAAGGAGCAAGGGATCAACGACACGTGTGGCCTGCGTGTCCTGCAAACAAACTGCTGAGTGAGCCTGATGCTGATGCTGAGACGGAGCCTGATTGTTGTCGCCTATTTGGTTTGCTAATAAATTAATGATGTACTTCTGCGGGCTGTAGAGAGGCCAGCGATGCTGCAAAGGACCAACAAATTGTCACAAACACTTAGCTACATTCAGCACACACACGTGCCCTCATACCCAGGCCCACTCACACATGCTGCGGTTTGTTGGGGGATGTCCATTAGGAGACAAGTTTCGCCGCTATGCGAGGAATTTGTCTGACCAAATGTACGCCAAATCAAAGCCACACGTTGTTGGTATCTAAGACAAACCGTTGTAATAGAAGACTTAAGAGCAATTATAAGCACTTGAGCTCTTTTTTTTTGTATTGATTAAGTAGAACAGACTGAGTAGGTAATAGATAACTACAAATAATTTGTTATGCTTGTACATCCAGTTGATAAATAGTGGATTCGAAAAAGTCCCAAAGGACATCGATCTAAAATAAAAGAAGTACATTGAGGATTTCTTTCACTTGCTTAAAATAAATTGAATAAGCATTTGATTTGTTTTCATTTGTTAAATGTGACAGTACATAAAATTGATATCAGTAAAATCTTTCTTCGATTATTATATATTGCTTTAATTGCACTGAATTAACGATTGCAATCGTGAAATGCATTTCACTGACGATACGGAAACGATACGCCAAGTGCAGTATATCCACAAGCTTATCGAGAGTCGCATCGGTTTCACAGCCACTAGAGATAGTTTGGAACCGCGTTGGTTTCGCGGACTTTCTGATTTGCAAATGAATGCTGTTCATGAAATGAGCTACAAATTGTGCGATGACATACTGGAGGGCACCACATATCGGGTGTATAAACAGCTTATCCGTTTGGGGCTTGATCCACGACCTCCAGAGAGGAAACTACATCAAGTCTTTACTCTTTCTCGAGGCAATGATGTAGCTTTCCTCTGGTTTCTCATGGAAATGTACTACAAATCAAATGGTCCAGAAACTATTTACAGCATCAACGAACAGATCATAATGTCTGCCATCTTTTGGCTTGATCTGTATCCCACGCTTCGAGAACTTGATCGTCTGTTGCCCTTGCCACACAAATCGGCAAAGGAGAGAATGAAAATGTTACAGGCTGAAGAGTTCCGGATAAGGAAAGCAGAGCATCGTCAGAAGTTCCATTTTGACAAGCTTCATACCGAACCAAAATTGTCCGAGTCGCCTTATTTCGCTAAACCTTGCGCATTCAGATATCGCCGACGTCGGCTGATTTGCAATTATCCAAGTCAACAGATAAGATCACTTAAATTTCTTGATGAACAGCCAAATGCGGTGCTTCAGACGCGCTGGTTCGGTGACTTTGTTTTTGACGAGGGCCAGCGCGTAGCCAACTCAGTGCTCCGTAGAGAAATCGACAACGTCTTGATGTCCCTGAAGGCTGCAAATGTGAGTAAGAATCATGTGGAGAGTATGTGTGTTTACCACCAGAAGATAAAGGAAGTGGAGCAATCACTAAAAGTTAAAATGGAGCTGTATAAACAGGAACAGCGCAGTCTACTTCTACAGGTTGGACGCCGACATAAGAAGCGAAACCAGCAGCGCATTTTACAGGAACTCGATCGTTTGACAGAACATCATCTAGCTAAGTTTCATGCGATGGCCGTCAAGACGCGCATCGAGTCAACCAGAAAGCGGCTCTGTGCTGATTTGCATGAGCCAGACTTTATTTACTTGGGCGAGGATGTTGATCTGACAGATGAATCTCAGCAAAACTCAGAGTCCTTACCACGAACATGTCGGGATAATACTCCGGGACAAGCCAAAAACGAAGACACGAAGCAACGCCAGAGTAGCCTCATGCATTTTCTGCTTCTCGGAGGCATGGAGAAGGAGAAGAAGAAGATACAGGATAGGCGTATAAGCTTTCAGCTAGTCAAATCATCTTCTTCATCTTCATGTCCCAGTGCAAGCAGCAAATACTTTGAGTTTTCTAAATTCCATTACAAGTTCAACTATCGCAAGCTCTTTGGACCCAGCAATGAAAGAATGCTCAATGATAAGCATCTACAACTAAAGGCTCAGTTTATCAAAGCCTTGGACGAAGACGTCGAATATATCCATAGGCTCTTAGATGGCGATCCGAAGGTTCAAGATGCCTGTGTGGATCGAACAGCAAAGCAAATGTTTAAAGAGGGCGTCGACATGTTTCAGCAAGAGTATGAGACAGCAAAAGCCGTGCTCGCTACCGTGAAGTCTGATCCCCGCCTGGACTTTGGCTTGGAGTACTACGATGCAGATAACTTGGATCAAATGAAGGAAATGCTGAAATTGGGTCTGAAACGTGTGGCCGAGGATAGACGCTATGTACTACCCACACTGCCGAATGTGCACTCGGTGCCGTTGCTCATTGAATGGATTCGCTCTCGGTATGGCAAGCGTTATTCGCACACTGAAAGCGAACGTATTTCTGATCAGGCCATGTTTCTCATGGACCATTTGGCATTGATTTTACAAAGTAAGATCGTACGACAACCGTATCAAGCAAAAATTGGTGAAAATGCCTCGGCTGGCAGCATGAACATGTTGTATAAGACAACCAAAGATCGTCTCTTGAAGATGTTTGGCTTGTCCATCATGGAACTGGGTAGGGTCTTCCAATCGATGATGCAGAACAATAACCGCATCAATGCCACATCCACTTACTTTGCCTATATGCCAGCCCATTTACGTGATGTTGACCTTAACTAGACGTCGCCAGTATTTGATTGTCGCAGACAAGAATCAAAATCAAAACTGTTATCTAAATCAAATAAATACAGAATTCTAAGCTAAATTAAGTTGTATTTTAAAGTCAGTTAAACTTGAAACAATTGAAAACAATTCAAGTTCATTTTAATTCTATTCCTGATTATGCCATAAAAGAGTTGCAGCTCTAGTTGAAAAAGATCTACAAAAAGACAAGCACGGAAGCTACAGTCGAGTGTGCTCGACCTTGGTATACGATTTCTTATATATATAACTTATATTTAGCGTATTTTGTGTTGCATACTTTAGGTACCAGTTTGGAAATCAGTACCTCTTAAAATTATATCTTAAATAACTTCTACCTTAATTATCCGATCGCAACCAAATTTTCAGAAATCATTTGTGCATTGATAGTTTCTGTGAACTGTCCTGCATTAAACTTACGCTTGGAATTGGGTGATCAAATTCTAAAGCAAACTTGACTATCAGAATAATAACATACAGAAAATTTAATAGCCCCAACTATTTATGTAATTATGTATTTAAAAAAAAAAAAAAAAAAAAAAAAGATAGCCCTAACTCGGATTTTTTGTGGTGTCCGAGATCCTCCAGCCTGTTACATATATTTTCAATTTCCATAGAGCTATAATACCCTATTACCCTATGAGTAGCGGGTATAAAAAAACGCAGCGAACACGGTTTTCTTTTGAATATGGTACATTCATTTGCTGAGACAATCGAGATACACTTGACAAGCCTCATGCTCCGCATTCATTTGGCACTTGTATCTGACTGTCGCACGATTCATAAAAGTCCTATAGAGTTATGTATGCGTGTGTCCATTAGTCAGCTGAGATGAGGACGGGAGATGCCAGCTGGTTTCTTGGAAGCCTCGTTGACGAGTGAATTGCTATGCATGGACGCATTTCCGTTTCCGCCTGGGGGGGGAATGTTTTACGTCCCACACGCTCGAACACATATGCATACACATACGCACCTAGGCACACACACACTTGGCCATGTGTGAATTATTAAAGCTGAATTTCGCTTGGACTGAAGTGCGGTCCATTTTGATTCGGTTTGGCCCAGCTCGGCTCGGCTCGTCTCAGTTTGGCTGCGATTGCTGGAATTGCGAGTGCGAGTGCGACTGCGCTTCGTGTTTTCATGTGCAACGTGGCGTATTAAAGCCAAATTGCGTTATCCGCTTGGCAAACGGCATAAAGGCAGCTTATTAAAATATTAATTGAATGTTGGCCAGTGGTGCCGTCGATAACTGGCCCAGCGGAATCGCGAGCGGTAGCTGCATAAGTAAACCTGGTCCAAGGTTTATCACCCTCATAATTGCAGCATTATGAAAACGGCAGACACAAACAAATAAACGCCCATGGTCTCGACCAGGCCAGGACCGGCTCCGCATGGCCCGTACGCCTACCTGTCTGGCTGTCCGGTAATGCGAAGGCAAATATGTGGGCGTACTCGTAAAACGGCCGTAAAGCCACAGATACAACAACAAAGATAATGTGCGGAAATGCCAGGGATAACATTGAACGAATTCGGCATACCCAGTCTCAGTCTGTTGAGTGATGTGATAAGCGGCGTAAGAGAAAGTTCCATTTAAGTCAGAAAATAGAAGGATCTACCGGTGCGAATACGCCTAGTTAACCCAGCGGGTGCGAGTACGCGGCATCCATTTTTTTGGCTAATTCATAGATGCTCTCGTAATTCGTATATGCAGTCATTGTTTTACGAGCCATAAACATGAACAATTAGGCTGGCGACTGGCGGGCTACTGCAGATGCTGTGTTACTGGTTGTGGAAGTATTATAATTTTTTATAACTTTCTTTAATTAGTAAAATACATTACACATGAAGCTTTTCTGGGATACAGTCCTCTGGGTGGGTAGCCCAGTCTGACACTTGAAGGCATCGCTATCTGGCTACTCAGGGGCAATGCTCTGACACATTGTTATCTTTCACAAAGAATATAAAATATCCAATACCTGCACCAAGCACAACAGCAGCGCAAAGCCATATATTGCATGTCATGAAAACCAACATCAACAGGAATGAAATCAGCACATGGAACATGTGCAAGATGGTCTGGTACAAGTGCATTCGTGTACACCACTTTTCAAGACCTCCGCCACTCGATTGCTCGTTCGCGGGCATCGCTGAAAAATGAGATATTGAGTCCAATCCAGGCATGTGGCCTTCATGATGATTAGATCGTGTGGATCGGAGAGAACGTTGGCTAAGAGCACCACCCTCCAGTCGTTTTCTCGTTTTAATCCATTCTCGATAAAACTTAAGACCCTCGTAAAGAATGGCAACCAAGAAAACAATAAGACAGGCGACCACCATGGATACAGCGGAGTTCGTGTGCCAGAAAGTGAATAAAATCGACTCAGTATCGCTAAAATGGAAAACCATTCCCATGTGTTCGGACCCAGTGGACGATGTACGTTCCGATTCTGCAGAGGGTGCAACATGATCGTGAATATGCGCTCGAGTATCCCTTGTTAATTCGGCGCTCATGCTACCCAGTTCAAATGGTGCTCCTATCAAGATCGATTCTATCCTATGCCAACGTCATATATGCAATGGAAGTTAGGTTATCCACGAAACCATTAAGAGTTTCTATGTTCTCAATTTATAGATAACAGATTTTTATTGACAAATTTAATTTTGAAACTAAAGTCCAATTTTGTTTTTTTTTTAACTCAATATCAGGACTTACGTCAACTGAACAAAGTTTTGCTTACATCATACTATATGGGAAGAACTCTTGAAGTATATCTGTGAGTGATGTCTCTCTTTAAACATGTAAATTGTTGAATTTGCAACAAGTTTGTATGTTATAATTTTTAAACATTAAATTCCATTTGTCCTTTTCGCTGTCTGCATCTGCTGACTTTTACATAAAATTCCCATTATGAATCCTTGTTTCGTTTACAAGAAATTGTGTTTTTTGTATTAAAGAAGTTGTTTTTGCAGCTGTGGGAGTTCCAACATTTCCGGTTTGTTTAATTGTCAGAAGTTGTTTGAAATAAAGGATTCCGCATTTAAAATATTGTGTGGATAAAATATTGAGTAAAATTGAATTTAATCTTGCAGATGGTTCCACAATATCGCGGTGTTCACTAGCAAATGCATATTTTGTGATTTTACTCAAGCAATCTGTCTTATTTTTGGACTCCACAGAATTGAATCACGCGAATCACTGTTCAATTGATGCTTTCGCATCCAAGAGACGCGCCTCAATTTGTTGCCAACATAGAGATGCTAATGCGGGTGGCGATGGCGATGGCGATGGCAAAACGCCTGGCAAATCATTAACATAAATGGAATGGCAGCCACAGGGTGGGGGTCGGGTTTTGGTTGGGGATTACCATTGGTTTGAGGCCACAGCCACGTGCTGCAAAATCAATGCAATTTCTATGGCTGCTGCTATTCCGTTGCTGCTTCTGCTACTGCTGGTGTTGCTACTGCCACTGCTGCTGCTACAAGCCAGCAAATTTGCTGTCCCTAATGGTGGCCATTTTTCATTTGGGCCACTGACGAACTGGACGAGCTATGGCTCCATGCATATTAATAAGGATTTAAGCAAGAAGAGGAAAAAGAAGAGCAGCCTTTAAATTAAGTTGGCCGATCTGGCAGGCAACGGCGTACTGACAGCTCACTTCAAATGCCGCACGAGCTGGCCATTAGATTGTGTAATACAACAGATTAATTATACGCCGTGTTGTGCGCTGCGTTAATTTATGTCGTGTCGTCGTGCCCGCCGATTGTTGAATATGACTTTAGCACCAGACGTGCAGGCATCCCATTTAGTTGTACTCGGTAAGTGCCGCAATTTACTTGAGTTTTTGGTAGTTCACTCAGCGTTACGTTGGACTCCTGCACGTAAAGCAGCACGTAAAAAATGAAGCTGATCCCTGAAGTATTCCCAGGGTATTCGTAACTGACCGTGCATTCCACTGACCGCCCATTAATGCCTGTACCCGGTGCCGGGCCACATTAATCATTCTGCATGCCTGCACCGGCACAGGCACCGGCCCGAGCAAGTACTCGAGCTATAGTAGCATATTTTTTTGCACTAGCTTCAACCGAAACAATGCCAAAGCTGCTGCCAACTAAAGGAACAACAAAAACAAGAATATGAACAAAACACATCAGGAGAAGAACAAAAACAATGTAAACGCTGCATTAAATGCTCTTTTTCGTTGGTTGCCCGAGGGTTTCCTTTTCCGTCGCCGCTTTATTGTCAAGAAGAATGCGAAGAATATAGAAAGCGTCAACCTAAAGTTTGCTGGCGAAACTTTATATACGCTAGGAAAAGCCAGAAGAAACTCTCTATTTTTAATAGTTATATTAATTTTACTGAACAGTTACATATATCATAATATAAATAAACTTTTAGAGTTTGAATTTATGTGCAAATATTAATCTTGCTGATAGTTACAAATGCTTTTGCTTTTTAACAATTAAGTCAACTTGTTGACGGAGGAATGAGCAGTAAGAGACGACTTATAGCATCATCCAGCTGCTACTCTGTTCTTTATCAATTGTCTTGTAGAACAAAGCGTTAATCATGCACTATTTAATGGCAATAAGGCCCACAGTTCCCATGAGAATGAGATTTCAATGGTCAAAGTTGCGTTCGTCTCGTTTTGTCTCGCTGTTGTTCACTTCGGTGGTGGGAGATGCCGTTAAGAAAGTGGAGTAAATGGAAAAATACGCTTTGCCTTCTCTTGAGCTTTGCTTGTGTTGTTGGGACTTTCCCACCGAACGGAATTCTTATAAGCGTACAAAACTCGGACAAAGCAGACAACACGCATAGCGTTTCAGACCTAAGCAGCTCCCCAAATCGGCCTCGCTGCTGTGAATGTTTCTCATGCAGCCTTGCGTGTAATCGCGCTGCTAAGTCTATTTAATCAACTTAATTTTGTACAAATTCTCAGATATTTCATTTTGTTTTTCTCTTTTTTGCACATTCTTTTTTCCATTTGCATGACGCAAGCCACGTAGGCTGACGACGCGTTTAATAATATATTTCCAAAATTACGGCAGACAGGAGCGAGCGAGACTGAGTCAGAGTTGTCGTTGTGAGAGGCCTCCGTCAGGTAGCTGTTGTATGTAGATTTCAATCGCTGTTGAAATAAAGTTGTTGACGCTTCAAATATTTTACATAATTTGTTTTGAATACATTTCGACAATGTGTGCGTGTGAGAGGGCGTGTTCGTTGTGCGTGTTACTTACTTATAGAATAAACCATTTCAGTGCTGAACCACGCTGGCGTATATTTGGGTTTACTGTTGTATGCGAAAAGGTTAACGGAAAATTTCACGTTTTTTCCTTAATTATTATAGGTACTTTTAAATATCTAAAGAGTAAACAGGTAATATAACATACGTAAAACATTTTTGAACATTTATTATATAAAGCATGGCTGAATATTTTATTGAAATAACTTAAGTTATTTTATAAAATCAACTTAATGTTTAAAAATCAACAAATATGAATTTGCAAGTTAATTGTTACTTTTCCGGCAACTATTTGTTGTGTTCAATCCGTAATATACTTATTTTATTTTCTTTCTATTGCGTAATTGAATTTTACGAAATTCTTGTATTAAATTTCGGCTTGTTTCGCCTGCTGCTCTTATATTTATTGAATTTAAGATGAAACTTGAGAGCTTTGCTTCCAAATCCAATACAATTACGATGATGTAGTACTTAGCTAATGCCGAAATTTGAGCTCATCTTGTGCGGAGCATTTTTCCTCTAAAGTGTTTCACATAACTCATCGCAGTTGCCGCTTTTAGCTGTCCATCGATTATTGCATGTGTTATCATTCACTTAAACACCCTTTCTGACCCATACTACACTCTTCTTGAGTATGAACTTGGCCCCATTTTCAAAATTGGGTTTCGTTTACGTGAAGCTAGCTTTTTAATGCTGTATAGGTGCAGCAATGAATTGCCATGCCTTAGGCATACAGAGCTCTAATCGGTTCTGTGTGTGCAGTTTCTAGCACACGTGGTTGCTCTACTGAATGTATGCTTTGCAATTTCGAACTATTCAGTCGAACTCAATAGCCGATTAATAGTTTTCTCACACTACAGGCAAGTGTGTGTGCTTGCCCATAAATACATTGCTTTCTTCAGCTGATTTATGATTCCATATTTGTTGCCACTTTGTGTCTGTCGGAGCCCTGACTACTGCAGATATTTTCATAAGCGCATCTGAACTGGCAACCAATTTTCGGGGTTTTCTTTTAGTTTTTTTTCAATCAACGGTACGTTGCCTCTGAAAACGACTCACTGCTGCGCTGTTTCATAAACGTCGCATTAGTGTCACAAAAGAGAGACAAACAAAAATTATAAGGCAAATGTCGAAGTGCTCATAAAACTGCAGATTTTAGTGCTTACGTAGAGTCTGATACCGAGCGAATGAAGGAAGAGGGAGTAACTGTAAGTTTGCTGCAATCGTCAGCTGATTTTTTCACATCGTTTTTTGTGAACAGCTCCCATAGCTATTTGAATACAAAATCCGCTTAGCTGCAGGGTAAAGTAGCCAAAAAAACAGAAACACACATACGCCGTGGGTGTCCAACTATACCCAACTGTACCCTTATCCGTGTGTGTTGTTGTGGTGCGATGCGCTGCATGTCCTTGGCATCGTCGCCATTCAGTCTACCAGCCAAAAAGAGCTCATAAAGTGTGATTGTTACATGGCTGGGGCTGGGCAACAAACTACGACCGAGCGTAAAATCATCATTTATCAGGCAAGAGCAGCAGCAGCAGCAGAAGCTGGAGTTGGCGCCGGAAGATCACTTTGTCATTGTCATGCCCTTTTAGAAAGCGGCTCCACCTACAATCAGATACACACTCTGAAACATACACATGAACCCACAAACACACGAGTACATCTACACCAACTAAAATCTCAACCAAGTGGCAGCTTGCTTCTGCTTTACTTTTTGGCCCACCCAAACTTCAGCTGGCACTTGAAACAGATGCACATACACTCATACTCACATACTTGGCTTACATACTGACACGTGTATGTATTTGCATGCCACATGGCTCGTGTGTTTCCGGCCCAACAGTTTGCTATTCCTGTTTGCCTTTTAATATTTTTCCACCATGTTTCACTGGGTTTTGCTTCCGTTTCCGCGCATTTTTGCACGTTTGCTCAACTTGTCAGCCGCGCCAACAAATAAGCACTATAAATACTTGTTCTACACTATATGAGTAGTATATGTAGACACATGCATATGTATACATACAAGAACTATATGTGTGTATACACTTCTCCCACCCATGATATCTGCTGCATTCTATAATTCACTCTGCGATTTATCACAACACGAGAAAAGCATTACTCGTACTATGCACTTGCAGCAGACAGTCCGGTAATTTAATCAAGTTTTGCTTTTGACTCCGTCTCTTCGTTTTTCGCTATCCATTTTTTCTATACAGCCTCCCTCCCAAAGGCCAAACTGTGTTTATGATACTTTAAAACATATTTTCCGTTCAAAATGATAAAAACTTTATAGTTTTGCAGAATTTTAGCGAACTTTTACGACAATCAGTTTTCGAAGTTGTCGAACAGTTTAAATGAAACGGTTTCTTTGCTGAAAGAAATGCTTTCGAAATCATAAAAACTCCAAACTGTCATGTATGCTTTTTTATTTGAAAGATATAATAAAAAGACAGGGGGGGGGGGGCCCCGGGGGGGGGGGGGTTTTTTGTGTTGGGGGGGGGGGGGGGGGGGGGGGAGGGGGGGGGGGCGTTGGGGGGGGGGGGGGCGGGGGGGCCGGGGGGGAGACAGGCGGGCCGGCCGCGCCGGGGGGGGGAAATTTTTGGGGGGCCCCCCCCCCCCCCCCCCCCTTCCCCTCCCTTCCCCAGGGTGTCCCCCCCCCTGGCCCCTCCCCAGGGGGGGGGGGGTATAAAAAGTTCTTTTAAGATTTCTTCTAAGTGAAATAGTTTCTATGATGTGCGATTTATAGACGATACAGAAACTATTTTGTAATGACTCTCTAAACACTTTGATCAGAGTACTTTGTTCCTTGCTCCATCTACATGTCGTCGGTTCAATTAGCTTTCCCACTTCGAGTTTCCAGGCTTCTAAAAAGGCAATTAGATTAACAACTTTGCTAAACTATGTTGGCAAAACAGATTTCGAGAGTTATGTACTTTAAAAAGTTAATATACATTTTAATGGTGGAAGCCTAATAGGACAAAGTCAAGGAAAATGTATAATTTTCGTCAAAGTTGCGACAACAATGCAAAACTTCAACATGACAATGATATGGAAATGTGTTGCACATGCAACAGCCGCAGCAGTTAGTTTCCCCGGAAACTGCAGTTGATGGAGGCGAGAGTGGGGGAATAGACGAATGGGGCAGCTGTGTAGGTGGGAAGCCAAATAAACAAACAACGTTACATTTTGGAATTACATTTATATGGTTGCCTTTTATTTGATGCTTTAATTTTTGATGCTCTTTTTGTTTGTATTTCATGTATTTTACACTTGCTTTTGCTCTCTCGCAGCTGTGGGAACAGAATTCAAATGCAGTTTACAGTTTCTAAGCTTCACTCGGAAGAGTTATAAATGTATTTGTTTAGGTGTCTGTCTGTGTGTGTGTGGTTGTTGTTTTTTTTTGCATTTTTTGCAATTTTTTTTTGTTTTGTATATTTTACTGAACGTTAGTTCCTATGATGCATAGCATTAGATGCGCTTAGTTTGTCATGTTTTTTCCTTTGTCTGTTTATTTTGTTTTGTCGGTTTCCTTAGTTTGTTTGTTTTAATTTATTTTTTGTAGAGAGGGAGAGCGGATTATTTTTAATTATTTATCTCCCGTTTTGTTCAACATTGGATTACACATACATTTGTAACTCAGCTTATTCCACCGAATATCATGTGCTTAGCCTAGACATACGTACAATAAAAACACGCACATTTAGTAGACTTAATCGACTAGGTTTATACTCTATATATATATAAATATATGTATAAATATATTTATATTAATGTATGTGTCTGTGTGTGTGTGTATATATGTATAGGTAGTACGCATACTACAGATGTAAAGTTAGTTTACAGTATCAATATATTAACGTAGTTTGTCGATCTAAACATAAAATTAATGCTTAATGTTTGGTATCACAGAGAGGCGTGACTTTTATACAAATACAAAAACAATACAAAATAATTAATGCAGATAGTTTCCTTTGGTTTTCTTTTCTCATGTTTATCGGTTCTATACAATTATAATAAATACATTCATACATATGCAGTATAAGACTTGAGCTTTAGCTTTAGCCAGACGTGTATAACAAATATACGTTGGTTTTTTTTTTGAAACAGTTTCGAGCTGCGTACATAGCTTGGCTTTGGTATAGCGTTTATTTACAGTTCGATAGCTTTGCCTAGTGCAGAGTTACTTATACTTGTATACGGACCACCTTGAAGTTTCTTACGTGCTTATCATGTGTACCATGTATATTATCTAATTAGATGACACAATATCTTAAGTGTGTTTAATTTAATTTTTGGCTCAGTTTTGAGTATCGCAAATGAACTGCGCTCCCAGTGGGCTCAATAGATTCGATATCAATTTGTGATTGATTGTAATCGGTTTCCTCTGTTTGGTTCCTTGAATTTCACATGGGAAAATAAAGGAACGCGTGAAAGCCTGTGTTTGGTTTGGTAGCATTACAACCGTCTTTCTCTGTGTGAGTATGTGTGTTTCTGTTTGTATAAATATTTGCATCTTTGGTTTGGGTGGGTGTCGGTGTGGTATTGTATATATGTATGTACTTCATATGAACTGCGGCCCACAGTCATCATTGCTTAGCGCTACGTTTAAAAATTACAACGTTTAGTTACATTTAAAGGAGTCATCTACAGACTTGTATATACCATATACCATACATATATCATATTATATTATAGTATCGTATCGTAGGATACTTTTGGGTTTGCAGTTTGTGCTAACAACACTACTACATACAAAAAATACTCATTGGTTTATGTGTGTGTCTGTCTGGAAGGTGTTTATGTGTGAGTGTGTGTATTTGTGTGTAGCCTATAGGAATATCCCAACTATATCATAGACACATAAGATTGAGGACAACACATCCAGATAGAATTACGCAGGAATACAGCTACATCGACTTCACAGAAAACTCTCCCTGGCCCCGTGACGCTCGTCGCCGAGCATCACTCGCTGTGAGGGCGGCTCACCGTACTGATCCTGATAGTAGTTCTCTCGCATCATGCTGTTGAGGCTGGAGCAGCGGAAGAAAAGTATCTCCTGGAAGGGTTTGCGAAAATCGCGATTCAGTGTGGCGTAGATGATGGGATTCAGCAGAGAATTGGCGTAGCCCAACCACAGAAAGAGTGATGAGAGCGATGGCGGAACGTGCATTGTTTCGAAAGGTCGAATCAGGGCAAGAATGAAGAATGGTAGCCAACAGATGGTAAAGGCTGACATGATAATGCCCAGCGTCGTCGAAGCCTTCTTCTCCTTGGCCAGCTGAAAGCGCAGCTTCTTGTGATGCGGTGAACCAAGTAATCCAGTCGAGCCACTCACGCCACCTCCACTGCCATGATGACCACCATGTGGTATACCTATTCCCCCTCCGCCACCACCACCACCGCTGGTGCTCAGTCCGCCACAGGTGGAATAGGTGAGCGATGTATTGCCAACACTGCTGTGCCTGTGACCATGGCCCGCTCCATTGCCGCTGCCCAGATCCGTGTGGCCCAGTGCTGGCGCTGTGGCAGTCTGCGGTGATCCTGTGCCGTTCAGCGCCTGTTGAAGATGCGTCTGTGCACGCTTCTCCTCCAGCACAATGCGTCGTGCAGCCCGAAAGATCTGGTAATACACGAACAGCATCACGGACAGTGGGATATAAAACGAGCCCAGCGTGGCATAGATCTGATATGCGAAGTTCTGGCAGACCGTACAGATGGGTTGTCCGTCCTCATCCTCGTGCTCGTTGCCTAATATCAGCAGAGGCGGAAGCGATATACAGGCAGCTGCTAGCCAAACAATGCCTACGCAGAGCATCATGCGACGTGGTGTGCGCTTGACACCGTACTCCAGTGGCTTGGTTATCGCCAGATAGCGATCCACAGAAATGGCACATAGATTCAGTATGGAGGCCGTGCAGCAGAGCACATCGAACGACACCCAAATGTCGCAGAGCAATGTGCCAAAGCTCCAGCGCTCGAGCACCTCGTACAGCAGGGCCATGGGCATGACGAGTAGCGCCACACAGAGATCGGATAGGGCCAGTGAGACAAGCAGATAGTTGCAGGGTCTTCGCAGCTTGCGCACCATGCAGACTGCAATGCAGACCAGCACGTTGCCCACCACAGTGCCCAGGATGACTATCAGCAGTATGATGCTTACGACGACAGACTGCACAGCGGGTAGCTCGAATTCTTCGACCCCGAGATCCTCCAACAGTTGCGGCGTATCCGATAAGGAGACCAGCGTCCTGCTGCCATTTGGAGTGCTGCGTGTTATGCCCTGAAAGCTGACGATGGCAATGGGGCTGCTGTTAACTGCTCCAGCGGAAGCGATGGCTCCCAGGAAAGCGGTGCTGCTGTTGAAGTCCTCGGCAAAATCCCGGCCAGTGTTGCTACTTCTTGTCGTCGTTGTCGTCGTCGACGGCGCTGTGCTCAGGACGGTTGTAGACGTCGTTGTTGTCGTCGTCGTGGTCGCTGCTGCTGCTGTTGTTGCCGTCGCAAAGGCAATCCAGCTGCTCACGCTGAGTATGAGCAGTGTGAGAGTTGTGGTCGAGATCAGTTTGATGCTTTTGTTGTGGTTGTTGTGGTAAGTCAAAGGTGTCTGATGGCGTCGTCGGCGGGCAGCTGCAACTGCGCTATGCTGCCCGGGCGAAGCCATCAAGTTGGAATTGCTTTAACGCTTCTCTATCAATTGCTTTGAAGTTTCTCTTTTTTTTTTGCTCTTCCTCTTTCTCTTTCGATTAAATTCTCGATATTTTTTCTCTAGTGTGCAACACGTCGTATGCGTAATGACTTTCAATGGCTTAAGCTGTGTTCACTGTTGTTGTAATTGCTTTTGCAGCCGCTGTCGACAACACAAATACCCTCATTCCTGCCTTTGATCAACTTCATTATCATCGACGTCCACGTCACTAGCGCTGCCTGGTCCATGTCTCCAGCGTTTGCATAAAATGACAATCCCTTCAGAAATTGCCCCATGGCGGAATAATCGTTAGCATAATCATTAGCATCAACATCACCATCGTTTTTGATATCATCATGAGGCTGATTATCATGAGCTTTGCCCTTAATTCATTGCAACGCTTCAAGCGCGTTGATTCTTCCACATCGCTGTCGTGCGA
Organism: Zaprionus nigranus; assembly: GCA_018903425.1. NCBI lineage: Eukaryota > Metazoa > Arthropoda > Insecta > Diptera > Drosophilidae > Zaprionus > Zaprionus nigranus. The sequence continues at coordinate 5,516,417 of JAEIGD010000003.1, read as the reverse complement.
TATTCCCGTCATTAATCATAATTTCAATAAAAATAAAGTCGTCTTATTAGTTTGTCTGCCTGTCTAACGTTCCCAGTCCCCAGCTGGTCCAGGCCGGCTCAGTGCGGCTCAGCTCCAGCTTACGGCGTGCACTGTTCTCCCCTTACCACGACCCCTTGGTGCTGCTGCTTGTGTGACGCTTGATTACTTATTTAATGTGTGTGTGTCTGTCCGAATTCAGCTTAGGCTAACTCACGTATGCTTAATAAAGCGCTATTTGCGGCCAGCCTAATAAATGTTTTGTGCTTTCTTTTGTTGTTGTTGCTGCTGCTGATATTTCAGTTGTCGTTGATCTTGAAGATTATTTCTGCTTAATGCATTTGACACAGCTGTTTACGAAGCAATAAATAGATAAGTCTGGCAGGCAGGCCGGACAGGTGGACCATGTATTTGTCGAAGTGTACTGAATCCGATAGTTTGTATTTTGAAACCTACGTTCTGTGAGTGTGATTGTCGCACAGCTGTAATGAAATGAAATAGAAAAGTTTGGGTCATTAAAATTAAGTTATTCAATATGATTTAAAAATCTATCAAAGTATTTATACTATATACACTCTCAATGAATCAGCAAGTCTATCAGCTAAGTCGCCTTTTCATTATTTTCAACAATTATCTATTTATTTTCTTCAAATTTGAAAGAGACACGCATCTCTCCTCGTTCCCTCTGCTATCTGTACTGCTTTTATTGCCGTGCTGGTGGTCACAGTTGTTAGAATTTCTCACAAAAATAAAAAACCAATTCAATGCGCGCACGAGCCACGCAGGCCCGTCGGCTATGAGCAGATGTTTTATACGCCTATTCTGATGTTCATCATCTTCGCAATCATCATTAACATCAGGTTCGGCATCATCTGCGTAAGGGCCGACGTACCGCATATAAAACAAGTGAGGCAGAACACAGCCGCATTCGCTGTTTCTTTCCTCTGTTTTTGTATTAATTTTCATACTACTTTGCTTCATTATTGAATTGAATTGTTTGACCCACGCTAGTCCCTTTGGCCAGCTCAACGCCCCCGTGCGTGTCCTGCTACTGGGAGGCACTTCAAAATGTGTAACAAATAAACAAAGGACCAGCCAACACGGCTTTGTTATACATAGCTGTCCTTGTCGTTGTTATTGTTGCTGTTGCTCGTATTTCACTGGGTTGTTGTAGCTTCCGTTTGGCATTTTTGGCTGCCGCCTTTTGTGGTCAATGGCCGACGAGAGGGTCAGAGAAAACCGCGCGTCAAAAAGAAATTTATACATTTCGCTCTTAATTGAATTCCATTTCGGCTGCCAAGCGTACGAAATAAAAAGCGTCGATGTTGCCACCAATTGTGGCAATATCTGCTAAAAGGTATTTCAACTTCACGTTCCTCGAGAAAATTTATTAAATTCTGCTACAAGACTGAGTTCAAAAAATCCGGTCTAGACGCACAAACGATGTCGGTGTCGATGGAGAAGGTGCGACACCTGCCTGTACCACCAGCTGACACCAGCTGACCCCATCCCAATCATCCCTCCATCAACTCAAGAGACAACTCGTCGGTGGCATTACTTTAAAAGAGCTTTTAAATTCATATTAGTTAAGTGTCACACAAATGGACAGTGGGATGAGATAAATAAAGAGAAATAAATTTAGGAAAAAAGAAAAAAATCAGAGTTAACAACTATTCCCATTAAACTACGCAAATATTTGTTTAACAAATTTGATTTTTGGAATTTCGAATATCTAATAATAACTGAATACAAACACCTGCACATGAAAGCACAACACAATAATTCCTTTTGACCGAACTAGAGGTGTATACTTATTTAACTAAAAGGGAATGTGACATTTTCAACTGTGCTAAATATTATGATAATATTAAGCCAAAGAAATACTGTAAATAAAAATTCAATGTTCAAATAACAACAAAAATTCAATATGCATGTCATCAAAAAAAGTTTACTGTATTTATCAATCAGCAAACTATGCAGGAAAATCGGGTGAAAACAAATATTCAGCCTGTGTTTTGATATGATTATAAAATGTATACGAATATCTATTTACTTACTTTAGCTGTTGGTGTAATTATTTTCACTGTTTATTGTTGTTAGCTGGATTTTCGTATTTCAGATTATTTCAGCAAATTGATTCGTTCGACTCCGGCAAACTCAATGGGAATTAGTTGAACCGAGAGCCAAAATGTGGAATAGTTGAGCGAACAACGAACAATTTTGCATACGAACATGTATGTGAAATTCGGTCGAATAATTCTGTTGGTTGATTATGCTAATCAACTGCCGACTGGCAGTAGCACAGAGCAGACAACACAGGGAGGTGACGGGGATGACGGAAACAGTCGGTAGGGGAATGAGAAGTGGGCTGGGCAAGCGGCCGACAAGCCAGAAAATGGTGCAATTATTTGGTCAGCAAATAAACTGTAAGCTGCTTTAAGCATTTGTGGACAGCTCGTAAGTCCTGTCCCAGATGTTGACTTCCATGCGAATCAGCTTTGCCTGACACTCTAGAACAGCACGTAAATAATTGAATTTAATTATGCGTCTCATAGCTCGCAACGATTATTTCATTTTTCTCCCCTAGGCTGTTTTTATTGTGTTTGAATTGTCAGTCGTAAAGCTTCTAAGCCTCCAGTTGGTCATAAATAATTTGATTTTGCACGTTTGTGCGCTGACAAAGTGGCGTATGAGCAATGTTTTTTCTATTAATGCTTTTCCTCATCGCCCGTGATAGTACCTGGCTGTCTAAACATTTGGCTCTGCAACCACGCCCAACATACAATTTACCGCAAGTCTTACACTGTTTGACATTTTTGTGGAAACCTCGGCTCAGCAGAACTTTTCAAATATTTTGTAGTTTCCCTGGTTTTCTCAAAGCCCCAAGCCGCGGCGCCGTCTTGGGCTTTGCCGCAGTCGCAAGCAAAGTTTTCATGTCTGTCTGCATTCTTTACGGCTGGAAAACACGCAGCAAGCAGCGACAATGCACAACTTTTAGAGCAACGGGGTTGTGGTGAAGGGGGCTTCGTGTATCCCTGTCGCTAAATAAGTACAGTTCCAGTTTCGTCTGGCAGTTAGTTCGACAAAGAACGGTTATATGGCAGGAAAAGAATGAAATGAACTAAAAGGACGAATTCTGTTATTGGGTTGTAAACTATTTGTTGCAACTAAGTGCAAAGGGGGCAAAACTTGGCATGGGATTAGCTTAGGCACAATCTGTTTTGTATACATTTTAGCTTTGATAGTAAACAAACATTTTGCATAGAGTTGGTAAAGCTAAAAGCATTTTTATTATTTGTAGAGCATCTCAAGTACAAATGCATTTTCCATGGAATTATTCTTCACAACTTTTTATAGTGTACTTTCTGCTAATTATGCAATCCATAGCGAATGTGTCTGCATTTAAAATAGCTTCACAAGTGTCTTAAAAGAATAATTATTATTTCTTTTGGCTCTTTACTGTGGTGCTTAATTTCTTAAATATTTACTGACTGCACTTAACTCAAAGCTGGCTAAGTGAGCTTAGCATATCTTCTGCGGTTGGAATCCGCGATACGCGTCAGCAAGAAAAGCCATTATCTGTATTTAAAGTCAGCGAGCGTAAACTTAATTTTTTCTGATATGCCAAGCATTTGTTTTAACAACAGCATCAACACCAAATCCCAACAGCTGTCGGGCTGGGGACAGCACTACTTGGTGGGCGTGGATGTGGGCGTGTGCCACGAGAAGTGTGCATGGGAGAATTCATTGCAGTTGGTTGGTTAGTTTGCTTCATGGTCTGCTGCGTATTGCGTTCACTTTGTGTCCCGCCTCGGCGCCTTGTGCAACGCATTAAACTTCTTTTTGTTATTTTGCTGTGGAAAGCTTTTTAAAATAGCGCAGATTTGTGGCTGAAGTGCGAAACTCATGGAATAAATGACGTCACCTCAGCATCAAGAACATAAAGAGAAAGAGAGAGGAGAGGCGATAGTCGACTGAGTGTGTTCAGGGACTTATTCTGTTTGTTCATTCCAGTGCTAAGTTATATTGGGTAGCTACCTCTCGATATTACCGACAATCGACATCATAGAAATCAGTGCAGGTAAACGTGACGTATACGCAAACAGTTTGCACCGCGTTTTCTGCTCATTTCGTATGCTCGAGCGCGCTTTTCAATTATTGAGTCATCAAATTTGATTTCTTTAACATGTCTTTAGCCTTTTTTCAATGTTTTGTGGCATGTTACTTATTTATGTTGTTCGTTATCCTTGCAGCATTTTCGCCCATCGCCATTTGCCAAATGCCTGATGTAATTTCAATCTGACACGTCACACAGGGGACGAGGCACAAATACGCAACAAGGGGCCAAGTTAGACAGACGGCGAAGGGCGCAGGACGTGGGCGGGACAGAAGGCGAATCACGCAAAATTGCTGTAAATGGATGCGAGTTAAAAAGCCAGCAATTTTAAATTGCCGCTGTCGACGTGGGTGCCGTTTTTTTTTTTGGCACAAGTTACTTGACTGCCAACTTTACTGGGCCAGGATGAACAGCCCTCGAATTTTTAGCCGTCATATTTATTTTCGGTTTTATTTTTATTTTCTTTTTTAAGTAGAGTCAAGTTGAGTTGAGTTGAGTCGAAAGCGTGTTGCGCACTTGATGTTTATGTGTCAAGCAGCTGACGGTTTATTTTGTTTTCTTGTTGGCGGGGCTTTAAATAATGAATGCGTTGATTTTGAATCGTATATTAATGCCAGCGCACATACACACCACTACCTGGTAATGAATATTTTAAATGCTTATTTAAAATATTGATTGTTATTTGTGAAATATTTATCCCAAGGATTCAAAACTATTCTGCTAATGGAAATTGTTTTATTTCTGGAACATATACATTTTCTTCTTCCTTTTCATCTCAAGTATGAAATCCCAAACATAACTGTATAGCTCATTTTTGTGCGATAGTGTAGCGTAGGCTGCGGAACAAAATGCCTGCACAGTGACATATGTGGGCATTTGTATTTTTTGCCTTTGTATGCGTCTGTGTGTGTGCCACTGTATGCGTGTTCATGTTGTGTGCATAATAAAATTTGTGTACAGAACATGTGTAGAGAGACGCCTAACGGTGAAAACATTTGGAAACGAGGAAATTGCTTATCTTTACTGTTATCTTTGTTGCTGTGTTTGTTTCTTGCCTGACATTTTCATTGGTGTTTCATTTTTGATAATGCGTCGCGTATGCGTATGACTGATATGGTTTGCATATATATTCATATACATACATATTTGAGTGGGCTAGCAGTGCCTTGGAATGCGTGCGGGGTATGTCTGTGTATGTGTGTGTGTGTAGGCATAATAAAGCATTAAATTTTACATAAATTGCGGGTACAGTTTGACAGCTTCCTGGCAGCAAGAAAAAATGTATTTATGTGCAGGCATTTGTGTTTCCTTTTCAAGGATAAGGGTGGAAAAGACAAATGCTTATATGTTTCGTATGTTGTTATTATACTTCGTAGAAATAAAACTGCACGAAAGGTATAATCAAGTAAAAAACACTCTAAAAAACAAGTAAAAGCTTTTAGTTTATCTTTCATATTAAGATAATATTTCAGAACACTAAGGATATTATAGAAGTAAACAATATGCTATTAGATGCCATACCCGAATAAAGGGTATTTTATACGAGTTGTTTTCTACTCAAATATTTAGGCCTATTTTATGTGATTATTTATGATTGCGACTTGTGTGGCAAACGCCAAGAAATCGCGTTTCATTTGATGATTTCCACTTGTCTTTTTATCGCTAATTTATGTGAGCTTTCGGTTTCATAACCAGAGGTATAAATGTTAATTTTACAGAGTCACGCTAGGAATTGCTATGCCTTTATGAGGTCAAATTATATTTTGCATGGATTTTTATTTATTTGCATTTAAATTATTTCCACAACAAGCTGTGACCCCATCAATGAAAATGGCAAATCAATAAAATATTCCTGTCAATATCATTTGTGTGAAAGTCATAAACGATTTATCAATTACGTACTTACATATGTTTGTGGTAAAAGTAATCATAATTTAATATAAACAATTTGTCTGCCGTAAGTTGATTAAACTTTCTTTGTTTTACAAATTTTTCCCTTTTTAAATGATCAATATGACAAACGAAAATAATGAATGAAAGTCTTTTGATTGAAATTTTGCATTTGACCTTGAGCAATGACAATTCTATCTTTAAGAAATATACAAAAAGCTTTGTTGACAGACAGTCCTTGCCCTTTGCATGTTCGTAAAGTTATTTCATTTAAAGATCTTCGTATCTTTTTAGATTTATATGCATAACTATCTTCGTTTATATATTCATGACACATATTGTATATATACAATGTATTTACAATGTGCATCGCAGAAGCAGTGCAGTTTGTTGGAAGAGAATTTACACTTAAAAAACTTGAAGAATTTTATGAGAACACCCCTAGTAAAAAGTTAGAGAAAGTCATAATAACTTTTTATGGCCTGTACGAAAGAAAATTGCAATTATCTATTTATGAAACTCATGAAGTCTGATGGCAGACTAAAAAACATTGCACTATTAAACGTTATGTCGTTCCATCACTAAAAGAAACATTCAAAGTAATTTATATCAGTGCTAAGAAGCTAAAAACAATTAGATTTGCAGCAACTGAGTGAATCATTCAAGTATAACGCATTTCTTTTGTATAATATTATATCTCATTAGCTTAGTCTCATAATTGGCTCAGCGAGTACATTTTAAATATGTATTTAAGCTCTTAAGTCAAAGAGTTCTGTCTCACCTGATTCAAATGTCTGCGTTTTTCGGACTTCTTCAGCGTTGCGACAGCTAAAAAGGGAGAAAGTAAGACATATATGTAATTAAATAAACTTAAGGTGTAATGAAATTTACAAGCACTCAGGCTTAGTTTACTCCGATGCGTACGTGTGTTCACTTGGTTATTGTATCAGCATAAAGTATCACGCCTACCCTCAGTCCATCTATCTCTTTCGCACGCATTACTTGCTTCTTTATGCAAATATAATAAGTTGTCTGCTTGCTCAGGTAAACATTTGTATATGTGTGCCTGGGCGTGAGTGTGGGCGTGAATGTTGTTTGTAGCAGACTGCGTGCCTGTGGGAAAACTCTACAGACGGCATCAATCATACGTCATGTTGCGCTGCGTTGAAGTGTGGCAAAATGCGGAAACGTTCAGAGCAACACACAAACAGAGCATTACTTGTGTAAGTTGCAAAATTGAAAATTTATCGACTAGAACGCACACACCCACACACACACACGATAAAACTCACAGGCACACAATGGAACCACAGCCTGAACAGCGCTAACAAGAAATTGTCAGCAACAAATTTGCAAACTGCTCGTACTCAGCAGCTGCAGCTGCAACAACGTCAAACCGCCATGTCACCACCGACTGTGCCACACGCTCCCCATAACAAGTTGAGCTGTTGCATGCGCTTCGTCAACGTCACGCTTAGCCGCATTCGAGACATTGTAGGCATACATACAGAGGATATGCATAGAAGCACGCAGCCAGCCATCCGGCCAGCCGACTGAAAGGGGTTTGTCGGATAGGGAGAACTCCGGCGACAAACTGTATAAAACAAAAGCAGTAAAGGAGGCAACTGGCGAGTGCACTTAACTGTTAAATACTCTGCATCCTGAGAATTGCACAGGGACTTCAACTATTGATGTTCGTTTTCCCACCCTGTAAATTTGAAACGAAACTAATGATGGTCAGTAAAAATGGATAAATTTGCTACACTATGTATTCTAAACTTGCCTTGAGCAAAACGTTTTTTAATGCCAAGGGCATAGACATTTCTAGTTCTATTCCACAAGGAGCAAAAGAAGAGCAGCAAGAACTGACGCAATAGCTGACGCATTTAAGATTGCAACAACTGAGGCAACGCTCTCACAAACACAAAAACTGTCAGCTGCCCCTCAACATATTCCATTGTTCGCATTACAAACGCCTCAATAAGCAATCTCTCAATTTACAGTGATTTCCAATGCACTTGTACCTTACTACATTGGCAGGCTGCCAGTTGCAAATGCAATATAAATCAATTATCTTCGATTTATTTATGTCTTGACTTGCTTGACTTAACAATTTGCGTGTTCTGGTTGCTTCCGCCTAGTTGGCATGACTGAATGCCCTTTAATATGATTTAATTACTCAATAATAAATAAAAAATTTAAAGAATCATATGAGATATAACTCATAAAGTTATTTGTCTGAACTTTCTTCAATTTGCTTAGCTCAAATCCAAGTTCAAGTAAAAGAAGTAGCGGAGAATATACTTATCTCCGCAACCGCACAACAGGGAATCATTAGTTTTTTCAAGTTATAAATTTATTATAAATTGCAATTATTCTGTGCAGTTATGCAGCTTACTCGTAAAATTTCTTGGCAATCGGCGTAAATCTCTCACTTCAATATTCATAATTAAGTCTATAGTCGAGCATAAAAGTAGAGACTGCAAAAATGCTGCAATGTGGGTGTAAAGATAAGGGAAAATAAAGAAAAACAAAGAAAACAGCACGAAAATAGAACAAACAAATGCATTTTTCACGCAGCGACGAACTAAGCGAAATGTGAAATGCGCCAGGTTGTGTAACGGAGCCAGGACACGGTGGGGCATAGGGACAACGATAGGAAGATGGACGGATATGGGGATGGAGCAGGGGATAGGGATAATCATGTTCTGTCATCGCGCGAGTGCGGCGTGTCGTCAGTTGCTCGACAGTTTTTAATTGAGTTTACGCTTCGTATGAGACGGCACTGAGACAGTGGTCGCGGTGGCATGCAACATGAGCGTTATGAATGTGGCCAGAACGGCGATGAGTGCCATTCACCCGCCCACTCAGAAAACAACTGGCAACTACAGGCTGAAGTTGCTTATTACACACACAAGCTCACACACACACACACACACACACACACCTCTTGTATGTGAACTCAGCTGAAAGTGACTCGCTTTGCGGTTCTTGCGCTTACGATGCGCATACTCAACACAACGCGACTTAACGTGACTCAACCACGACATTGAAGAAGATAATGATAATGTCTGCTGATGATCATCGACTGATGATGGCAATAATTATGTTGATGTTGACTATTTGTTGCCAGGCTGCTGCATGCCGCAAAGATTTTTAATTAAGTTAATGAAGTGCATCCTGTGGCTTTTGGTCACCGCGCAACCAGAGAACAATCAACTTTCCCACGACGACGACAATTCGATACAGACCATTGAATGGCGCTTTATGGGATCATTGAAAATTGCCGTCGATTTGCAGTTGTCTCATCCCTCAGTTCACTTTCGCTTCGAATTTTTCTATAAAATGCAACAGCTCTGTCGACAACGATGGCCTTAACTAGCTTTCTACGCAGAAATGACGATGCTGTTACGACGTTATTTAGCGCGAGAAATCTAAGTAAGAAATATATAAGCGGGTGTTTCGACAAAGGAAACGCTCAATGCTGCTGAACTTGCTGATGCTGATGTAGCGAAAAATAAACTTAAATATTTATGGCATTGCACAAAAAATTCAATCAAAAACGTGAGAAAAGTTTCTATTGCATATTTATGCGCGCACCGAACAGAGAGCACTGCAGAAAACGCAGGAAAACGAGAAGTTTATTGTTAAAATGCCACTATACGATTACAGAATACACTATTAAGTTGTAAAAATTACAATTTATGTCAATTATTTTCTAAGGAAATTTCTAATTGAAAGCTCAAAAATACATAGTTACTTAATTAAGTTAAGCCTGTATAGCATATTCTATTCTGAATAATGGCTGAGTGAGTTAACAAAGCTGATGGACCCTGATTTAGAGTTTTCTAATGAAGAGTATTGTAAAAGCGCTCTGTATGAAATGTAATGAATATAAAAGTGTGGCGCGTGTCTGCTGAATTGTTCAGGTGGGTGAAGAGGGTGGTGGGGGTTGAGGGCGAGGGGAAGTGTAGGAAATCTTGCACCAAAATGGGTCAGAATGGTTTTCAATTTAGGTAATTTATGAGCGCACATTGTTCGGCTTTGAGGCAGCCGAGTCGACCGGGCTGCACAATAGCCATATTTATTGTCGTTTTATTTGGCCATTTCAACGCAATTTCGTATATAAGAGACAAATGCGGCACAATGCAAAGCCAAGCATTTTTGTAGTATATCTGTGTATGTATTATAAATTCAGTTGTCAACAATGCGCCCGCGTCGCTAAGCCAACAAACAGCTGCGCCAAACCAAAATGCATTTGCAGTGCGATAACCGGAGAAAAGTTTTCACCAAAATAAGATGGCGTCGAGTAGTGGTGAAAATGGCTGCCACAAAATGTGGGAGCTGAAGGCACCAGAATAGTTGAAAGCGGAGTCCAGGGGTTGAAGGACCTCCATGTTGAAGCATACTCAGTTGCCTACAATTGCTGCACTTGACGGGTAACTCATCTGTGCACCACCAGTACCAGCATCAGGACTCGCTCTCGGATCTCTGAAGTCTGCAGGTGTGAAGGCATAAGGACACGAGTTGTCTGCAAAGTTAGTCGCAGGATATCCTACTCGTCAGCAGTTCCTAATTAGCATAAAGTTGGCTCAACTTTTGAGCCATGCGTGAACCATTTACTTGCAGGCACTCTTTGTGGGTGTGGCACTTTCACTCTGTCTCACAATCTCTCTCTCTCTCTCTCTGTCACTCTGTGTGCCGCCTACACTCATACACTCGAATATATTTTAGTTGGAAACAAGGACGTATCCATTCGGTTGGCATGATGGCTTATGCGAACTTGACAGCGTCAGTTTTGTTAGTCTGGTACCATGACGTTGCAATTGTGCAGGTCTTTCTCTTATCTAGCCGTCTCACTCTCATTCTAAGTTTCTCCTTCTCTACAATTTTCCAGTTCTCTTTCTCTCTATCGCTCTTTCATTCAGACTTGTACTCTGCGGCTTCTTCGTCTTGGCGCCGGCAAGCCTTTTGTTCGGCTTTAAGCACGTCTCGCTCATCTCTTTGATAAATATTAGTTTAATTCCTTTTCCAGCTGACAGGCAGAGTACGAAGTAGCATTACCAAGGTCATTTGTCCCCAGCTATTCTTTCTCGTTTTCATTCTACCCAGGACAAAGTTCAACAATAGTTTTGATCAGATAAAATGGAATATTGCAATACCCAAACATTCAAGGGATGACGTATATCGATAATAAAAATAAGAAAATAATGACTAAGTAATTTTACTTGTATAATGTCAATCTACAGGGTATATATAGACATATCATCTATCGTTTGACATAAATATTTTTCCGTAAGTATTCAGTTTTTCCTCCGATAAACTCACTCCTTTCGTTTTCCACTTTACTCAATTTCACTTTACTTTACTGCTTTGGCAACAAAAGCGAATCTCTTTGTCTTTATAATTTTTCTCGCCCATTTAATTTAAGTGGAAAGTGTAAATATTGGTTTTCAATTGCAATTCGAGAACACCAGCGGATGGGAATAGATTAAAATTGAACTAGGAATAGAAATAAGTACTGAACTGTGATATTTATTCCCTAGAAATGACAAAGGGGCTGATTCTTTACTCTCTAAGTATTTCCTAGTAGAATAAAGTAGAGAATCATAGATAGGGGAATCAATCAGGAATTGGCAAACACTATTTTTGCTGACAGACAGTCAAAAGTGACAATTTATTGCTCTCAAAAGGTACACAATCAGTGACAGCTGCCAAACACCGAACCCTCCTTAATGCATACCGTTTCCGTTTTCAGTGTGCACAGGGAAACCCGCCGAGCTGATTCGTCGTTCCATTCACAACACTTACAACGCATTCACAATGCGCAGTGAGACTCACGTTGGTGCTCTGACAAGGTGTCTGACATTTGCCGAAATTAAGAAAATTGACAGACACGTTTCTTGCACTCAATATCCGACAAAAACGCGCACACACACGGACATATTCTGAAAACGAAATATGTGAAAAAAATATGATTTTTTTATGACGCGCGCTTATGACGTTTATATTGAATTTGGATTTATTTCACATTGAAAAATTTTACTGTGCAGTGACACACGGAAGCCAAAGAGTTTTCTTAAAATAACTGAATTTCTAACGAAAAATGCACACAGAAGAGAAACTGAAAATTCTGCGAACGACACTAATTGATTATGAAAGTTAGTGAACATTCTCGGAAGTATGAGATTATTAATTATTAGTAATGTATTTCCAGTAAATACATTAAATAAATTCTAGAATGTTAAAGCTACGTTAGTAACAAGATGATTAAGTTGAAGTACCCCAAGTTCTAGATCAAGTCAAGAAGATGTCAGAGACAATTTTGGGCCCTTGCTCCTTGAGTATACATTTTAATATTGGACGATAGGTCTACCATAATGTGTTTAATCCCTGTTCGTTATGCTGCGTTGACGTTTTCCGCAGTCTTGGGAAGTAGGGCAAATGTATTACATACATTCCATTGACAGGTGCAAATGGGTGCGTAGGGTCACGCAATTTGCTTGATGAAAGTTGGAAAAGTTCATAAAGTTTCCTTCGCGTTTTAGCCATTGTTGATGGGCTGCTGCCCGAAGCTTCTGACCACTTTAGTAATTGTCAGCTGGGGTAAAGTTTTCAACTTGTCATGCAACCCTCGTTGCTATAAATAAACGAAGAGCCGCTTTACGAAGAAACTGAATTGCTGCGTTCCGGGTTCGTTATTTATTAATTAAAAGGAATTCCACAGAGAAAGTAATCTATAAATAAAGCCAGCCGTCTCGCAATGCCTGTTCATATTTTCGTATATTTTATTAATTTAAATGTTGGATGCACTTTCAGTGCTCAACTGCGTATTGAACCTGCTTGCGTTCCATCCTTTCATGCTTTCTGAATTCCATCGCAAAGCAAAGTACTTAAAAAGCTGCGGACAATGGGTGCACTTGGCGTGGCTGTAGCATTTAAATGCAAACAACGTTGAAAGTTTGCTAGCGGGTTAATCGTCTGACTAGAATTGCAGCCAAAAGGGTCTGCTGCAAACAGGCACCTGTTGCAGAGTTGCAGAAACCCCCGCCTGTTGCACGCTGCTGATTGTTTCACCTGGCAAAGGCTGAGGAAAAACTGAAGTGAAATTTGCTTTCCAGGAGCCCAAGAAATGCTAAAATGCGTTACAGAGTAAAAGGACCGCAAAAAAGTTGGGTGTTGAGTAAATCTAGATTAGCTTTCCTTCTCTGAAATTCAAGTGCAAATTAGCCGAATGCCTGGCTTTGGTTAACTTAATGGAATTCTTTCAGTGCCATTAGCTTAACATCTCTATTTCCATGACAGTTTAATTGAAGCTCAATGAGGTGCATATCCCTGAAGGCAGGCGGCAATTTGGTAAACCTCTTATCAACTTTTGAATAACCTTTTTCTGCTACTATTTGCAAACTTGTCAGCAAAAGACTCTACAGCAAGAGAGGAAGTTCATAAAAAAGAAAGTGGTTCTTCCGCCTTTTGGGTACGGGAATTTAATTAAAAAGTTTTTGCGTTCCACCGACAGCAACAGCAACGCGCAGGCAACAGTAGCAAAATAGCAACCACAACAGTAGCTCCACGGCAACAGCAACAACAACATGAACATGAGCTCGGGCAGGAATCTTTGTATCTACGCGCTGTGGAAGCTTGTGCGCCTACATTGCCGTCGTGTTTCTGAATACAACTTTGTGGCAACAACGGCAACAACAACAACAACAAAGACATGAACTTGCTACAGTTGCTCCTTCTAGATCTGCCTCATTTTAGTGGCATGTAAATTTTGTGATGCCAGCTCAAGAATGCCATGGCGTAATCGCAGCTCTGCCCAAATCCGTAACGAACGAATGACGTTGCAATTTATGAAAGTTTTACGACAAGCACTTGAAAAATTGCACATTGTTGCCAGAGAGGCCAGACACGCGGCTAGAGAGCTGTGCGGGCCTTAAGAAATTTACAGTGCACACTGAATTTTGTATGCGTATACGCCACGTTGGCTCGTCAAAGCTTCTTAGAAGTGCTGCCCGCAAATCCATTGACAATCGAGCCACAATAAAGGTTAATAGCTGCGCTGAGAGCTTGAGCAGCGACGAGCTCTCGAAATGGCAACAGTGGCAGCCATCCGCAAGACAGGGGCGCAACCACAGTCAAGCGGGGTTGGTATACCAAAATTACAATGCTGCGTAAATAGTGAAAAGCCAAATTAAACGTTAGTTGGCAGCGCTGAACACACTTGACCACATCCCACTGAGCGCGCTCGTCCAATTCTGTTAGGACAAGTGTTTCTATTCAAGTGCCAATTAGTCGAGGTTTCACTCGGCTGCATTTTGTTTTACATCAAGTGAGCTAACTTCCATCCGGCACTCAGACTAACTCAATGCTCGACTAATTTGTAGCCTCGACGAGGAGTAGTAAAGAGGGTTGGCTTATCTTGGCCAAACAATAAAAGCATGAATTCTCGGTTCACTTAATCCTTGGTCAAAGTTGCAATCCCTGCACTTATTTTCTCTAGTCGATTCACTCACACAATTTCCGTCTTCCATAACGTAAACCGCAACTAGCTGCATTTGCATTTGCATCTGCACCTGATGGCCTGGCTAATTAGCTCGCCCGGTTTCGGTTTGAGCCAAGAGTTTGGGGCGTGGCGTGAGTTGTGCAAGTAGCAAAGCTTATCAATTGAAACACCTCACCATAGGGGTTTGTTTGGCTTGAAATTCTATTTACTTAGAGCGCTTCCCGGCAGGTAACGTGTCTCTAATGACCTAACGAACACTGTGCAACATGCAACATGATGCAAGAACGCTTGGCTTTCTATGTAAATTATATATGCAAGTGCTGCCACTAGAGCGTTGTTGAAAGCACACAAATACAAAACCATTTGCCGTATATATCTCTCATACAGTTCGGGCGATTAAACCCTCAACCCCTTATTCACTTACAGACACTCTCAATCCACACACACTCTCACACACACACACACACATGTGTTGTCTGTCTGTCATTTGACATTAGCACAAATTATGTCACGTAGCAAGTTGGGCAGAAACTTTTAAAGGGCTTAAGTTCTATCGCATTTCTGCACTTGGGTGAAAAGTTCCGCTACGTTCAGATGAGTTTTTGCTGCGGTTCTGTTTGGTTTTGTCGATCGAGCGAATGAAAAAAAGTTGCGACTGTCAATATAGACACACACTTTACGCTGTGACTGCTCTGCTACTCGCCTTGTTGCCGTTGCTGTTGTTGTTTCTGCTGTTGGGCAAACAAAAAAGCACTCATGAGGCAAGTGGGGCTGCCTTCCATGCAAGTGGCAGCGAATCGCCAATCAACATCAACATCGTCGTCAAAATGCGTCGCCAATGGCAATGGCGACTATAACCGCAGCCATCACAAATGCCATTAGAGAGGCAGTCAAGCCGGGCCATCAGCTACTGCCAGCCACCAACAACAACAGCACTGGAAGCAGCAGCATCAGCAGCAACTACAGCAACAATGTCCTGGCACACTAGTGAGAGAGGCCCTCGCGGCTGCTGCCCTATGCCATGGGGCGTACGACTAACGCGTAGTAAATTGAGATTTCTATTTATTGTCAGCGACTTTAGTGATGCGAGGGCCGCAGCAACAGCTCGCCAGCACGCTCGGCATTTGCCGGCTCGCCAGTTCGTCTGAAGCCCGTTCAGTTGAGTGCGAGTGCAGGATGCGGTGCTAAAGTGGGGAATACGTGACTAACTCGACGTGGTTTGTCAATTTCACAATGTCACTAGAGCATTTTTAATGGACTTTTAAGTTTGCTTTCATTGTTATTTGTTTGCATATGGGTGCTTGGCTTTATTTCTGCTCGTCGCCACATTTTTTCCATTCCCATTTACCATATATACAAATATGTGTTATATGGATACGAGATTGTACTCTGCAAGGGTATATGCACTGTGCAATACAGATGATTAATAGCCCAGACTGTAATCCGATGCAGAAATAAAAATATGCGTGGGTTATTTAATAAGTAATTTCTTCTCGTTTATTATTTTCACATTCAGGTATTTAAGTTCAGTTCACTACCGACGTCATCTTTGCGAGAGTGTGCCAAGTTCGGTGCTCTAAAAATAGTTTTTGTAGTTTCTTTGTTTAGTATTTGGTTTATTTAAGCAGCATTTTCGTTCCAAGTTCTATGCGCCAAGTGCTCGCCAAATAATATTAACAATAGTTGCACTTAGCACAAGTTCTTCCTCGGATTTGATTGTTTTCTGTGTGTCGAATTTGCTTTTCTATTATTATAATATTTGATCAAAAACGAAAACTTTCCCGACCTTCTTCTAACTCTCTGTTCTCCAAGCCATCGCCCCAAGTGTGTTCTTAGGCAAGTGTCAATCACAAGTAAAGTCCCTAGAGAATGCGCTGTCAGTTGGCCGATAACAATAAATTGGTTCGCCTTTTGTATGTGTCCCTGTTGTGGTGTGTGTGTGTTCGCAGTGGTTTGTTTGGGTGCTTTTAGGGGCCTATTATGGAAATTAAATTGATATTTAAGTGACACGGATAAATTTCAGGCCGCAACAACAATGCTGACGACAAATTTTTTAGCCGCAATTCTATTGAAAATTTTATGAGCTCAAAGGCTGCTTAGCTGCTTTATGAAGCGGCGCAAATGTTTTACCAGCCAGGAGAGCTAGCCTGAGCTGAGGTTGCATTGTTGTGGCCGCTCCTAGAAGTATGCTACATAATATAATGAGGTGTCTAGCAGAGAATTGCGTACTGCGCTGTGTCTGTGTATGTGTGTGGGTGTTAGTGTGTGTGCGTGTGTTGGTTAGTGTGGGTGTCTTGGTCAGTTAATGCTTGCGGCTTAACCGGGCGCTGGTATTTGACCTTTTGGCTTTAGGGCTTGCCAGTTCGTTGTTCGTTGTTTGGTGTTGTGTTTTGTTTTGGCTAAAAGGTTTAATTAATATGCAAATGATTGTGTGCACGGCAAGCGAGGCAAGCTGTTAAGCAGGAAGCGGGTTGCGTTTGCTTTTTGACTGTTTAATTAAGACGCCTTATGGCTAACTAAACTAAGTACACCAACACGTATGCGTGATGTCGAGAAACTAAAATGCTTGACCAGATGGCCAAAACCAGTTTAAACTTTAGCAAATTGTGCAAATTTAAAATATTTATTAAATATTTAACTTTGCTCTTTGTCGCCTTCTGCACGGAGTCAGTGGTTGTGGTTGTGTGCGGGCAACCTGCTAAACTTGTGTGGTCAGCAGAGATGCCAAAAGACTTTTCCATACTTCCATATTCATTTTCAGCTTTTTCTCGCTCGTTCGACTGCAGGCCAAATGCCACAAGTGGACTGGTGGGCTGACAGGCGGACAGACAAACTGACAGACAGACGTACAGACACAGAGACTCGACGAGAGCAGAAGCAAATTATAAAATGGCTGACGGTCGGGTAGCGGAGTCGCCTTTTGCCTTTCTTGTTTACTGGTAGTGCTGCAAACGTATGCATATAAATATTTATTGAGTTACGTTTCAGCACCGCACGTTCGTTTACGTTCTCCTTCTAAATCTCGCATATTCTCATATCTCTCTCTTTTTGCACACTTATTCAACCTCAATCTTTCGGCTTCTCTGGTGATTACATACGATTGGCAGGGAGAAGTGGACAGTTTATAAATGTTGGAGATGGTAAAGCTCTTTGCGAAAGTAAAAGGTGAAAAGTGGCACGGCGCATTGGCAGCCATTTGCAATACGCATTGCAAGTACATTTCCGGTTTTCGGAAATGCATTTCCGTTTCCGCCGGCGCTGACAAAGTTTTGCAATGGCAAACTCGGGTGCAAACAAATTTCAGTTCGACTAAAATGCCAAAGTGACACGCCCAAGCTACACACACATACACACCACCAATACTGACACACACAACTACATTATCTGTCCACGTCAAATTCATTTATTGGCCATTCAACCAATTTGGTTACACAATTTTGATGCAATTTATTGCATTGCATGGCTCAGTTGGTTGTCCACTTGGAAACTGATTGGATTTCATTTGATTTGATTTTCATTATCATATTCATGCTGATTGATTATAAAATGCCTAATAGACAATCGCGTTATTCTTTGCAGAATAATAAAAATGGCTACGTACATAAATCAACTTTAATGCAATGCATGTACAATTCCAGCTTACAGTTTCGCAATGGTAGGAAGACAATGAAATGGCCAAATGGCCTCCCGCAGCTGCAGCTGCCTTTCGCTTTGTTTTCCACCGACCACGCCCTTCACTTGCCATCTAGCGCCACTACTGTAGTGTGACGTAGGACAAAGCAGCCGCAATAAAACCGTGCGCCGGCCTCGTCCTGCATTGTCCTTTGATTGCGCCGTGTTTGTCATATCATATTTCACACTCAGCACGTGTGCACAGCAAAAAATGTCTCGCCTGATTGCCTCACTTTTATTTCTTTTTTTGTCTTCTTTGGTCTTTTTATTGTCTTTTGTGTGTGTATTTGTCTCTCTGTGAGTTTATGTGGGTGTGTTATGTTTCGCCATGCTACGCTTTTCGGCACTGCATTTATATTTTTGTCAGCACGTTGAAAATTCCAGCCTGGCTCCACAGCTGATACCGTTGCCTGAGTCCTTTCAAGGCTATTAATGACAGTTCCCAATGGAGATATTGCACCTGAAGTGCTGAGAGTTCTGTCGCTGGATTTACATTCGCTTTTGGCAGCCATAAAAAATGGCTTTAAGACTTGTGAACAAATTATTTCATAAGAAATTTACCAAAGCGCTCGGTTTAACAATGGCTTAAGAGGAATTTGAAGATTCAATGCATCACACAGAAGCTTTTGTTTTATTGAGCACAATTAAGTGTCCGCCGGAAATAAAGTAAATAATTCTTGCCAGAAAAGTAATTTGCAAAGTTATGTATATAAAATACTTTATACACTTGCAGAAAGTCCCCCCCCTTATTCTGTTCGCAGGCCAAGGTATTGCCATCTCTGTCTCTTGACCTGATTCGGTAATCCACATACGACCACATGAGTTTGGGCAGCTGTGATTGTTAGGCAACCGCAGTGCGATGCACCTGCTGTCTCTGCCAGGTGCAAAACTTGGCCCCGAACTAATCTAAATTTGGAGCAGAGGCTTTAAGTAGGGAATAAGAGGGACAAGAGTGTGAGAGGGGAAGATTTTTAGAGAACATAATAAATATTTATTAGGTGCGCTGCTGTTGCCAGAAATTTAATTTGTTTTCATTATGGCAGACAAAGCGTTTAGGCCAAACAAGCAAATATATGCTCAAAACATTTCTTCTGCATTCTGCTTTATTCATCTGATGCGTCTTGAGCATAAGCGAAAATGTGCCTAAAATTAAAAAGGGTGTCGTCTCTGGGGTAAGCAACCATCGTCCCCACCACCGTCTTCGTCGCCGTTACCAAAACATTTCGCTGGCTTAATTGCGCACAAGCCAAGCAGATAAAACGGCACACAGAAAAAAAAAACCGTCCCCCTAATGTAAAAAGTTTTGCTCTCCGACGAGCTTGAAAAGCGCGTTGAGCGCGAAAATCGTTAGTAAAGCGAAAGCGAAACAACAAAATTTAAGTAAATATGCGTCACAGCGCAGACAAAGTAGGAACACAAACAAAAGCCCGACCAGAGTCCGGGAGTGAGCTCCAGGGATGGCAGTAAACAAAATCACAATTAACTGAAAATGCAAAAAGGGAAGAGCTTGAAGTGCTCATTTCTGGAGGTATAGCGACTAGTAGATACTCTATAATAAGGATTTCAGATGGAAGTAAAGATTTAGTTTCTGTGAGAATCATTCTTCGTTATACACTTTTCTTAATTCATGCTCAACAAATATATATATGTAAAGTAATATATATCTAGTCATTTTATTCCCTTTTCTGTCATACAACGTGCATGAGCTGTGCAGCATCTTTTGGCAACTGATATCTCATTTACAATGGGTTAAAAGGGCACTTGGCAGCTCCCGCGTATGGAAACAAAGGACGTCAAGGATATGCTGCAGTCAGTTTGAAGGTGTTAAAAATAAATTCGCATGGTTGGGGGCATGACAGTGAAGAGGGCAACTACGTGTGCGACACATAAAATATTTTAATTGCTAACCCTTTGGCTTGTGCCAGATATAAGAAGTGGACAGCACTTTAAGCAAGAACTTTAATTCTCATTGGTAAAAACTCGATGTTACAATTCTATTTTATACAATTTAAAAAACTTTTCTAATAGAAGAGGTGCCAAAATTTATTGTAGCAAAACTTAAGTTAACTAAGTCTAGTTGCGGAACTTCACAATTTCAATTGCCCTAGCTTCGAGTGAGTCAATCTTGACTTCTTCTTTTCATTCTTCCGCATTCATTTAAAGATTATAGCGTTGGCGACATTTCTTCAAAGCATCATTGAAGCACTGGCAAACGCTTAGATCGCTATTCTCCTCGGTGCACTTGAGAAATTGTCGTATTTCCAGGGCACAGGGTCCATTCTCGTCCAGTTCAGTGCATTGTTTCTCTCCCACTGGTTGTGCTGCTGCTGGCTGCTGGGGTGCTGGTTCACTGCCTCCTCTGCCACCGCCACTAAATGCTCCAGTTATGCCGGCACCTACAGCATGACCCACAGCCGAGCCAACAGCAACGCCTGCAGCTGTTGCCGCCATGTCCTTCATTACATCGCTAGTCGTGCGACCTGTACTAGCGGCTGGAGCTGGCTCTGGCACTGTGGCTGGTTTGGTTTCTTGCTTGGGCTGCACAGCGGGCAAGTTGCTGCTGCTGCTGTGCTTGCGCTGCACCGACGCGGCACTTCGGGCTGCACTGCTGCTGTTCCTGGTGTTGGCACGGGGGCCTGGGGCCTGGGCGAAGGGCTGCCTGAACGCTGGCGCGGCATTTTGTTTGAGAATCGGAAATTGTTAATACAACGAATAAGCAAAAGCAATTACTGATTGAGTTTATAATTCTGGAGCATAATTTAGAATGTGAAGGGGAATTAGTTCAGCTTTAACTGAAATAATTTTAAAGTCAAGGGCTGCTAAGTGAGTGTATTGCATTTTAAATGCACACACACACGAGTATGTGGGGAGAATGCATTTCCCCCAGGAGCCAACTAGTGAATGCATTTGGCCTTTGTCGGCTTTTTTAGCTGGCGACTAATTTATATAACATTGGCAGGGCACCAGTTGCCCTCAAAACTCAAAGCAGTTAATTGGCAATGTGCACGCTCGAGACGCCACCTGGCGGCAACCGGCAGCAACTGCAGTGAACTCATAGTTTTATTTCATTTTTAGCACTAATTATGAGTACAAAATAAACATCGTTGAAAAAATGAAAGCGGTCAACAAAATGGAATCCCCATATTTTTTCATATGTTTATCGGGTATAAAAAACACAACCACCCCTTGGTTTATGCCCTCGTAAGTTGGCAATAGTTTCAAGAAAATTAAGCTTATTTGTAACTTAATCGAAAATGCTTTAGCTGATTTTAAAATTCTTCTGTTTAATTTGCAAAAGCCTGTGGAAATGCTACCCTATCCTTTAAGGGGGAGAAAGTTTGAGAGTTTTCTAATTTGTTCGGGGAAATTTAACCGTACACTTAAGTGCAGCGGAAACGCTTTAATTACTCTAGCACATGCGAGTGCTGCCAGCTAGAAGTGTTTTTACCTGTTCGCTATGCGTTTTTCTTTTTGCTTTTGGAAGAAATGAAAATACATGGGAGAAATTAGCCAAATTTCAGCCAAAAATACAAACTACTAATTCAAATTAGACGAACGTACCAAGCACCACATACAGAACAGCAGCAGTTACGTATGAGCTAACGTGGCAAACAGAATATTTCATTAAATTATTTCCAACCGCAAACAGGCGCTGCAAATGCCGCTTGATTGATGGTCTGCACGTCGCTCCCCGCAACCCCTCTGGCAGCCACCGAACCAGATGACATAGAAGATCTGGCTGCGAGACGGCCACTTGATGAGGCCATGTTAATCAGCGGCATGCGAACACAATTTTCACTCACTGTTCTATGAATATTTAAGTCAATTATACTTTGTGCGCGCAAAATTTCAAGCTTTTGTTGCTGCTGTCCACCACGAATGGTTGTGACAGCAACTGTTGCTGCCGTTACTCTTACTGCTGCTGCTGCTGCGCCTCACTTGATGTTGCTGCTAGGGATAGAAACGATAACCATCTGCGGCTCAAATGCTAATTTCATTTTGTTTATTGTTTTGGTTACAATTTAATTTGCCTGTCTGTGGCGTTGAAATGTTTATAAATCAATCAACATCAATAACGCGGTGAAACCTTTTTTGAAATGCCGGCATCGACCCAAGATGGATAGACTTCAGCACTAGCGCTGATCCCTGAAGTATATTGGCCAAGAAGTGCTCGTTTAAAGTGCTTTTCATGGGCTCACGCGGCGTATGATGTATGCAGAGGAATGCTTTGTTGTTTCTGTTGAGGCACTAACAAATCGTTGAATGTATCCGAGTATATAAACAACGGCCTATACGGAATTATATTTATTTGTTGAAATGCTTTTCATTTTCTCTTCATCATATTGTTTTATTTTCGAACAAATAAAATCTTTATGAAGTATTTAATACTGCAGACCATCTAATGGCAGCCACTTTATAGCTTAAGGTTACTTAAAAAAGTTTAAATTGCCCGTTTTAAATAATTTGTACACTTCTGCAGCCTGCATATCAGCATAACTGCTGTTGTGGCTAACAGTGCGGATGATTAATTTTAAAGAGCGTTTGGTAATGTGTTGTACAAGACTCATTACACGTATGCACACTCGTTTGTAATTGAATAATGTGCTGATTATACCCGCCTTGACTAGCTACCAATTCCCAGGATAGTCCAGCTCCAGCTCGGGTCCGTGTCTATGTCAGAGCATTATGCATTATTTAATTTCTCAATTACATGCGCAATTGCAAATATGTTTAGAATGCGGCGGTAAACGCAATTAGATTCACATTGGGGCCCCGCGAAAACGAAGTCTCTTTCTCTCTCTTCATAACCAATGCATGCAAAGTCTGCCATCACCTGAATGCCAAAGAATGGGCCACATTTCGAATGCGGTAAATTACAGTTAACGATTTTGTAGCACAGCAATTTGCCTTATCTACAGATTTCTATCTATGGTTTTTGTAAATGGTGGCGTCGGCGTTTGCATCGGTTTGTTTTGCATGCCATTCTGGCACCTACGTACAACCTTCCGTGGCACTTCAGCAACCGGCAACCCTTGCCACTCCGCCACCTTAAGCACTCTGCCACCTAAGCTAGCCATGGTCATTGGCCAAAGCCATTGTGGTAAGTACATACGTCTCTAGCTCTATGGTTCGTGTATGACTGCGTGTCTGTGTGTGAAAGCGTGTGTCTGTGTGTCTGTGTGTGTTTATTGTGGCCTCACACAAATGTTGCAGCGCCATAAAGGTGTTGAAATAACTGCTGCACAGTTCTTTTCTACCCTTCCCCAGGGGCATGTTTGTTCACTTAAGAAACGAGTCGAGTATTATCGATGAAAAATAATAATTTGCCAAAGCAGCATCTGCTATAAAAACAAAGTAGTTCCTGGTCAGGAATATTATTATTAGCGCGGTTTATATTAGTTCTAATTACACCATTGTTTGTCGCGTACTAAATATATAGTTCTTAATGCGTGGCATAGAGTATTATGACTTCTATTTGCACTGCTTTTTCCTGCGCCTTTTTGCCTTTGCCTTTGCCTTTGCCATTGCGTTGCCGTGCGCCTCGATTGTTATGGCCTTTTATGGCGATTGTGTTGTGGGTGCAATGCAAATTGCTAGCACATAATTATGTCGCTGGCACGAGCACTATACAAGGATAATAGAATACAAGTGGGATTACAATAACATGCCTGCTACCTGCTGTTGGTACAATGTACTATGCAGAATAAACGCGCGGGCTCGTAGTACGTGTATTTAGCACGTGGCAGTTGGACAAGCAAAGTTTCGCTTTGATTTGGCTTTGCTGTGTCCTAAAGCCTCGACCATGGACGGTGCTCGAAAGTTTTGCCTGTCTAATTAGCAAACTGCCACCCGAACAACTAATTTATATAGAATACACTTTATCATGGCCATAAAGTACGATAGGAAAAAACTTTTAATTTGCTAACACCATGACAAAACACGCAACCGACAAGCTGAAGGCGAGTCAAAATCTGTCCAGGCAAGATATAAAAAAATAAAACACACAAAACATGTAAAGAGTAAAATTTGGATTTGTCAACTAGATAAAACAACTGAAAAAGTTGACGTTCTTTATTCAATTCCCACTATTTGTCATTAAAATTGAAATATCTTTTTAAGGAACTTTAAAAATTTTCCTCCTTCAGATTTTCTGTATAGAAAATTTTTCTGTAATTTATAGTTTTTCAGCGTAGAATATTTATTTTTTTGTTCAAAAGTTTTTACTGTGCGAAAGCGCGTTGGCAAAGCGAGTGCAGCAAAAAGTTCCACAACGAGAGTGTCCATTGTCCGTCCGGGTCGCAGGTGGTAATTTCATTTGCCGTGTCGAGCTTTCATCAAGTGACAGGGAACGTTGTTGTTGTTGCAGCTGTTTTTTTCTGTTTCACTGTTACTCTCTCTTCTGCTATTCTTTGCCCCCAAGCTATTCTTTCCTGATTCTGTAACTGCAGCTACTGTTCTCGCTGGTGCTGCTGGTGCTGCTGCATCGACTGTAGCAGCCAGTTGCCTTGACTAATGATCGCGTGCCAATGCGATGGCAAACTGCCATTTCGACAATCAGCGTGGAATGTCGCAAGGGGAGCTGCAGAGTTAACTGAAGCGAGTAAGTTACGGTCCTGGGCAAATGCAAACAAATGAAATTGGGGATTTCAGGGGCCGGCATAAAAAATGAACTTCTAGCAAGACGCGCCGAGCAAGGCGAGCCATTTTTTAAGCTCTACACTGGCCACGTCAGATTTGGCCGTAACCATTAAAACGGCGTCTTAATTATATTTACATTTTTTGCATATTACGTTAGAGGTGGTCATAGGGAGAGGTGGGGGGAGATAACGTCTTAAAGGCGGCTGTTGCTGCTGCTGCTGCTGCTCTAAGCTGCAAATTAATGACTGCATTTTCGAGCGAGGCGAGAAAAGGATGCAGGCAACCGGAGAGAGCCTCTTTGTTTGTGCTTCACTTTCTCATTTTGCGTAACTTTGTAATGTGCAGATTAAATTTTTGCGCTGAGTTTGCTACTTACTTTTCTTTGGCGTCTTCAGCGTCTTCTTCGGCTTCTTCGTGCTTTTTCGTGCATCGTGCACAAAAGTTTTGCGTCGCTTTTTTAGCCAGATTCTTGTGCAAATTGCGTGTGCTTAAGAAGCCTGTTCAGAAGTTTTAAATGAATATAAATCATGCACACTCTCGACTCTCCCGCAGCACAGACAAGACCTCCCAGTGGACTAGGCATAGACAGGCTCACTATGTATTCCCAGTTGGGATCCACATTCAAGTATATTGCTCACTGAACCAGTGCAAATTTATGTTGCCTCAGCACTCTATAAATCAGAGTTCACAGACACTTGAGCTGCGTATTTTGTTTCCAGTTAAATTAGCGAGGCGCGACAGCGGCTAAGCTATCACCTTTCCTTAACTGTGATATATAGACGAGGTCAAGGTGAGAGTGTTAAGAGTCACAGGTGTTTGTTGAATCAAACTCATGACGAAGATTATCACCCATATCTCTCTGAACTACATTCAGTAAATCATTTATAATAGGCTTATTGAACCGAACCTCAAAACAAAAGCTTAAGTTAATCTGCGGAATATGTATTTATAAAATAAACGGAAGAGATTTGCTATAATATATTGTTCGCATTAAACGCATAAACCAAATACACGCATAATTATAATTAAATTACAAACGTGCGTTTGTCCTTGCGGTTAGTTCTGTGCAATCAGTGCGTATACTTAATGTACAACAATCGAAATGCGATTATAAATTGGGCAGAAAATTGCATTTGATTAGGATTGTTTAATAATGGTTTTAAGCTTATCAATTTTGGTGAACGATAATTACATTCCTGCTCAAAATAACATCAAAATTCGTAACATTTAACAGTTTGCCCCGAGGCACACACAGTGCTCCTTATAAATTTGTGTACGTGCATGTCTGCATAACCTTAACCAGTTGCCACCTTTTAGCCCCACCACGCCCCTTTCTAATGTCAAGACATGCAAATAACGTGGTAAACTGCTGCTGCTTTTGCTCCTGCTACCTGTAAATTCAATTTGAGTTATTGTATTTAGCCTTCAATGTGGCCCGGGCGCAAAGTAAAATAAATATTTTAAAGCTAAGCACACATGCACCCACACACACACAAGCATATGTGAAGGCCCACACACACACTCTGGTAGTTTTGCCGATGATTGATATGCCATCGCTGGATGCGACACAAAGGTGGTCGGGGGCGGATCTGCAGGTGCCAGTGCGGGTGTTGGCGGCATTGTCAAAGTTTGCACATGCCTTTGCCTTTGCATTGCTTCTTTGCCCCGCCCCCGACCCCGCCCCGCCCACTCGCCTCGCATATTTTGCACGCACAGCCAAACACAAACATCGAGTGTCAAAGTTTTTTGTGTGCGCTTAGCGCATTTGATGAATTGTTAAAAGCAAATCGCGCATATGTGTAAACATTTTGGACTATGCCGCGTCGCAAGCGCGGCAGCTGTCGCTGATGATGCCTGACGCGTTGCCTATTGGCAAACAGGTAGAACAAACGTGAGACGCGGGCCAACGAAGCGGAAATTCTCTTGTTAACTGGAATTACGATTCATTTAATGTTCTGATACCTTAAACCTAGCACAACAAATTGTCATCTGCACGGAAACCAACACAAGATACTCTACTAGGAAAAAAAAAACATATTTAAACGGATTAAAGACACTTTAAGACTTCTAAACTGGCAATTACTTAGGGGGAATCTAGTTGGAACGGAAGATCAAATCTCTGATAAATTACCCAATGAATAACATGTTCTTCCTTATGCTGGCACATAACATTCTATACCCAAAGACAACAACAATACGCAGATAACCCGCCATTAGTAGAGTATAAGAGATGTGTGTGCGTGAGGCACACTTGAGGCTTCGGCAGGCAGCGTTTTTGCAAGCTCTTCACTTTTAATCTGTCTTGAGACGAGCGCAGCAGCCACACACACTCGCACACACACACACACACTTGTAGGCATATGGCTGCTGTCAGCATGTTGGGGAGCTCCTGACGACTAATCCCTGCTACGGAAGCCACATTTTGAGTATGGCACACAGTCAGTCACTCACTCACACACTCACACATGCATTCGTACTCGCAGATAAGTATATGCTTATTTACTCCCACATGTACACACATACACACACACACACGCGCTCATCACATCCAATCATCAATCACATGCTTTGGTGATTCATTGATAAGCCCGTTCTACTCGTTCCGCATCGAGTCTGCAGTCGAGTCTGTGGGCGTGGCAATCATGTTAATAATGCCGACCATTTGGCCAAGCCGATTCAGGCACTGGGGCAGGCCTGAATCGGTTTAAAGGTATTTGCCTTTAAAGCAACTTCTAAATGGAAAGCGAGTGAGGCAAAAGCACGCAATATTGCCCGCTAAGTAAATACGTTTGTGCAAATCATTTCGTTTATTTAAAATTTTTTGGAAAATCAATTTACAATTTTTTTGGCTGCTGTTGTTTATTTTTGATGTGGTTATCCGGGCAGCAGGCAACGCGCCATGTAAACAAATGAAAGTTTTACGTGGCTGCCATCGGCAGATGCGAGAATACCATATATATTGCGCTCCCCCTCCCCTCCCCTCTCTATTGCTCTCTTTCTCTCTCTCTTTCGCTGCTCCGCACTACGTGTCTACCTCTAGCTCGCTCTCTATCGCATTTCACGTGTGAGTAAAAAGTGCAAAAGTTTTTACATAAAAGCGCTGATATTTGGACTTCTCTTTTTATTGTTGTTGTGGTTGTTGTTGTTATAGTTCTTGTTGTAGTTGTTGTTCTGTTTGTTGTTGTTGTTGTTGTAGTTGTTGTATTTGCTGTTCTTGCTGGCGCCGCCAAGAACATGCGCCATTAATGTCAAAAGTGTAATTGTTTTTCAATCGCTTTGATAGCGTGCAAAAAGTGTCGCACGCACACGCACGGACGTGTGGCACACACACGCACACACACACACACGTACTGACGTTCACACATTGGCAAATTTCACAAATTTATTTCGAGTGTGCATTGAAATCACTCGAAATTGTCGAGTACTTTGAAAATGACCCAAAAAAACAAATGAGGTTTTGGCTTCGTGCGGCATTAAAATGAAAAAGTCGTCTACTTATGCGATTAATACGCACACAAAGGAAATGCCGATAAAATTGATTCTCAAATGCCACAAAGGTGGCGAAAATGATGTCAGACTGAGGAGACACTTCAGCCTGAATTCTCGAAAGATCTGAGCGCACAGACTGTGGCAAAGCCAGAACGATAGAAAGATATGAATGGTTTCTTCACTCCCTTATCAATCATGAATCAAAACAAACTACCACCCCGAATCTAGTATTGTGTTCTAGCCTATCAATCGATAGTAAGACTAGCGATAAGCCTAATGCCCGAGATTAAAACGATGAAGTCATAGAATCACTTGACTCATAATCTACTCAGAAAGAAACATAAAGAGCAATTAAATTATGGATTTCCAGTCACTTGATATGGTCTACCCTGACCACTTTCGGAGATATATTGAATTTCCCACTGTAATCTCGGCAATTAAATGATAGCAACTCAAAGGTCAACATGAAATTTCATTCTCTTGATCGCTTTCCCAAAGATATCTTGTTTTCCTTTACGCTTCCAGCGATTTTCACTTCTTCACAAACCGTAAAAGAGAAGCAGCATTGTATAATGTACTTAAGAGGCAATTTCTTCCCTGAAATGCGATATCCGTCGAATGCTTGCGCTGGCAGCTTTGCCCTGCTGGCCTTTCCTACTGACCATTCAGTTTCAGTCAGTGTCATTCTTTGGTCTTTGTAATGCATTATCTCTCAGTTGACTCCCCCCCACCCCTTACCAGCATTTGCATACACACAACACATTTCTGTGTGTGTGTGTGTGTGACAGTCATATAGATATTTAAACAGCCTCGCGCTTGGTTTTAATAAGCAGTCAGTCACAGCAGCAGGCGGACAGCAAGCGAAGCAGTCACGGTTGAAGATCATTTGAAAACGTGCCAGAAGCACCACATTGTAAGATTTGATAAAAAGCAGCGAGAGAGGAGAAGGACGAAGAGACCTCAAGCGGGAACAAGCAGCAAAAGCAAAGGCAATAACAGCACAAAAAAAGAAGAGACCAAAACTGAAGTCCAAGCGAGCGAGGCAAGGCAACTTCTGAAGGTTATAAAATAATAATGAAGTCAATTTCAATGACGCTACGACTGCTGCCCCTTTGTTGATATTTGTTGTAAAAGTTATGTTGTTATTGCTATTAGAGTTGTTGTTATTGTGTGTGGCCTCCTCTGTTGTTGTTGTTGTCGCTGTCGCTGTGGACAGAAAAGGGCAGAAACAACAGCAACAAAATAAACAAAAGCCGCGCATCACGTCATTTCCTGCAGCCATTTTATGTTTTGCCTTTGATTTTCTTGTTCTCCTTCTACGTCTCCATCTCCATCTTCTTCTGATTCTGCCTTCTGCCTTCTGTTTTTGATTCACTTTCATTCTGCGATTCTGATTCAGATTCTCTCTTGTTCTTTAAAGGTAACCAACCGCTTGAGTTGCTTGTTTTGTTCCCTTTTTATGGCAATTAGACGCCGATTTTTAATGCTGTTATTGCTGCTCTTGCGGCTGTAAGCTAATAATGCACACAATAACAAGTATACGCCCCATTTTATGGCTTCGTGTGTGTAAGAGTAAACAACGTGACCATTAAAGTGGAAACCACTGAATACAATGAGCACACAGAATGGTATGCTTAAACAATAAGAAAATTGCATAATTTATTTTATTACCAAAACATTTATATGAATTTCGATAATATTTAAATAATATGTTAAGCAAATCTGCAGCTTAAAAGCTTTTACGGGGCTGAGTAGACTTTAGATTTGATTAGGCAAGCAATTTATTGTGACTGGATAAGTTTCCTCGCTAGCACCCCGATGTTTTACAGCCCATTAACGTTGTTTATTGGCTAGATCTGTAAACAACGTGTGGTCCATTTAGCAAATCAATACGGTTTAGTCGTTAAGATATAGATTCGCCATGTTGCGAATCAAGGCAATTTAAAATACTTTGTTTGTATTCCTCTTTTCTCTCTCTCTCTTAGTGCCAGTTTTAAGCTGCACACTGCTGCTTGCCAATCCGTTCGAGATCGAACTAAGTAAGCGCTTTAAGCGCATTACAAACGTCTTTCACGGGCGCTAATTAGACATCGAGGGGATTACTTAGTGCAGCTTGCTTTTTTTGCCAGTTCAAGCACCCAATTGGCAAATCAAACTCGTTGACTGTCCCACCAGGGCATGCTTATCTCTTGAGTTCTCGACAACAACAACAACAACAGCAACCAAACTGAAGAAGATGAACTCGAACTAACGGGTGTTTTGCAATTTTTGCTGTGTCAATGCGACTTATGCTGCTTGTGGGCTTCAATACGCTTGATTTCTTGTGAACTAGTTAAACACACACACACACACACACACAGGCACTTGCTCGTGCTTACACACACTTTCGCATGAAGACACATTAAAAGAGTGCTTACTTTATGCTTCGTTAGGCAGTTGGGACGGGGTTTCATTCTGGCGTCAAAATGCCCTGTCTGAGAGCCAAGTATGAGCAGTCATATAAATGCTTAGCCGCGCCATCAGCGAACAATGGCACAGGAAATACAGGCGAAATGGAGGAGAAGCAGGAAAGGGACGAGCTGTGGACGAGCTTAAAGCAGGCTGTAAAGTACGTTTGTCATTCGGAAAGGCAGGCAGGCAGAAGTAGAAGCCCAACAGGCGGGCTGCCGGCGACAGGATGTGGTCACAGGATACAAACAGCATGTCTAGTGCGGGCTGCAGTCGACTGACCAGTGACTATGGCGATGGCCGTCTCCATGAGTGACAGACACCTTTATAAATATCTCCAGCTCGCACACACGCAAACACACACACACACACACACACACGCACGCATACGTGAAAAAGAGAGAAAACAGTAAGGGACCAGTGTAAACAAATCCAAGCACATAATGAACTCACAGGGAATCTCAATGCTTAACTCTCTCAGACCTGTTGATGAACGTTGAACGCAGAGAAGCGAGCAACACTTTTCATGCAAGTTTACTGAGCACATCAACCGTTTCACAGCTAGAGCCACATTCTGTAAGCCATTTAAACGTTGTTTCTTTCTTGCTACTCTGCTTCCCCCGCCATCATTGTTGAACCGTTGGCGTTATATAAACCGCAACGGCTTTGCCTGCAGCACTCGCAAAGTTTTGAATAATTGACCAAAAAACGGCGCCTGACCACAGCAAAGTAACAGCAAAAGGGCAGAGTAAAAAAGCAAAAGCAGCAACAACAACAATAATGTCAACAGCAACAACAACAAGAACAACAACAGCGTCAGCAAACACAAATGAATAAACAAATTTATGAAGCACAACCGCAGGTTTAACCGTCCTGCTTCGCCTCTTACACCTCATGCCCCGCCCCGCTCGACTTTGATTTAAATTCAACACACTTTTTTGCCCTGTCCCTGTCCCAGTCCGTGTCCCACTGAAGGAAAACAATTGTTTTTGCTTTCGTTTTTCATACGCTTCACTTTTTTTTGTATGCATAAATCATGGGCAACGATTGATTATGACAAAGGAAAAGGAAAGGGCGACGATTGCAAATCCCCTGCACGTAGCTCATTTATTTCTGTTTTTTTTCATGCTTCATTTAGACAGACAAAGGTAGAAAATCCTCTTCTGTTGACCCCGCCTCATCCACGGGGCAGATATCAATACAAATGACAGCACATTAGCCGCAGCGGATGTTGGCCTTTTCACGGCTGACTGCACACCCACTTGGCCACGGGAATACCGAAAGAAATGCGAGCAAACAAGTGGAACCCTAGAGAACCAAACCAAACTGACCAAGCAGACAGACTGACCAAGGCAGTCTGAACAGTCAGAACATAAACATCAATAAATTCATATGAAGTTATCTCTTCCAGACAGCTTAATGCGCATTTTTATCGCCTAATCTCGAGTCAAATTTCCTCTCTCTTTCGCATGCGAAATTATTGAAATATCTATTGGCAAATATGAGTAACAAATGTGTTTCAGTGGCCTCAGGCCAGACTTACCTCGAGTCCCTGAAGTGGCAATCGATTCGAGTCTGCAAGAAAGAATAAAGAGGTTACTGCTTGTACATATAAAATGATATTATGAAAACTCCATAAATTAAATTGGAAAGAAATTCTAAACACTTACTGAAATAAAATTGAATTTAATAATTATAAAACAGTTCACATAAGACTTCAATTGCATTAAACAAGCGGCGACAAGATCAAAGCATTAACAGCGTTGATTCTATCTAGCATTCCCCAGTGGGTGCTCTGGTGGCCCCATGTGGCCTGGCCGTGGGCCATTTGGTTGCCATGAGCACGACCTAAATAAAGTCACATATGTTGACTACTGACAGTATTTGATGAACCTAATAAGCTCGGCACAAAGTGTCATCCAGAGCTGCTGGCAGCCAAAATGTTAAATAAAATTGAAGTACCAGATAAATTTGTAGCCCACAGCCCGCAGCCCTAAGGCGCCGCCGTCGCCGTCGTCGTCGTCGCCGTCGTCGTTGCCGTTGCCATTGCCAACGAGGGCGGCAATTCAAAAATATCTTTTATTGAATCTCGGTATCCCAATGTCGAATAACTTGTTACTTGGGCTTCGGGTGGAGCAAACATAAAAAAGATTAGCGCAGGCTTGACTGATGGGTCAATGTGGGTGTGTTCCATTGTGTGTGTGTGTGTACTAAGTGTGCTTGGATGACAGCAGTCAATGACGTTGATCCACACACAAGGAGTGCAAATATATTGACTGAGTTACACACCAACACACACACACACACACACGGCAGGTTCTAAGAAACTGCTGATCTGGCACTCAACTTGATGAAAATACCTTTGCATATACATAAGTACACATACTCGTATACTCGTAGTCTAAAATTAGCTGGAGAGCTAGTGAAAAGTGCCGGACGGCGACCACTTTAAAACCCATTTGAATTGGATTTTTGTTTCCTCTTGTAGCGCATCTCCACATAGAGACACTCACTCAGTCACCCACCCACCCACACAAGCGCAAGCTTGTGCAGCTGCACTCACTCACTCAACCACTCACCCACTCACAACCTCATTGCATTTCGGCTGCTGCATTATTTATAGTTTTTTATGTCATGCCATACGTGATTTTACATAAACTGCAAAGCCCACGCTAGCCCCTAATGGGCAACTGTTCTCTGTACTCTTTTCTTCTATTCTTTTTTCACACTTTCTCTCTCTCTCTCTCTCTCACACTTGAAAATGCAAATATACAAAACAGTGAAAATTAAATGGAAGGGGGATCTAACCTAGACTCTTGTATAGCATTTCAATAATTGATGACAAATACCGTACAATTCCAAACTCGCATAGATAAAACAAATGAAACCAAAACTAAAAATGATATTTAATATGCGAGAATGTTTTTGGCCGATAGCTAGTTTGCGGTTTTTAACAGACTAAAACTATTCTATTTCTATATGAAACCAATTTAATTTTATAGTATTTAATGCTAACTTTATCCCCATACCCTGTAATTTTCAGAGATCTGTCATTTAAAATTATATTGTATAATTAACATAGTAGTGTACTATAACGGCTGGCAGTGTCTGGTTGGGTTAAGCTACAATTCCAGTTTCCCGCTGTGCAAATTGAATTATATATGGGACGCCTAATCGCATTCTGCGCATTCCAGGAGCGCACTCAGCACATGGCAACCGTTGATGCCGTCTGGCAACACGCACCCACACACAGTCCTACTGTCGCTCTTTTACAGTCTCCGTCTCTGTCTCTCCTCGCACACGCTCTTTATAAACCCATAAATTCGCAAGCAAATGTACTGCTAAAACGTATTTTTCGCACCGCCCAGCAACAAAGTGTGAAATGGAATTGTGGGTACTCCATGCGTATAGGCATGTGGTTTAGGCAACCGCATGCCAGCAATGCCAGAGATAGAAACAATAAGGGAAATAACGACAAAATAACTGAGAAAGATATTCCACAACTATTGAAAGAGAAAATTCCGTTAATGCAAACATTACAAAACTTTAACTGCAACAAGCATGCGGACAGTAGATACAGAGAGAGAAATAGAGAGAAAAAAAGACAGGTAGAAAATTGTAGAAATAAACGATATTGAATGCACTGCCCGTTGACCAGAAGGTAGCTAATAAACATCAAGCAGACACGCAGCAGGAGCAGCAGCAGCGACAGGGCTACAAATATCGATTACGGGACACGCGACAGGCATTCAAGCAGAATGGATTCGAGGAAACTGTGTCTGAGTACCGCAACAAATACAAAGTTGGCTACACGGCTCGAACGAAATTTACAACAACTTGAGCCATAAAATTTGAAACGATAGCTGTGAAAATACGGCAAACATTGGGGTAGGCATGACCCCATATAATATCAGCACTCAGCAGGCAGCCAGGCAAGCAGACGAACAGAGTTACGGAGGGATAGCCAGACAGACTGACGAACGGACTGACAGCCACGCAGGCAGGAGGTAGACGCCGAGTTGCCATTGCTGCGCCCTGGCTTGGAGCCACTTAGCGCCAGTGGCGCACAGCTGCAGCAGCAGCCTCACTCGCAACAACAGAAAGAAGCAAAGAGCTCCACGTCCGCATGCAAAAAAGTTGATTGGGGCCAGCAGTTTTTCATTTGGGCAACTTTTGTGAAGCGGCAACTTTTACCATCACATGCGAACCTCTTAAAACCCTGCCAGATGAGGCAGCATCAGCATCAGCCTTAGCAGCGCCGACCTGGGGTCACGATTATACTCTGTGTGGCACTTGTGCAGCTGTGTTTGTGTTGCATGGTGCCAGAATTTATGCCAGACACTCTGCACATGACGCTGCTTGGCCATTTTGTTGCCGCCTGTGTGTAGAAATGGAGATAGAGAGTATGGAGATTGTCGACAATATTGTGGAGAGTACACACTGGCGAGGCAACTACTCTCAAGTAATATAATAAAAAAAGGCATAAAGTCAAGTAGAGAAATTGCTTTTCTTCATTTAGATTGTATTCGAATTTTCTAAATGCAGCCATTAAGCGAGCAAACTTTGTTGCTGCTCGACTCTGTTCGACTCTCTAAAGTTTTTGCAGCATACTTTTAGGGGGACACAAGGCAAACAAAGAAGTGTGCAAGGTATGTGGAAAAGCAGCAAGGGGGAGCAAGTCACGGATCTGTACATCAACCTAGACAAACAAACCAGTTCACACACAGACACTCTTATACACACTCTCACACACACAAACTCACACACATTCATCCCCCCGCCCCCGTCTAGAGCTTTGATGCGCATACGCTTAGTGCTTAGTCTTAACCGGGGGCTATCAAATCTTGTAGCTGACATTTATGTGTGTCTTACTATGGCAACGGCTATGGAGTTGTATTAATGGGCTACCCGGACCTACACTACTGCCCATATTCACATATCCATTCAATGTGTGCCAGACTGAATAAGTGTGCAAATTCCCCTGGCTTCAGCTGTGACATTGATTGCATGTGCGTGTGCCTGTGGGCCATATGTGTCAGTGTGTCTGCGTGTGTGCACGTGTGCGTGTCTCTGACAGTTGTCCCGACAAGTTTAATACCCGTAATAGTGCGATTTTAATTGAATAATATGCAATCGCAATACATATATACAGTCGTCTCTCGTCTGCCCTACCGTCTTCATCCTTAGTCGTAGTTGGATTTCTCTATCCGATTTGTGCACATGACACGCTTGAGCTCATGCTTGTTTTCTCCTTCCACTCTCTTTCTCTCTTTCTCTCTCTCTCTCTCTTTGCCACTCCGTTCACACGATTTAGTAGCCTTATAATTGTCAATGCTCCATTAAGGCGACATTTACTAGTCTCTCGCCACAGCTCGAATATGATGGCGCCTGTAGTTACGTCAATCACTTGAGTTGACCGGCAGCAGCTGCCGCAGCTGTTAAGATGACCTCGTGACAGACAGCACGAGAGAAAAGACAAAAATGCCACAAAATATTTTCCACAAATTTGAATGCGCGTCTCAAATGTCAAGAATAGATGTCCCCCATTCTAAAAATATATACTATGGTTAATATGTGTATAAATTATAAAGAAAGAACTACGAAGATACAAAATTTATTTATCATTATAATCATTTGGGCAACATAAATTATTGCTTTATGCTTCGTTACATTCACAGTGCCAAATCACGCGTTCATTTCTATTTTCTATTGCCACACAGCGGGAGTTCTGTTGGTCCTGATGGTCGTTCCAATTATTATGAATTTGTTGTGATATGCCATGAGCTTTCTTTCCCCAGGCTAGCTAGGCTTAGGACGAGAATGCCCCATGAATAGTTTTTTTTATTGATATGATCTGACGATGGGCAGAGGCAGGCCAACAAAGCGGAAGTCGCAGAGACATTTATGTGAAAGCAAGTGTGGATTCCTCTGCTTGTGTGTGTCTGTGCAAGTGAGGATACGTATGGAATGCTTTCTGGTTTGAGTTGTATATGGAAAATCAATAAGTTAATGTATTTAATACATGTACCTTAAATGATTTCGTATTACTTCCGCATGACTTGCACTGACTTCGTCCCACTCAGACCCCCTTTGGGTTGGGGCATTTCAATTAAAATGCCATATAAACATATATTATGTATGTCTGTGTATGTGTGTGTGTGTGTGAGTATGTATTGTACTAAATACATGAACACTGCGTAAATATTTGTTTTGTGTATTGCGTTGAGGGGCAGGCGCAGTTGTTGTCTGGCAACGTGTGTGTGCTTTATGGTCATAAATTAAATTAGATTTCAATTAAGCCGAGGCATAACAAATGTGCCACAAATAAACAAACCGCAACGCGTAACAAACTACTCGAAGATACTCTTAGCTGGCTCAGCTACCGCTTTAAAGTTGCAGCATCTGCTGCAATTTGACAAATAGCTGCAACAAAGGAGATCACTGAGAAATTAATTTCTTGTGCCAGTGAAAAGTAATTGAAAGAAACAATAGACAAGGCACAAGCACAGTAAAAGGCTGCATCTATACGATATCTGGAGGCAGTGGGGGTGAACTGGTAAAAATGTCACAAGAAGAATATGTAGAACGTATGCAAGCATGAAAATAGAAAATAAGAGCACTGAAAAGACCCAAGAAATTAGAGTACTACTACGGTGCCCAGCAAAAAGAAATTGAAAGCGGAAGGAAACGCAAAACAAACAAGCGCATGACATGCAAAAACAGGCAAACAACCCGCCAGCACAAGGACTACGACAAGCCGATTCGCATTTCCAGTCTCACTCTCCAGACTCGGTCCCATCCTGAGTCTTAGTCCAAGACAAGTTGAGCAACCTGAACAACAACTGAAAATGCACTGATATGCGAGGCGTGCACACCGAAAGCCCGACACAACCCAAGGGAAAGAAAATGTGGCACACCAGCACGAGGAAAACACAAACAGGGCAAAAACTCATGTTTCAAGTAATGATACAAATCAATGTTGTATTGAAGCATTAAAGTAGAGGAAAATGAAATTGTTAAATATATATTCTCAGTCATACTTTGCAAGAATGAAACTGGCAATTTCCCATATA
This sequence comes from Zaprionus nigranus, assembly GCA_018903425.1. Taxonomy (NCBI): domain Eukaryota; kingdom Metazoa; phylum Arthropoda; class Insecta; order Diptera; family Drosophilidae; genus Zaprionus; species Zaprionus nigranus. The sequence continues at coordinate 5,478,565 of JAEIGD010000003.1, read as the reverse complement.
GCCTTATCTATGATCAATTGTTGATAACTCCAATAAATTCCCATTATCGTATTTAAAATCACAAAAAAAGTGCTTCCGTTTTCCAAATTAAAGCTTTGATCTATTCAAGATCTTTCCAACAATATATGCCATAATGGCAAGCAAAGGCTACTGAGGTAACCTTGCGGTAAAGGTAGCGAAGATACGTCGCGCATAATGTCAGAAAAAGTAAAGCGCGGTGGACTTGGCCTGCTGGTGGATGCCATGGTCTGACGCCATTAGCACGCCCCAATTGATGGAAACTGCTCATAACTACCAGGGGCAGCGTGTGAGGCAATGTTCCCCGGAGATGGGGGGAGTCGCGGGACAAAGTCTGAAAATCAATACAGACCATTAAAATGCAGGCTAGCTACAACAGCAGCAAAAGTCAGCTGCTTGAGCAGTCAATGAATACAAAGCAGACTCGACTAACATATATCCTGTACATCGATGAACATCTTACCGAGAATCCAAGACAAAATTAGTATAACATTCTAAGCAAAAATCGGACGCATTTCAATGAAGTTGTCAATCGTGTTGTATTTTCTATTATCTGATTTGGAATATTAAACTCACGTAAGCTAAACAACCCCAGATTTTCAATGTGTACAGGGTGTAAAGGCATAAATGTGAGGTCTTAACGATGGCTGCATGGAAGGCTGCATCGTGAAGGAATGTTAAGTTCAAGCAGCAAGGTTATTAAGCGACTAAAGGGACCTTAGTCATACGCGGGTTGCGTGCAGGATATAGATTTGTTTAGGCGCTGCACTTACCATCCAAGAACACCCATAAATAGAGCCCAGGGCTAAATTAGAGCTTGTGAAATTGCTGTTTGTTGTTTAGTTTCCTGATCGATGCCAAAACGCAACGCGTGCCATTTAACAAGGTCGAGGACACATGGCGCTCGAAGAGAGAACACAAAAAATGCACACAGACATACAACACACACACAAAAAATGAGTCAAATTTATGGCATGTCACGGGGCGACAATAGAAACGATTGGGTGGGTGGGCACTGCAGACTGTTCGCGAAGTGGGGCGACCCCCACACATAAATGCAAATCTGATGCTAAATTCGCCATGAGATTTATGTGAGTGGCATTGCAAGCACCCGAAACATGGATGGGCTGGGGGTTGAGACACTATCTGTCTGTGTGTAAGTGCGTGTGTTTGTGTGTGTGTCTGTATATGGGTGGATCGCTTGCAGCACCCACGAGTGCATCTGAAGATGCATTTCATTGCTTTTAGTTTCTGACAAAATCCAATAAGGCGACCCCAAATTCAATACGAATCCAAACTAATGTGTAGATATAATATTACAGAAATATTTACAAATAAATATCGTATACAACATTTTATGAAATCATTTAACCATTTAAAATTGCAAACTGTAGTTTATCTGTGTGCATAAAACAGCCATTCTTTTTTTTTTTTTTGTGTCCAATAATAAATTATTTAAACCAATTAGCACGCGTGTGCTTGTTGAATTTATGTGAATACCGAATGAATTGCAGCATTGCAATGTAGTGTGCTATCACTGCATAATATCGTATGGTGCGAGTACATCAATCATGCATGAGAATAGCTGCATTTCATTTGCATATATGACTACATAAGCCCACATAATCACCAGGTTAACTCGTTCCCCTCTGGTATTCGTTTGTGAAACATTTATCTCTGCAATTATGTGGCAGTTGCCCCGTTGAAATACTCGAAATATTTGTCAATTAAATTTCAAAGCGTACTCACTACAGTTATATCCAAACTTGAGTTCTATTTATGGGTCGAGATAAACGCAGTATGAAGATCGACTTTCGGATAAAGAATGCGAATATTGATAAAAACGGAATTTACAATCGGGAAATATCCACAACATATATACTTAAATGTTTCTGGATGAAAGTACGCCATGAAACTGCAGTTGCCAAGCCATCAATTGCCTCGAATGACCCATGAACCATCGGCGAATGTAAATGCAAATGAATGCACGCGGAATAACTAATAACATTAATGGGAGCATTTGGTGTGCATATAAATTGGGATTTCGCAGCATATTTACTGCTATTGTAGTGGCAACGGCGTGACCAGCACTTGTTACATTATCATTTGCACCATAATACATTTTAAAGACACAATGGAAATAACCAGAATTCTATTAGCATGTTGCCAGTCGATTTTGTTAGTCAGAATTGATATGTGTTTGTGGAAATCTATTATTACTAGCCGAACTATCTACAAGTATAAAGTGTGCGACGGCCTTGACGACACCTCACATGGGTGTATTTTTTATCAGTATCAGCTACAGCGATAGTCCGAATATCTATAGTGCAGATTTCGGGTCAGGTTAAATGTCCGTCTAGGTCAGGAAGAATACTTTAACCACAAAATTGCGGTCCGATGAAATAAATAAAATATTAGCACGAATAAATTAATGTCTTTGGCATTTTTTGCATCATTTCTCTTTTTACCCCACCGTGTCAATGACTTTTATGAACTGCGGTCGAGCTGGTGTTGTTACCGTGCGCCTGGTAATGTTGATATAACGTATACGCCCTGTCGGCCGTGAGCAATAAATGCGTAATTAAAGCGTCAAATAAATAATTAGGCAAGCATTTCAACGACGCGATGCACAGAGTGTAAAGAGTATCTGGTACACGCAATATACCCGACCATTTCATGTTTTCCATCGCACATCAATTTATAATCGAGATAGCCCCGCACATACACATATAGTTAGTATACGCACGCACCGGCCAGATCCTCATAAAACATGTTTTTCTTGGGTACTTAAGGCCAAACAAATCACATGGCTATTAATTTTTATTAACTAAATCTCAACTGTGCACTTCGAGAGACCGGCAACGAATTCCCTTCGACGCAGCCCCAAAAGACACAAAACAATAACAAAAAGAAGAAAAAAGAACAAGAAACAGGAACAAGAAAAACCGTTGACTTTTGATATCGCCAAAACGGACAGCGTCGAGGCAGCCCAAACAAAAGAATAAGCGAAATCAGCTTATCAGTAACGTAATTAAGAAGTGATAAAGTCGCCTCCACACCCCCGTCCAGCCACTGCGTCGAGCGGCGCCGTCAAATTTTTGTTGTTGTTCTTGTATTTGTTGGTTGTCTGATAAGCACAGGCCGTTCTAGCTAGTACGCACACAGATACGCATGCAGACACGCATACTACGATATGTAATATCAATTTAGATTTGAATTTAATTTATTTACACTGCCAAATATATGAGACGTCCAAATGTTTATTTAAGGCGGCGACTCAATGAATTAAATGAAATGATTCAGTCATTCGGAAGGTGACTAAATAACCGCTGCATTCATACGATAAACGAATATCAATTTGGATTCCCAACATCGGGTACTTTACTGACCAGAATGAAATTAAAGTCTATTTTTAAACACTCAAGTATGACCATAATTTTGTTGATTTCTTTTTATATAATATATAAAATGTTTTTCCAGCTATAAATAATATCTACCAAGTCTAGCTAGATAAGTTCATTGGGCCAAGTTCCTTGCAATACATAAGTAAGTATATATACATAAATACTACATAAGCACTGCCCACTAGTTTCATTCAGTCTGGTGAGGAGCGTCAATAATTAATTCAGCAATTGTCAATTTTAGTTTGTGGAAAATTTCTCATAAGACTGACATGATATCAACAGATAAGAGCTCGTTTACTTAAACCCTGACCTGGGAACTTCATTCAAATCAAAAAATGCTGCAACCAATCGATCAACTGGCAATGACATGACAAATATGGAGACTGTCGATAAGATAAATTTCAAGCAGAAACCCAACAAGGTGTTTAGACAGGATAGAGAAGCCCAAAGTGAAATCTAGTTCGATCTGGGCCATTTGCATTTGGACAGCATTTGCACAGATGCAGCTGCTTAATTAAAAGCGGTTCGCTTCGGGGATTACCCATACGCCCTGTATGACATAGTGCAATACAAGACAAGAGAACATAATACAATATAGGATTTAACTGGCGAGGTACCTGTAAATGACCATTTGCACGTGGCCTCCGCAAGCAATTCCCTGTCCCAAATGTCACACACACATACACACACACACACACAGCGGCGCTATCTAATGGCATTGTGTTTCGGCACTTTACTCTTATTGTTGTTGCTATTTCATTGCTCGTTATTCGCTATGCATTGCTCGCCCTTTGCAGCTCTTCAGGTCTGCTGGTCTGCAGTTCAACATTCGATAGAATTCAAATGCGAGTCTCTATTCAAAGGCCATGGCTAATGTCAATGCCAGGCAACAACTACAACTACAACTGCGACAACAACTACGACTACAACTGCAACTACAACTACAACATCAAAATCAACAACTACAACTACAACATGCACTGCAGCTGCAATTGTTTTCATGCAACAATTATTTGCCTCTAATAGTCTGACGGCGAACTGTGGGTTAGAACGTGTGCTGATCCCCCGGGCAGTTTGTTTGTACAGATGGTCAAGCGTTGTGGGTAAAAAACAAAAACAAACTTCTACAATATATTATAGTAACGGGAAAGCTTTTAATTGCATGCTGCGTTTGATTACCTCGTTGTTTGCACATCAATAAATATGATTAGTCAATGTTTGTAAACCTATCACCCTGCAATCGAGATGATATGTGGCCAGGGAATACCATGTCAAAGTCGAATTCTAGTTATCTTAACTGAATTATAGGGAAACAGACACCATTACAACAACATGGCAGCAGCATTTATGAAAAGGAAATGTTCAAGCTGCTTAACTTTTACTCAAAGGCCTAACATATACTATACTGTAGCTTCCGCTGGGTACAGTGTACTCCCATTGACTTTGCGTTTTTGTTTATAAGCTACTAATTAATAGCTTAAGCTGATTACATTTCAATTAGCCGGCGCTACTAGCATTTGCAGTTGTCCGGTAATTATACAATCAGGTAAAAGATGTTTACAATTAGTGCGGTCCCGCCTACCGCCTACCGCTCACCACCTGACGTGCCTGGCAACTGCCGACCCCTCATCGCCGCTGCCGGCTATACGATATATGCAATTAGCTGGCGATGTGGAATAGCGCTACTCGCGGCTGTCTGCCCAGACACGGGCTTTGATTAATGGCAACAAGGAGGTGAGCAACACACACATGCACACACACACACACATAGACATACAGAGAGCATGAGAACATGCACAATGTATGGCCACTCAAGCAGTTAGGCGTATATTAAAAGCCAGTCCAACATACACATGACCACATATAATGCACCCCTGAGACCTGGCCAATTCATTGAACACAAGACCTTAGCATATGCCGGTGTGTTGCTCGGAGGGAGGGAGGAAGGTAGGTGGGTGGTAAGTGCAGCATGGGAATCCGAGGCACTTAATTCCGGCATGTTTCGGTTTGGTCTCAGGCAACATATACAATGGAACAGTGTGGTCGAACCAAGTTCGTGTTCTCCCTACTTGCAATTTAATTAATGAAGAGCCAAAACATTTGATTAACTTGAATACCGTTTGAATAATATTGTTATTAAATCGGGATCTTACGCATAACAGCTTACGTATGGCTCTTATATATGAAAATAACTAAATAAGGATATTTTGCTATGAAACTGGGTAATGCCTAAAGTAAGTACGCGTATTTCAATAACTACAAGCAACTTTAATATGATTTAAGTCAAAAAATCTAAATGGAAAATTTATTCTTAAGTATATTTGTTATTTAAGCTCTCAGCCATTAAAAGAAACATGTCAAATTGTGACAGGTAGAACAAGATATATATTAATCCCAGTAAACAGCAACAAGTGCCCTGTTCAAGTTGCTAAGTACTGCGAGTAAACTTGACGATGTTAATTACCGATGATTAAGCACAATTGATCAGCACTTTGAGAAGCTCATGCAAATTCGCTTATCCGATAAATGTCGGTTGGGTTCAATTGACCACCGTTTAAAGTTACGAACTGTACGCATCTCCAAATACTGTCGCAGGCAAGAGACTAACTCAATAGACGAAACTTTTAAAGCTGATTTTGCAGTATGGCTTGCTGTAAACTTTTGCCAAACACTTAACTCTTTCGCAAGCGATTGAGTGTGGCATAGTGAGGGGGGAGGGAGGGATGCCGGCACAAGGACAGCAACCACGGCAGACAATGATCAACTTTGTCAGCTGGTGAGGCTGTTGATGAGCAGTCGTCGGGGTAACCGCAGAGAACAACGCTTAAATTCACAATTATGGCATTTTAATACACTGACGAGCCGTAATTGGCAACTCTGAAGCTGTTGTAACTGTTGCCAGTTGCCAGCTGGCTGTCGACTGTCGCTTGACGGCCGACGCTTGTTGCCTGTTGCCTTGGTTCTGGGAGATTTCAAAACTGTAGCAGGCCATCAATAATGTCACTGGATTCGGGTGTGCCTGCCTGCCTGCTTGCCTGCCCGGTTGGCAGTCTGTGTGTATGTGTGTGTGTGCGCCACAAGAGTGTGTGACATATTGTTGCCGAAAGGCAGCACACTGTGTATACGCAACGTGCTAGCTTTCACAGCGAAAGGCGTACGCGTATATGTCGCGTATACGCAGCGTGCTCGAGTTTTCAGATTGATAGCTGGATCAAATGGTATATCCCAGCATGTTAAGTGGAGTGTTTAAGTGTCTTTCTCTTTAACGTATGTGTACGCCAGTGTGTGTCTGTGTGTGTGAGTGTATCTCCGAGCGAGTGTGCGTGTTGCGTTTTAATTATGCCCATTGTGGGCGCCGTCTGCAATCCGCAAAGTTAGCCCAAGAGCCCCTGAGCCCATGAGCAGACGGTGGGCCAGTTCAGCTCATGAAGCTTAATGGCAGACATTAATTATGTACAAAATTAAGATGTATTATGCACGTTGGAAAGTTTATTAGGCCTGCGGCCAAAAGATCTCCCTATCACGTAGCACCATTTGAATTAATCAATTAAAAATGCACCTGCAAATGCACCGGCTTAATTAGTTTTTCATAAAATCTACAATATAAAGTCTTTTTCATTTCGTTATGTCAATATTAAATTATAAAATCAACCGCTGTTTCAATTAAGCCTCCTCCTACCGATGCACTTCCGCTCAAAGTTAGTGTTAAGGTGCCACGCCCACGGCGTGTTGCCTGACGCAGTATTGCCCAATTAATTTCATTTAATTTCAATGAAATGAGTTTTGTCAGCCTTCTTTTGTTTTCCAACTTTCTCTTTCCCGCAACATTTTTTTTTTTTAATTATTATGAAAATTGGAAATTGCATAAAGCGAATTAAAATTTAATTTTTTTATGGCTTAAAGAGAAAAATCAACTGATGCATTTAAATGCAAACAGCGCTGCATTGATTTTTATTCTTCTGTATTCCACGAAACAGAATCCAGTTAATACAAACTCAATTAGGCTTAATGAATATTCAATTGAAATTAAGCTGAAAGACGCTTAAGTCAAGTGTTTTCAATTAGTTTTACAGCAGTTTTCAGTTTGATAGATTGCACATTTTATCAAACTCAAACTCGGTGTTCAATCAAATTTCATTTCCATATGTATGTTATGGCTAATCAAAACAACTGAGTAGGATGTCTAAAAGACAGTTAATTAAACCAAAAAAAATCTTTGAGCCCTTAAATACCGTTTACCTTTCATTTTATTTGGAATTCGCGGTTTTCTAATTAACTCATAATTCGGTTTACCAAACGACAAGCGAGTTGAAGAGAAAAATAAGTAGATATATTAAGATCATTTTGACAGCCTTTTCACATTTTTTCTAATTATATGCAGCTATAATTAAGCTGAAATTAGACTCTACTGGATTGCCCTTTTCATTTGACTAATATGCTTGCTTAAATCACAGGAATATGCAAATCTGATGATAGCTTTACTTTTTAAATGCAATAAACTGTTGTTGATCTGCTTAAAATGATGAACACAAACATAATAAGACTTGCAAGTGAATTGAATAGAATTTCAATCTCAGGCATCATTTAATTATTTAATACCATTTGCAATTTGCGCTTTCTAAGCTTCAATATTCAATGCAATAATCGTATTATACGCATTGTTTGGCTATATCTGAGTACATATATAATTTATAATTGGAATTTCAATGCATGTATTGAGTGTATTCATTGGGAGCCCTGCAAGGCATATAAAAGAGCTAAAATTAACTTGAGATGCTGCTCGAGTAAATTTCCGTTCAAGAAGCAAGCGATAAAATTACCGAGAGATAAAAGTAAGGAGGGCGAGGGAGCTAAATAAATATGCATGTAATCAAGTATTCGGTTGGACTTTAAACTGGAATTATGACTTCAGGCAAATCATTTATTAGACGCTTGATAGATGAGAATCAGCGCGATTTCTCATTAGCAGTGCCAACTAATTAACATAAGTAATTCGCTTGATGTGCGCCCTAAGAGCGGGAAGACCTCCGCCGTTCCACCTTTTTCCTTTCGCCTCTCCCATTCTGCCTCCTTCGATTCCACACAGTGTCATTCTGAGGACTTTCAGGCATTGCCCAATTACACCCAAGACGCACATTTCGTGAACGCCAAATGGAGGCGCGACCCAGGGACCGCGGATAACACAGATGCCAGCGGTTTAAAGAGCTGAAACGGAAACCTCACCCCGCTTGCAGCGGGGAATACATGCGTACCTGACCTGACAGACAGACTAATCAAAGCCAAGTGGGCGCGTGGGTGACTGAGCAAGTGGGTGGACAGTTTGACGGGGTATGTTTCGCGTGGTTCGCTCATTTATCTTTGAGCGCGAATAAACACAAAAGCGGACCACGAACGACAGGCACAAAACACAAAACAAAAAGCATGCTAAAAGAAAATGCGCTGGCTTACATGATGGATTTTCAATGGCATTAGATGCCTGCCAGCCAATGATATTTTGTAAATAATATACCCAGACGCGGGCAGTAGCAGCGACAGCGCGCTGCCAGCGTCGCAGTCAATGATAGCGACCTGGGCGGAAATTAAATTTGGTCACGTTAATTGCCCCCGATTAGAGCATTTCGGTCATTATGATAAGCGCCGTTGCCAACAGACAGACAAACAGACAGCGCTTTCCCATCCCGGACACTGGCAATGACAATGGCCAAAATGAATCCAAGTATAGCTGTGTGTGTGAGTCTGTGTTTGTGTGTGAGTTTATAAAAGACCGAGTGTCTGCGAATATTTATAAATAAATATACTTCACATGTTGTTCTTGCTTGTTGGGGCTCAGCAATAGGACTAGCTCGAATTTGCAGTTGAATGCGAAGCGACTGCGATATCTTTTACGTGGGTTGCACGGCAGCTTTACTGTGATTAATTATTAATTAATTAAGAGCTTTTCAGCGCTTAGTTGGCATTACTTTTCGTTTTTCCTTTTTTTTTCCGATTTTCAGTCCAATTGCCAAAGGGTTCTTTTGCTTATTTCGCGACTGTTCGTTGCGCTCCAATTTTGGGAGCGCATGTGTGATATTTGGCGATATGTAGACAAACAATACATCGAGCAAATGCTTTTGTATTGCATTTTCATCACATTGTTGTCTATTCATGGAACGCTTTTGCTGCTTTTATTGTTCCTCGAAGACTTTCCTTTGCAGTTGAAGAATGCTATTGACAGAAAGAACAGAGAAACCTCATACGAAACTGAATACGTTCTGCAAAACGAACAATGCCAAAACCTGCAAATGTGTTTGTCAAATTTATTACTCATACGCCCCGTGGCTACAAAACCCTTTGACTTCCGTGCATTCGAATGCATTTGTTTGAAATTTACAAAGAGATAATTGAACTTTGCCGAATCAACACAGAAATGCCAACTGTAAAATTTAAGCTGCTGCTGCACAAACCAACTTGCATTAAGTAGTTTTAGTACTTTAAGGAGAACAGCTCTTTAAAAGCAAACCATTTAGAAATCTTAAATCGAAGTGCCCACATGTGGCGGCTCCTCAAACCAAGAAAAGAACAAAAATAAGCAACAATAAATGCAAGAAAAAGAGTTCCAGCTACGCATGGCACTCCCAGCTATAATAATCTGCACATCAGCTGCAATTAGTGTAAGTGCCCCCATGAATTGTTTTACATCTCTTGGCAACGTTCTTTTCACTTTTCATGTTCAAGGCTGCTTTGCACTTGTTATAGTTGTTGCTGTTCCCTTTCTTGTTATTGTGTTGGCATCATTTCAGCACAACAATACTTCCACATGCCCCAACATCTCAGGCACTGACTCAGCCTGTCAGCCAACCAAGCAGCCAGTCCAACAGGCAGACAGACAGACAAACGGACAGAGCAAGTGCCAGTGGAACGCAGTTGCCGTCATGTTGAGTTTTATTTGGTTTTTGGGCAATTAAGTTTGTTGTTTTGCAGTTAAGTGTAAATGTACACACACACACACACACATACCCCAAATGCTCCCCGATGTGTTGGTAATTTCTACAACTTCAAAGATACAATTCAACACAACGTATCTGCGATTGTCGCTCAAACGAAGCATTTCAAATGCTCTGCAATGGCCTCATTTATTCATAAATAAAAGAAATTTGCAGTTGATTCAGGAAAAACGTGGTTAATGATCCATTCAAGAGCTGCATACCTCAACCTCATTATTCCAATCAATGTGTGCTCAAAGTGGTCCTGTAATCAAGCACTATATGCAGAAATAATCGTATCTTATGCATACAATTCTCTAATACTCTGTAAACTTTGAAGCTCAGTCAAGCGCACTAAATGGCAATGGCAACAAATGGCAAATTCGTGGAGAAATCGCCAGACGGTGCGCTTCTGTCTTGGTTTGACTTTTACTGCATTCAGGTACGTCGAATCAGAATCACCTACGTTTGTGTTGTACCTGCAAGCATCAAGTACTTTCACCATTCAGCACTGAATGCTCCGCGTTAGAGATACAAATGCTAAGATAAGCGTGGAGGTGTTGACATTTTCAAAATGTCACTATAGTTAGATCTCAAGTTGCCAAACGATTTGTTGTGTGTGTCTGTTTCAACAATGATTACGTGCAGTAGGAGCGGGACTGGGTGGGGCTAGTAGAAAACAAGTGTCTACAAGTGGCGACTCTTAAGTGGTAGACAAACAAATCTTAATCTAATAACAAGCTGACAAAAACTTACATTAGGTCAACGGCTTTTTGGGGAAACCTCCTACCGTTCTTGAATGCCCTGTTTTTATCTCATTCTCTCCCTTTCTCTCTCTCTCTCTGTGTATCGCACTCGTTCAGCTGCTCAGCATCATTTGCATAAATAACTTGAAACGATTTTTAAATGATTTTCTAAAAGTTGCCGAACAGGTGCCAAATGTCGCGCTACGTTTAACGCACAAATAATAGATACGCGCCGGAAAATATAAGGTATGAAATCAGAAAATAAATACAAAAACTAACCGTGAAATGCTATTTAGTTTTGCCCAGTTTCACATGTCTCTTCTTATCCAATTGGGAAGCTGAACAATTATTTGCTTTTTAGTATTAAATATTGTATAAAAAGTCTAGTAAACGTAAATGGACCTCAGCACAAAACGTCAAGAAAACAAATTCTTATGATATTTTTTCAATGTTTCGCATTTCTCTCGGTCAATTTAGTTAATATATACATAACTATATATATGTGCATGTACTTGTGGATCATGTACATTCGCCTCCACTGAGCACTTCTCCATGAAACACTTTTGAGCTTTCGATTATTTTTGAAAATATTACGCAGAGCAACTACTACAATAACAACATTCAATTCTCTCGCACAAACAGTTTTTTATTTTTTGTAGACAGCGAAATTGTTTTGGTTTAAATAATTTCCATTTTTCCTTGGTGGATTCTTGTTTTTCCGCTTCTCACATTTATTTATTTAATTTTGCAATTTTTTCTTTCAACTCTCACGCACTTTTCGCCTGCAGTTGTTGTTGTATTATATTGTATTTATTAATTTGTTTTCGCTTTTCGGACCGCGGACCGTTACGCGCAGTTGGAAAATTTAAAAAATCCAGAGAAACGTTAGTTGAGCGCGTAGAAATTGCGGACCCGTCGCAGTTCTTGTCCGCCTATACACTTGTCGCTGCCCTGATGCGCGCACGTTGAAAGTTTAACTGTAAATTCGGAACCCAACGGACCGACCGACCGCCCGAGCGAGACAGCTAGCAGCAGTAAAAGAGGCACCGAGGCAGCGACACCAGCAGAGGCAGAGGCAGAGCCAGATAGCAGGCGACAACAGCGTCGGCAGCCAACAGCAGCAGCAGCAGCCAAAGCAAAGATGGGAACAGAGGTGCCAGCTCGCCTCGTACCTGTATGTCAGCGTAACAGCAGAAGCACAACAGAAACAACACAGCATGTTAACAGCACCAGAGAGCGTAGTGGTACTGTCGGCACTGTGAGAGGCTCTCTCTCTCTCTCTCTCTCCCTCACGCACACTGATGCGCGCTGTTATCAGCTGCCGAAGTAACAACATTGTTGTCTGTGTTACAGTATCAGTGTGTCAGTGGGTCGTTCGGCCCCTGCCTCAGCTGTTAAATTGAGAGCGCAAGCTTCGTGTGTGTCAGGCTTTCTCTCTCGCTCTGTCTCTTTCTTGTGCAATCATTCAGCTATTCGCACACGGAGAGCGAGAATTGTATGCTATGGCACATTTATCGCATGTGAGAAACATCTAAAGCAGAGCCAAGATGACTAAAAACAATTAATTTGTATTTATATTTATTAATTAACAATAAACATCTATTTATTAATAATATTCTAGCTTTAAACAAAGAATTTAACAATAATCCATATGACAAAAAACTGAAAAGAAAAAAGTCAAATCTGTTCACCGTTGAAAATGGCGCCGAACTATTGCGCTGATTATTGTCGCACGAGAGAGCGAACCAATGCTATGTTAGGGAGACACGGCTAACAGTGCTAAGCTGAGAGAGCCTACATACTTAACAGTGTAAAGAGAATTCAAATAAAAACACTTGATTAAAAATTAATGAAACAAATTAAGATTTTTATGAGCAACTTCTGGAAATGTAACAGAGTTCAACCCTTGACCTCCTTGTATGTTGATCAATAACACAAGGTAAAAAAAATAATGAATAAAAAGCAACATTAATTTAATCAATCTTAAGGTTTATTCAACAATGTGGGAACTCACTATTCATACAAATTTCATTTCTCTAAGTTTTGCAAACTTATTCCCCCCTATGTTGAAAGAAGGAATTTCGTTATTCAATAAATAAACAATTCTCCACTCAAAGTGCTTCATATTCCATATGGATTTGAGCATAATAATAATAACCGATAATCAAAACAAAATAAATTAAAGCTTTATAAGCTAAACATCAGCTGTCAGAGGGCAAGAGCCAATACATAAATCTTCTGGGTAAAACAGAGGCGCACGCTCGCCTGACTTGAATAAAATGCTTGGAAATATTATTACCTAAACAGAGAAGCTCTCATAGTTGCCACTCCGACTGAGCACTTGTAGTACTCTGGGAATGGAATGGAAATGGAAACGGATTGCTGTGTGTTGTATGCACGTTGTACGAGTATTTATTGAGCATTTTTCTTTGTTTTTATTTACGGCTTTTCAAATTGGAAAACATGAAAAGAAATATTTCCAATCAATTGGCAAACAGAAACTAATAAAAACTCATATACGAACACCATAGCCCAGAACACCGAACACCAATAGTAAGAAACAAAAAACAGCAAAGGGTAAAATGTTGTTCATTCATTAAAAATAAAATTTCATTGAATAGACAGACGCTCAAAAATACATTCATACTCGTATACAGCCACTTGCCGGATGGCCAGACAGAATGCAATTCATAGGTGGACGAGTACCCGGTACATAAAACAAAAATGTTTATTTTTGTAGAAGAGTGCTCGAGTGAAGAGTGCTCGACTAGGATATACTCTCTAACCCGACTTGAACTACTCGAACCTTGATTGAGTACCCTTCTCTACATTACATCTATTCACGTATAGCACAGCAGTAGATTCTACGAGATATCGAAGATGAGAAGTTATTCAATAAAATCACTTTATGCTTCGTATGAATTAAATAGGGTTTATAACGGTTTATTAATTAAACGATCAGCAGTATCTCGCAAGAACACCACTTATAGCATCTTATAGGGTATCACAACATCAACAAGCATATACTATAGTAAAGCTTCGCCAAAAGAACACTTGGTGTGATAAAAACATGTTTTTTTAATGCAGCTTCGCGTTCAATGAAAGTGCCACAAGTAAAAATATATACAAAAAGATACAACGGATGTTGGTATTGATTGGCTAAAGTCGACTAGTTGACACGCTTTGCATTACAAGAAGCTGAATGTATTCTACAAGGAACTTCGTTGCATAGAATGTGTATATTTCTTTTAGATTTTAAATACAACCTCAGGTAATGAATATCACAACTAGTTTCTTAATTCAAGCATTACAATGACTTTTTCTTTATATTAGGGTATCCAATGTGATACAGTAAAATGAAATGTTTAACGAAAGTGTGAATGGTGAAACGTGAAATGGGATTCGTGCGGTGGCTGCATTTGAAATAGATAAATAAATACTTTTGAATACCTGCAAAAATTGGACATGGACAACATCAACTTTTGTTGCTGTCGAAAGCGCTATATGAAATTGTGTTTGAGCACTTGTAACTCTTAGCAACCAGATGCTGGTAATTCAATTATCTGATACGTTCAACGAAAGTACACAATCAAGCGAACAGCATAGAAAACTTTTTTATGACTCGCAAGGTTGTCAGTTGACTGGCAAAGTTGATATAGAACTGGAAATGGAAATGACCAATAGACAGATGACACATTGTGAGCTTATGGCAAGCGCTCAAATGTCAGTCGAACTAGCTCAGGTCTGCTGTAACCAATTTGCACGTATACTTTGATGGGTCATGAAAAGATAACAGTTTGTTCTCGTACAGTAATTATCGCAAGCATGCATTGCGGATTGATTTTACGACATGCGACAAAAGTTAGCTAGTGAAGGAACTGAAGGAAAAGGAAGCAGTAATGCAACTTCTTGTAAACAAGAACGAATACCCAATGTAATTTTTCTTACTAACCCTTCAATTTCTCATAATATTTATTCTTCAAGGTTTTTTAATTGCAATTATAAATTCTCTTTTCCGTTGACTTGCGCGATATTTAAATACCCTATTAAGAAATGCAGCCAAATAGCGGTAAGATGTCGATGGCAGCACGAGATGAAGGCGCCATTGAGATACAACTGATTCGCTAGTCAAGTGGAAACAATCATAAATAAAATATTCTCGCTAAACAAACACAAATACTCACACACAGCAGCAACAGCAACAGGGAGGTGCTCGTTCCACGAAATAAAGGGGGCTGGGCGTGGCAGCAAAGGAAAATTGAATTTGATTTATGATAAATTCGCCATGATTTATACCCTTTGAACGCACATTTTTTCATGGTGTCCAGAGCCTAAGCCGATCGGCATCATCAGCATCAGCATCAGCACCAGCATCGGCATCGTCGACTGGCAGTTGGTAACCAGCAAGCGCCCAAAGACGACCGACGACCGTTGATGGTCGACTGCAAATCGAGAAAATCGCATTTCGCATTTGGCATTATTCAATTTTTCATTTCGCTAAAATACTTTTGGGTTTGGCGCAATGCTTGCATAAGCGGCAGCCTCCAGTATTAAATTTTTTGCCGATTCGTTTCACCTTCCCTTCCGTGCACACACACACACACATGTGTGTATGTATATGAATTGCCAACGTCACAAGCTTAAAATCTGCTGCCTACTTTTGTGCGCACCCTACTCGCCCTTCGCCATAAATGTTTGTTGATTTGTGTTTTTTGTGTTCTTTGGGCTTTCTTTGTGTTTATTTATTTATGGGCATATGCGAAAAATATGAAAAACATTTTCCTTCTATATTTTCACATGTTAGTTTCACAGTCATTCACCGGAAATATGTTTCTTGCTGTGTGTAGTTTAAACAAATTTCACCTCGATAATCGGCTAAATTGTATCCATAATCGATGAAAATCATCACAGAGCTTTTCGACAAAACCTCCTCACACAAAAGGAGCCATTTCAGTAGCTCGTTCGACTTACAAATTAACTGAATCTGATTTGATATACTCTGGGGAGGATTAAGGATTGTCAAAACAATCAACCACGTGGCGAAATGTTTAGTTAAATAATGGAAAAATTTTGCTCAATATTTTTATCAGGATTAAAGTGACTGTCGGAGGATCGATGAAAAGAAGTTTCCACATAGAAAAGCCCTCAGCATAAGCCAAAAGTAAAGCAAAACAAGTTTTAATTAACTTTTCCCTTCCTTTCGTTGACAGTGTGGAATGAAGGAGGAGAGTATTCATTTAATTAAGTACGAAATAAGTGGATGAAATACATTCACATGTGTGTGTGTGTACGTCTCTTTCAAATACCTAATCCGAACGAAAATAGCTTTGATACATTCAACTTATTTTATCTTAAAATGTCTAAACGAACACCCACGTCACATATCAAACTCAGCCTAATTGAATTGAACCGAGCTCAAACTGCTCCCGCAGCTCACGTGGAATGGACACACCGAGTTGTTTTTCAAACAGTTCTTTTCCGCCTTTTGGATTTCATTTTGTTTAAGTCAACACATCAAGCTGTCAATGTTAATTGATGCGCAGCAAAGTTAAAATAACAAAAAACTCCTATAAAACCCCAAAGGCTGACAGCAATAAAAACACACTGCGTATACATAATGCGCTGAATACCGTGTTCGAGTCGAGCTGGTGACAGCGAAAATAAAACTTTATAGCTAATTTATTTAATTAAATTTCACGCGAAGAAAAGCTGCGCGTGGGGAGACATCACGTCCTCTCTTCCTTCACTTTGGGAAGGTTTTGTTGCCGGATCAAATGTGGAAATGTGTTTTTGCACTGTCGACATTTGCTGACACGGCGCCTGCCTACACTTGCTTGATTGCTGCCAGTTGATAAGAGAAACAGGCGAAAACTACAAATGGATAAACAGACAGAGACGCCTGAGTGACAGCCAGAGCCAAGAGATCAAAGCGAAGCTCTTCCACCTGCAGCTCAATACACCTTTGGGTAGGGAATTAAAGAGTGACTTTCAAATGTGCCAACTCATGCCAATTCAATTAAACAAATGCGGCTCGAGGCCGACAAAGGTAACGAGAGAGCGCAGCATTATGTATACGCCGAGTTGTATGAGTGCTTCAAAGTATGCAAAGCAAACGTGACGAGGCCAATAAAGAGAAGAAAGCATACAGAAGGCATGAGGCAGAAAGGCACAACAAAATGCAAATGGCAAGCGCATTTAGCATACAAAAAAGGTCAACAACAAGTGAAAATGAACGAATTGCATAAGAAGAACGCATAAAAAATAAGTTAAAGTACTCAAATATAAAATCGTATCATCTCGCGTACACTCGCAGCTAGTCGCATATATACGCGAAACGTAAACGGCAAAAGACAATTAGAGAAAGCGTCGAAAGCCAAAGCTAGGTACCCAAGCGCTGCGCATTTCCACAACGCATACAATTTTCGCACATACACGAGTGGTAGCGGAAAGGAGGGTGGTGGGTATGGAGGGGTAGTGTCTGTGCTGAGTGCTCTCCCAGATATAATGGCTTGAATTTGAATGACGCCTTTTATGCGGCCAACCAACGCTCACACCCTCACTCGCTCGTTTACTCAGTCGCTCGCTCGTTTGGCAGTCGTAAAAAACTTTCAAGTTGAGTTTAAGTTTATGCCGCAACGATTCGCGGTGCGTGGTCGGGCGCGTATCTAGTTAGTCGAGTCGCCACTTGAATTTCGCGCAAGTTAATTTACTGCCTTAAATTCCAAAAGCTATCCACACACTGGGTGGCTAACACCCATTTCGGTGGCAGCAAGGAAGGAGGGTTCTGTCAACGCCCGCAGAGTCGTCAAAGCGTAAAAAAATGGTAGGAAAACTGCGCAAATTGAATAAAAAACATTCATAATGTCGACCAACCGCAATTGCCACTGGCAGATGGGGAGAAAATTGCGACAGTAGTAAAAATAGAAGGCAAAAATAACACAAATAATCAAATATTATGACCGGCAAGAATGTTGCAGCTTATGTACTACGCAAGTTAAATACACTTTACAAAATAACGCATTTGCCAAAGATAAAGAAGAAGTAAGTAGGGAACTTAATAATGGGATAATGACTCCAAGTTTATTTAAAAATCAATTAAATTCTCTTCAGGACAGACTATATGACTTATTGCATGTACCCATATTGTAGTGTATACAGAATACATATTCAAGATATAAAACTCTGTAACTAAACAGCGAAAGAAAATACAAATTGCAGCAGCCATCGGAGTAGTCGAAGCAGCAACAGCCGCATAGTGATTGAATTTTCACACACCAATAATCAGAACACCAACAGCAACAATAAAAGCACCAAGAACAGCAGCAGCAACAACAACAAGAATAATAATAACAGGCCATAAAATGAGCAGGGAAATTCCAAAACATATTACGAAATTGGTTTGCCATTGCTGTCGTTCATTGAAAGTCAGTTGGCAAATCGAATTCACATAAATTAATGGTATTTTGGCGCAGTGATTGCTAGGCATCCCAAAAGTATGCTTTAATTTGTTTCTTAACTTTTTCCATACTCCTTGGAACTGTTGCTGTCCCTGCTCGTCCTAGGTACAAGAAATCTTTCGACAACCAGTCAGACTGGACTGCAAATAGAGCAACATTTACAGTGTATACAAAGCATAAATACTTTACAGTATCTCGTCTCACTGTTGGCGAGAACAAAAAGAGATGAGTCGACTGGTGTCTGCCTAATGGCACAGTTCATGTAATCGACTCGATTGGATGATTCTTTTGGGCAGTTTCGATCGACAACAGAAAGTCACTTACTACGACTTCCAGGTGTTGCAGATCACGTCATGCTGACTTGCCAATTTATGGCTTTAATGAGCAAGTTAATTAGCTGGCCCCATGCGAATTGTATCCTGCAGACTATAACGTATATCCTGTATCCTGTGGCAAATTGCCGGCTATTCGCTTAACGGCAGTAGGCGAACGACTCTCGTCAGCTCAATTCCTCAAATGAGGCTAGTCATGTTCCAAATACGGGCAATAAAATGCAAAAGGACATTTTATTGAATTGAGCACACCAACATGTCGAATACGTTACGAGTATTTGAAAAAATGACAGACTAAGGATACATGCTGCGGCAACATGATTTTCCTTTCAAATATCGAACATTGCGCTGAGGCCAACCAACGAAAAAAAAAAAACCGAAAGCCAAATGGGACGCCATTCAAACAGAGCTGCAAATCATGAAAAATGACTCATTGCGCAGCTGGCCACATGATGCCCAAGCAACACAGGCACACGCAGACAGACAAACACCCACACAGCCACACTCATTCAAACACAAACACACACACGCGCGCAGCCACATATCTGCATGAGTATCTGACGAACTTTTGCAACAAACACTCTAAATGAAGCGACTGTTGGCCACACTCCCAGTTCTGTCCTGAGAAATCCCATTAAACTCCAAAAAGATATTAAAAGCTTTTCCCCTTTCAATACAGTACATTTGTTTATTGTCTATCTGAACACTTGCATACTGGACAGGTCTGTAATTAGTTGATTTCAAAGCAGAATTTCAAAAATCCACCACAGTTTTCATAACGATAAATTTCCATTTTGCTATTTACCTTTGCCCTGGATGCTCGGAGAAAACGAACTCGAAAGACAGCAGAGTGGAACCCTTCTCCTTTTATATGCGAGCACGTGTCATTGGTAATTAATCTCCGTAATGTAAATGCTTAGTGACTCAAATGGGGAAAGAAGCCAAAGTTAAGACTCGCAAATGGAAATGGACGAAAAATGTAAGCGAAAGAGAGAGTGATGAACATGGTTCATAATCAGGATTAATTAGAGGACCCTATAGTGAGTGGGCGTGATTTAAAGATGCATCTGAAAGGAGATAGTGGGCGGGCAACGAGCCAGAGAAGAAAATGGCGAATGCAATAAAAGCCCATTTATGTTTACATGCAAATGTGCAGTAAATCAATATTGTGTATACCTCATGTTCGCCAAGTAAACACCGAGCGAGAGATATATGCACGTTTATGTGGAATTATAGAGAGCAAAAGCCTTTGGGCTGACAAGTGACAAATAGAACTCGCAATGCTAGCTCCCGAAGATGATGTTTACCTGGACAGGCTGTAAAATTTGATTACTTTGTGGCTGGTGCGAATGTGTGCCCAAGGGCCAGGTGAAATCAATTGTGTTCTTCGTTCTTTGCAGGCAAGTTCTCCCATTTGTCTGTGTGTGTGTTCTTAAGCATTGCGGTTTTGCACTCACGATAGATGTTGGCAAATAAAAGACTTTCTCTTTCCTTCTCTTCTTCCTCTCTAATTCTGTCTAGTCTGTGTGTGTTTTGGCATTAAGAACAAATTGCATTTGAAAACCTCATTCAATATTTGGTAAATACTTTCCCATTTAATCTTAAAGAAAAATGCATTTCTCACAGGATCTGCAGCATCGAAATCCACAGGAAAAATATCTAGCAAATTCTCGGCCAAACCTAATTAAATATTTACAAAAATTAGCCTCCGGAACTAAGTCAACTTCGGCATTCGTTTCGGGCTGTTTTACACATGTTCAACTTGTAGTTAATTAAGTATACGCACCAAGAACCCGCTCGCTTCACTGCCAATTGCCCAGCTTGTTTAGTTTTTGCTGACTTCGCATAAATTTCTGGCAGCTTCAGTTTTATGTCTGCTTTATTTACTCTTCTGGCTTCCTCTGCCCCTCTCACGGTTTTCTTTTTTGTAAATGTAGTCGTTGGGCATAAAATATTTCAAGTTAAATGGTAGTTAACAAAATGGGCAAAATGAGTTGCCAACATATGTAAATTACATTTGAGAGTATTAATATACATATTCCTATTTCTTGGGGTATCAGAAATGAGTGCCTAAAAACATAAAACTGTTTTATAGTCCACTCGAGCTAAACTGAACCATACCCTGTACGATACTTTGGAATAACTTTTCGTAGGTTAACATACTTACTTACTTTACTTAACGTAGCATAAAGTTATCCCCATATTTGTTCAGATACATGGTATAACTAGAGGCTGAATTCATTGGAAAGTCTGTGCAAATAAATGTTGTAAGTTTGTACAAATTTGACGAGATTTTTGTGGTCTCATCAGAGAGTCTTTCCATATTTTAAAGTAAGTTTCAAGTTTGTATTTTTCTAAACTTTAATTAAACAAACCTCAGGATACAACTTTCGTCGTAGACCCATGTCGATTTTCATTCAGCACTTGACAAGCAGAAACATTACGAATTGATAGATTTCTAATGAAAAGCCGAAACTGTGAAACTCATTAACGACATGAAAATTTTATTAAATTAGCATTACAATTGAAATGAGTTCTCGTGGACAAGAGGGCACTTCATCTTGCCCTTTTGTTAGACTTGGCTGTGAAAAATCACTTTACTAGCACGAAAACTTTGCAACTTTGAAAGCAAGCTGTCGAATCCCCCAAAGCTCCACTTAACAAAGGTTTCGCACAAGCAGATGAGAATTCCAGATGGCCGCCTCGCTCGCTGATGATGCCGCAGTGTCTAATTAATCTTAAAAGTATTTATAACTTTTGTTTGTAGTTGTTCTACTGCTACAACTACAACTGATGCGTCTGCTGTTGTGTCTCCTGCTTCTGCTACTACTACTGCTGTTGAATTGAAAACAACTGTAAATAATTAATGCAACATTATACTCAATTACCGAGCTACTTGCATATAAATCACTATAGACTTTTCCACTGGATGCGGGTCGCACTTGACTCAACAACAGCAAAAGGAGGAAAACCAATCCAAAAATCAAAAGTTTTCCTTGTAGCAGCTGTTTTAGAAACTTATTGGGGTCAACTTGGAGGGTGTCCAACAGGGCAGAGTTGAAGAAAAGTCCGATTCAAGTGTCCAAACTATTACCGCACCGAAGAGAACTTGAACTTGTACTTCTGAATGACTTTAAAGATGAATTACACAGATATTCTTAGAGTGTAAGCTATTCTATAGCTTATGGCGGAAAAGTTTCGACGTTAATGCAGGTACAAATTCATATTGGCTTAGCCCATTATACACTCAAAGCACTTAACATTATCAAAGATAAAAAAACAAAAAGGAAAAAAAACAAACAATAAATATATGAGTAATACGTGGCGCTTTCTACTCAGTTTCAGTATTTCAAACAGCTTGCAATATAAACTTATTTGCTCCCGGGTACTTTTAACCGACTTATCCAGCAAAAAACCTGTCTCATTGATGAGTACCAAGCCACAACAATGCAACAAAAAAAGTTGTCGAATTGGTCAGGTCAACTCCAACGTGTTCTGCAAGTTTGATAAAAAAAAAATGTACCGTCGCATAATTAATGACAATATGCGAAAATAAATATAAATATAAATATTTTTATATAGAAGACAATGTACTAACTAGACGGTGTGCTGTTTTGCGGGTAAAAGTAATTAAGTAATTAACTCTTCTGTCTGTCGTAATTTGTCAACTGCTTAATTACGCATTAATTTAAACTATGACAAGTAAGTATATTTATTTTTATGGGATTTGAGACGCTTAGAACC
The DNA here is from genome assembly GCA_018903425.1 of Zaprionus nigranus. NCBI lineage: Eukaryota > Metazoa > Arthropoda > Insecta > Diptera > Drosophilidae > Zaprionus > Zaprionus nigranus. The sequence continues at coordinate 5,455,902 of JAEIGD010000003.1, read as the reverse complement.
GTCTCGAGGCAACTCAGTGCCAATAATTCAAGAAGTACGTAAATCTGACTTTGCATGGAGAATTTTGTAGACAGCGCGCTATAAAAGGCCCGTTTTTATGCCAAATTGGCTTCAGTTTAATTTCTACTTTTAATAAACAAACACGGAGTATGACAGCCAGTTACTTTATACTGCAAAGTATTCTAATTCGGAGCTTTGCCGTTCGTCCAACAGCACTAGAATATGCAGAATTCTATCGACCTGTTCTTCCAGCTATTGGACGAAATGTGCAGCTTATATCTACCTATCAGGATCAAGACTATCGTGATCATTACGCAGCACAAAGTTCCTTGATTGATGCAGAAGTATTGCTTGCGGAATATCCTGTTCACCCTCCGATCGTGTCGGATGATCAACATGATTTTACTCCATTATCTTCATCTAAACGAAACTGTCATATCATCAAATGCCCAAAGTTTGTGAAAACAACGTATGGCACCGATGGTAAAAAGTGCTATGAGTTTGTGAACTCGTGTTACTTGGCCCGTATCAGCTGCATGCGGCATAATGTTCAACTTCCACGTAAGCGAATGGGTGATACTGACACGGAATAGCACTAAAATTACCACTTACAGGTCTCAAGGAAATCAGCAAGAAGCAGTGTGATAATCTGAAGTGATGTAGAATATCGAAAGATTATAAATTTTGTATAAGTAAATAAGATATTAGAGACTAAGTTAGTATCTGACAATTTGTAGCAAGCTAAGATTACAACCTATTTTAAGCTTCTGATCAAGCTCAGCTTAAATATATAATATATTTTTTGGTGTATGTGGTTTAAACGGATACTAAATTTTGATACATGCAAATGGCTTATGCAAAAATGTTATCGCAGCGGAAAGACAAATGCATTGCCTTATATTACAATCTGTACAATCTGCTTCAAGTGCAACTGTTCGAGCCGGGCAATAAACTACAATTTACATTACTGCAACTAAGCGATGGGGCGGCAACAGCAACAAACAAAGCATCCACCGAATACGAGTGTAACCAAAGTTACCACAGCCCCCAAGCGCCAAGCCACAACTACCAGTGGCAAGTGGGGGAGCGTATAACGTGGCCAACTCATTCCAAGCGACATTGTATAAACAACAATTTTAGCGGATATTAAAAACAATGTTGCCTCCGCGTGGATTGTCGTTGGCCAGGAAATGAAGACGAAGGCAGAGCAGGGAGGCAGAAGTGGAGGTAGAATAGAATGGAAGACGGAAAACGGGAGGATGAGAGACTACGTCAAATTTCAAATCGTGTTTTGTCATTTCCATTCAGTACTTCAGCCATGGTTTTCTGACATTTCCCGGTCCACTGTTGTTTAGCCCCGCATTGCCTTGTTATTGTTTGCCGTGTTCCATTGAGCGGCAAACGGATATCCGTTTGTCGCACTTACACACAGACGGCCGTATTGTGTTGGGATTCTTTCGCCACTTCGCTGACTATTTTTAAAGCATTTCAATGGCACATTGACTGCCTTGCAATTAGCTCGACAGTGCCAGCTGTGTTAGAGCATTTGAATTTATTCGAAATTCATTGACACATCATTAATCGAGAAACTTCTACAAATATTCAGATTACCTGGTCTTTTTGAGTCCTCAACTGTCTATTTAATATTCCGGTAAATAAGCAACTAATTAATGATTTTCAAACAACATGGTGACTGGACTTATGTCACCTAATGACCTAATTTAAAGGTCAATTGAGGCCAAAAATCATGAATGAACTCAATGGCTGTTAATTATGTGCATTTAACTTACATTTAACAGGTTGTCCTGTTAAAACTGTAAACTGTCATTGGGAGTAATTTGGTCATGTCTCTTTGCCAAATTGCCATCAATTAACTAGTCTCAAATAGTGACTGAGTACATAGAACTAAGCACACAAACAGTCGAGCTTACACACTCGGACAGGTGTTGAGATCAGTTAATTGGGCACGTGGTATCGCAACAATTGAAGTGTACGGCCCCGAGTCGGCAACGCTGTCCAGCCGACATTCAAAGAGCTGTCAACGGTTTTGCTCAAAAGTGTTGGCTTTGTGCATCTGTTGTTGGCCTTGTCAAAGAAAGCTTCGCGGAGTGCTGCGGCATCCTTTGGTCTGAGCGTCAACGTTTGTCTATCATTAACAGTTCAACAATTTGCGCCAGGGCACCATAAAAGGCATCCGCCGTGGCCCAAGTGCCACAGAGATTCGTATCCCGAAACCCGAATCTCGAGGGCAGAGTCTGTCACACGCACGTTTAATGCGCTTTTGAGTGTGTGGCAGCATTGCTTAATCAACTTACGACTAAACAAAAGCACATATAAATTATTTAATTAATCCCTTTTGGGTTTATTGGCTGAACACACTCAAGGCACAATAGCAGAGCGCGTGCGTGCGTGTGTTTGTGTAAATATGTGTGCTTGCGTGTGTGTGTGTGTGTACGTTGTGCGTGCTGGCAATCAATGTCATAAACGTAGGTGCGAAAATGGATGCCTTGATTGCGTTTTCGCATGAGTTCATTGCCTTGTCAGGCGCAGCGAAATGTGTTGCCTACTTTTTGGGGTCGCCTTCAATTTGCAATTAAATACAAATTGATATTTGTTGTGCGACAGCAGTTTGTGCTTGACTGGTAGGTCGCAGCTTGAATCAACCTGCATAATCTTGGTATGAGCAATTCCAAAAGGTGACGGTTGTTTTCGCCATTAGGAAAGTTTCTTAAATAATCAAATTCTTTAAGACTGGTGCGAGTTTAATATAATTTTCCCTTCGTCCAAGCAACTTATTCTAACACACATTTGGTACTAGCTCTTGATGACAGATAAAATTAAAAACCCCCACCCGCGGTAAAAAAAGATTTTAAATTCTTGAATATATCTGTACTTCGAAGGGGCCGAATCCTTAGTGCCGTCTTCCATTTTCAACCAAAGTTTGCATGTTTTGTTTGCGACAACTCTATGGCATATCATGGCCCAAATCTTTGGCTTAGCATCCTGCACAGCATCCAAGTTCATGCCGGCACGCACTAAATCTTTGCTTTCATGTTGGCGTTTTTGTTCGGCTGGGCCGGGCTGGGCCAAAAAACTAAACTCTGCCCTGGCCCAAGTTTTCGCAAATAGTAGCATAAAAACCCTATATAGTATGGGAAATAAATCCCAGTCACATGCCTTTTATGCAAAGTTTGGATTAAGTTTTGCGCTCCTTTGGCCTGGCCGAGAGCATCCCTAGTCGGGCAAGGCAGAGCTTAGACTGGGCCCAAACATTGGCACGAAGGTGGGGCGGGGTCTGCATGACTGGTCTAAAATTTGTAAACAATCAGAAAATGTGTCAACTTATTTCTTTGTGAAGCAGGGCCAAAAAACACAATGGCCCGATGCCATAAGTAAATACATAGTTTCAAATTTGTTTCGACGTGTTATGTTAACGTCGGCGGGATGAGGGGAAGGTGCGCTTCAGTTCAATGGCAAGCGCAAAGTGTCGGAAAATTCGCTTAAGCCGCTTAGTGAAATGTGCCCAACACAACAATGAAAATTGGTGTGAAAATACCAAATGAAATTCACTTTTAAATGCCGTGTACATTTAAATTGAATAACAAAATTGAAAAGTAGTCGAAGAAATGGGGAACGAGTGGATAGTTAAATCGACTGGGAAAATTGCAGTTGACAAAGTGTATAACAAAGTACAATCTCAAAGGCCAGTAGCAAAATTTAAAATAAACAATACAACGATTGAATGCACAAGACACAGCTGCAATTTTGGATCCGGATGCACTTACAATCACACTCAAACTTACACATACATAATATAATATTCAATTGCGAGCATCACCATTGATGCCTGTGACCAGCTTTCAATTGTCTGAAAATAAATTGGATTTCAATTTGCTGTAGGGCTTTAACGTTTTTTGGTAAATAGTTGAAAAGTTACTTAGCACAAAAGGTTGACTAAGCCATCAGGCCGACAGACGCAATTGTAGTTGTAGCCTCTGTATCTATCCGTATCCCATATCCATTTCATTAGCAAATCTGTGAGACTGGCAGATTCACTTGACCAACAATTAGTAAGGCAATACCAGACACACGCGCCATGTCGATAGCCATTAAAGCACCCCCTTCCCCATGCCATTTGCATAAATCGATTGCCACTTGGACAAGCTATACGTGAAAGGAGCAAAATAGCAAAGATACTATCAATAACAGCAACAACAACAACAGGACAAATGTTATTTTACTCGTCTCTAATCATATCAGATTTCTCATCTGCTCATGAAAAATGATGAGTCGAAATGCATCAAAGTAAAACAGAAAAAATGTAACTTAAGGAATCTTGAAAAATTTATAAATATTACCTGAACTTTTAGCAAACTCTGAATTTTCTTGAAAAGGAAAACGTATAAACGCAGCTGGGAAATAAAAAACAACACTCTCATGGTGATGTTACATATGCAAACGCTATAAATAAAGCGGCAAATGTGTAAAGTTTGCCCACTCCATGTCCGCAAGCCTGTGGCATGCCCACATTGCGATTGTAAACAGTGTGTGTGTGCGTACGGGACATCGTGTTTTGAATATGTTTGTCATTGTTAGCAGCGGTGGCCAAACAGCATTACAGTGTTACTGACATCAGCATCGACATCACACTTGTGGCGCACAGAGGACCTGCTCCTTTCTGTGTTTGTTTGCCCGTTTGCAGACTGAATAACACAAGTGAAATTTCCCCAGTGACTGCCAGACGATCAGCCAACAAATGTGGCAACAACAACAACGAAACGAACAACAACAACACCACACAGACACATATTCAATTGCGGCAACCGCAATACATTCGCATTTGGGGAGCTGGTGAAGCTGCCAAAAATTTTGCATATATTGGGAAACAATAAATTTTACAGCAATGTGTGCTGCCGTGTGGGCGTCCCTATTTTACAGTGCTGGTGTGTGTGTGTGTGTGTGCACGTCCAACAGCAAATGACCTTCGACATCGCCAGTGCAGGGGGCGGGGTGAAGAAGGGCTGGCAACACAAAGGCCCCAAATTGCTAGACTGTGACAGCTGCGAGCCATGGATAACTTAAATGGGTTAAAAGGATACGTCCGGTTGGTTTCTGCTTGGGATGCTGCTACTACTGCGGCGGCTTCTTCTACTTCTGGTGTCGTTTCTGATGTTTTTTCTGCTGTCTCTGCAGTGCTTTCTGCGATTTTCTGGCTGCTTGCCGAGGATTCTGGCTACGCTTGCTGCATATTTGATGTCAACAACAATGCTCGACTCAAAGTGACAGCAAAATTGAAATGGCACTGGCTGCTGTTACTGTTGCAACGAAACAAAGGAGCAGCTTACAAAAAATATTTGGCTCACCTAATCGTGTTTGTTCTCGTTTCTGATTTCACCATGATTAAATAGATATACGGTTATATTTGTATTGAGTGTGGTTATGTTTAGAAGATATTTCTAATTGTATTTTGATTCACATGAACGAACGTACAGAAAAAATCGAACAAACGATTTAGTGGTTATCGAACAAAAATATCGATTGAAACAACAACATCACTAAGCAATGAACACATAGAGACCTCAAACAGCTTTGACGCTGTTTGACGCCTTTGCCCTTTGCTTTTGTTTTTGCTTTTGCATTTGCTTTTGCTTTTGATTTTGCTCTTGCATTTGCTTTTGCTTTTGCTTTTGTCTTTGCCCTTATACAGAATTTATGAATTAAAAAAGTATTTTATTTTGAAAAGAAGATATGAGGAAGAACACTTCAATTTGGAGATATGGTAGCGAACGTATTCCGAGGAATACTTGCGTATTACGTTTACAGTTCGCAACAATTTACAATTATAATCAATTTGACGTTTTGCTGCTGCGTTCCCTTTTGCATTGTAAATTCTTTTGCAGTTGCTTGCGTTGGCGTGGGGGAAGAGCAAAAGTAATGCAAAAGTATTTTAATGTGCGGAAAGCGTGAATGAAAATGGAGAAAACCAACTGCAGTGACGTAGCAGTAAAAATTTTACTTCGACTATCTTTGCCTTTTTATATAAACAATTTTTTCATTAAAAAGCAGCAAAAGTAGACGCCGAAGCACTTAAGGTGTATGACGATATATACTACGAATATTCTGATACACCCACACACACACACTGACACAGACTCAACGCAATGAATTTGAAAGTTTGGCCAAACAATTTTAATAAATATGTATAAAAATTTAATTATATGCATGGGGGCATTCAGTATTATGGGAAATAGAGCCATCGGAAAGGCGCAAAATAAACATAACCAGATGCAAAGTCAGATAAGCAGACATTACCACACACAAACACACGTATTCCAATACACCCCCAACAATACACACACAAGTCACAACGAAGACCTTAACCCAACAACAGTTAAGCTGAAATTTAATATTGGAAGGCAATGAGCCAGGGCGCAATAAAAGCCAAAACCCCTGAGGAAAGGCAGAGATGAGGGGGAGCCAAACTGGGGGCAGCACTCAGTACTGTGCCTGTTCTTGCCTCATGTGCCTCCTGATAATGTGCCCCGCCATGTTGACTTCTCTGCCTAGTCTGCTATCGTCTTGTCTATGGCCAACTAACTGTGTAGCCTGTGCGACTGCCAATAAAGTCCATACCCCTGCATGGGGTGGGCCTCTCCAGCATTTGCTCCTCTCCTCTCCTTTCCTCCTCCTCCACTGTCATTCCACCTATCTCAACAATACTCGTCGTTGTTGGTACCTACTCGTGCTGCCATCTCGCCACGCCGTGTCGATCGAGGGCCAAATGTTGGTGCTTTGTTACATAATAGTTGAAGTTTTATTGTCGAAAGCTATTAAACTTTTCCCATCAAAGGCACAGGATGTGGCACATGGTAAAGGTGTGGAGCATTAAGGTTACTTGCCACGACATCATAGACAGCACTGAGTAGGTTATCAGGCTATATATATTCATATACATACTACAATGCCTCGAGCGCGTTTGCGCAAGCTGTCTCAGTTCGGGAGAGACGCCTGTAATGATTTTGCAATCAGCATGATCAGCGATAGAGCAATTGAAAATGAATACTGAACACTGGAGAAAACTCCTTGGGCATTTGAAATAAATATAAATAGTAAATACTCAATTCACAATCTCTTTGTACAGGAAATGACAGGTAATTGATTTAATTTAGTTGCGCAGTTACTCTATTTTTCCTTTAATAGATTTTGCAAATAACATTTCACACGTTCAAACCGCAAAATATTTAAAGTTTTTTATTTATTGATAGACTTTCATTAATTCAATTTGACTATTGATAAAAAGCCAATCAGTATTTTATAAAATATTTTCTACAAGTGTCGAATTTTCTCTTCGATTCCGGAATTACACTCGATTTTTCTCTGACTTGTGTTAATTTGAGAATCGAGACCAGTATAGCCATAAAACAATGTCGGAAAAATCAGGTTTCAATGAGCGTCTCCCCCCAACCACCTCCCGTTGTTGATGATGGTGCTAAAGATTGTGCCAATTGACTTTTGTGTTCGTCTGCTTAGATGAGGGGGGCGGGCAGAAACGCCCAAAACTTTTCACTGTGCAAGCTCAACTTTTGTTGTTGGCCGTATAAGGGGGTTGGCTATGTGGCCAACGGTTAAGTTCTGGTGCGGTACCCAAACTGTTTGCACTCTGGCCTGACTGACTCCGTCCGTCAATGCGTCCTTCCGTCCGCCCGTCTTTCGGTTCATCTTCGATTTGCTTTTCATGTAGCCAGGGCACGCAGAGCGCATAAAATTGTTTCAATATACACACAGTGGCAAAAGTTACACTTTGTCAGCCCCACACAGCCCGGCAATCAACTCCGCAGCCCAGTTAGCCCCCCACTCCGAGACCCCCTTAGGACATACTCCATGCAACACACTTGAAGTCCACTTCGATATGGGTTTATGTGTGCACTTTCCACACAGAGAGGGTTTAGTTTGCAGGAAAACGCATTTGAAATTGAAAAAGTTTACTCCCAATTTGAAGCTCACATTCGGGAGTTTCACTTGCCCAAGTGGCTCACATACATTTCGGCTAATCCGGCAGACTCAGTGTGTTCTCGATAATTCGTTTTTGTTCTGAGCTCTGCTAATGAATTTGCTTGTTTGCACTCTGCGGTTCGACCGCAAAGCCAGAAACCTCAAGTGCCCGCCCTACACGCAATCCGTAGAGAGGCAAAGAAACCCACGGTCCCGTGTCCGTATCCGTTCCCCTCCCCGACGACCTGCCAACGCCGACAGCTGGCAGTTGCAAGGCCAAAACATTTGAAATGCAATTAATCAGTGTAAATTGCAGGCTACAGTTTCGCACTGCGATAACAAAATCCACCGCAAAAGCCTCACTCACACACGCACACAAACAGACACACACAGGCAGGCACAACTCAAGTTTGACACTTTTATGGCATCGCACACAGATGGAGAAGGAGATGTGCAGAGATAGAGGGATAGGAATAGGGATAGAGATAGAGAAAATAATGTTGATGCAATAACATGCAACTTTGACACTTGCGATTGCTGGGACAAGCAAAAGGGCCCCCTCCCTCACTTCTCCACCTCTCTGGTACGCGTGGGTGTAAGAGCAAGTGTGTCTGTGTGTGCTACATGAGTTACATGTACTTAATGTTGATTTGTGCAACGACCAAAGGACCTCGTGCCTCATGACCAGACCAGACCCGTCCTGGCCAGGCCAGAAGCACTTCGCAGCTGCAGCTCGCCCAGCTTGCTCTGGCCAAACCGAGTTCAGTTTCATTTGCAATTTTCATCTGCAGCTGTTACTCGAGTGCACAGCATACACACTCATACACACACACACCCGCGCACGCATACACTGGCATTGCTTAAGTATACCAAAATGAAATTGGAAAAACATAATGAATTTCAAATAGCCTTGCTTCGAATATCCTATACCCTATTAGTAGATTAACCTAACGATGTGAGTGTGTATCTATCTCGAATATGGAATGTCATATATAGATTGATGAGTAATGTATCTTTTCGAATGAGATAAGTTATTCAATTTTCCTTTGCAGCACAAAGACGCCATCAGATACTCATCAACTGCTCATCTGATTTTCTCTGCTTATTACACGAATTTTAGAATGAATCCTGAAACTTTAGGAATATTGAATCTCAAGTGAGAGTATCTCAAGCAAACTTATTCGCAGCGTGCTCAAGTACTGCCTGAAATTGTAGCTACCATTTAAGCTGCTGCGCTGCCATTTGAGCCCAAGCAATTTCTCCCTCTCTTTCTATCTCTCTCGAGCTAAAGCTCGACGACGATAATACAAGTATGAGTAAAGGTTGCTCCACTTAGCGAGAATGGCAGAGGAGTGGAGAATGTTAAGAGGCTGAGAGGAAGAGGGAGACGCCAGCAAATAAGCTAAGCAAACGACTTTGCGATGCACAAACAGAAGTATCTATTACTCTACAGCTGTCGACTTGCTCCGGTCCGGAATGCGGACTGTCCAATGTAATTACAATTAATAAATAAATATGATTTGCCAACTAGGGCCAGCGAAATAGATATTACTTTGTTGAGGGTCTGAATGCAAGGACAATCGGGCGGAGGGGGGAGGCTTGAGGGTGAGAATTGAAGGTGAAATGTGGCTATTCAATTTGCCGGGCCGAGAACTCGAAATGAAATTTATTTAACGCGCATTTAAGTAATTTTTAATTGGCTGCAGCGAAAAGCGGCTCGCAGCAGCACCTGGCAGTGAATTTAAATCAAAATTTGCGAAGCGCACAACGCACGCGCCCCTCAACGTTTGCTCGACCACGTCAAAGGCCACGACCGGAGACGAGAGGGCAAGGACGATGACGATGACGGCGACGGCGGTGATGAAACGTTATGGCCAGAAGGGCCAATGTAGCAGTTTCTAATTACCCCATATGCGAGTCCGCCTCACTCAAATTAGGCAACTATTCCAGTTATGTTTGAGTGATGTCTACGACAGGAATATCGATAACCGCACAACATCAATTGAGGAACAATTAGCGTGTAAATTAACACTGTAATGAATCATGTCCAAAAGTTTGGTATGTAATTAATTCTCGTTCGGACAACCGCATAGAAGACCACAATGATTATTGTGCGGTGACAACTGATTCGTCGAGAGTTTAAAGACGAACCAGAACGAGAAGGAATTTGGATTAGGTAAAGATTTTATGAATATTTAACAAAATGTTTGTGAAGCCACATCGATAATTGATGGTCTTTATTAAATTTCCTAAGTTAATCGATAACCATCGATAACCATTGAAAATGGTCAAAAAAGGGTATACTAACTTTGTGCAAAAGTATGTAACAGGCAGAAGGAGGCGTGGGAGACCCCATAAAGTATATATATTCATGCTCAGGATTACAAGCTGAGTCGATTGAGCCATGTCTGTCTGTCTGTCTGTCTGTCTGTCTGTCTGTCTGTATGAACGCACAGATCTCAGCTATTATAAAAGCTAGAGTTACCAAATTTGGCAGGAAGACTCCTGTGTACTACAAGCTGATCAAGTTTATTTCAAATGTTAGGTTCCGCCCACCGCTTTTTTTAGTTGGTCAATCTACCTCGAGAACAAACTTGATCCTTGTTGCGAATTGAAATTCCTGTGAACTTACAAGAAATTCAGCTTAAATATTGAAAAAAAAAACTATAATCAATGATAAACGCAAGCTCGTGGAAAAGGCGGGAAGAAAAAAATGCGAAAAAAGATAGGAAATACTTTTCTGGGTGTGCTGCGAAAGACAAAAGACAAAAACGAATAGGGGCAACAGCCAAGGAAATCAATTAAAAGCATTTCCCATCTTGGGAGAGTTTGGCGTCCTTCAGCCGCGTCCGCGCTGTGTGTCCTTTTGTCGTTCTTTCAATCGCCGTTTGCCGTCGACGTTTATAATTTATGACGCCTATAATTGCAGCAATTTATGTGTGTGTGTGTGTGTTGGGGTGTCTGTGTGTGTGTCGAAAAGCTTTACCCGTATTTGCGCTGAGGCGTATGTCGTACGCCAAACCATTTTTGATACGCGGCCATGTGGGGTGCGGAATGTGGCAAGCGACATGCGGCATGCGGCATAAAAAAGAGGCTGCACAAGTTTCGGGGCAAACAGTTTTGAAGTTCACCCTTGAATGGTCTTTTTGCCGTTGCAAGCAAAATGTCGTCGTTCTTGCTGCTGTCGCTTCGTTTATGGGTCTCAGTCAGGGTCTAGGACTTGGCCTGGGTCTGGGGCGGGTCAGTGTCGGGTCTGGGTCTCTCGTACTGGTTCTCGGTCCTCGTCGTTGCTTGATTGCACTTTTAATTAACTTTTTTGCGAAACGGTTGCAGCCGCTTCAGCTGCAGTTGCCATTGGCCCCCGACGCCGTTGCCATTGCCACTGCTGCTCCTGTTGCTGCTGCTGCTGTAATTCTCGGCTGCAGTTGCCAATTGTTGGCACTTTGTTCCTTTTACTTTCGCCTCGTCATTAACAAAGGCAAACAAGTCGCGCATGAGGCCATAAATAATTGAAACGACGCCCCATCTGCCGTCATAATTTAAGCGACAGCTACAACAGCAACAACAACACCAGCAGCAGCAACAGTCACGACAACAGCAACAACAACAACAACAGGAGCAGCGACTGTGAGCACAATCAACATCCTGCCACATCCTGCCGCTGCGTTGCTTATGTATTTGCCCTCCCTAGCGCCCCCTCCGCGACTGATATGTTAATTCAATTTACTTGATTGCAATAAAAGCATAAAAAGGGGCTAAAAAGGACAACACACTATACGCGCACAGGTCGCTGGTGGATTTGTCAGGTGAGGCGTGTAGCACATTACCAGGTGGGAAACAGAGCAGCGGCGACGGCATTGGCAGTGCAAGCACGCATAATGTTATGATTGGAAAATGAAAATCATTTACGTGCGTCTCTGGCAGAGCGTCAATTTGCAGCCCATATAAATCAAATCTAGCAGAACAGAAATGTATACACCCATCCGGTGGGGCGTCAAGCGGGGCGTGGCAAGGCGAGGTGAGGATGTTGCCAGTGCCAGCCATTTGCTGCCCAATGAATCGTGTGCATGTGTGCCTGTATTTGTGTGTGTGAGTGTGTGTGTCTGTTTATGTGTGTGTCAATTAATGCGGCAACGTGCAGTGCATAATGAATGCAACGGAAATCGAAATCAAGCATCAGCCTGAAGCGATAATGCGAACTAGTCACCTAATGATTGTACAGAGGAGAGAGAGAGAGAGAAAAATATGAACATCTATCGATTATAAAGCTAATTATTGAAAAGATTAATTGTGCAAATTAAAAACATCGCATATAGCTTAATTATAATTCTCCCTGTTCCATATGCCTTACGCTTAAAAAGGCCAACACACTATGAGCGAAGCTTGAAGCGACAAATCAAAGCCCCTAGAATCTCCATGGACTCAAGCACTCAGATACTTTTCAATTATATAATATTCATTATATATCTACGGGTATTTGCTCGCAGTGCAAATCGAGTTAAACTCAAATGGGGCTAACAAGGAAAACATTGAAAAAGAAAAAACGCATAAATGAAAACTAAATATTTGCACTGGCTTTGGGGACCTTGTTATGCTAGCTGGGGCAACTGACAGCCGAAACGAACAAAGCGAAGAAGAGAAAAGGTTTTTTCCCCCCAACTCATACTAGGCCCAACAATAATAACAACAACAACTCAACAGGGAACAACAACGCGAACTACAAAGAAGACCTGTCTATGAGGGTGAAACATAGCCTAAATATGTAAGTCAATAAATCAATTCGACATAATTTTACGTTGATTTTTTTTTTTGTCTGCACCAGTCTCAAGTATTTTTCCTTATTGTTTTTGGCTGCTCGGCAAATCCCAAGCAAACAAAAGGCAAGAAAAACATTTGCCAAACGTTTGGCAGGGGTCGGGAAAGCTGTGTTGATAGCAAAGTCAAGAGGTTGCCCGAAAGATACATAAACAATGATAACTGTAAAGTTTATCAATTTGTAAAATGGCTGTCGTTGAGAGGCGAACGCGAAACAAGTCACAAAAATTGTTAAAGCTAACAGAGCGCTGCGCTTACATTGCTGTTAACAGTTAACAGAAAGCTCGTACAGTCGGTTGCAGCACGTGCTAAGTTAATTTTAAAAGCTCTCGGACAAAATTCAAGCGACCGCAAAACAGAAACAGTTAATCGGAACTGTTTTTTAATGCAGTTAACTAAAATTTCAATTAACAAAAAGTTAATTCCTCTACACTGGGCTCCAAAGATATTCGCACTATGTTGCTATGCCAACCAAGGTAAACTGAATGCATAATTCACAATGAAACTCAACAAATCTGCCAAGTATTTCCAATGCCAAGAACAAGTTGTCTATAGTGGGAATAAAGTGTATAGATAAAAGAAAACGTAAAAAAAAACACTCAAACAATGAATGAATTGTTTTTGCTACTTGTCAATATTTTGCTTTTTGCCTCTATCTTCTGTTTTCTATTTTCCATTCTGTGTGTATTGTTTGTGCCTCACTTGGCTTTTGTTTATAGGCCAGAAAGCTAAATTGAATCAGCGGCGAACCGTTCAAAAACATTGTTTTATAAATAAGTGTATACTTTACTATACGCTACGTATGTATGTGTGTGACTTTGTGTGTAGCGTACGCTCTGCATCATGTAGTGTTCAGTTTTGGGGGATACGAAAATAAAATACAAATTGAAATTTAAATTGAAATGCAAACATGTGCCGAAACGAATGTAAAAGTGTCAACTTTGATATGCGAACGACTTGACTCAACTTAACTAGAAATATTTCAGCAGCATTTTGCGCAAAATTAGGCAACAAAATTAGCACCCATACACACACACACACCACACTTGTACAAGGTACATTTGTTTCTAAACAAAACGATCGACGAGTACAACGAATGGCAGCAGCCCAAACAAAACATTTTTCTAATCAATTTAGCGCGTGTACAAATTAATCACATACAGATGACTTCAAGATGATTCTTAAAATGCTCAGCGTTGACCATTGGTCAGTGCCCAATGACAACAACAAGTATAGAGACAACGGCATTGGGGGCCCCTTTCTAATTGCGTTTAAGAAATGCTGGCACCGATTTTGCGGCTATAAAAATAAATACTTATAAATAAGTAAGTATATAAAACAGTGGGCATTGCCAAAGTTCCCTCATGCCACCCCCGAGAGAGACCCCGAGAGTGCTCGATATAGCGATTCATAATAAGTGCAGATGTGTAGACAAAGCCGAAATGGACAAGAGACAACGGACAAAATCAACGACGACGTGCCAAGAAAAAAAATAAAAATAAAGAAAACTGTCGATGCATCTCTCCGGGGTATTTGCATCTCTTTTTTGGCGATTTGTCATTATGCCTGTGCCCAGTTTTGGGGTATATGTGCCCAGAGCTTGAATCCTTAGAATGCAGCAGCGGTCACTCTGATATTGATACCTCAGCAGGTGCCAGCTTTTTTCTAGGTATGTCTGTGTGTCTGAGTGTCCGTATCTGCCTCATCGGCACAATTCGCTCACAGTCACAGTGCCGTGGGAAATGTTCATTTAAGATAAATACATATTAATCGACCATCAAGAGCTGTCAACACCAACAACAACTACAAGATCAACAATGACTGCGACAACGGACGAAAAACAACAACAGCAAGTTGCTCACAAACTGTTATTAAAATTTCGCCACGCTTTCTCAGTTTACGATGTCTCTCCTCATAAAAATTGCATGAGTTGTCCTAAGAATAACACATTGGTGTGGGAAAGAAACAAAGATACCCTGGAAAGTAATGATGAAAATTAAGTTCAACTATGAGGCATGGAAGTCTTCTATTATTGTTGTTTATAGTATTTTCAAACAGTTTTCCAATCTTTAAATATAATGTAAATATTATTAAAACAATGTTTATAATATTTTCAGTTATTCCTCTTATGGAAAATGTATAAATTAGACTTTTCTTTAATTAGAATTACATTGCTTTGGTGCAATAAGCCATAGTTTTACTTAGCGCTATCGTAATATCCGGCAAGTAATTGCTTACTGCATATTCCGGGTGATCAGATCAGTTGGAGAAGCAGCAACCTAAAATCGGCATCGTATGTTTGTATGTATTTAGGATATATATTTTTGCACGAGGCGCGCACAAAGTCAAGACTATGTATAATTATAGCGACACCCACCTATTGGCGCCCAATTTTCGGCCGAGAACGCACACACAATATCACGGACAACGGACAGCGGACACCGGACGGACACGCCAACAAACGGACATGCGGACAGGGTAAAGAACAACGCTGTGTCTCACTCACGGTCAAGTTGAAACACATTGAGAGCGTCGACTAGTTTGCAACGGATGTTGGGTCTGGAGAAATGGACACGGCCTAGCAAAGTCTCGGGACTAAGAGAGGGGCAGGAAGGTGGGGAAACGAAGCGGGTTCAACTAATGGAGGCCAGATTTACATGTTGAGTATCGCGTGTGTGTGTCACATTAACCCAATAAATAAACATAGTTGGTACACGAATTTATTGTGCTGCTAGCGCCAAACTCTGTGAGAGATTCGAGAGAGTTTTTATTTTTAACAAACTACAGTCAAGGGCAGCGGCCCCCAATCAGCAGCAGTGACGCTAACTGCGACAGCGGCAGCAACAGAGAAGCGCACAGAGCGCAGATCGGAGATCGCCGAGCCGAATGGCCGCTCGTCGATTGTCGATGCGTTGATCGTTGTGTTTTAATGTGTCTTTGATGTTGTCTGGCGAGTCGTTTGCGAAAATTGTTCGAAAATTTCTCTCAGCATTTTAGTATTGAGGGAAATCACGACGCGCCAACTAGGTGGAAATGCCAGTCCGTGTTCGCGTCGACTAGAGCCCACAAGGATATACCATAGTACCTAGTACTGTAGCTGTTGCATCGGCAATATCGTGCACATAAATCTTCGCCTATAAATTGTATCTTAATGATATATAGTATATAGTTGTGTCTATATTCAGTGCATATATTGTGTATATACCATAGTATATCTATCTATTTTGGCGCCTGTCTAATTAGCAGAAAGTGTCAAGCCATTTTACGGCTCAGCTCGTAAGGTTGCCCTATGCCAAGCGATGTGACGATTGCGCTAGAAAAGTTAATAAATCTGTGAATAATTGCACAAAATTGAAATATTAATTGCTCGGCATTTATTTTGTGTATGTTTTAGTGTTGGTGTATGCGGGTGTGCGTACTCGTGTGTGTGTGTTTTAATATACATTGTCGAGGAGCTGTCTCTATTAGTATTCGCTAGTGCCTGGCTAAAAATAAATAAATAAAAAGCTACATATACAGAATAACAACAAATTTTATTTATTGCCCCAACACACACACACAGACAAACATCTGCATACTTACACACACATGTTTGTGTGTTTGTTTTCTTCGGTCTCGGCCAAAAGGCAAATAATTTTCTAATTTCTTGCGATACTAACTTTTTCAGCACTAAAAAAAAGCACGAGCAAAATTTTCGTCTCATAAAATTTATATGAAAAAAACGTAATAAAAAACAATAAGTAAAATTAAAAAAAAAAAGCACAACGACAAAAATCATATTGTGAATTCTTTCAACAGGCAGTAAAGCATAGACTACATTCATAGAACATACATAGGAAACTGAAAGAGACGCACAAATAATAAATTAAGAAAAACAACACAAGCCAAGTAAATAAATAGGCCAGCAAAATGTCCACATCGACGCGAAGTTCGCTCACGAGAAAATCGTCGCTGGCCAAAAGTGGCAGCACGGAAAAAACAACATCTAAATCGTCAACAACAACAACAGCAACAAGAAAACCTTCATCCAACACAGCTGCAGCAACGAAAGCAGATGCAACGGGGAGTGGCAACAAACAGAAAATGCAATACACAAAAACTAAGGAGCGCATTGTCGATGGTATAATAAATACACCTTATAAAGCATTGAGATTTTCAAATAAAATAATAGAATAAGTATTATAAGAACCTTAACTGATATTTCCATCATATTTAGTAAATACTTAATGCTCTTACAACCTTTCTTCGATTAGCTTCATCTTCCTTTATGAAATTAATTAACCTTCAGCCAGGGAATATTTTGAATTAAATCACTTAAATCAGTATAAATTTGGAGCGACCTTGACCCAATTGGATTTTTGCACTCCAATCTCATCATATCCTATCATTAGGTATCTTTGTTTATATTAGAATCGCAGTTTATGAACAGATAAAATTAAATTTAAATTATACTTAAGTACTCATAATATTCAGCACAGCCTGCTACATGTATATGTATGTATATGTATATATACCGCTTTTATTGGCGCATCGCGCTGATGTTTGAACACATTTCGCCGCAGATTATGACAATCCAAATGTGTGCAGGCCGTGGCTGTATATGTATGTGTGTGTGTGCCAATCAATTTTCGATTTTTATATTCACTCATTCAAAACTTTCGTAATTAGCGTACAATATTCATATTCATGTGCATTCGTGAAGGTACACACATGCCACATGTGGCACATTTTTGTACTCCATAAATCTGGGAGTGCAGCCAAATCCAATTATATTGCTAATACATTGCTGCAGCTCAATGCACACTGCGTATACACAATATAGCAGAATTAACATAATTGATTGTTGTTCAAATCATCGCAGATGTGCCCCTACCACCAACACATAAATTAACCATGTCTGAGGTATACGACGATCCAAAGACGGGAAAGCCCAACTTCGATAAGCTGCGTCAGCATTTTCTTCTCGAGGGACGCGTCGAAGAATGCGTCGCACTACGCATCATCGAAGAGGGCGGCAATCTGCTGCGTGAGGAGAAGAACATGATCGATGTGGAAGCGCCCATTACTGTGTGCGGTGACATTCATGGACAGTTCTTCGACCTGGTCAAACTTTTTGAAGTGGGCGGTCCCCCGGCCACCACACGGTACCTCTTCCTCGGAGACTACGTGGACAGAGGATATTTTAGTATAGAGGTTAGTCCCCATATCCAATTAAGTTAATAAATTTACCTGAATATGTATTCTTTACTTACTCGCCAGTGTGTGCTATATCTATGGTCCCTGAAGATCACCTATCCAGATACGCTGTCTCTGCTCCGCGGCAATCATGAGTGTCGCCATCTCACGGAATATTTCACCTTCAAACAGGAGTGTAAGTAAAAATTAAGCTTGAATATTTGACTTTAAATTAATAAATTATTTTCAAATATTTTATGGAAAATTGATAGAAATTAATATATATTAAAATATTTCATTCATGATCACTTGATGCCTTCTAACTGCACACATGCACAAAATGGAAAATTAAATTAATTTTGACAAAGTTACAATATACATGTATATTAAAAGTCGATAAAAGATATGAGTGTAGGTATGTTCTCTTTTATCGACTTTTAATATACATACATGTACATATGTAACTTTGTCAAAATTAATTTAATTTTCCATTTTGTGCATGTGTTGGCCATCAAATTTAGAAGGCATCAAGTGATCATGAATGAAATATTTTAAAATATATTAATTTCTATCAATTCCCCATAAAATATTTGAAAACAATTTATTAATTAAAAGTCGAAGTAAGACAAATTTATTCCACATGTTCAGGGTAACATATGTATATCATTTAATTCCCCTAATGTTCTACAATAATTTACATTTCTGCAGCCTATTTAAAAGATACAGTTCTGCAGTCAAATTTAATTTTCTTGTGCCACTTTAAAAGCCGCAACAAGTGCATAAAGCGCAACCACCTTTTCGGGTTACTTTATTTTGATTTCTCCTCTTCCCCTCTCTCTCTCTCTATGCATTCATCCTTACTCGATCTGTTTGTGCATGGCAGGCATTATTAAATATTCGGAAAGTATTTACGATGCCTGCATGGATGCGTTCGACTGCCTGCCCCTCGCCGCGCTGCTGAACCAACAGTTTCTGTGCATACACGGCGGCCTCTCGCCCGAGATTTTCACACTCGACGACATCAAGACGGTAATAAATTTGGCAGGCGAATGTCTCGCTGAAATGTTTACAATCGTCTGTCAATGTTGTTTTGCTTGTTTTCTTCTCTCTTCCATCTTTCTGTTTTCGCTTTTCCTTCTGGTTGCCAGCTAAATCGCTTCAGGGAGCCGCCAGCCTATGGACCCATGTGTGATCTACTGTGGTCGGATCCGCTAGAAGATTTTGGTAATGAGAAGAGTAATGAGTTCTTTTCACACAATTCGGTACGCGGTTGTTCCTACTTCTTCAGTTACTCGGCCTGCTGTGAGTTCCTGCAAAAGAATAATCTGCTTTCTATAGTGCGAGCACACGAGGCACAGGATGCGGGGTAAGTGTCGATGCGGGGGAAGGGGCAAGTTGAGACAGGTGTAAGACATTTAAGATTTTATTATATTCTATTGCAGCTATCGCATGTATCGCAAGAATCAGGTAACGGGCTTTCCCTCGCTGATCACCATCTTTTCGGCGCCAAATTATTTGGATGTTTACAACAACAAGGTATGACTTGGCCAATGCGCTCAACTTTACATTTCGCATTTGTATATTGAATTCTCGCGCATTTAGCTATTTTTAAATAATATACACAACATCGCTCTCTCTCTCTTCTTTCTATTGCTGCAACTCATCTCTGTTCATTTCGGTTCTTGGCCGGCCCCTTTTAAATTTTATTTTCTCTGCCTTTTTCATACTTTGATGCCGCATTGCGACGTGCTCGAATTATTGTCAAAACCCATTGTCAAACATTTGACAAAAGGCAGCTGTGCTCAAGTACGAGAACAACGTGATGAACATAAGACAATTCAACTGCTCGCCCCATCCCTATTGGCTGCCCAATTTCATGGATGTCTTCACCTGGTCGTTGCCCTTTGTCGGCGAGAAGGTGTGTCCTCGTCCTGCTCCAGATGTCAGGGCAAATAAATCAAAGCTCATCTCTGATTCTCTACTCTGTTCCGACAGGTGACTGAGATGTTGGTTAATGTGCTCAACATTTGTTCAGACGATGAGTTGGTCGCAGGGCCCGATGATGAGCTGGAAGAAGGTATGTTTGAGTTCAGATAGTGCTTATTCTATATTTGTTATGTCGTACAAAGTACAGCACAACACAGACCAACAAGTAAACTTCTATTAAAACGACTTACTATCTTCCAAAACAAAAATATCTATCTGCACACAAAATATGTACTTGTAATAACAAACAAACCAACAACAACTACAACAACAACTACATCTACAACAACCACATACAACCACCCACCGCACAACACGCCCTTTTTATGGTCTGAGGGTGTTACAGAGCTACGAAAGAAAATTGTACTCGTGCCGGCGACTGTGAATAATAATAATAACAATAACAATAATACGCCCAGTAAGCCAGGTAAGCTCAGTGTTGAACCAACGCCAAGCGCGGCGAGAGCTTAACGAGCTTAACGAGAGCTTTGCACACAGCTCTCAGTTGATCAGCTTTCGCGCAAAGCTTTTACAAAACACTTCCCGCAGCGCATCTGCATCAGCCTCCCGCAGCAGCCGCAAGTGTTGCCACGCCGTTGATTATAGTACAAATTTTAATAGATTTGCCTTCATACTAATAGGGGTTTTGAAAACTTTCACAGCTTCCATGTCGGCGCTGCGAAAGGAGATTATACGCAACAAAATACGTGCGATAGGCAAAATGTCACGTGTGTTTTCCGTGCTGAGGTGAGTTGCGAGCCAGCAGGGCAGCGATCGTATTTAGCATCTTAACTGTTGTACACCTTGCAGGGAAGAGTCGGAGAGCGTGCTCAAGCTAAAGGGACTAACGCCAACGGGCGCCTTGCCAGTGGGCGCACTTTCTGGTGGACGTGATTCGCTCAAGGAGGGTAAGAACTCGTGATTAACTCATACATCCTTGACTCTGTCTATTCAATATACTTTCCCTCTTCAACAGCTCTGCAAGGTCTAACCGCTGCCTCACAAATTCACTCGTTTGCCGAGGCGAAGGGCTTGGACGCTGTCAATGAGCGTATGCCGCCACGACGACCCCTCACAATGAGCGCCAGCAGCAGCAGCATCACAACCATCAGCAGCACCAGCAACAATAACAACAGCACAACCAAGAGCAGCAGCAACAACGACAATGGCAGCAGCAGCAACAGCGATGCCACGCTAACCAAGACCAGCCGCACCACAGTCAGATCGGCGACTACAACCAACGTGCGCAGCGGCTACACGTCCAAGCGGTTTTCATAGTCGTAGTAGAAGGGACCGACGTAGAACGGCTTAGTCATTGCAACGTGTTAAGTTAGTTTTCACACGTGCTTTATATATTTTCTCGTACTGCTAGACATTTTACCTAATTTTATTTTCTGTATATGTCTCTCTACAGACCCACACACACACACGCAATACATACACAACATGTATATGTATGTTCTCTCGTTTTAGCTCAAATTTTTATACCCTAATCCTTTTCTCATGCTAGTCAAATGTGTGTTTGACTGTGCTCTGGTGGAACTTCTATCTATATCCATATAGCAATATTTGTATTTGTTTCTGGATCTATGTATATCAGTAGAATCCACCTCGGTCTCTTGGCCGAAAGCAGCTCATGCTCCATTCAATATTTATTAGTGAAAATTTATACGTGACATGAATAATTTTTAATAAACCTGACTACAAATAGAGCACATAATATTTATACAACTCTCAAAGGGGCGTTACTTTATATTTGAACTAAATGTTCTAAGGGGTTGCAAAAGGGAGGAGGGATTGCTTTTGTTTCAGGCCCGCCGCACCAATGTCAAATACAGCTGGCAGCAGCTCAAGTCAAGCGTAACAGATCAACGAAAAAGCAACAATAAGAAAACGCAAGTCATAAAAAAATACACTGTAATAATTAACCAAGAGCAAACGGCAACCATCAGTACAATTATTACTTAACGTCAATTCGAAATTCAGCTTTCTTTTTTCTTTTTTTTTTTAGTTTTATTTACAGATTTTACAATGCGCGTTAAAAGCGTGTGCAATCAGAACACTGTAACGCAGATTATTATACCTAAACTAAGTTTATATATAGTACAGTGCACACTGACAGACTTGACCCTGTTCACAGTTATTCAACCCATACAATTTGTTCTGAAGTTCATATATTGTTTGCTTTTGACTTTCATTTTTTCGATTTTAAGTCACGAGAAGTTCTCATCTTTTGAGGGCTCACTAGCAAAATCAGTTCTATAAATGTTACTCTACTGTTGATTATTGTTTGTAGAAAAACTTCAGTATTTTGCTTGACATTCAGGTGAATTTTCAGAATCTCCCAAGTACAGCAGTGCAAACATTTAATTATTGGTTGAAACGCGGTTCAAAAATATTTGTCTTAGTACGATAAGTTGAAAGTTCTGACAGCTTTAAATATTTAATTTGTGGCGTACTAAGCAAATAAGCAAGAAGATAAACCCCTGTGACATTTAATACAATAATATGCCCAACTTAATACATATTTATATCTATGTATGTATGTTTACATATAAATATATAGTATTTCAGAAATTGCAGTAAAAGTGTTGAGCGAAATGTGCCCTCTTCACCAAAGACATTCTATTTAACAACGCATGCAATGATGCCTCAAAAACTGACCAATTGATCCAATTTTAAACGAGCGCTAAAGATAGTCAAGAACACGCTTTTATATAGTACTCGTATTGTTCAGATTTAAGTCGCAAGTCGTGTAGCTTTTTATTTAAACGAATTAGGTGACATTGGCCGTGCTTGAACTGTCATTCAGGTCTACGATTCAGGTTTGCAGACAGAGATAATCCAATCGCACACAAGAAGACGACGGCGACGACATAGCCCAATTTCCGAATAATGCAAACAATACGCATACGCACTGTGCGCCCGTCAGAGGAAACATTTTCGGTTTATCAATTCAAGAACTAAGCAAAAATAAAACTAAAATAAATAAAAAAACAGCTTCAGCATCATAAATTCATCTGCAACGCGAACTAAGATACGACATCTGTTCAGGCTGATATCAGTCAGTGGCCAGCAGCCGAGAGTAAGAGATTCACGTGCAATTGGAGCCGTAATTCAGGGGATTGACACATGCTTCGCGCTCGTCGCATCGTAAACACTCGCAAACATCATAAAAAAAAACGGTATTTCTCGTTTCGCAGTACTTTCAAATGATGCTTTATGAGGGGGGCTCCTAGAATCATTCCATTCGTGTTGTACGTCAAGTTACCGTCTGACTTAATGGGTTTTATCTGAGGGCTGCAGTTCGAAGTGGACGTACATATAACGTTTTGCATGTGAACCATATAACTCGTATAGCAACGATCGTGTCGTCGCTGTGCGTTCAGCTCCAAGTTCGTGATAGTGCCCGATGAGCTCGTGCGCACTCGTGTAACAATATAACGGCACTTCAGGGCACTCGGAGGCGTCAGTCGCCGCAGATCCGCTAATTGTGACTTATACACATTAGACGGTTGCTCGCTCTCCAAGTCGTAGTCGCAGTTATTAAATCGTTTTGTGCACTCTGAATATTAATTTTAATGAACTACTAAAAGTATCCAAGCTAATTCTCAACAAATCCACAAAGCAAAGCTGTGATATAAATACCCAGCGATTTGCTCGACATTCTACGCCCGTTTTCTGTTTGCATGGACGGATTCTACTTTCATTCATTCAAAATGCAGCACGTTCTCCTTCTTATTTGTGGCCTCTTCTTGGGCACTTGGGCGGCAACTGTACAGCCACCGCCATTAATTCAGACCCTCAGCGCAGGGGGCGATATCGGACCCGAGTTTAAACTGGATCAACAGCCCACAACGCCCAGCGGGTTAGAAGGTATGTGTATCCCGGAATT
The DNA here is from genome assembly GCA_018903425.1 of Zaprionus nigranus. Taxonomy (NCBI): domain Eukaryota; kingdom Metazoa; phylum Arthropoda; class Insecta; order Diptera; family Drosophilidae; genus Zaprionus; species Zaprionus nigranus. The sequence goes on along the minus strand of JAEIGD010000003.1, from coordinate 5,432,039 downwards.
CCCTACGACACGTGCTTAATTCGACACTCGGTTCGGTAACGGCGCAGTCAAGTGCTTACTACGTGTTAGTTCTCGGGCTCAATTATGCAACAATAGTAGCAACAATCCAGAGAGGGTAAAATATGCACGGCTTATGGCTACAGTCGACTGCAAAACTTGGCAACCACGATTTATCTCAAGGTCTATTTTAAGTGATAAACTTGTGTCAAGTACGGATTGAGATCCTTAATAATTTGATTGTGTTTGAAAAAGCGAAAAACCTTAATTAATGATTATTGATTTAGCTGGCAAGTCTGCTTTTTGCGACTCGAAAAGAACAACAAAAATAGATCGTTGTTTATCTTGAAACAGTTGGAAATTAAATTCAATTCATTTGAGCATTAGAATAGATCATTACTGTAATTTAGATAGTATTTACAGTAGTCTATATCATTAAATTGGTGTACATACAATCATAGCCAGAGCTTGATACTAGAATAATAAGTTAGAATAATACGTATAAAGCTGAATCTTTCATAAGATAATTGGTAAATTTCTAAATATCCAAACTTAATTTAAGCAACAGATGCTTAATTAGTTTCCTAACCGAACATTATGAAAATTTAAAGATTGTTGAGCAACTCTGGAATGCAAAGATTACGCGTAGTTAAAAATGTGCGCTAAAAGCTACAACAACTTGTAATTAAGACAGCAAATGTCGAATTACGCGCAGTGTGGCGTGTTAACCAAATTACAAACATTTGGCAATTGAAAGCGCGTAGTACAAACAGCAATTACTTAGAACATTTAAGCCGTATCGCAGGTGCTAACTACCGGTGATTCCAATTTGATTCTTAACAATTATCAGGCTCATTTTGATGATTCTGCCTACAGCCATAATAACTATGTGCTAAAAATCTCTAATTATTTATTTCGATTTCATTGACAAAACAAATTAACATTCTGTCAGCGCGAATTAACTGTAACGTGCGTCAGTGTCGAGGCTTTTGAATGTTGCTAGGGCGGGGGGTCGGTGCATATGGTGGGTTTAGCACAACACTGACTGAATACTAAAGAAAAATTATTGTTGGCAAAAATTATAAGTAAACAAACAATAAAAACTGTCAACTTAAGTGATGGACTAGCAGATGATCATTACCGTAAATAATATTTCAAGTTACTAAGTAAGACTTTAGGTTTGAGTTAAGGATTATTTGCATATATGAATGTAAATACAACAGTCTTTCTATTATTGAAACTTTAAAAAAATGTATGTTATCTTTATATTTCAATATTTGGAAACGTTTTGTTTCAATGCTATCACAATGATGCCAATAGTCTCACCACAGAAACGATAACAGGGTATTAAAAAACGCATATCAATTGTTGTAAGGATAGATGGTCACGTATATTTGTATGCAAATGCAACAAATCGGATGTGGTAGATCTGTGTACAGAAAACAGAAAACTGAAACGTATAGACAGACCTAATTGTATGTGCCTGCAAGTGAGTGAGACCTGGTTAATTTAAGCGATAAAACTAGGTAAACCCCAGTCTACGAATAGAATTATTATATATGCAGTACTAACTAGAGGCGGCTCAGTTGAAAAGTAAGGGAATTACAAGTACAGGTCCAGCCGAATTGTGGAAACGCTGCTAATGGGCCTTGTGTGCTCAACGAGCGACTTCCAGATATTTGCGTCGTCAGTATAGCAAAATAAATCTAAATAATTAGCAATAGCGGTTTATACTAGAACTGATCAGTAGTTGGGGCGAGTGCCAAGTGGGTCTCACTAGTAATAATTAAAAAGCGACATCGAGATGTCATGGAGTAACGGACAGCCCTTAAGGCGCAGATAATAGATACATTCCTACCTAGACGCTTATAACCCTTATCGTGACTTACTCAATGTAAATGTCTATCAATTCTGTTTCTACAGATGCAGCATTTTGGCGCAAGGTGGGACTGCGGCAACTGGAGAAGGCAATCAACCAGGCCAAGTCTGCCAAAGAGAATTCTTATCGACGCAAAGCGAAAAACATTATCATCTTCATTGGCGACGGCATGGGTTTGTCAACAATTAGTGCCGGTCGCATCTACAAGGGCCAGTACCTTAAGCATGGTCACGGCGAGGAGGAGACCCTCTCCTTTGATGAGTTCCCCTACACAGGTCTGGCCAAGGTAAGCAACTCAGGACACTTTCTCTGCTAGTTTGGCTCACATTTTTATCCCCATACAGACCTACAATGTAGACAAGCAGGTTCCAGACTCCGCTGGTACAGCCACTGCGATATTTACGGGCATTAAGAGCGACTATGGCGCCATTGGCATGGACACAACGCGTTCCAAGACAAACGCCACTCAGGGACGTCTCGAGTCTATCATGGACTGGGCACAGAGCGAAGGCAAGCGCACCGGAGTTGTGACTACGACGCGCATAACCCATGCCACGCCAGCAGCCACTTTTGCACGAGTCTATCATCGTGACTGGGAATGCGATACGGAAGTACCCAAGGAATCAGTCGGCATACACACGGATATTGCACGTCAGCTGGTGGAGAATGCGCCTGGCAATAAGCTGAACGTAGTGCTGGGCGGCGGCCTATCACCCATGGGTGCATTGAATCAGAGCGAGGTTAGGACCGTCAAGTTCGAAGGAGGCACCGAGACCATTTGCACACGTGCAGATAATCGAAACTTGCCCCAGGAATGGTTGCAGTTACATGCCAATGACAGTATTCCCGCCTCGCTGGTGCACACTCGCGAAGATCTATTGAAAGTCAACGTAAAGAAGGTAGATCATTTGATGGGTCTCTTCCGCAATAACCACATTACCTATTCGATTGCACGCGAGGAAGGCGAACCCTCGCTGCAGGAGATGACTGAAGCGGCGATTGGTGTGCTAGAGCGGGGTCCTCAGTCAGCCGGCTATGTTCTGCTGGTAGAGGGCGGACGTATCGATCAGGGTCATCATATGAACTACGCTCGGGCAGCGTTACATGAAGTGTACGAACTGGATCTTGCTGTGCAAGCAGCCGTTAAGATGACAAATTCGGACGAGACACTGATCATGGTCACAGCCGACCATTCGCATTCCGTTACATTCAATGGTTATCCACTTCGTGGCGCCGACATCTTGGGCCCTGCCAACATTCATAAAGCCAAGGATCCCATGGTGTACGAGACAATAACCTATGCCAACGGACCCGGCTACTTTGAACACCTTGCGAACGATACAAAGCCGGCGAACAGCTCCAACGTGTGGTTGCCCTTAAAACAATTCACCAAGGAGGAGATGGAATCCCCCACATATCGTCACATGGCCACACTATTTCTAAAGGACGAGACTCATGGTGGTGAAGACGTTATTGTTTTTGCCAGCGGCCCTGGTTCTAGTTTGGTGCGCGGCGCCTTCGAACAGAATTACCTAGCCTATGTCATGAGCTATGCTGGATGCATTGGACCCGCTAAGAACTACGACGACTCATGCAAGCAGGAGCAACAGCAGGTCAACAAAGCTAATGGTGCATCCGCCCTTATGCAGCTTGCACTCATTCCTTTCCTCGCTGCGTTGCTTATCGCATTTGCTCATTGACCATCCACAATTCCTTAAGGGCGTATATCTATGTATCTTCTGAACATGATTATATGCTGTATAGTTTTACGGGTTTGTAGTTAACTTGCTCTACATTATGGCAGGATTAATAAAAGTATTTGGTTAACACAAAAAAACAGCTAATATCTATAACAATTTAGAAAATGAAATAAATTTAAATTTACATTAAAACGGCTAAAAATCTTTGGACTTGAATCTAAGATGATGTAACTAAGTCAGTATTATACTTTGTACCCTTGTATATAGATTTATCCACTACCCAAGAAGTCGGAGATATCAATTCATTCATTAAGTTTTATACATTTTAACATTTGCGGATCTCTAAATATTGAAACAACGAAACGCACTTTATAAACTAATTTACTATTGTTCACAATTACACGCTCATTTAATAATAAGTTTCATCATTTGCACAGATCTCTGAGGGTTTGACTTATGGCTTAAGCAGGCGTAATCAAACTAGGATACAACTCAAAACATAAAGTCGTTTTTTAACCAGCCTTGGCAACCGAAACGGGCGTCTTACTGCCGCCTGCTGGTTTGGGTAACTCCGGTTCGGTATCAAGCTTTTTAATGCGATGCGATTCGACGCATTGCCTGAACTGGGTTACTTCATCGATGCATTTTAATGTCTCGCCGGGGTTCGCACGATAGCAGGCTAACAGCTGGGCTTTCAAGTCTTGGCATGGTGGTACCTTGGACGTCGCAGCAGTGCTTACGAAACGCTTATGCACTCCTTCTACAGCATTCGCATACTCTGCTTCCATAATTGTGTTGGTCCTTTTAAGGTTCTCCTCCAGCTGCGTCATCCGCTGTCGCCATTGCTCGTCATTCCTAATCAGTTCTTGGTTCATCTGACGCTGCACATCAGCGGCGCTGATTGTGTGACCGCCGCCCTGGACATAAATGGGGGTAGCAGACTGATAGGCAACTTTTGGTGTAGCAGAAGTCTCTGCAGCCGCCACAGCCACTTTCTTTACGGCCGGTTGAGGTTTGGGCGCCGGTTTTGACTCCTCCGCAATGACGGCCTGTTCGCGGGCTGAAAACAATAAGAGTAATGTTTATGGTCATGTTTGGGCAATAGTCATTGGCAATTGTTGCATAACACTTGTCTAAGCAATTTACACATTTGACAGAACATGTCCACACAGTAGTTGCTAGCTAATACTTTACCCTGTTGTGTTATACCCTGCTTCAGGCGCTTGACCACATCGTCGGATATATCAAGGACGCCAGCAGGAGTTGGATTTTCCATGGACACGGAACGTGGCTCACGCGACTGCTTAGCTCCCATGTTGGTATACCGGTTTATAGACTTTTTGTCTGTCTATGGCGAGGCCTGCGGTACAATTATAGAATTACGAATACCGTTAGATTGACAATCAATTTGTAAACACGTAGATAAATGCATTTGTAAATTTAAAATAATGAGAAACCTTTTATTTTTTAAAGTTGCAGTAGGATCGTACAGCTTAGAGATGAACATACTAGCTACCCCTGACCCAAAGTAGTATTTTTACAACACGGGTAGTTACGTGTTGTGTCACAGTTGCGATATATCGGCACGATTGCAGTTTCCGAGGCGCGAAGAAATGACGAGTATTTTTTACAGATATCAAAGAGATAAGACGAAAAACTTTGTACAAATTTCTATTTGCGGCTTAGTTAGGGAGATATAGCTGATAAGTCCCAGTTTGACATACAAACTCTTAGCTAAAATGACCAGAGTGACCAGGTTTCAAAAGTAAAATCATCCATATTTTGATGCATGGCTATGGTCTCACTGCGTTATTTACAGTTTGAATTTGAAATGAGATAACGAATTGATTGTAGTTTACTATCTAAAACCAACAACATATTGCATGGTTTCGTTGTGCTTTAAGGTTATACTTAAAAAGCTGAATACGTAAGTTCTATATAGCGAGAATTCTGCCAAATTGAATGAACGTATCGATTTCTGTGAGATGAATTCTATAACTTATCCATTAGTGCTGTAAGATATGAAAAAATGATTCAATATTTACATTATAAAAATTTGTTTTATTATTTCTATTACGTACTGTTATGTTATTTCGTTTGGGTGATCATATGTATTGAAAGTCTTATATTTCCACGTCCCATCTGCTTGTTATCAATTGGAATATTTTTAGCCCAAACATTGCATATCAATTCAAACTCTTCATTTTCTGGCATATCAAGAAGTTGTACAGCGATGACTCGATTGACGCCCTTCATATTGGTTGTACTATCAAAGTAGGGCTTAGGTATGAACACGAAATCGGGCGAGTCAACATTATCGCTTAGGCATTTACACGTAACCCAAATTCTTCCTTTACCAGGATTTTCAAGCATTGTATCTTTTAAATCTTGAGTGTAACCTTTGGGCAGTTCGTTAACGGAATCATACGTTTTCGCAACAAATCCTATAGCCTTATTGAGTTTCAAAAAAAGACACGGCTTCTTTGCATTGTAGCCCCACAGTTGATCTTCGTTGCATTCGGCAAATGTGTCTTCTGCCTCACCATCTTCATCCAGGCCGTCAATGAATTTATCTATTTGATCAGCAATTTTGTACACTTCAGTCTGAATGTTCGGTCGGATATTAATTGTACTCGCAGAGGTAGGAACCGCCGATAAGCCGGGGTACTTTTTCTCAATAGTTGGCCTATCGGATGGCCAAATAAACAACCAGAAAATGATTAGCCAAAAAATCAAGATGAATAATATACAGAGATATAAAAATACGTAGAAGCCAATTATTCTAAACCATGCCCATGGTGTACGCGAAAAGAACTCGTTTTTATCTAAGTCCAATACTCCTTTGGTCCAGGGTATATCCTTCTTACTTCGTTTTATTTCCTCATTGCGAAATCGCTTGCGCAAGGCTTCTTCTCCATAGTGTTTTTTTTCCTCTTTCAATTCCATTACACAATTTTACAATGTTTTTAAAAACGATATTTGTATATGTTTAAGTCAAAATAATTTCTAAAGAATCGAAAATGTAACTTAGAAATTCAACAGGGTAACATTGATTATTTAAGGAAAAAATTAATCATTATCTTCTATTATTTGAACCACTTCAGTTCCTTCTATATGTAAAAGCAATATTACAGAGGCGTGTTCCATGCGAATGTTTCTTGCATAAATTGCACACCTTACGTAGACGTCTCGATTTATTGGAAGATTGTTAAACTGCACTCCAATGATGCGACGTAAGGCAGGCTGCTCTACCTTCGTCTCCGCAGTAATGCCTTCAAAGATGGTTTCTGAAAATATATTTTTTTCGGCAAAAAGGCCCTGAGCATCGTAGGAGCGGTCGGGAATATATTTGATCTTCGCTTGAGTTAATGTTTTATTTTCAAAGTTACAGGAAAGCCATATGCGATTCGAACGCATGTCTGATGATGATTCCATTAGGTAATCATATAACTCGTTAGGTGCCAGATCAGGTAAATCTTCTGCATCGGCATATGTGTCAGCATTAAAATTATTAGCCAAATTGAGTTTTAGCATGACGCATGGCTGATTGAATAGGTATCCCCAATTGTTGTCTAGATTGCATGCTTGTAAATAATGTAGTCCTCTTATCCCAAATTTGTTCACGAAATTATAGATCTGACTAACATATGGTGTAGTTGCTCTTAGCTGAAATTCCTTATAGCGTATTACTTTGATGTTACCAATAAATGTACCCGGTATAGATGCGAGCGAAACTCCCTTTAGTTTAGATGGATGATTGTTTGAAATACGGTAGGTAACCAAAATCTTATAATACAGAATTGAAAATATCGCAATGCACAAGTAAAATACAAGAAGATAAGAAAATACTTTAAGAAATCGTTCAGGATTACATTTTGGGTTTTTACGTCGCTGTCTCATGTTCTGATGAAAGTTCCAATTCTTACGACGTTCTTCAAGACGTCGACTTCGCCAAGTTAATTCATATGGGCCTTTTGGTTTAATCGAATCGTTGGGCATGGCGTTAATGGTACTAAAATACTTTAAAACAATTTAATTATGCACAGTCGACTATGATTTTACTTTTAATGTTTTTAAAATGTTGGAAGCGCGATATTTTTTATTTAATTTGTATATCGATAAGCTTCGTGCAGAATATCGACTAGTTGTTTTTTTGAGTTAGTTTTTCTTTTTCGATAATCCCGAAGAAAAAGTAGTACGGTCACACTTTTGCATGCGGTGTCGAGTAAACAGCAAAATTGCAAATTACTATAAAGTACGGAATATTATGATTAAACAATTCTCAAAAGCAAAGTTTGAAAATATTCCAGGCACGACTAAAATGAAAAGCGAATATGCTAAAGACTTAAAAACTCTCAATTATTGCGAGCTTCTGGAAATTAGAGACAGACAAGCCAATCTATTGGTTTCCAAGTAAGTACAACAAGTTGGTAAATTTGGTGAACGTGTCGCCAATTGAATGCTCTATTCCTGATGTACAGAAAACGATTACAGCAATTGCCAGATAAAGGAAAGCGTATTCAGGACAAATACGAGAATGTAGTTGCCGAGATTAATCGTCGAAACGATGTGGACGCAGCGGCCAATCTCCTCGGTGAGCTAAACATCGCGTCCAAAGGCAAAACAGCTCTTAATAATTTGGAATGGCATGGCCACAGTAAATCAGATGACAGCTCTCACGTGGACGATGTATTGGACAGCGACGATGAGGAGGAAAATGATCCGTTGCGCATAATTGCCAAGGGTACAATGCACGAGCGTCAAGTCAAAGTTCTTCCGCCACCAGCCACACTTATCACAGCTGAAGATTTGCTAGATATTGCATCATTCAAGGCAGGATCCAATACTCCAGACTCGGTTGACCAAAGCTTATCTAGCAATGCAAGCTGCAAAGACATGAGCGAAACGATTGCAACAGAAATAATTGAAATCGATGCTGCGAAGTTGAAAGAGAAACATACCTCTGAAACCACTTTTGATCAACATGCACGATACCTCATTGATAAAACCGAAGTGCAGGTCACAAGGGTAGAACGGGAAAAATTCAAACCGTTCCGGACTACAGTTTCGAATGTACACGATCCCTCTAAAGAGCGTGTTCGCAAAAAAGGCAAATACTGGGAGGTAACTGCAGCAACGCCTCCACTCATACAACACAAAGAAATTCAGTTAGTGCCTCTTACAGAATCTGCTAATTTACAGATTGATTATATGCAAAAAGTCAAGGTAAAGCGTGTTATTTCTAAAGGGAATATCATATTTAATATCAGCCTTTATTTTATGCAGGATATTCGAATTAAACAAGCCGAGGAGCGGCTAGCAAGGCAGTCTAAAACCACGTCCAGTATATCTATGCCGGATGATTCTGTAATAAAAACAAAAGATTCCTTCCGAAATTACCGCGATCCACAGTTTAACTATCTTATTGAAGGCAGACAAAGCTCTAGTGAACAAAATGAAGTCATGGATCCTACAATAATAGAGAAAGCCAGCACGGGAATCAGTTACACAGTCTACGAATGATGGATAGCCTGTTTAATAAGAATCGCAACATATTAGATTACCAAGTGTACAAGTTGTTTAAATCCTATAATTTATATTAGACATCTAATGTCCTTATAAGATGAAGGCGCAAAAGCCAAAAGATATTATGAACAGAACTGTGAGGCCTGTAGCGTGATATGTTCCATTTAGTTAATGCCTCCGACTTAATTGTCTGTTCTTCTTCAATATTGCAAACTCGTTTTCATTCTGCAGACGCACTTGTACAATATCCAAAGAGCTGTGTCTGTCAGACGAGAACTGTACTTCACATGGGTCATAATTTTTCTAGGATTTTTGAGTTCGTTTCTTGACTAATAACTTAAAATAAAGAATTGTAAATGTTGCGAGGCATATGCAAAATATTAGAAAATAAACAAATAATTTAAGAAATCGCCCTGGAGTAAATTCTGGGATTTCACGGTGCTGCCTCATGATTTTGTCCAGTTAATTCATATGAACCTTTTCGTTACATATATCCGATTGTTAGGAATGGTGTATTAAAATCTATTTAATAATATTTTTTTTCATAGTCGACTATGATTTCAGGTTTAGGGTTCCCTCATTTTGTTTCATCAGTTAAACGGCTTTTTTATGGGGATAATAAAATAAGATATCCAATTATTTTCAATTAACATTTAAAAGTATTTATTTAACGCAGTTGCAATACATATTTGTTAACTTGTATGCCCATCAATAATCAATTTAGGTTATTTAATTGTGGAACATGAAGTATATCTATAATATTTAGATTTCATTCTACGTGTAGAAAATAAGGTTCAGTTAGCTGTAGGTTAGATATCCAAAAGTTTATATAGAGTAGAACTGTGTGGCTGTAGAGGCCTGTAGCTCAATCTGTCCCATTTTAAACTGCAAACGCTGCAACCACTTTAGCAATGCCTCCGACTTATTCGTTTGCAATTCTTCGTAGTCCGGTGCGTAGTCACGCACATTTTGCAGACGCACATGCAACGTATCCGAAAGCTGCGTCTGTGAGGAAAGCACTGTACTCCACATGGGTAACAATTTTCCTAGGATCGTTGAGTTCGTCTCCTTGAGAGCCTCTAGCAGGCTTAGAAAGTGAAGATTGACCATCTCTGATAGCTTGGAATTGGCATTTTGAGTTTGAAAATCAAGGCTGGACTGTGCATGAGTATCTTTGTTGGGCGGCTTGGCATGCGACACCAGTTGAAGTATGCAGGGTGTCACTTTGGTCCAGAACTCAAAAAGCACTCCAAGTGTACTACCCTCTGCATTGCTATTGGTATTGTGAGCCATTTGCTCCAAATAGACGGTCCACAGTTGACATAAGGTGAAAGCGTGGAATAGCGAGGACATATGTAGCACCGATGTTTTCGACTGCTCGGCAAATCCAGCAAAGATGACCTGTATATGATCGGCTATATGGCAAGATGCCTCCTGGGGTACAGGCTGTGAATATGTCACCCCTTGATGCTGATAATGCACTGTGGGCACTGGCGGTTGTCCCGGTACTGTCTGTACATTTGCAACCAGCTGTGGCGGTAACGCGTGAGTCTCCTGGCGTCGCTGCATCAATGCCATGTGCGTTAGTGAGCCAAGCAAGAGCCAAGAGAGAAGTCGCATGTGGCCAACGCACTCTGTGAACTCCTTGGGACTGAAAAGTGGCACATTAATTATGATGCAGATAGAGATTGGTCCTTTGGAAACCTACCCTTGCTGCAGCGATGACGGAGCATTGTTCAGCCAGGGCAGATAGCGAGAGACAGCCTTATTGTCGCGCGAGTTACCGCGGGACATCTCCAGTGCCAGATACTGTGCCACAGCCCCCTTGAGCACACCACCCAAGGTATCTTCGCCAAGCCCATTGCTTGGCTGTCCGTTCTTGATGTTCTGCAAATATGTAGGTCATGCTCCGCCAGAATATTTTAAATACCAATCATTGACTTACTTTGATTTTGCTGAGAGTGTGAAAATCAGCCAGAAAATCGATAACATCGTTAATGTACTGCCTTAGACAATCGGCAGCATTGGTGGTCAGCACGGGAGCTGCATCTGGCAGGCCAGGGAGGGCACCCGGCGGTAAAGTACCGCCTGCATCGAGCAAAACGAATCCGATGATCATAAGTAAGTTGTGATCGGGTATGTTCGACTTAAACTTCAGGGCCTGCACAAACTCAAAAATCATTTGGCGACAGAGTAAGTTCTTGTCGCGATCCTTGTTGAAGGAGCGCGTGTTAAGGATGCACAGATCGTACAGTGTTTGGTATTCCAAGTTGGTGTGCTGCACGCAATATGCCATAATCTTGGAGTAAGGATCCAGCAAAGTCTTTGGCACACAATTCAAACGCAAGGTGGCAGCAATAAGATCGAGCATATACTCGGCATTAGTCATACTGGGCATGATTACAATGACTTGACGCAACAGTGACTCCATAGCCTGCATTGCCTGGGACCAGACAGCAAGACCGACCCCTGCCTCGGCGGGCACACACTGCAGATACTCGGCCATGTTGCGAAAGATCACTGGCAGCTGATCGATGGGCAGCGCTTTCTTAGAGGTCAACGATTCGCAGACCATGTAAATGGGACTGGTAGCATTCAAATCTTGGAAATCCTGCAGAGCCTTGGCAATGCTTCGGAAATGATTGTGACGTATTTTGACTGTAAGCAAGCAGGAATTAATGAAAAATATCAATGTCAATTGAATGTTTTACTTACTTTTCATTTGGGTTTGGAACACCTGCAGAAAGATGCCATTGGGCGCCAGTTGATGGAGAACACAGCGTATGAACTGCAGTGCAACAGCCTGGGCACTGCTAGCCAGTGGGAGACCATTCTCGCCCTGCCAGGCATGTGTTCCGCTCAAACATATACTAGAAAAGAGTGATCCACTTTATTTCAGTTGCTCATTAAGATGACTGCACTCACCGTGATGTTATGGTCAGCACTTCGGGTAGAAATGGTGCTGCCATGGCCGGCTCACGATGAATAAAGGTGCCCAGGATGACAATGAATATGCCAATCTCTTCGTCTGTGTACTCCTCGATGACTGCGCCGCAATCCGAGCAGCGTTCAACGATTGTATAGTCACCCACGCGTCGGGAACTCTGTGTGAGTATAGACTTTAATATATAAACATCGTTTTTAAGTTGCCTCCCTCGCTTGTACTCACCCCGCGATGCACATTAGCTGCGGCATGCGTTGTATGTCCATTGGCCATGTCTGGTGCCTCGTCGCCTTCTTCATCGTGTTCCTCGGCTGGCTGGTATGGTGGTGGTGGCCAGGAGCCGGCATAGCGCGAACGTATGTCTGGTATGGCATTTGTGTCTACATTGAAGGGCGCCAATTTCTGTCTGGGACGCTTGATACTATTGGATGTGGTTAGGTGGGCAGCAAGATGCTGATGTCGCTCGCTGAAATCCGTCTGCTTAAGTTCCTGAGTGACATTCTTTAGAATGGACGAGTGGATATCCAATTCAGGCTGTGACTCTGAGGGAGCCTGTGGATCTTGAGTCTCCGCTTCATCTTGTGTCGCGTCCGGAGCAGCAGCACCATCGGCAGCAGCAGCAGCCGGCGCATTAGGATTTGGTGGCGATTCGAGGGCGACCTGTTTGATCAGACGCCGTGGCGAGTTGTTGCGACTGCTAATAGTTACATCTTCCTTGGTGCTTTCCGACACATCCAAGCTGTCCTGTTTGAGATGACTTATGTCCGGCAAACTAAGACCATCACGTACTCGCTCGACGAGCGTAGCAACCGAATCCTGTGTGCCAATTGGCAGCAGTCGCTCAGGGGTTGGAATCTCTAGAGCTGCAATACTCTTGGGCGGAGGCAATAGAGCTGCATCCGCCTCATCATCGCGTGGATTAGCCATTACACTCATCTTGGATAATGGTGAATCTGGAGATCCATAAGCCGCCTTATCGGGGCGACGTAGGGACTTTGTCTGCGACTTTTTCTGTCGCGTTTCGTCAGCCGACGAGCTTGACGTGCCGGCACTGCACTCAACTATGGTCTTATGGCGTCCAATGGGCTTGGTTGAACCAGCTGATTGTGGAGCAGCTGCTGGAGGAGCATTGCTACCATTTGTCGAGCGACTGCCGTTTCCGCTGCCATTGCTGGAACTGGGTTTGCTGCTGGCCAATGTAGTGCTTACTTGAGGCATGTCTTGTAGGGCCCCCAGTGCCTTCAAGTGATTTGTGGCAATCGCCGCAAACATTTTCGAGGTTGAGGCAGCTGCATTTTCCAGTGACTTGTTGCGCACAGTGACTGCACGATGCACATCCACTGGCGGACTGACAATGGCTGTCTCTGTTGTCTCTGCACCAACCAAAGGTGTCACAATCATGCGCACACCTTCCTGCAGACTGTGCCGTGTGTGGGTGGTCACCACGGTGGTGCTAACCGATTCACTGGTGCTTGCCTTGATCTTGGTCGTGTAAGTGTCGCCAGTTTTGGTGGTGATCATCGACTTGTGTGATTTGGTAGACTTCTGCAGAGCCGAAAAGAATGATAACGAAATAATACTTATTAAAATTCATCGGATAATCCTCTTACCTCTTCAGTATATTCCAATGCACGGCGATTGCGCAATGACTCCATTTTTGAAGTTGGAAGAATATCTTCGAAGTGTATAGTATCGTCAAAAGACCCCTGAAAACATAGATACGAATTAAATTAAAATACATTTTCAGCTTGAAGACTGCCTTACAGGTGCACTGCTGCCGTGTAGAGTGCTATCTGAAAGATCACTCTCAGGTATGGCCACCAATTCAGATTCAGTTTCATCGGCGTCCAGACTTGAGTCATTGTACTTTCGAAAAGCATGTTGAAGCTTGGGCGTAAAAGCAACATTTTGTCCTTTGCTCTTGGATGCAGCACTAGTACCCTCCGACGGGAACATTGGGCTAGCCGGTGGACTGGCTTCCTTGTCATCGGGATCTGTGCCGAGCGAGGGTTGACTAACATCTCGAGATCTCGCCACACCGCCCACACCTTGTATATCCAGAATAGTGGTTGTGGGTATGCGTCGACATTGATGGAAGTGACCCCGCAGACTGTTCATGATCATGCGAATGGCAGAGATAACATATCCACTCAATGGTGGCTGTGTGTACGAGTACTTGTAGAGCACTACGAGCAGCGTGAAGAGCCAATTACGGCGCGGATAAAGCTCGAGTTGCCACAGAGAATAGTTGAAAACAATATTCTGATAGGATTCCCCAGAGGTGTTTGTCGGATTTGGTGCATACAGAATGATCTGCATGACAGATGGCAAAAATAAGACCGCCAATCAAATGATTCTGATCCAAAACTTGTGGAAGATTCGCCAAAAATGCATTGAAAACAGCTGACACCCTATAGAGTATAAATTTAAGTTAATAGACAAATTTTTTCACAAACTTCACTCTTTGTACTCACCTCAATGATTCGGGCGTTGTATGGAATGTTTTGTCCATTTGATTGTGACCCAAGAGTAAAAACAAGTGCTTTAACACGATATTCTGTGTCTTGGTCACGGGCTTATCCTCAGATGGATATGCCTGATCTGTTCGCGACATGAACTGCATTAACATGAAGACTAACAAATGAATTGTCTCGCGATCCGATTCTTCCAGCTCTGTTATACGGCTGAGCAACCCGATAAGGTTCTCATCGTTAAGTCCACCCAGTGAATGAATATGTCCATCTAAACGCAATTAAATAGAATTATTAGCATTGTCTAGAATTTTTCAAATTTTTTATTAGTGGGGATAGACATCGATTTCATGTTTTCTTTTCTTTTTTTTTTTTTTTTTTTTTGGTACAGCCACATGCCAATTGCACAATTAGATTGAAATTGATATTGATCTATTGTATAGAGTAGTGTACAAGTATTTATATACACAAGTGTTTATCGAATTGGAGAAATCGATTTGAGTTCCTAATTTGCTCTGTGACAGTCGAGAGTTGTTCTTACATATAGAGACAAATAGAGTTGTACGATGAAAGTTTCATAATAGATGTTTAAAGCATACATACCAGTTCGGAAGGGTACACGTATAATGATTTTGTTTTTTACGGAAAGCAATAGCACATATATCAACACTGATCGGCTAGACATATAAAGTTAACATTTAACATGTACATACACATTTTACTTTTTGAAATAGGATGAAATAATAGCTGTCATGGGTTGAAAAGGTGAAGAAGTTGTGTAAATTGTGAGATTTGAATAATATAAACAAAAACTCTAAAACCAGTTGAGATCTGTTATAGGATACCTTTCATGCAAGTGTACCAACTTCTGTAATACTGTGAAATGTATGAACTGTACCTGTTTATTAGAAAGATTAGTTAACAATACAAATACAATTTATCTTAAAAGAAAGCCGATAAAAAGAATGATGTACAAATAAATGTTTATAATAATAATATATAACATGCTGAAAGAAAGACAATAATTGTGATTTAAACACAGTCAAAAAAGAGCCATTTAAATATTTTGTTTAAGTGATTTATAAATGATTTAAAGTGAATGAGAAAAAACCCAAAACTTGGTAAACCCAAGTTTGGAATTATATTATTCACAAAATGAAGTGAATTGTATCTGTAATCAGGAAATTTGATCCTTTAACCATACAAGCTTATTCAATCTATTTTGTAAATGATAAAAATACACTGAACAAAAAGCTGACACAATTTTGCGAAAAGAATGAGGAATGACAACAGAAACGGGTTAGGGTGAACAGATATTTGGAGTTACGGACACACATGCTCTACAACCTACCTGGATTGGCTGTGGTGCTGCCCGTGGGGCCAGAGGCGTTGGCACTCGGATGCTGAGCAGCATCACAGGTGCAATGCATGGGAAAGGCCAGTGCCGATGGACTGGGACTGGGGGCAGTTACCAACGGCTGTGGCGGTAATAGGTTCGGAGCCGAGGGATGCTTTTGGAAATGGGAGTGAAAGGACGTAGTAATGTTGTGGCCCGTTGAGGCGCCTGTCGAGGACGTGGTCATGCCGGCTGTTGCTATTGTTGTCACAGTTGTTGCTGCTGTTGTAGTTGTTGCTCCTGCTGCGCCATGTTGCTGTGCCGACGTCCCTAACGTCGTAGTTATCGACTGCTGGACGGATTGTTGTGCAGCTTGGGCAGCTTTGGAGCGAAGCAGTGTCTCTGCCTCCTGCAGCGTGGGCAATGGACTGTGGTGACTAGGCGGTACGCAATGCACTAAATACTGGTGACTTTGACTATGAGCTGTGGCAAACGTCGCTACTTGTGCACTACTACCAGTATGTGGATATGGATGTGGATGTGAATGAGGATGGTGTGTGTGAGTGTGTGGGTGTGGGTGATAGGGAAAGGCTGTGTGTTGTTGGGAATGGTGTACGGGACAGGGCGGCAGGGCTTTGGAACGTGTATGCAATGTATTACTAGCTGTGGGGACACTATGACTAGCTGTACTCGTGTTTTGGTTGCCACTACTACTGCCAAGGAACTGACCCAATCCGAAACGCGAGGTCTTCCGCTTGAGTATAGGGGCTGAAACTTGACGACTATAGATTTTCTCCTTCTCTGGCACTGCAATACATAGAAGGTAATAGTAATATTTTTAAGATGATCTTGTAACTATTTCAAGCTCACCAAACTTGGAGTCCTGACGTGGTGCCATGCTGGCTGGAGCGGACATGGTTCGTTTATAGGGCCACTTGGTACCAAAAAGAGGCGCTCAGCGTTTTGGCCATACTGCCGCTGGTGTCCGACTGACTTAGTGCCTCGCGTGCCTTCAGAATTTTTGCTGACAGTGCCTCACTGCCATTATCAGAGTTACGTAAATCACGTAGATAGGATATATCTCCACATTTCTCTAGATTAATTTGTGCCTCCACGAACAGCGTATCGAAGCGATTCAAAAAGAACTCCCAGCCGAGCATTTTGCGATCGGATAGGGAATTGTGAAGCTGATAAACGGACTGCAGGACCACGGGCCGATCGACAATGAAGAGATCAAATTGCGACTCCAAGCAGAAGAGCAGTGACCGTATTGCCGTATCATGTATGGTTCCGATATAGAGAGTCGCCCGCTGCGCCACATACACATTGATGTCATCCATGCTGGCAATAAGATGACAGAAGGCAGTGGCTAGAGCCGTCTGCAGGCCCACCTCGGAGCGCAGCGGTGTCGAATCCATAAAACGTGTAATTACGGTTACTCGTTCGACTGCCGTGAAGCGAACACGCCAATCGACGTCGTGGAAGGCCTCCTGCACTACGCGCCAAAACACGTCAGAGCCCAGCGGCAAAGTGATGCAGTGGAGCAACAGGGGCACGCACACCTGACAAATATGCGAATGCTCCGCGTTGCACAGTTCCCAGAGGCTGCAATGGAATATACATACATATAGATAAATTCAAAGAATTTCCCAACTAACTTACTTTTTGATCAGCAAATTTTCCTGGCACCATATGAAGAACCCACGTTGCTCTTTAGCTGCCTTTGCCAAGGCATCGCCGTGCAGAGCCATTGTCTTCAAGCATTGAAGTACATAGTACAGAATCTCTGGTTTCTTTATAGTAGGTATTTCCTGTGGAAAGTTTCAGTTAAGAATGATGTTCATATAAATAATAATATGCAAACGTACCGTGAGCAGCTGATGAATGTACTGCAGCGGCTGGGGTAGCGTGTCCAGAGTGAACTTGAACTTGCCCACCGAAGTGTGCCAGAAATCATCGCTGTCCTCTTCTTCCTCCTCATCTTCGGATCCACTGCCATTCTCTCCACCTACCGCTGTACTGCCATTGACTCCGTTCTCTCCCATAACAGAAGCTTTGGTAACGCTGACATTGGCGCTACCGACATCTGCGTCGGAGAGAGTAATAGAACGAGCTATGGCCCGATCTGAGGGGAGAATCGAACCAAGATCCAGTTGTTCTGAAACTGTTTCTACCGTTGCCGTCATAATCTGCATTAAATATCAAAAGGTTTTACATTGAAATGATGTAATCGGATCGCTTTTCAACTTTCGTACATCTTTACAAAATATTTACACAGTATTATGGTACATAAGGTGTACGGTACGGTAGATTACATTCATCACATCGAGTACACACGTAGACAAATTCAATAAATCTCTCGCTTAAACTTACGCATCCATTTTGATTTTTATGTTTTTCGTATTTTTTTTAGGACACAACGCAGTACACGGAATACACGTAATGTACATAAATAATTTACACAAAACTTGTACATATGTAAAATTGCATGTGAAAATAAAGTATTTGTGCATTAAGGGCAAGTGAGTACTTTGTACATAATGTAATTCATCAACTGGGTTCAGTGTGGGTACCAAAAAATTCTGAAGGTGCTGTGAGGTACACGGAACATGCTCTTTAACAATGATTACAAACCAAAGCGGGAAAGTTAAAGTTGATCAAAGAACGTGTTAGAATTGTCGAAAAACGAAATATTTACATGAAAATATAGATATAGAAATTGAGATTTATTAAAATTAAATTTACATATATTATAAGAAATTTTTGTTTGCGATTTTCCGTTTGCTGTACTTCGTAATTTATATTCACACACATACAAGATACTTTGAGACACGGGAGTAAAAAGATACTTGAAAGTTAAAAAGAAAAGAATAACATCTATAGTTGAAAGCTAACTTAAAAGATTTTTTTTTATATAGCCTAGAACATTATTTTTGTATAACCTAGAATATCTATAGTATATGACAAAGTGCTAAAATATTAACAACTAATGTTTAAATAAAGATCGTATCTTTCGCTATCGACATCCAGAATCTCTCTTACTATTAATTTCTATTTTCTTACTATTATTTTCCTAAAAAATTTCAATAGGTTGTTCATTAATCAAAATCTATATGCTACACCTGCTAGTTGATTTTTCTATAACTTTAAAGCTTAATTTTTTGACAGATTGTCTATAGATAATAGGCTTCAAGGCATATAACTAAAGTTCCTTTTTTACTTATTTTATTGAATAACAGAATTAATGTAAATAATGTAGGAAAAATTTTAGTAAGCAAATAAAAGGGAAATGTAGAAAACACTCTGTACAATTTATATACACTTAACACGAAGTTAACAAGTTTTATTTTGGTATTGAAATATAAAAATAAATATATATGAATAGTCGAATAATACAAATATCGAATTGTATGAGAATATCAGCCAAATGATACAACTAATATTTAAAACAATATTTCACAGTAGATGTTGTTTTGTATTTGAGTTTGAGTTTAAGTTTGATTTTGATGTTGATTATGGTTTGGGTTTTGTTAATGAATGCACAAAGTACCTCGTCTGTGGCGTGAACTTTTCTCAATTCATTACTATCAACTGAATGCCCATTTTCGTTATTCTAAAAAAAATATACGAAGAAATGAAAAGTTTTGTATACTTGTCGAAGCTTTTTGGATATCGAAATTATATTGAAAATTCGAATATCAAAGAAACAGAAATACGTATTAGTAAAACAAAAATATAATTATCACTTTAAATTGTGTAATATTTTGTTGCTGTAATAAATGATTTGAGTATTTATATAATATTATATATATTGAATATGGGTATATGTTTATAAGTGTATTAAGTTATTGGGGTGTTGTTATTAATTACCTACTTAACGCATAATGTTTTCGATAAAATCGTATTGTTTATTTTATTGTAGTGTATTTTTTTTTAAAATACTTTTGGCAATGTGTAAAAAGTGTTAACCAAAGAACGTAATATATGGGAATCTAATACTTATCCAATACACTCGAAATACATACGGAACAAACGTGGGGCATATGGACGAGTACGCCGCCTACTGAATGCGGCTCAGGTTGGGGGACGGCCACAGGTACAGGACCTTGATAAAGAAAACATATATAATGTATGTAAAAGATTAGTTATCACCGGAATCTTAGAGATGGTATCAGTTGTAGAACTTTGCTAGAAATAAAATCGAAATCATTTATGTGGACAAGATAACGCTTGGCATTCACTAATCGGGCATGCATCGAAGAACATACACATAAGTATTTTATTCCTAGAAGAGACGTTTGTCATAGTAACATATTTCATTGAAAATTCACTGAAAAAAGATACATGCAAGTTTCGAATTTCCAAAATATTCAATTTCCAATCGGGTTCATGATTGTGTGTGTTCACTTCAAAAAACGCATTTCAAACAATTTTATTAATTTCCTATTTAAACTAGTATTAGTTTAAATCTTTGGTTCTGCAAATGTTGTAAATTAAACACACACAAATACATTGAATATAATTTCTATAGAATATGATTGTTAAAAATTATAGATCAACGAAAGTTATTCAAGACACTCAAGGCTATGCTTTGGATGTCGAGTATTGTGATCTTTGTAGATATTAAGTGTGGTGGAAGGTGTACCGAACCGAAAGAAAATTTAACTAAATTCATCAATGGGGCTGTATTACTACTAAAAAGGTCATCTAGGTTAAAGCATTGATGTTAAATTATACTCTAGGAAGCTAAACAGAGATAGAAGAGTGTTTGCTGCAGATGGAAAGTGTATAAAGTTGCTGTAGTACGAGTATTCTGTCTGTTCTGATATGTGGTTGGTGTCATTTGGTATCGTGTGCGTTGTGTTTTAAAACTATTCAAAATTGATTTGAATCATAACGAAATGTTTCGAACTGATTAACAATTTGTTAATAATGTAATGTGAACTTGTTTGATTATTTTGAATTGATATTTGTTTTTTGTTTTAACGAATGAAAATTTTTTTGTGGTGCATCACCTGCCATTATTATAATTTTTCCATCGTCTGAAAAGAATTGATCTAGCTTAAAGATATCTGATAATGAGTGATAGATTGTAAATTTGTTGTTTTAGTATTTGATGAGTAGTTGGGCGTTATTGTTGTTATTGTATCAAATTGCAAGTTTATAAATCATCGTATATGTAGTACAGAGATCGACATAGAGAGTGTCGACAGAGCGACAGTGTGTGATAGTGATAGAGACAGACAGTTAGTACGCGCGAGAAAAGTGCGTGTGCGAGCGAGACAGCGAGCGAGCGAGAGAGAGCGTTAGTTAGTTGTTTGATATAGTAGACGCGTAGAATATGTTAGAGATAGAGAGAGAGAAAGATATACATATTTATGTAGAGATAGATAGCAAGATAGACATATAAAATTAAAGCCAAATGAGTAAAATGGGAAAATGTTTTATGTATGATTATAAAATTTGATTGGACTTTATGCGTTTCACAAATTTTAGTTTAAGTCGATCTGAGATCCACATTGATATAGAATGTTTATTTTCTGTTAATGACATGTGTTTCAAGTGGGAAATTACTCTTGGCCTTGTTTAATTTAAGTAACTGTTGGTAAGTACAACTGTATTAATGTCATTTTAACTGGATCTGATTCTGGGGTTAAGTTTAACTTGTTTACAGAGCATAGCAGGTGCAGGTAACTAGGATCAAAATTCGGTTTGAATGCGCTTAAAACGTGGCTTTAGACTAGGTTAGTTTATTATTCATTACAGGGACGTTTCCAATGACGTCATACCATTCATTTAGCCTGAACATGATCCAGGCATTAATGAAGTACAGTCTACGTTAGCTACGATTTGGGTGATTTTCACTGCATTATTTTACGGTGGTTAATTACAATTATTTATATAGGTTTGCGGGGTTTTTATGCTGGTTATAAAACTTGGACTCTTCGACTTTTCGACAGATATTTTACAACCAAATTTTATTTTAATTAAATCAACTTAAAAGCCGCTTGGACAGGGCAAAGCTTACCTGCAAAGCCGCCAAGGGGACCCAGTGGAATTGGTAATGGTGCCATTGATAGGGATACATCGCGATCCCGAGTCTTGTCTTTATCCGATTCGGGCGGTGATTTACGGGAAGATTTCTCTTCTTCAATAATGTCTTCAATAGGAATCTAGATAAGAAATAATTCATGAATTGCTTAATTGTTTCATAATGGCTTTTGTAACCTACGTCTGGGGGTCTAACTGGATTAAGCGGTGCCATAAACTCAACCAATTTTGTGGAAAGCTGATGCCACATGGTAGAGGCCTCACAATATGCGCATTCCGCAACCTGTTGAGGGGAGGAATCCATTTTAGACCAGGTCTTGGTGCAAATGGGTTGCTCGAATACCTTCAAGGCGCAAACATGACTGCTAAGACCCACTCGGGCCGCGGTCACCATGCACTTGATTAGGCGTGAGACATTCTCACAGACGCTTGTGTGAATGCCCATGTGCTGCTCAACATCTTGCAGTTCCATTTGCTTGAGCAGAATGTCCAGCATGAGTATGCAACAGGTCAGATTATGCTCGGCATCAGTTGAAAATTCTGTATGCCGATTGGTAGGTGCTTCATCATCAGAAATGGCTGAAGTGTTGCCAGAATCATCTTCTACAACGGGCGCTATAAGAGAAAAAGGTAATTGAGTAAACAGTCAAGAACTTTCTTTGTTAAATACATACAAATGGAACTGCGTCTGGGCGGATTGGCCATTTCGGCTTTGCTCTCCTTGCACGGTGTTTTTGGTGCCTTAGCCTGTTGCTGCTGGCCCTGCGGATCCTTTTCCTTTTCACGCATTAACTCATGTTGTATGCCATACTTCATGATGCGGACTCCATCGCCGAACATAGCAAAGAGTTGGACAAGCGGTATCAGTATCTCCAACTTGGTAAGGATCTGGAGCCAATGAAGAGCCTGTTGCTGCACCTTGGCCGTTGTTTTCTCAAAGCGAATAGCTACAAAGTTATACATGGTCTTCGCATCAAATCCAAGAGGTGACATTTCCGGATCGAGAATTTTGCTAAGCACAATTTTGAGTTCGTTGAGCTCCTTTTCTGCCACATCGTTGGTAATGGCCTCCATCCAGTGTGGCATTACATAATCCCAGATCTCCGATGTTATAACTTCATAGGGAACCAGACAAATAAGACGTTGTAGTCCCTCCTTCAAGTGGCTAGTGCGGGAGGCGAGCGTCTCCCAGTGGCCTCCGACGCGTGCATACTCGGGTGGATGTGGCAATAAACATGATATAAAGACATTATAGTGTATGCGACAAATCTCTTTTAGCCAGTTGCAAACATGATCCGTCTTAAGCTTCTCTATGGTGCTTTCAATTTGACCGGCGGCTAAGGAATAAAGAATAAGAAGTTATATTTGTTGATCTTGTAAATACATCTTGTGATACCATGACTTACAATCGTAAGAATAAGCTGTGACATGAAACCAGTGAAAGAGCATGCTAAGAATGCGTCCCAGGACCTCGACAGGCGTGTCCGCTGTGGGAGTGCAGCGACCCACCAGCAACCAAATACCATAACGGCCAAGCATTTGCCGTTCCTCCAGCGAAATGTTGTCGGGTGTGAGGGTAAATCCATTTTTTCTTGGCCTCCGCTGAGGAATCCTTGCCCGGCTCAAAATTCAGTGGCTTAGCTTCGCGCAACAAACTGACAACCGACTCGACCATGTGCATCTGCATCTCAGGATCCATTTGCCAGGCCGGCTGTAGACTACGATGCACAACGTGATCTCCACCACGTCGCGAGTTGTGGCGATTGCTGTGGCACTGGGAACAATATCGTATGGGATGATTTCCATTGTAGCTAGCGCATTCCGTAGAGAAGCAAATTGAGAAGGCGGACTTCTCATTGGAACGACAGTTCTTATTCTCGCACACCATGGAAACCTGCTGCATGGGATGAAGTATGTCGCCAAACTCCAGATTCGCGTGCTCTCGGTGTATCTCGTTGGCACACTCGATACACAGATACAATGGCGGCGGACAATCTGGTGCATACGTGATGCTGATGCTGTGATCGTAGCATACCTTAGCTGCCTCAGCGTTGCCGGCATTAGGGCAGTGCTCCCGCTGGCAGGTGAACGGCACCAGGTCATCTTTGGAGAGGATTAAATATTAAGGTTATAGAGTATATTATGTAGTTCTTAAACATTCTTACTGGTCAGCTTGGAGAGCAGAACCTTGCGATCAAAGAGATTGGGATCAAATGCTGGCCAATAGTAGAAAAGTAACTTGGCAGCCGAAGATCGGGATACAGCCGTGCCGTAAGCCACCACACAAAGAATATCCTTGACCACGTTATGTTTGAGGGTCATGAGACACTCCAACAGTTGACAGTGATGAGCTGTAAGAGTTGATAATTAATAAACATAAAATATTCTGCATACTTAATCGCTTTAAAACCTACCAGGATTTTTAGAGTACTGCAATACCATCATTATGACAGAGGAAACAGACTGACAGGCCTGGCATTCCTGCTCATCGGCGCTGCGACGCGCTGGAATGGGTTTCAACGACTTAGCAAGGACATAGAGTCAACATAATTCAAACATACTTATAGTAAATGGTAAGATATAATAGCACAGTGCATTGACAATATCTTGATGCAGAGCTGGTGGTAGGACAGATATAGTAGAGCTAACTAGATAGGGTAGATTATCAATAAGGTCCTTATCGAGAAAAGGTAGTATGCAGCTGAGACATTGCAATAGAGCTTTGCCGAAAACTATAAGAGAAAATCGATTAAAATACAACAGAATAAATTAAAACAAATAAGTGCAAATAAATCCTTACCTATTTGGCCATACTGTATACAAGGTGCCACATCAATGAGCATAGTAAGGGCATTATAGAGGTTGCCATATTCCAGATTGGGGTAGGCAGACATGCGAGTTGGATCTTCAAGAGGGTCGCGTATAAGTTCGTGCGGAGAAGTGCGCACATCTTTAAGGACAGCTGAAAAATATTTGATATTGAATAGTTCACCAAAAGATACCAAGCCTACAACTTACTTAGTAGAGTTTGAGAAAAGTATTTGATATTGTTGGCAATATCGATGCCAGAGGGCGCAGGTAAGACGTTGTGCAATAAGCGTACATGGTATTCATGAAGGGCTCTCAGTTTTGCCTGAACTATAAATTGAATAAAGTAAATAACCGTTATATCACACACAAATTAAACCAATTGAGACTTCTTTGGCATACTTACAGGCGGCAGCGCGAGTGCCCATGTTGATGAGTTGCACCTTGAAGCTGCCAGTCATTATATCAGACAAATCCTTCGCATTGCCGAAACTGCTGCCAAGGGATTTCGCATTCTATATAATTCGTTCATTAAGCCAAAGTAAAAATAAGGTAACAATTGAGTTCAAGAAATATTTTCATGTATTACGTAATCGATGGCTGATGCTGTGTGAATCACAAAGAAACGCTCGAAATTTATACTTATTACACACAAAAGTAAAAAACTTCATATGTCTGGCCTTCTTCAGACCCTAATCTTTTAATTTTTCATGAACTTACCTCGAAATTTGTAAGTTTTTTCAATAAATTTGCAATTTTTTACGAATTTAATAGCGCTCCTTGACAACAACGAAAAATCTCTATAACTAAACTGCAAATTTTGTGTGTATCTGCGCAAGATTTTGAGTATCTCTTGAATGTGAAGAGTTGCTGCGTCAATTTCTACTGCTATCGAATATAGAACCTTTTACTTGAAACTTGAATTGCATTTTAAAATACTTTTATCTGATTTATACAATCTCTTGATTATTAATATTATTTTATATCTTTATAAATTGTAATCCTAATGCTCTGGAATTTGTCGCCGGTCCCTTTGCGGGGTGGGTGCTGACCAACTTTTCTCACTCAACCCCGATTCGAACAGAAACCCAGCTGCGATTGTGACATGCGCATTTTCAATGTTTACTTTCGGTTTTCGCAGTTCCCGCGAGTTTAGCTCTGTCCGTCTTCAGCGGCGCAACAGGCAGCCAACAAGTGTTTGTTTTGGTCGGGTCCTTTGTAAATATTTACACAATGTTTTCCTTATCAGCTGGTTGCAAGTCGAGTTTGCGCAGTTGCAGCGCAGTGTTTGTAAATATTTTGTATTCTCTTCTCAGCTGAAGAGGAACAACAGAAAAGCAAATTTAACTTGCGATGTTGAACATTTTCGGCTTGAACCATTTTGGAACCAGTTTTAGTTCTTATCATACGCAACAGGTTTCGGTTCATTTATTTGACTATTATGTTCATTCCCAACCAAAAATGTTAACAGATTTATTCTTAATTAAAATACTAATTATATATACTTTCAATTTAAAACTATTATTTATAGAAATTGTTATGAAATGTCCTTCTGTCATGTAGGACTTATGCTGTAACAAATTTATATATATTTAACATATTAATGGTTGGACTTAAATCAATAAAATCGTCCATTTGAACTTACTTACGAGTATTTTCCACTAAGGCTTCACTTGAAAGTTAAAACTTTGCAACTGCATTTAGGGGTTGTCCTGGACTTTGTCTGGCTTATGCGGCGCCCTTTGACCTGCGCCCAAAACAAGGGGGAAATCAAAACCAAAATGCAGTTTAACAAGAGATTTAACTGAACTTTAGGCACCTTTGTCGTGCCACACCGGAATCGGTTTTCAAACTTTTAAAAGGGGCGAGAAAACAATAATACTCAGGGGTAAACGAAAATATAAATCCCACAAATGCTTTATTAAGCATTTGGAATCAAGTAGCTAAACTGCAGGTGAACTAGTGTGGAAGTGACAATCTTAATGTATGTGTAGTTTGTATATGTATGTGTGTATGTGTGTATGTGTGTGTGTGTAAGTGAGACTAGTCAAGTAATTAATAATATATCTAAATAGAATATAATATATCCAGATAGTGTAAGGGCAAAGGCTGGCAGGCTTTTCATAAATAGGAAAACTTCAAGTAATTTCTTTAAATTAAATTGAAGTTCAGGTCCTAGTCATTCAACATTTTCTCTTGTAATGGACTGACAGTCTCCTCGGAAATGGGAAGCACATGAACTTCCTCGGACATTGCGGTTATTGGATTTACCAACTCTTGATCGGCTTTTGCTTTGAAGTCGAGTACAGATGTCTCTGGAGTTACCGATATTTCAGCATCGTCAAATTTGACAGGATCGGTTTGTTGCTCCTGCTGCACCTGCTGCAAATCGGTTGTTACAACTTCTTCTCCTTCTTCCATTCCCGATTCCTGCTCAGTATTGACGCCCCGTCGAGGGGACGCTTTTTGGCGATTGAACAGCACCTTCCAATAACTCGATATCGAGGTCTTCAGATTAAGTCTTGGATTTGGCGCTGGCCTCTCGCGGGTTTCATAACTGGAGTTAGGGTCGGTTGTGTCTGTAAGCCACATTTAACAATTGGTTAACTAATATATTACGCTGGGTTAGCAATGCATTGGATAGAAGCGTACCTGACCTGGAAGGACCCTTAAGTTTCGTAAGGAAACGACTTATGCTGCCAGGTGGCTTGGTAGCATCTTTGTTGCCCTCATCTTCCGGCTCGCATGTTTCTTCACCGATTTCCTGACTGGAATTGCTCCTTCTGCCCAGCTTAAAGAAGCGCTTAAGCGAATTGGATTTTGGTACATTAAGATTCTGTTCTGTAGATGGTATGTTCTCCGGCTCGGCGAGCGGTACATCATGAAGATTGGACATTTTGCAACCACTTAAATTTTTCAAAAATTCTGTTTATTTATATATTCTTCCCTTTGACTTACGAAATAACAATGAGCCTAGTTAAATAGATTTCTGTTTTGCCTGACAAACTGACTTGACATGGAACGCAGAGCCTACCATACTGCAAAATCATGCAACAACAACAGCAAACCACTCTGTCTGACTGTCCTGTTATTGGCATTTGAAAATTTATATGTCTGCCAATTGGCAACAGATTTTAAGAGTCGACGACCAACATGTGTTAACAACGACATCGAAACTGGTTTCAATTGATACGATTTTAATTTGTGCTGTTTTTTTCTGCCTTGTTTTGTTGTTGTCTGCTCGAGTACACAGGACACAATGCCCAGCGATACCAATACCCGCAGCCAATATCAATTCATTCAATATGTGCTATACAATACCCTTCGTTCCTCAGTTAGCCCATTGTTCCAAATGTTCCCCATTCCCTGTCTGTGCTGTAGTTTTTTTCTCCACTTTTGTCCACAACTGGCACCGTTTGCCGTGCCAAGCTTTGCTCTTGCCATTCCAACCATTCTGACCATCGGCGGCCACCAACAAAGTCGTTTCGTGCAGACTCACTCTTTCTTTCTGCCTCTCTCTCCCTCTCTCTCCCTCTCTCTATCTCTCTCTTCAAATCAATTGAAGAAGTGGCGATTCCTGCTGTCGACACGGCCTCGTATCGGTTGTTATTACGCTTGTCGTACACCAGCTCCACTATAGGCCCCAACAAGTATTGTATGCACATTAATTTATGTAGTTCTGGAGCCAGTTGTTGTACCCCCTCCACATTTCCTTCTTTGCCCACTGCCCAGTTCCCGTTTCAAGCCCAGAACAATGCACAACTTTTTGCCTTTATTGAAAAAGGGTGTTGAAATTTCAACTGAATTGCTCTTGTAAATAAAAAATGCGAAGCATGCAAACGTTAATTGAATTTTGAAAATGCTTTAAGGGCTCTGCAGTTTGTTTCATTAAAGAACTCGTACACAGGTGTAGGAATTATAGAAATAAATTTCTCATTATAGGAATAAAAATATCATTTCATATTTTATAAAATAAACACTTTATCTAAAATTTTTACTTTGAAGAAATAAATTTTATAAATAATTTTGGTATTTACTGTGTTTCATTTAATAAGCAATTTTTCAATAGCAAAATACTGAATTTAATGCTAAAGAGCTTAAGAAAACCACCCACCGTGTAGAGGCGACATCAATAAATCATCAGAAAGAGCAACATAAAGATTAATGCAATCCCTTTGTCGGGAGCATCTGCTGGCAAGTTAACGAGTTTTTCTCCCACACCAGAAAAGTGTGAAAACGCTGTTGACAACGAATTGGCGTTGCATCGCAACGAATCTAATGGAATGGAGTGGAATGGCAAGGAAGGGATCATGATATAAAGGCAAACAGGAAATGTTGTTTGTGGCAGGGCGGCAAATTCATTGCCAACACATTTGTAAATACCAAATGCCCCATAACCCGGAGCAGCCAGAGAAGCAGGAGCAGCAGCAGCAGCTCTCCTCAAAAACGACAACAATAACATCAACACCCCCTGGGCTTACGCAGCAACAAAGGGCAGCAGCAGAAATGAAAACAATGGCAGCAGAAGCTGCAGCAACAGCAGCAGACCGCAAAATGTGTTGCATGCCCCCTGGCGCTGGAGTCGGACTTGAAGTCGGTGCTGTGTTGCTGGCGTCGTTTGTTGGATTGCCTGGCTCATCATCTGTTCGAGGCTGTGGCTCAGGCAACAGCACAACGGGCCAGCAACGGGGGCTGAGGCAGAGCAGACAATCCTCCCAGACAAAGGCAGCAAGTGCATTCATTCATTGGCAATAACAATCAAACTGCTGCTGGCACTTGGCTGCAGTTGCCACTGTGAGGATCTGTGAGGAAAGCTGCCACTGCCACTGCCACTTCACCAGCCTATTGCCGCCGCTGCTGGCAGCAGTTGCAGTTCTTGTTGCGCATTTGCAATGCCATTCAACTTATTTGTGCCGCCAACAAGTACTACAACGACCACAACAGCAGCTTGAAACCACAAGCATTTAATGCTGTTGACTTTAATATCTGGTTGACTCCGTTTGATCTAATTGTCGTTGCTAGATATCGAAATGCTGGCTCGTTTAGGGTTCAGGGGCGCGTTTCCCTTATGTGGGAAAAGTAAACTTCAATCGCGCTGACTTTGATAAAGGTCGTAAATTACGTTTTTCATCTAGTTCGATTTGGCACTGCTCGAACAGCTTTATACGGATAGAAGATTTACAGTATTTGCTTCTTGTAACTCTGTTGACACAAAACACCAGCGATAAAGAGTTCAATCGCTTCGGTTTATTGGCCTCTCGCCAGCAACAACATCGTGTCGCTCACTCGATTTTAAATAAATATGTTTGGTGTAATGATAATCATTTTCTATCTTTGTGTATTTAAAGCGCATTGATAATGCACCTTTTATGACTTCACACTTTCACTTGAGTGATTGTGTTATGCACTCACAACTAAAGACTGAGCTCACATGTGATTCCAACTCTGAGTGGAGTATACATTCGTTACTGTATAATACTAGTTTTTTATTAAGTTTATAAAAAGTACCAGCGTATAATAGTTGGAATAGTATCAACAAGTATTCGATTTATATTCTCTTTGAAATAATCTTAAATCTTGTACATATATAAACCGATTTCTGGCGAAGATTTACCCAATTTGTCGCTTTTATCTTTATTTTATCACATTTGCTTCCGTGTCCAGTGCAATAATTGCTTCAACATAGATTAAAATCCAAATTGTTGACAATAAGTCGCAGCTTGTGGTCTGGCTCATCAATTAGTACAGACTGCAATAAATTTAACCGTTGCAGGCGCCACCGAAGCTGTTGATATTGATATCTGCTGATGGAATCAGAAAGAGCTGAGCGCCAGCATCGTAGCGAGAGAGCAGTGCCGTAAGCAGTAAACAGAATGTCAACAGTTTAATAAATAAAATCCGTCAGCACCGCAACAGGGGCAGCACAGACAGTCCTCAAACTGGGACTGCGACTGAGAACTGGAAGAGGAACTGGTACTGGGACTGGGATTCATTCTGGTAGCAGACGCGCGGGCGCAATTAAAAAAGTCACAAACACGAAGCGTGATCGCAAGTGCGCGCGAGAGATCATTCAGATTCGGATTTGGATTCTGTTGCAGAGGCGGAGTCCGAAGTCAGTCACTCGATCATCGAGTGCACTGTGGTGTCCCAAGGTTGCTAACAACACAGCTACACACACACACACCTAGAACACACAAATGCATATGGCATGTGGCTTGTCGCCATCCGCAACGTCGTGTGCGACAGGAGCAGATTGTCATTGCCTGCTGATCAGAATCAGCGTTGACGTTTTGATATTTGAGTCTGCTTGAAAAATATGATCGATTTATTATGCGCCGAGGCGATGGCAATGCTGATGCTTTGACGGCCGACGCGACGGCAGACAACCTGCCTAACGACGACATGGCCAAGTGGCGTCGACCCAGCTGGCTGCTTGGCTGACTGCCTTGGCTCCTTCTGGCCCACAGAATATGCGCGACATTGATTTTCGCCAAGTAATGAGGCAACTCATTAATCATTTTTTAGTTGTGTGTGCACAAAAATGCATCGGCTGGGGGATTATGTTGCTGCCGTCGGAGCAGAAACAGCAACAGCAGCGGGAGCAACGCCAACAGCCACCGCTGCCGCCGCCACTGACGGAATGCTAGCAAAATGTTGCGCACCCTGTTGACTTGCAGGGACAGCTGCAGACTGCAGCACCAGCCACAGCAACAGCAGCCGTACCCGTGCCCGGACAAGCTCGATGTGGCTGGCCCTATGTTCCCAGTACTCGGCACATCGTGTTCTCTCTGCACACACTGCTTGATTTTGTTAATCTTTTGACCATTTGAAGTTATTTTTGTATGCTTTACTGCCAATTTGGTGGTCATTGGCCATTCACTTGACTTGCGCCTGTTGCTTGTGTCGGCTATCTGCTGTCTCCCTGTCGTTTGTCCACGTCTCTTGTCCGTTGCCTGCTGCTTGCCTGCGCTGCGGTTGCTCTTTTGGCACACAACGCACCACGTCTGACAGTTTGGCCGATTGCCTGGCCTCTACCTCCACCTCGAATACTCCTTCCCGCTACCTTTGCTGCTGACTCTGACTCTGTCGTGCGTCTCAGTTGCGGTCGCGGTCATCTTCTGGCTTGTGGCACACATATGTGTCACTTGCGACCAGCTTAGTGTAGTTCTGAGTACCCTACAATAGCTCACCTACAAATATATTGAGCAAACAAATTATATAGATAATAATATGGATAATTTTTATTGTGTCTATAAAGAATCTATTACACTAATTCAATTTATATTTAAAAGTGCCACTTTACTAGAGAAACTCGCACAAGATGCAATTTACTTGTGATCGAACATTATTTACGCAACAACTGTGATTTGCCAATTTCTAACTGGTCTTCGGATTGAAGATATTTTCGGATTTACCCAAGAGATATTTCATCTTGTTCGGCCTGTCGGTGTACAGGGTGCCAACAAGTGATGGTGTTACCTGCACTTGACTCGCAACTGCTGTGAGCACTTGTTACTGTTGTTGTTGTTGTTGTTGTTGTTGCTGCCGCTGCTATTGGCTGGGGCCATTAGCCTTCGCTGCGAGGCACGGACAACGCACAGAACGGATGGGCATATTTCGAAAATCGCAATTCTAACAAAATTTGTTCATTTGTCGGCTGAACTTGTTGCTTGTTCGCAGTTGTTGGTAATTATTTATAGTTTCTGATGTATTCAATTTATTATGCAGATGTACATAGAAAGTTGCTAAATGCTTGATGTACGACTCTAACATATTGAATGCAATAATTTTTGCATAATTTAGCAACCGACCTGACGGAAATACATTGGCTGGAGGAAGTCTCAAAATATCTTGACTTGGCAGCGTATAATTGGCAATGATAAAGTGACAAATCGCTGGAGTACGTAATTAAAATTCAGTCTGCTTTCTGCTCTAATTAGAACTCCCTTACCCCTTAGTACTCTTCTCACGATTATCACCAACTTGATTTATGTCCAATTTGTCGACTCGAATAGTACTAGCTCTTAGAACGAATTACTATCAATATCCACTTAAAGTTCATCACACTTCTGGGGGTAATTAATTACAGTGGCTACAACTTTTTCGATTAGAGCTGGCAGTAATTAAAAATAAATAACCCACCGAGAGACAACTTAATTTTGAAGGTTGCTCGACCAACTTTGCAGACAATCCGCCGATCAACATGCAATTTTCCATGCAATAAAGTTAAAAGGCCATAGACAACAACAACAAGAGAGGAAAAACAACAGCAGCAAAAAGATTTTCTAATTTATTAATATGTTTAAAATGGGTTGGCGGACATAAGCAGTAGTAGCAGAACAAAAACAGCACCAGCCAGGCAAAATACTGAGGCAGCCAGAAATCTATTAAGCAAACAAGCGCCGCTGACAGGTAACATAGATCGCCAGGCGAGTGGAGGCTATTAGAAAGCGATTAGATAGCGATACAGATAGTACAGCTACAGATGCAGCCACAGATAGCCAGACACACACACACACACACACACACTCACACACACACACAGACTGATACACTCATGTTACCCACGAGCTAAGACGGAGCCGAACAATGTCTGGACAGGCCGAACAATGGCAGCTAAACATGGCAAGTTAACAGTTTAATTTTGCAGCGCCACAGAGATACAGAAAGAGCACCGAAACGAACCGAAACAAACAAAAAATGCCGCTACATGCGCTGCAGATACGATATGCGGATATATTTACTCTGCATCCGAAAGATACACGTACGTAACTAAGGCACACGAACAAAAAAGCGCGTTCAATCTCAGGACGAAACAAAAGCAAAGCTCGAGAGTCAGGAAAAAAACAACAACAATAACAACAACAACCACAACATAAATCCCAAACTGCAGTTATCGCTCATTATGGATGTTGATCAATGTGTGCTGTATCAGCGGGGGAACACTATGGGCAACCAGAGAGGACACACAATAAAAAGCGCAAGGCACGCACAAAGCCGCCAGACCAACAAGTGTTGCCAAAAAAAGCCATGGGCCGCAAAACAACAATGAAGTAGCCAAGCTTCCGCCTCGCATCCTTCTTGGGCCAATTTCGCATGACCCGCACTAAAATTAGCCAATTGGAGCATTAATGGGCCAAAACGCACTTTTCGGTACGCTACAACAAACTGAGCTGGGAAAGCAACTAATGAACAACGATATAAAAGAGCAATGAAAGCATTGTGGAGACATTGGATCTGTTGTTAATTATAAAATTAGTTACTTACCCCAAAAATATGCTTAAACTTATATTTAGATAAGGACGGTTCGTTAAAACTGTAAATAATTATCTCTAACAATTTGTTGGTGCTGGTATTATTTTGTAGGGTATTTAAATAACGCACTTTTACTCGATTCATTATTATAATAAAACATTTAATTAACGCTCCATTTATGGCAAGTCTCAACTTGATCGTCGCAATTTCTTCCCTGCGTGCAGTGTTAAAAAAGTTTATAAAAAACCGTCACAGCTGCGGTTTAGGCGGCGGCACTTTGCCTAAGGCCACAACAAACTCAAAACAAAACAAAAAGAGCAGGAGAAAAAGGCAAAAACAAAAACCGAAACTGAAAAACTTTAACCGCAAAAAGCTTTCTGCAATCTCTAGACTTTTTGCATAAAATATATATCGATATTTCTGATGCGATACACTTTCAGTGACCGCTTCACACTGGCTTTGAGGCCGGCAAAAATGACATTGAATTTAATGAAGTGTTTTTGTGCCTGTGCCGGACTGAAGATTGATACTGTTTTGGTCCACAAGCTATGCAGGTCGAGATCTTGAATCAACATTGAAAACTGCAGCGTAAGTATATTCAAGATATAATTAGCCGATTTAATACCAGAAATAATCGACAGCTTTATAGATGTTGGCAAAGAAAGCCGGCACACATAGTGCCGATGACCCCCATCGTATTGGCCAATCATGCCACACCACCCAGAGCCACCGCATATACCGCATATGCCGCATATGCAAAGTAGTTTTCTATGTCAAATGAGCACATTGCCCGCCCGATTTGGTGGCATTAAATTCCATATGCATACGCACAACTTGTGAGCTGTCAGCCAGAACAATAATAATTTCCCCAACGCAAAACAGGCTGTCCATAATGCAACAGAGACCTCCTGCTTCAAGTTGGCAAAAAAAACATTTTGCGATTTACCGTTACTGGGCTATAACCCATCAATTATATTGTAATGATGTCTGCTGCCGCATCTACCGAAATCATGGCTGGCACAGCAACAACTAGAAGGAGGCAGCAACATGCTCATTATCAACGTCATCATTGGCGTGGCTTTGGAGTCCGAAGTCGCATTAGAATGCCAGCCAGCCCATTCAATAAATGGACAGCAGTCCAAAAGAAAAACTACTTATAGCACTGATGTGCATCGTTGGGCGTTTAACGTAGCTTCTCTTTGGCACTCGCCGTGCCACATCGCGGCAACAACTGCAGCTGGAACTGCAAATACAACTGCAACTGCAACTGCAACTACAACTGCAACTTCATCTGCTCATCCTCCTCCTGCATTTGCATTCCCATTCGCAGTCGCTTTGGAGTGTCCACTAAATGTCAATTAAGTGGGTTTTGCCACGGTTTGATTTGCCGGTTGCCAAGTGCCCAGCACCCAGCACCCAGTTTGCCGATCAGTTCGACCAGCTTCCTCCAACTACTCCGCCTTGCCTCGCGTCGCACTCCTACACCCACTCTCGCCGAGTTCTTGTGCTCCAACTGCGAATCCCACTTAGAGCATACAAATACATAACATAATAGCAATAACAATAATGTGCACACAGTGCTGCCGTCTGAAGTGGCCTCCCTGCCCCGGATTTCTTCGGGTTTGGTTCTCTTCCACATGTCCATCAGCTTAGAAACGAGAGGGATAGAGAGAAGAGATGGGAACTTATGTGTGAGCATCGCTCGACGGCGGCTCCCTTTGTCATTTGGCATGACGCATGCGTAACGTTCGATTTGATTCAATTAATGGATGCGAATTGTCTGTACGTGTTTTCTATAAGGCGTCGAAAGAGCAGACTGCTAGGCATCACAGCAGCAGCATCAGCAGCAGCACCACCACCATCAATTGCGGCTCTCCAGCTGGGAGAGTTGTGATGGATGCAGATGGAGCCGGCAGCAACAGCAGCTTCTTCGAGTGCTGTGCAAATATCAACAGGCTATAGACAACTGTTCCAACTACAATATTTGCGAGGCACTCAATCATTGAACAATTGAACTATTTCACTATGAATCAAATTTGTTTTGCATTTATTTGATTTGTTAGATATATTTTAATCACAGATCAAAGCCTCAACCTTTTAGCCATGACTCAAATTTTATAAGTTTTCATAGATGATTCTTAAATCAAGTTGTTGTCGACTTTGAAACAACCTTTATCTTAGTATGAAAACGAATACAGACAATACGATTAAAATAAGAACACTTTTAAATATGACAGAATATGTATGGTAATATTGTTTTAAGTTTTAAGATTCTGAGTTGAGAAGTGAATGCATGTTCTCATGCAACAATTCATAATTCTGCGCTATAATTACTTTCTAAACAGAGTTATTAGTATCACCGCGATAAATCCGAACATGTTTTCTTGGTTTCGTATTCACTTACTTAAGTGCTCCCAGACACTTGAATTACTCACAGATTATCTCAGCAAATACCAACAACCCCATCGATGTCATTTGCCATATAAATTATATGCTAACGATGCGTCTTTAGACGCAATCGCATCGATTGAGATTGCAACACACACAAATCCGCATCGATTAAAGTTTTCGTAATTAACATTGACTAATGAGACTATTGCCAGCGATCGTCAGTTGACTATGTAAGTCTGTAGCATCTAGTAATATACTCTCTGGCTCTGGGGGTATTGAAATCAACATCAGTCACTTCAATTGCGAAACCGATCGAAGAGCTCTCAAGACGGGCTGCAATTGAAGACTGCGAAATGGAAACCAAATTCGAAATCATTTAGCAGCTTTTTATTCACATGAGCGAGTGGGAATGCGAGTGCGACTATGAGTGCATCATCATTATCATTATCATTACCATTACCATTATAATAATGATCACATTCGAGCAGCCCAAGCATCATGCACAACAAGGTTAAAATTGTTAATTGTCGCCGGCTCCAGCCAGCAGCGACAACTGCAATTGGTATTATTATTATGCACTACTGACAACAACGACAACCATAATAGCAACAATCAAACAACAACAGCAACAATTGGCAGCTGTTGGAGGCATCTTAGCAGCTTTGCAAAAAATTATAAATAATTGCGCACTTGACAAACAAAGCTGAATACGTTCGAATGAATGCGCGAGATATTTAGATATTTAGAAGAGACAATGCGGGTGTTTAACCCGATGGGTTATCATTGTGAGATGTTAGTTTTAATGAGGCAAACGGGCGGTTCTCGGTTTCACAATCAATCACGATAGCCTAGTCGTGCAAAGGGCAAGGCCCAAGGAAAATATTAACATACAAAAGATATGCAGAAGCTAGAAAACAATTGCTAGCAAAAGTGAAGCTCACCTTAAATAAGTTGCTGACGAATCCATTTAAATAATCTAGCAAAAATTCTCTCTCGGGACTATTAAAGTTGACTTGAAAATTGTTCTAGCAAACTTTGCTGCTTGTTTATCTTTTAGGCGACTTTCATTTCCTTTTTGTTGAGTCATGTTCCGGCATTTCTTATTCTATTTTCCAGACCTCCCAAAAGTCGAGGCTCTTCGCCTTGTTTAAAGGTAATTTGCAAAAATATTTCACATACTTAGCGTTTGGTCTGTTGGCAGCACAATTGTTACCGCCGGGGCAGCAACTAGAGAACAACAACAGCAGCAACAACAACAATTGCAATAGCCAAAAGAGGCAAGTACCCAACACGGGGTACATGTGCGATCACAATAGCGTGACTTTGTTGTTTGATTGTCGACGAGCATAAGAAAACACTGGAAAAGTGAAGGTTGCCGAGATGGGAAAAGCTGGAAAGCAGCCTGTAACGATGATGACAACAACGGCAACAACATCGTTGGTGGGTAATACAATTAATGCTCTAATAAAGCCGAGGAAAATCATGCAGCACTTGCAGTCAAACGATCTGCCAAAGGCAGCGGCAGAAGAAGCTCCAGATCATTCAGAGATGCCAGCTTGGGCCTGGGATCTGCAGACTGCAGTCGTCGTCTGAAGTTCCGTTAATAATGTTGTCAAGTCGCGATGCATTGATAACCGCTCTGATTTTAACGCTCTATTATGGGGGCGTGATCAGTGTCGGTGATCGGCGTGATTTCGTAACAATAGGACTGAGGCACAGCAGGCGTGGTAGCTCGCGAAGGACTAGTCAACGATTTGGAGGCATGGCCATAGACGGCGTTGGTTTTCACTATACGTTGCGGTATCAACCTGGTGTGCAACTACAGAAATTTGCCCAGCAGGAGGAACTACCGATGACACCAATGCCACCTGAAATGACAGAGATGCCGCCAATGCCCACAGAACCAGTACCAACAGAGTCAGCACCCACCGAACCTGAAGGACCCGAACCAACTATACCAATGCGTACACCCTCGGAGGAACCTCCACCAGATTCACCGGCACCGCCACCTTCAACAGACATGATGCCAGGCGGAATGGACATGATGCCCACTGTTATACCTACTCCAAGGCCAACGATGCGGCCCACTGTGCGACCTCTTCCCACACCCTCGACCACCCGCACATCGATTATGCAGCCCACAACATTTCCTGGCAAACTAGCTCTCAAACTGAAGCAGCTGATCTTTGGCCCACCAGTTGAGGCAAATCTCATACTGAAGCAGCCAAGTGCACCCAAATCGAAGGGAAAAGGCTTTCTCAGTCTCTTCGAAGTGATCAAATTTCCCAATACCAAGTGCAGCGTCTCGATGGGCGACATACGCAGCATGGAGGGTGTCTGCTATCACGAATTCGAATGCAAAAGTTTGGGTGGGATTCCCACAGAGAGTTGTGCTGACGGCGTCGGTGCCTGTTGCATCTGTGAGTATCAGTCGCACATCTGTCGATCCGTCGATTTGTCGATCGATCTGAAGTGAGATCACTTCCAGTGTTTTCTTTGCGGTTTATCTTTTGCTTTCGCTTTCAGTTGTTAACGGCTGCGGCGATGTTACCAGCCAACAGACCGTGTACTTCGAGAGTCCCAACTACCCGCAAGCGGTGCGCGAAATTATGATCTGTGTGCTGATCATCAATGTGCGAAAAGGTGTGCAGCAGCTGCGTCTGGATTTCCAAATGTTTGAGGTACATACGTTTACCATCAATATGATAATAATTTAGGTTAATCCTCAAGTCAATCTTGGTGATCTTCAAAGAATCGCTTTTGATCAAAGTCGCTCTCTCTTTCTATAGCTTAGTCGTCCCACAAATGGAGACTGCTTGGATGATCAGTTCATTATATCGGGACATAATGCAAATTTCCAGATACCTGTTCTCTGTGGCATCAACACGGGCCAACATAGTATGTACTGGTGTAAGATTAGCTGATCTTCATTACAGATCATTTCCATTTCTTAGTTTATGTGCATGTTGGTGATTCCAATGAGGGCAAGGTTTACCTGTCCGTATTTGTCAAGGTCGCCAGTGGTGGACGCTCGTTTAATATCAAGGTCAGTCAGATTGAGGATGATTTGGCTCCCGAAAACTGTCTACAATATTTTAAAGACGGGCAAGGTATAATCAAGTCGTTTAACTACGATACTGATGGCAGCATTGTCGACAATC
The DNA here is from genome assembly GCA_018903425.1 of Zaprionus nigranus. Classification (NCBI taxonomy): domain Eukaryota; kingdom Metazoa; phylum Arthropoda; class Insecta; order Diptera; family Drosophilidae; genus Zaprionus; species Zaprionus nigranus. The sequence continues at coordinate 5,392,520 of JAEIGD010000003.1, read as the reverse complement.
GTGAGGCAACCTATTTGGTAAGTACTTCATAATACCCCTAATAAATCATTCACAAGTGTGCTCCACATTGATAGAACAATCTCAACTATGCTATTTGCTTGGAACGTGCCAAAAATGTGTGCAGTGTTAGTTACAGCACTGAACAAATTAATGGAGATCAGCCTGACTTTCAACTGATCAACAAGGATGAAGGTAAGTCGTGGACGACGAGGCAGAGTAGGAGATAAACAATTGAAACCTTTCCCTAACAGCTGAATTGGATCTGGTACCCGATGGACAGGCTGGCGCTGGGATCTTCAATTGCCCCGACGATTTCATATCAGTGAATTCGGTGCGCTTGTGCGGGGAGCGTCTCAACGATGGCATCCAGAACGAAGACTTCAACATGCATGCCACAGTGAGGGATATAGCCGCCGGACCCATTGTGCTGCCCTTTCGCACCGATGCCGAATATGTGGGTCGCGGCTTTCGTCTGCTCTACAGGCAGGAGTTGTGTGTCTAACGCGCCTGCAGTTGCATTACGGCAATGGCTACGGTTACGGATACGGTTATGGTTATGGTTACGGTTACGGTTATGGGTACATTTACAGTTACTGTTAGTCTTGCTCGCAGTCAGTCGTACTCGTAGTTCATATGATGGATATTTTGTTTGCATTAAACTTTGGATTATGTTACGCTTCAGTCCGAATCTGGCATCGACTGCAGGGCCCGACATCGACCGAGCCTGTGCTCGGTGCCATGGTTGCCATAGTTGCCATGGGAAAACTTGACATGCATGCGACCATTTCCGTTCCCAGTTCCCAGTGCTGTGTTAATGTGTTTTATGTATTTCAGTGTTTTGGTGGCTTAGTTTTGGCACCGCCCACCCACCGACTGGGCGGTCTGCGAGTTCGTAGTTCACAGTGTATCGCGTTGGTGTCGGTTGACAGGTTTATTTCTAGATAGTCCTATCGCGTCACCTCCCACTTCTCCCCCACTTCGCCTCACACACCTAACCCGAAACTGCTATGACGAAATCTATAACTTGCCGCATCGTCGCGGCGGCGGCGTCGCAGTTGAAATTGAAGTTGAAGTCGAAGTGGAAGTCAATGGTAGATGGAGCCGTTGCTAGGGCCGTGTGCAGTTCGTGTACAGTTCGTTTCTATGCTTAAATTTGTAATAAATTTGATTTTTTCCTTTCGATTGCGAATTTTGCATTGTTCCTTTTGGCCGTCGTATGATAAAGTCACAATTAACCCACGCCTTTTTCGTAGCGGTACTCTTACATATATTTGCATATCATTTTGATTGTTTGGATCGCTGTCTGAGCCGCTGACATGGTGATGACTAAAAGTGTGCAGCGCCACCACCACCACCACCACCAACTGCACTACGAACAACAACAACAATAACCACAGCGAAGCTGGCAATCATAAAAAATAGACAACAACAAATATTGCATGCAAACGGTTTGAAGTTTGTCATCAAATGGCGTCTACAGCGTAGTCACAGTGGGGCAAGATGGGTTATCAAAGGGAATACATATGTAGATGAATATATGAAATTACTGATAAAGGGAAAAAAATTAATGAATATACAAAAAAATTACAAGAGAACAAGTGAAGTACTCTGTGTTTTATAAATTTCATATAAATATAAATTCTTAGAATAATAATAAATTAAATTTCATCTTCGCAAGTTCATGAAATAAATGAATATATAAAATTACTGATATAATTAAAGGGAATAAATTAATGAATATACAAAAAATTATATGAGAACATGTGAAATATTCTGTGTTTTATAAATTTCAGTATTAAATATAAATTTTAGAATTATAATAAATTAAATTTCATCTTCGCAAGTTCATGAAATAAATGAATATATATAATTACTGATATAATTAAAGGGAATAAATTAATGAATATACAAAAAATTACATGAGAACATGTGAAGTATTCTGTGTTTTATACATGTTCGGTATTAATAAATTCTTAAAATAATAATAAATTCAACTTCATCTTCGCAAGTTCATGACATTCGCCCCACAGTGCCTTGAAGCACACAGACTGTAGCATAAATAAATAAACCCGTAAAGTCAAAAAATATAAAACAAAAATCGCTTCAGGGCGTAACGTGAACTACATTAGAAATTGAAAATCCACCGACCCACCGACGATGGAGGCGATGGCGACGAAGTCTTCGTGGACTTGGCCAAAAGGAAAACATGAGAATCTTTTGCCATGCAATGCGAAGTCGTTGTTGATGTCTGTTGATCGCGAAGCGCAAAAGCGCCGCTTGATGGAAATTAGAAATACAGTCAAAATAGAGAGAGAGAGGAAGAGGAAGAGAAAGAAAATCAAAACCGCAGCTCTTTAGTCGATTTTCGAGAAGAGGTCGGCGCCGGCAGAGTCTGAAGTTAATGGAGCGAGGGTGGTGGCAAAGAGGAAGGGAGCTCTAAGCCTGGTAGAGAGCGTGCATGGCAACGCCTTTTGTCACAGTTGCAACTCGTCGCAGCCATCGACCATTGTTGTTGGGGGGTGGGCGAGTGTCGAGTGTTGAGTGAGAAGAGAGAGAGAGAGAGGGAGAGGGATCTGTAGAAACATTTCAAGTTGGCCATTTGCATAAGTTAATCAATTCGCGATGAGGCAAAAGGTGAAAACTGTGCAATTGCCGCCTTTATCAGATCGCAATCAGACTGTTAACTGTCAGCAATCAAGTCAAATGAATTGAATGGCAAACGCTTCATGTCTTTTAATTGTCTTCCCCCCCCCCAACAACAACAACAACAATAAGCAGCAAAAGAAACGATCACATAATGTCCGCAAGAGTCGCCGCTGGCGGTTTCTTGAAATGAGGCGGCATACCAGAGATCACAATCGCAACAAACACAAGCGAAGCACAACAACAACAAAAGGAACACAAATGCCAATAAATTTTTGACAAGACATTTTATCGTAGAATTGGTAATTTTATTCAACGGTCTGGTCCAGTCGAGGAATTTAATTGCCAAGTTATTGATTTAAAATGCAGCCAAAGTACTTAAGTTTGGCTGCCAACTTGTTCTGCGACTGCGACTTAATAAAGTGCTCAGTCGTTATCTGCCTGTCCCACCTGGGTGATCAGCGATCGCCTAGGGAGATGTTGGCATAATGACTGCTTATCGCATTTGGTTTCTAATGAAGCCATTTCCATACCTCCTCTGCATTCCTTTCTCTGTTCCTCTGCTTCGGCTGCTATCAATTTATTTCGCTGCTCGGCAGTTGATCACTTGCCTCGATGTGGCATGCTTCGCACACCGAAGGGTACCTTAATCCGCATGGGGTCTCTGCCTGGAACATCTTTTTTTTGATTTTGTGTTTTTTTCGTTATTTTTTGCGCTGTCTGCGGTTTTTTAAGCGATTGTCCCCGCAGCTTACAGTCTTAGATTTCTTATGATCTGTTGAGCTATAAAACTTCAGCAATCCATCGTAATTCATAGCAATTAGTCATTGCCAACTAACGAAACGACATGTCCAGTACTGAGATTTCCATGCAGGCAATAGCAATTAGTGAAATGCCGAAAGAAAGATTGACAAGAAATAGAAGGAAGATGCGTCGGAGATATCGTTAGTCAAAGTATGATTATATGTAGTTTGATCTAACACATGTTTCTTTCAACTTCAAGCTTGACACCTGATCTGATCCCTCAGGGCCAAGAGCTGCGATGCATTTGCAATGCATTATTATTGCCATCCACTCACAAGTCAGCTGCTAAGCCTGAGTCGGAGTCTCATTCTGGGATTGAGTACTGCAAATGGGTACTCGAAAGGTATTCAACTTGCACCAATACCATGAAGCTGTGATTTTATGATTCACGCTTGCATTAAAACCTCGTCAAACTGGGGTAACAAATCGGGCTGAGGTCTATGAAACGAAACACAGCAAAAGCTAAACTACCAAGTTGGTATGGAATCTTTAACGCTAACTCCAACTTTAACTTCAACTCCAGGGCTTCAACCGTATCGTGTCGGCGGAACACAAAACGACGGACTGTGCGCAACTTCACGCCGTAATTAAACTGTCTTCGGTTGTGTTGTACAACCGTTCAAGCATAAAGCCGTCCAAAATTCAACCGGTGCCATTTAAAGTTTCTTTTATTTTGTATATTATCCCCCCATACATGCGCATATATTCACACATACATACCTACACTCATTCACTGTTACAAGTATGTGTTGATTTTCACACTATTTTCTACAAATTTAACGATTCTGTTCAACTCTACGCAGCGCTGTGATTTTTATTGCCGACACTTTTAGCACTCCCTAGGAGTCCCTACTACAGGCTCATTGCTTAAGTATTTATTTGCATGAGCACCAAATAAAACGCGTTAAAGTGCTCCAGTAGAAGCAGACAGATGTGGCAATACCCTTCAATCACTAAAGGTTTACACAGTTAGAAATACATAATGTGTGTATAGAAAATAAGTATTACAAAATAATTTGTAACTCTCAGATATTTGTAGGACTTAAGCACTATAGTGCATACCTGTTTTATCGTTGACTACAGGGTATCAAGATGAAAAGTCTTTGGCTTCGCTCAACTAACAATGGGAATTGGCACATGAGAGATCGCATGAAAGGTTTCGTTTGGGCATTGTTTCTTGGCTGAAATTGAGAACAGGCCAAACAATTCTTGCAATTTAAGAATCGATTACATAAGTGCAATCCATAATATGGATTTAATAAATATTTATAAACATTAAATACCTGATCTGTAAAGAGTTGCAATTAATTGTCAGTAAATCATTTACATTTTAATTAATAAACTTCCCTATAATTAAGCGCCTAAGCCATTTTTTATTCACATCGTGCTGTCCCATGCAAAATTGATTCATTTGCAAGTCGCACGCGTTTGTTCAATTTGAGAAAGTTCCGTTTAATCGGCTGCAACTAATCGGGGGTAATCGTTGGCTCATCTTTTGTACATTTCGAATTGCCCTCGCTGTATATCACGTGTGTGCGTTGCCAGGCAGACAGAGTCGCACACTTTCATGTGCATTCATCAAAATATCAACACTTGCCCAAAAAAGGAGCCTTTCGAAAAATTTGTTTGCTAGTTGGGCGCCAGAATGCGTTGCATGCAACGCGAGATGAAAGATGTTAGCTAGCAAGTGGCAACTGGCAACGGGCAAGTGGCAGTGGTAAGTGGCAAGTGGCAAGAGCGACCGACACCGCGACGAGAATGGAGCGATAACAGGGGCACAGGCGCAGAGACAACTAGCGTGAAGAGCAAGTGGGCAATGGCAACAGCGCTCTCTGTGGCACTGCTGCCACAAAAAGGCGCATAAATCGCGTGAAAAATGTGAAAGAAAAAAGCATTTTGACACCAGGCAGCAAAAGGTGGCTGCCTCGTTGCGTCGTTGCCTGTGAACTAACAGGCTGTGCGTTAAAACACGTTGACTAGATGATGATTATGAATATGAAAAATTAATGATAGTCACAGCATGGCAACAGTTGCACGCACACACACACACAGATACTCATACACACTCACACACTTGCCAAGTGTGAACGACGCTAATACGAATGCGCAGATTAAGCATACGCAACGTTGCCCATGCGGACAGCCTAGCCAACTAGGCTTGTCAGCGTCAATTTCGCAGTGCTTATCCGTTAGTTATACACACAAAAGGAGGCACACAGTCTGTGAGAGAGAGAGAGATGAAAGTTAAGAAAGAGAGAGAGAGTTAGAAACGCTTGCAAGCAGCTTTCCACTCTCGGTATTTTTAATTTTTATTACTCTTACCATTTGCCAGATTTTTTCATTCAGTTATGGCTCTTACTTTGCATTCTTTCTCTCTCTCTCTCTCTCTCTCTCTCTTTGTCTCTTTGCTAATCCACTGCGTGCATTTTTCATTGGCTCAGTAGCCGGGTCACTTGCAAAACTTTCTATCTTACTGTCTCCTGTGTCTTCAGACTCCAGACTCGCAGCCTCGTCTTCTAGCTATCAACTTCAAACTTGACTTTCAGCCTAATCGCCCATCTGCCGTTTACGGTCATTCGCTTAAAGATGCGCCAAGTGTCACAGTTGCACACGGCTCGCGCTGCGCCGTCGTCCCAGTGCGAGTCCCACTTTCGGCCCCAAAGGTGCGTGCCTCTGTCCGGCTTAGAGGCTGGACTCCAATTCTGCAACAGAGAGAGACAACTTGAGATTAGCGGAAATCGCAGGCAGGTTGCGTTTAAATGCCGCACATTTATTTAATTTGTATTTCGTTTATTTATTGCGTTTTCCTCTTGCTTTTTGATGATTGCCTGCGCAAAGTTAAATTGTCTGCGCCTCTGACGTGCTATTTAATGCTTGACTACAACAGCAACAACAACAACACTGGCAATTGCAACTGCAACTGCAATTGAGATTACGCAACGCCAGAGTTAATTGCTAATTAAAAGTTGACCATTAACGTCACAGGCGCCCGCTCAAGTAGCGTTGTCTAAGCGAAGATTTGATTAGCGAATTGGTCAGGTTGTAATTAAATTGCTAAGGCCATAACGGTAGCCAAGTCGTACAAACGGATATCACAATTGTTGTTGTTGTTGTCGGAGATATGAATTCAACCCCAAAAGTATGCAATGCTGGGGCGTACATTAAATTGAAAATGTAACTAATTTAAAAACAATTAAGTTAATAAACACGATGTTTATAGTATATTTAAATATCTATAAGTATTTCTGATACAAATGAATGTATCTCTAATCTCTAAATATATAGATATTGCTCTCTAAATAGCGTACATTTAACATCTTTAAAAGTTTTCACACAACTCGCAAAACTGCATTGTAATTGTTTCCAATTAAAGTTTACAAACAGCATAAAAGTAATATTAATAAAAATGTAACTACCAAAGAGGCAATGAAAGTTATTTTCGAGTTTGTAGTTAAACTTAAAATTCTAATTTGTAGCTGTCTTGCAAAACGAATTATTCTAAGCAATTGCCGCTACAAAGATAAAGTCATGATGCATTCAATGCTCAGGTATTTCATTATCCAACAATCTGCTGGGGATTTCAGATGCAAACTTGGCCCGGTGAGTACTTAAGCTTGACTTGTTAGGCAGCACCTAAGCAACGACTGTTAAAAAGTACGCGATTCTCGGCTAACGACAGCATCATCTTCTGCTGCTGCGGCTGCGCCACACAGTTTTCTCTTATATGTATACCCAGTGCACATTTAGAGAACAAGATGGGGTATGCTGTCATAAGAACTATGAAGGATTAAATTCCATTATTCGTAAGTTATTGCCTTTTTCTCTCCCTCTCTCTCTGCTGTCACCTTTTTGCTTTGACTACAGGGCAACTTCCAGTTGATCATTGTCACATCGCGAATTCTTGCTTGTTTTGCGCAGTTTTTGTTGGCGTAGTCATCGTCGTGGTTAGTGATGCTCGTAAAACATGTTTTTTCAATTAAAAACCTACGAAATGCAACACAGCAACACCAACACACAACACCACCGACAACATACGCTCCTCTCAGTTAACGTACTGTTAAATGTGAGTACAATCCACAGTCAGAGTCAGAGTCAGAGTCAGAGCCAAAGCCATTGCCAGAGGCTTAGGCTCAGTCGAGGGGGCAGTTAGTCAACATGGTTAGTTAGTCACCGAAGCAAGGGCCCTCAGCTTTGTCATCATCATCATTATCATCATCATAATGATCGTCATGGTAATCACGATGATCACCATTTGGTGTGTATGGCGAGCGTGTGACTTTATGTGGCAATTGTTAATATGACAAATTAATTTGTTACCCGGATTCGCCATTGCAGTTTCGCATTCATAATTGTGGAGGGAGATCATGTAACATGGATACGGAGTATTTGTGGCAGGCTAATTATGAAAAGGACTTAAGCACATAATTGTCAGCATTTACAGGGGGATAGAGAGAGAGTAGGATGCAGAATCAGATGCTTATAAGGTTAAATAGCGATACATTCGTTAGCTAAAGGGAAACTAGAAAACTTGGCAAGTCCTAATTAACATAATCAGGTTATATGATATAGCAAGAAGAAGTCGATTGACTGCTCAACATACTTGGTATTCACGGAACTTCTTTGGCAACCATTTACAGTCTATAGTCCCGCCTCAAAGTATCATAATTTGCCAGGGACAATTAAGAGTTGTCGATTATGCAAACTAATAGCTGCAAAGCAGCAATAAACATGTGACATTTATGACGGCGTTGCATCAAAATTTGCCGTTAGAAAAGATACTATATACCCATACTTAAGTCGCGCCAACGCAAAAGCTGTCGAGCAATAAATTTTCTTTGTGCGCCCCACTCGCTAAAGCTACCGAACAGACGACGAAAAGACGCGGCCAAACAATGCGAGAAAAAAAGAAGTAGGAAGAAGAATGATGATGGCAGGGAGGGGAAGCGAATAGTAGTATGTGAACTGAGACTGAGAGTTTCGGCACAGTCCGCTTTGCCGGCAAACGCGCCCATCACCATCACAAGCTTAGACCAAGTGACGGTGCCACCAATTGCTTTCAATCAAACACAAACTCTGTCATCGATCATTCAGCCTGTGCCCTGACTGCCTGCCTGCCTGCCTGACTGGCTGGCTGACTATCGTCAATGTCGCAGGCCGGGACTGCGCTCCTTTGGGGCCAATAAAGTGAGCCGCTAGACACTGGACATGGGACGCCTACAGTCCGCAGTCCGCAGTCCACACAGTCTGGAGGACGGCAGCGTGATGACAATTTGATTTGCATGCAACGCAAGTGCAATTATTATGGCAAAGGTGACCAGCGAAGGCATCAACCTGGCTCGCCCCGGTGCAGCAGTTGCAACAACAACAACAAGAGCAGGTCACCATTCAGCATACAGCATCGAGTTGCAGTTGCAGTGTACGATGGCTCAGTCGGCTATTTTGCATAAATGTCATTATTGTTGCCGCTGGCTCTGCAGGCTGCCGCTATCTCAAACTGATTGACAGTTGAATTGAAAAGTTTGGCGACATTTTTCCTTATTTGATTTGTTGCCCGTTGCCCGTTGCAGTTGCAACTCGCCAGCTCGCTTCCTTCAACTGCCTCTCAGCCAGTCCAGAGATATGCAAAAATTGGAGAAAATGTTTTCTGGCACTTGCCCGGGAGCATTACTCTTGTATATATAGTTCATAACTTTTCGCCATCCCCCGCGCAGCACACCCCCTGCAAAATATGTTATCCACATTGAGGCTGCTGTCGCTGTTGCGCGTCATGTTGCCAAATGTATTTTGGTTAATTAATGTTTCCCGTTCGACGTCGTCGTTGTCGTTGTCGTCGAGTGTGACAATCTGTGTATCGTTTGATATGAGAAGCAAGGATACACACGGCAGAGCAGTGTAAACTGTCGTTTAACTTGTTCGAAAGCTGAAAAGAGAAATAAATTGAACCCGTATTTATAATTATCAAGTTCTTATTATGAAATGTTTTGAGATAAAGAGAAATATACAATGCACAAGGTGCATAATCCTTCTAAGATTTAGCTATAACTTCAGAGGGCTTTTTTCTTTGCTCTTACAGAATCTTCTTCCAAAAGAGACACTCAAATTTACTGCTCACCTCAACTGGCTGTGGCTGTTAGTCAAATTTGATAAATTACCCATTTGGTTGCAAGATATGCTTAACAGTATTTTAGACGTAGCAACTAAACATATTTTGTTGTTTTTTTCTCTACGACTATGACAAACAAAGAGTGACACACACTTGCGCGCTTCGACCCGGCTTCCAGGTGGGCCACTAGCAACGTCAATGGCAACAGCAACAGCAACAGAAAAAAACACCGAAATGGTCTGGCCTCGCCTGGTAGGGGCCGGTCAGGTAGTGGGAATAGGAATAGGAGCCAATTGCCAGTCGGCTATTTTCGAAACTTAGCAATTGCAAATGAAATAAGTCGAGATGCATTGACAGTGGTTAAGCGAGGTGAGGCCGTAATGGCAGCACACAGTGCCTTGGAAATGCTTGGGCCACCGAAATGCATTTTCACATAATTACCGTATGAGTTGGAACGCAAAATACCAAACTGCAACTGAAATTTGAATAGCTGAAGTGAAGGCAGCAGTTTGGCTTGGCCGCATCTGCATTTCTTTGAAAGGCAGCCTGGCATCCAGTCAGCCAGTGAGGCCAGTGAGCCAGTCAGCTAGTCAGCTAGTCAGGCAGTCAGGCAATATGAATGGCATTTCATCGATGGGGCTGTTCGCCAAATTAATTGCCTACGCAGGCAGGCAGCAGCAACAGCAGCAGCAGCAGCAGCATCAGCAGCAGCAGCATCGGCAGCTACCAAAGTCAGGTTCTTGACTGTGTGCGGCATAATCATAAAATCCTCGACTTTAATAAACATTTCCACAGAATCTTTAGCATCTCGACAGGGCTAACTCGTTTCTGTATTTCATGGCGTTTTGCTCTGTGGCTTATGAGCCGCACCGCCGCCAAAGTTGGCCAGGACGTCTTCTTGCCTTCTTCACCCAACGTTGACTCATTTATGACCGCTACTGCGGAGCTTCAGTTTGAATTCGGTTTTAGTTTAGGTTTTTGTTACTCTACACCGACTTCGGCTTAGCATTTTCTCCTCATTTGCGGCGAACAGAGTTTTGTAATTAAATAGGAATATGAAATTTTATGTTGCCACAAAGAAAACCACACCTTGCCTGCCTGCCTGACAGTCTCCCCAGTCTCCCCAGGCCTGTCCTCCAGCTTCGTTGGGCTGTCTGCCTATTTGGCTTGCCTGTAATTAGAAAAAATATTCTTTTTTCCAATGCTAATGAAAATGTCTTGTGGCGTTTTCTCTTTCGCGAATGGCTAATTTGGTAGCCACTTTTCCAATGGTCCAACCAAAGTTGAGGTCAGCCAGTGTTGGCGAACGTTGCAAGGTTTTGGATTTATGGTGGGTTTTTTTTTTGGACGATCATAGAAACAGAAGAGACACTGCAACAGGTGAAATGAAGAAGTTCTGAACTTTTGTTAATGGAAAATGTATTCTTTGTACGATTTGTATGAGTGAACCTGTCTGGATCTCAATTTTCTACATACCCTTATGAGTTTTCAATACTATTTCAGTTTCTTTCATGACATTGCACTAAAATACGAGTCGGAAATCCCTGAGAATAAATGTGTTTCTAAGTTTGTATTTTGATTTATGCACCTTAAGTGGTTCTCACCCGATTTTGTGTCTATGCCATATCTAATATGTCTCAGCCGCCCCTCCCTTCCCCTCATCTGTAGTTGTAAACCGAACTAATGGCATGGCCTGCATGGCAAGATCAAAGCGTTGCCTGCAGCTCCTTGACATTTGGCACCCAACATCCCGTAGCGAACCACACTATGCTAAATAGTATATAGAGAAACGAATGTAGAGTGCAGTCGACACTTCCCTTCCCCATGCCCGGTCGCAGGCACTCGAGCAGACACAATGGGCGAGTGTGCACAAAGAACGAAAAGTTCAGAAACAAGCGCACTATAATGAATAGCAAAGTGACCCTCGGATAGCCTTAAATGTCAACATCAGCGCTCTGACAATGACGTCATATGCAAAACAGTACTTGTGTCAAGTTTAAAAGCGAGCGCAATTAATAAACGCGCGCGTACTACGAATACACTCGCTGCATGCAATGCTTGCAAGCGCATGCATGTCTTGTCTGTGTATCTATGTATCTGGCAGATACTTTTTGTGAGACAATGTTGCTGGGGCACATTGTCGGTACGTAATTAAAAATAACAGCAATGCATCATCGAGTGTACATGATGACGCTGCAGCGAAAACTTTGCGACCTGCCCATCCCCCCTCCCCGTTGTTGTTGCCAATAATGTATTTATGTCTGCTGCCTCTGTCGCTGTCGCTGTTGCTGTCTCTGCTGCTGTCGCTGTCCCTGTCGTTGCTGCCTGGCGCTGCACTTGACATTTCTCCGCTACACTTTATAGCTCATTGGCGCCCTTTTCCTTTTGCGCCCGGGTTTGGCTTTCCGTTTTATTCGCACTGTCTGCCTGCTGCTGTAAGACATAGTAGCAAGAATAATAATAATAATAATAATAATACTTGTAATCAGCGGCGGCAGCAGAAAGCAGAAACCACAAGCAACATTTTCTCTCCAGTCATAAAAATTAAGTTGCAAATTTTCCTTGAAGCGCAAGCAACAAAAAAACGAAAAGATACAAAACAGAGAAGATTAGAGGCAAAGAAGATACTCAGAGACGGAAGCTGTAAATGCGTTAATATTCTCTGTTGTTGTTGTGCGATGACTCAAAAGTGCAATTACGTCAACAAAGTGACATTATAATGATGATTAGAAACTGTAAATTGCGTTTAGAATTGTCAAAGTAAACAAATCAAAGGGTCAAGGCTAAACTACTTGACGAAAAGAAACTTTGAGTGGGAAGTGCACAAGCACCGATAGGAATGCATTTATAGCAAGTTTCTTCTAGGTCTTCTATCCATTTCTGCTGTTCTACATTGAGTTGATTGCATTAAATATCCCACATACGCCCCATAAACCCAGTTAGACCTGCCCGACGGCACAAGTTGCGGCAACTGCAGCTGAATCGAACGCTAACGATATTAGCCAAGTCCTTGATAAGCAACAAAATTGTTTTAATTTAAATTTTATGAAAGCGAAATGACGGCAATCAATAAACAAATAACTTTCCGACTGGCACCATTTTTAGCGTGGTATCCTGCCAAATTTGCGGCACCCAAAATGAAGGTGAGCCGGAGGCAGCACTGCATCATTGTTTACGCCGTGAAGTGGAGGAAGAGCAGACAGAGAGAAAGGCAATGAAGGAAGGGAATACGGACCTCTGTTTCAGTTTTGAGCCTGTGTCGTTTCCGACAATGACGTGACAAAACAAAAGCAAAACGGCCAAAACTTTTGGCGTGCTGATTTACAAGGATACAACAGCCTTGCCAAACCTACCTGGGGGTCGGGCAATTACTACAATATATGCATTGATATGGCATAAGAGAGAACAAGGTACTTCGCCAGCCACGCCCTGCTCCTACGCCCTGCTCAGTACTGGGGCTGGGCCACTTTGTTACTTTGTATGTGCCGACACTTCCGTTTCGCTCGACTTGGAAATTTGTGCCATGACACGAATTCGAGCCGGCAACTTTATTGAGATTGAGACATTATGGACACGGAGGCTACTCATCGAGTCAAGTGAGGGTGGCTGGCTGGCAATCGGTGTCAAGCCGAGCACGTTGGGTTCAAGTGCCTGTTGTTGTACAGACCAAGTAGACCGGGTTAATAGTGGCCAAAACAATCAATAGTTGCACAATGCACAACTGAAAGAGTTAAAGCCAAAAAAATTGTCTTATAATCAAAAGCCAAAGGATGCGGGCTGAAGTTCTCTATGAATCCGATTTCTGGATTAAATTTCATATTCTTTGCAGTATAATTTTCATATTAATAAATTAACCCAAAGACCTGTTAATATGTTTAATATTCTACAGCCAAAAGCACTCAGCTAAACAATAAGCAATTATTGAAATTAGAAATCAAACCCAACCAATAGACACCGCTTACATACAAACAGAGAGCGACAGAGAGAGAAAGAGAGAGAAAGAGCGAGGACAGCGGGGTACACTGATGTCTTTGTTTGCGAAGCTGGCTAAGAACCTGTAACAAGTCATGTGCGTGCGAAGAAGGTATCTCAGGGAAGGGGGGCAGGCGAAGTTGTCCATCTCATTACCACTTGGCATGGGCAAACACAATTAAATAAACCGCACATGGAATTTCATTTGCCAGTATGTGAAATCTCAACTGGGGCCCCGAAAAAGGTGTTAATGAACCGCCCGAAGGCATTTTTGTTTTAGACTGACATCGTGTTGACACAAGTAACATTTTTAAGTGGCCAACAGAGAGACAACAACAAGACAAGCAGCAACAATTGTTGGGTAGCATTCCGCTATGGAATGGAATGTTTCGATCGCTTGACCAATAACAGGCATCAAAGGTCAAAGGCCACATGAAGAGGAGTACAAGGAATGTAATATGCTCGTTCTAAGTGAGCGTGAATCTTTGCCTACCCCACCCAGAAAGCATGAATCTAATTAAAATGCAATTCATTGTACGCCGACAGCGTGAGGCGCATCAACTGGAATGCAAATCAAATATTACCCAATAGGAAGTGCATAGGAAAAATAATAAAATCATCAACAACAATAACAACAACAGCAGCAGCAACAGCAACACGCCGCTGGCACAACAAACCCATCGCTGAGCTGAGACAAACACCGAAAATACAAAAGAGACTTGCAGCCATCAAACAGCAGCATCAGCTTCACCACCACCACAAGCCACAACAACAATAACAGTAACAACAATAGGAACAACTACAGTAACAACAGCAACAGTTGCCATCTCATGCTGGCAGCGTTGATGTCGATCCAACGAAGGCGTTGAAAATTGTCAAAGAACGCGCCGCAACCGACACACAGTGGAACCGAGGCAGGTGTAAATGTCCCTCAATGTCAGCGTCTATCTATACAAATAACATACTCAATGAATCATTTAAATCTCTTACAATTCTATATATGTTAACAGAATCATATATAACCAGTCGTTAGTGGACCTGCAGTCTGGCACCACTGTGCACCAGACGCTGCTGCTGATATTCGATTGTTGGCAGTCATGATTCAAAGCATTCGAATACATCGGCTTGGACGTCGCCCGCCCGTTGCATGCAACCTCATCTCTCATCTCGTAGCAACAGCAGCAGCAGCAGCGAAAACGGTAAACTAACAGGCGTTGCATTTGGAAAATCAGGAGGACCAACCTCAAAAGTGCGCACCTTAAAAATAATCTTTAGACGAGTGAGAGAGAGAGAGACGTGTTGGCTGGCCCACTGCGAACACTCCAACCATTTCGACTCTGACTGTGACTTCAGCCTCAAATCGCAAACAGTCGTAACAAAAATTTTGTTGCCAATCGATTTTGTACAACAAAACGAGTAAAATAGGCGGCATCAATACCATCGTCATCGCTATCGTTGTCGTCGTCGTCGTTGTCGTTGTCGTTGTCGTCGCGGACTTGTTGACATTTGCAGCACTGGATTTAGTCGGTGCCGACTCAATAAACTATAAGTATAAGTACAAGTATAAGTATAAATAGTTTAGAGCGAATGGATTTTGTGGGGCATCAGCATCTGTTGCCGCCTCGCTGCATGCAACAAGTGCAACAAGATACACACACACACACACACACTTTAGCAGCGCTGACAATCAGTTGTCGTCGACTGGGGACGGGTTTGGCTAAGTGTGGGGCCTACTCGGATCCCTCAAAGTAGGTTAGACTTTGGCTTAGTCATAAGCGCATTACATGGCGGAAAAAAAGGCAACGCTACACAAGACGCTGCCAAGATAGAAATCAGTGCGGAATTTCATATTAAGATATGAGAAATATTTATGGGCGGTATTTAAATGTGGCTGCTAAGCTTGTTAGATTGCAGAACATAACTGAAATAGTTTTGAAAACAAGGAACGAGACAAAAACAAGATGGGAATCATCTAAGAAAAATGGTTTAAAGCAAAAGATAAAAGATCTGTAAGATCTTGTAATAGGTTTGTAACATTATATGATCTATAAAAGTCCGTTTAAAAACCATCATAACGAGTATGCATATTTTAATTATAAAAATCGTAAGAAATCTTATCAAATATGGGAATAAAATTGATCGTTGATATCGAGAGAAATCTGAAAAGTAAAAGAGTTAATACGAAAGTAAGATTGAACTTCATAAAAGAAAAACAAATTATCATTATGTTTTATACTCTTTTAACGACAGCTTACAACCGATCTGAAAACAAGCGCTACCCCTTACTTAAATATGTTACATGTAAATACATACTACGTGTATTTATCGTGTTAGTCTAAAAATAGCCAAGTATTAATTACAGATTCCAACTATCAATTACGGGCTTATAGACTCACTGGGCTCATAACACAATAAATCAAAACATGTGCAAACAACAACAGCAGCAGCAGCAACAACAACAACAACTAGATATCGTTTTGAGGTAGGCATTGTTGGTGCCCCAGCTGACCAAAACGGCTGCCAATTAGCCGAACGCAAAACAATTGGCCAATTTACTGCATGATTAGATTTTTCAGATTTCCAACAATGAAAACGCCAAAAAATCAATAAAAAGAATTTTTGCGCCCCAACAAACAGAATTGAGCAAGCAAATAAACTGAAGAGCCGCCCGCAATGTTGCAGAGTGAGACGTAAACTGCAACGCAGACTGAGACCGAGACGGAGACCGAGACGGAGACTGCGACGCAGACTGAGCCTGGGACGGCGACTCCCCGATCACGATGATGATGATGGTGATCATCGGCAGGCGATGGCCGCAGTTGGGTCGACCAACTAGTTAGCGCACACGAAACGATATTTGTTTTATGAAGCCGCTGCCGTGGCTGACTGCACAATGTGTTGATCTTGAGATTAACAGACGGCAGCTCGTAGAGATTCAAATGAGCACACAACACACACAACATACAGCGCCCAGAAGACACACACAACATACACTACAACACACGACGCCAACGACAAAGACAAAGACAACACGATGACGATGACGACGGCAATGATGACGCTGAGGAGGACTTTAATCATGGGTATTCGAACAGTCCGGTCAAGCGGTGTCTGGCAATCGCTATGGCAATGTTGGCGTTGGCGTTTTGTGAGAACAGCTCCAAACTGCTTATTAGACGCAATTAACAAGACACACACAGACAGAGATACGTATACAGACAGAGATAGAGATAGAGATGGAGATAGAGACAGAGATACATAGATACTGTGGACGGGTGTCAGAATTGGAGGCGTAAAACGGCCCAAACTGAAGATTGGCAGCGGCATTTGGTTTCAGTTTATGTTCGTTTTCGTCATCTTTTGTCGGCATTTGGCAAAAGCTGGGTGTTAATTTTGTTGGAACCGCAGCTCAGACCCGGCTCGTTGATTAATAGGATTTTGATTTTGATTTTGAATTTCGGATTCAAAGTAAACTCTTTGCGCCGGCCAGGCTGGCGTCTGTGCGTCGTGTGATTTATGTCCCACTCTCAGACCCAGAACCCCGTTTGCTTATTCCCTTCCTCCTCTCTCTTCTTTGTGTCTCTCTTTGTCGTTTATATGACATAGGAAGCCCGTCTTACTCACTTTCATTCATGAATTCATGAATCTTCCCCGTTTCGGCGGCCTAACACTGTGTAATTAAGGGATTAGCGGTTAATGCAATAATTTCGCAGGCTTCCGGCGTTTAATTGGCTCACGTTAAATATGGATCGCGTCGAGACTGGGTGGGCTCACAATCGGATGGGTGTGGGCACTTGATTAGAGGTTTAGCATAGGTCAATAGACGTGTGAAGCATACGAATGTTCAAGGTTCTTGTGTAAACTTTAAGAACAATCTACAATTTTGCCAAGCGAAGAGGTGATCATTAATGAATGGGCGATCGTGATACATTTACGATCATCGTTGATTATAGTTTATAAAACGAAAACCTACTTAGATAATGAGCAAACAACTTCATCAAAACAGTAAAAAAATCATATTTTAAGAGTGTATACACCTAAATAACGGTTAATTTAGCAGTGCTAAAAACACTAGTATTCATCGATTAATCACTGAATGTATACGATATGTCGATTGATAAGTTTTTATATTTTCTTCTTCTTTTTGCTTTAATTGACAACGACGCATTAGAAAGCAGCTTGTGATAAAATTACGTCTTTCTTTATAATTTCATAATTAACCTTAATATCCAATAAAGCCTACAAAAATAATCCTTCACAAGAGTTAATTTTATCAGTGAAACTTTTCTCCATTTGCTCTGATTTGAAGTAAGTCTCAATGTTCTCTGTGTGTGTGTGCAGTGGACAAGATAATGTCTTGAGTACTTGCAACTGGGTTAGTTTCCATTTTGTCAGCCGCAGATGGGGCACATGTTCAACGTGAAAAACGAAACGAGAAACCGAGATAGAAGACAAGCCGGAAAAACGTTGTGCCTCGCTCGGCACAATTGATGGCACACCTTGGCACGATAAAAAGGAAAACTCAGTCGGTGCACAAACCAAAAGTAGACACAAATATTTTATCAACAACAATAAAAAAACCCAAAATAAAAAAAATGCATTGCAAAAACTAGGCAAAAAAAAATGTAAATCACGCCTTGCTGGCAAAAAGCGTCGAGTCGCAGCGAGTCGAGAGAGCCGAGACACACTTCAAAGATGACAAAAACCAGGCAGGCCGGCAGAAGGCAGAAGATGACGACGATTTCAATGAAAATCCGAGAGTGCCACAAGAGTTTAGAGTCAAGAGAGTGTAGAGGGGGAAGCAGAGAAATAGGGTAGGGCAACAAAAAGCGCCCACAGATGTGGTGCAGCAAGGGCGCGGAGCTGGAGGGGACATGGAGTCTGGTCGGAGGGAGGGTTTCGCTGTGCAGCGATGCGCGCGATATGGCAGGAAGCGGTAGAGCAAATAAAAGTAAAAAACTAAAAAAAATAATAAACCAATTATGCACTTTGCCGCAACATTGACTGGCAACACTGACTGTCTTGGGTTGGTCAGCTGCTTGATGGAAGTGTTTGCAGCAGTGGCGCAGTGCAACACTGCAACATGGAAATTAAATCAGCGAAATGTGTAACTAACTGATGCATCAGCCAGATAGTCAAGGTAAGGCTAAGGTAAGTAGCTACCTCCGCTGCTGTCGCTGCTCTGCTGCTGCTGCTTCCTCGGCTAATTCAACTAACGGCCAAGCCAGCCAGCCCAGGCTGGACGACGAGGCCCGAGCCAGACCCGGGCCAGATGAGCATCAGATTGCGGACTCTTATCTGGGCCTATGTAGTATGTTGTACTTATGTTGCATGTTGATTTGCCATACATAGTTACGAGGAGCTGGGCGGGCGTTACAATCTGAGGTCAGACCGCCGAGGTCAGCTGCACAGTCGCAGTCCGTTCAACTAGTCGCGGTTTCACTCTTTAAAAGGTTTCACTCGACTTGCCTTGGCTCTCCTCAGCTCGGCTCGGCTCAACTCGACTGGAACATCTCCTGTCGCTCGCTAATGAAGCCTCTCAGCCAAAGCGTCGATATTGTTATTGTTGATGAGCCCACGTTGATAGCTCTGCAGCAGCCCCGACTGTCTGTCAGTCTGCCCGACAGTGCGACGACAACATCTTTAGACCGAAAGCTTCAGTCTTTGTTTATCGTGCATTAAGTGTTTAGTATTTAGTTAGTTGTTGTTTCTTTCTGTACAAATTATACAGCAAGTTGCAATTTTTTCTTGTTTTGGGAGGCAGGTCTCCGCCATGTAAATATGTGGCTGGAAATATGTTTTTTGAGTTACCCGAGGGTAATTAGTACCCCCTGGCAACAGGTCGTCGCCGTCGCCGTCGCAGGTTGTCGTAGGGCTCGTCTGCTGCTAGACTGTGCTCGGTGGCTTGTCGGCTCGGCTTGTGCCCAAACTATGACATTTTCTGCAGTTTTGCTTAATGTGCTGCCAAATGATGATAAACTATTTGCCAAAGGTGAAAGTTTGTCGGTTCATTTCGTCTTGTGTCACAAGTCGTCGTCGTTGTTTATGGCTTATGCTTTATGGCTTACGGCTTATAGTTTTCCTATGCAGCTCGTCCTCATCGCGTCATCCAGCGAAACTGAAAGTTTGTTTGCCAAATTGTTGAGCAGAACCAACAATTAGCGATGCATTTGCCAAAATGCTGGGCGTGACAACAATGCGCCTAATGGATTTTGTCTCTTCGCAGCACGGCTCGAGGGCCTTACAAGTGAAATCCCCAAGACAAAGCAGCAAAAAAAAAACAATAAAAAAGAAATAAATAAATATTTTGCTGCATTTTCAAGATAACAACTCTCAAATTATAGCTCAAAAATTCCATTATTTAAGTTTTACCTTAAATTTGCTTGTAAATTTCCGTATTCAGATTTGACAATAGTCTCTCTAGCGGCATGATATTCTCTAATTCAGCTCAGTTTTCACGTTCTGATGCCTTTGTTAATTTTTGTGTATCTTCATCTTCTTTGTTGGGCCAATATTTGGCTAATCTTTGCCTTCTATGGTAGCATAAACAAAGCCAAAACATTCCCGTTTTTACATCTAATCCCCGACTGAGTCACAACATAATTAGCGGACATTTCGCGTAGTCGGCGCGTCGCCCTTTGAAGTGGGCCCAAAATAATTATATAAATAAACTGTCATAATTAATTTGTGTAGCATCTGCAAAAGTTCCCGACAGCAAAACGGTCAACAGCGCAGAAACAAGACAATACAAATAAAACCAGAAAAACGAAAAAGAAAACAGAAAACAGAAACGTGCAGACCAGAGACGAAGCCAATGTTGACCCAAATACTCGACTCAAATAGCCGCGCGGTCTCCAAACGGAGCACCAGAAGACAAAGAGACATTGATAAAATTTATATAAATTAAAATACTACTAAAAAATACAACAACAGACAGACATAAAACGCAGTTAAATACCTTCAACAAACTCCAGCGAACTCAGACTGAAATGACACCTCAACGCACAAACTGAGTCACAATTTACAACGAATTTCCTTTGGTCATTAAGAAATCACATCAGCAGCAAATGAAGTTACTCAAATAGGTGATACCTTATAAAATAGGATGAAAGCATTTAACCGACCAATAAAACATTATGCATATTGATCGATATATATTATAATAAAAGTCTGTAAAAATCTAAGTAAATTCGTTTTCATCATTGACTCACCCTCTGTATACCCTCTTTATTGAACTTTGTGCGTACAGGGTATGACAAAGAGATTGAAACAACAAAATAGAAAAGGTAGCACACACACAAAATATTTATCGCTTCCGGATTTTCAGATGTCGTTAAAGTCGCCGCGATCTGTACATAATATCATATGCATAAATGTTCGCTTTATTGATTTCGGATCGTTTATTTGTCCGATGTCTGCCTACGGTTGTCAACGGCTTTAGATACTCGTAGAAGTCGCATTTCTTATACAGTTTTTCGTTGTTTTTTCGCCTTTGTTGTCATTTTTTTTCGTTTTGCTGTTTCTTTTCTATGGATTTGATTGATATTCGTATCGATTGCGTTTGCGTTTGACAAGTTTTGCAATGCAACTGCAAACCGAGACACGAAATGCTGCAGCCTGTGCCGAGCAGCAACCTGTCGCAGTTAAAGCCGCAGTCGCAGGCTTGCCGAACTGAGTTTCGGATTCGCTGATAGTTTGGTTTCGTTTTTGGCCAACTCGAATTAAATACATATATTTAATGCATTTACAAAATATCGATGACGTGCAACGTTGCCGTTGCAGCGTTGCCATTGCCTTTCGTTTTGGTGGGAAGCCTGTGGCTCCACAGAGAGCACCTGACTCCGCTCGGAGCTCAGTTCAGCTCAGCTCAGCTCGCCCCCCAACACAGCCGAAGCGGCTTTGCGTCGAAGTTTGTGTCTGTGGCGCATTTTCTACGCCTGTATGACATATCACCATAGATTTACATTAAATTTCAATAACTGCGAGTTGTCGGCTTGCAGTTTGTTTCTGTCTAAGATGAAGATGAAATGCAGGCATCAAGTTGATTTCAAATGACTTTGTCCCGAAGCTTTCACTTTTGGCCCCAGGTTTTTTGTGCCATTTTTGATTTCGCTTAACGATTTTATTTTTTTTTCCATGGTGCGGGAAGAAAAATTGAAATGCTTGTAGACCAGGTAGGATGTTACTGGAAGCTGTGCTTGGTCCAAGATAACCACGTAGTGGAAACGTTTGGGAAAATGCGTTTGACTGCATAGTGAATCAATGATGCGATATGTGTATACGAAGATTCGACTTCATGAAGAGGAAAACCAAGGATTAAAGTGCAGCAGTTGATTAATTTGCTAGAGATCAAAAATGAAGTGTGATTAGACGACCTCAACATATCGGAAACTTGTTTACGGCTTAACTTACGCGATCCAATTGGGTTCGCAGAACACAACACAACTAATCGGATGAGGATTTGCATGTGAAATATCATCTTCCCACTCGAACTGACTAATCTTTTTATGTTGAGCAATTTATTAATTTCTTTATATAATTATGATCTTTTGATCAAGATTTTCATGTGGGGAATTTAAAAACTAACTCCCTGTTAATACTATATCATCAAAATGAGAAACGCTCAAAAAAGTACTCTAAAAATAAATCCTTTCTTCTAAGCGTAACATAAAACAGATACTGAAAGCAAGAACAACTTTAAATCAACGCAACACAAAAACCAGATTGAGAAGCCGACGATAATTGTGATGAGGCCTCTTTCAAATCGATTCGGGCTGAGGACTGTGGACGGGGAAGAGTGCCCTGTCTTAGACAGTCCTGCACGATGCGGTCGATGACTCTTGCGGCCGATGTACAATGCTGAGCCCGATAAGCATGAAGCTGTTGATTAATTTTGACTCTCCACCGGAAACGTTGAAGAAAAGTCGCAAAAACGTCGCTAAATGATAATGCGGCAGGTAGCTCCAGATCGAAGATGGAGGATCGGCAATTCAGTATTGATGGATCGCACCAATAGAACAACAAGACAGAGCAAGACGAATAACCCCACAAAAAACAAGAACCAACACGCCACGGAAGCAGTTCTCGCATGCGTCAAGCGTAAAAATATGGCAGTTATTGGTTATTGGTTGTTTTTTTCTGAGATCGCCGTCTTGGCCAGCTAAATTATTAAGTCAGCAATTTAAAGCGGCGTGTTTCTGGTTTTTTTTTTGCTTTGGCAAATTTTATGCCGATTTTTAATGCTCTGGCAATATACAGTTTGGAACAATAAAGGCAAGTGTTTAAATGGTTAATGTTAATTGTGCTGTAAAGCTCGTTGAGTATTTTGTTTATGGCAGTGCGGCAATTTTAGAGCACTTGCCGGTTATGGCAATTTACAAATCTCGGCAATTTATGCATATCAAACACGGCAAGGTGTAAAATCTTTCAGTTGACTTTAATGAACCGCGATGTTTGTCTTATTAGGCTCGACAATCAACGCGACTTAAATCGCCGCGACTCTCTGCTCCAGTTGTAACTTGCGGCATAATCCGTTTTTCAACTAATTAGGCTACAAGATGTACCACAAATAAAGAAGGGCAGCTATAACAGAAAATGAAGCGGTAGGAGGAGAGGAGGAGGAGAAGGAGAAGCAGTAGGTGGTGCTAGAAGTGGCAGCAGCAAAAGCCACAGGCAGCCAAAGTTCAGACGCGTTTTGGTTTTCGGGCATTAATTTTAAGCACATTGACCAAAAGCGGCGCTGGGTCAGGTACTGCTGGACCAACTGGCTGCGCCATGGTCTGCTTCAGCTCTCTCGCCTCCTCCTCCTGCAGGTACACTCTCTTTCACTTTGGCTGCAGCCAGAGCTGGAGCTGCTTCATGACGATTGCGGTGCGAGGCTCACGAAGCTGCCTTCAAAAGCTGTCAAGTTAACAATCCAGACAACACAGTCCCAGCCAGAGTCACAGTCAGAGTCAGAGTCAGAGTCGGTTGCAGTCCCAGTTCGAGTCTCCGTCTCCGTCTCCATCTCCGTCGCAGTTGCACTCGTCGTCCCAGTTCAAAAACGTCTCTCATTTCGTGTCCCTGACGCTGTCGTCTTCTTCTTCTGTCGGTTAATGTCATTATCAAGATCGTTTGCATTTAATCTGCATAAACAAATCAAATAAGTAAAACCGAGCCGCCGTCCCGCAAAAGTGGCGCAGAAGTCACTCGGACTACGCCACCGCCACCGCCACCGTATCACGACGCCCTCAACGTCCCCAGCCACAGCCACAGTCAGAGCCTCAGCCTCAGTCAGTCAGTCAACGGCGCGTCGGTAATGCGGTAATTGTTGTTGCTGCAGCACAACAGGCGCTGAACGCTGGTCAGCCGTAGATACCCGCTGGAAAGGTATCTGCGAATAAGACTCTCGGCGCTGCAACCTCATCCTCATCCACAGCCAAATCGGCAACGCACGCAGCGGCAAATTAAGTAGAACAGCAGTTGAAAATGCGGTTCGGCTGCGGCTGCTGCTGCTGCTGTTGCTGCCGAGATTTTTGCCAGCAACAACAACGTAAATTTAGTGTGTATTTTATACCCTGCATTCAACTGGGCAACCTACCTTATTCACTAGCTTTATTTACTTGAAATTAAATTGGAGTTTGTTGCTCGGTGCGTATGCGTAATAAATGCTAAGTCTTTCGTATAGGTTATTTAGGAGAATTAATATATATAGTACATATAGGTATTTTATCTTATAGTTACCAAGTTTTTATAGTGTAGCTATTAGTCTGCTTGAAGTTTAGCAGTTTCACGGTTTCCGATTGCATCGTTTCATCATCTCAGCATCTGTGCGGCTTATGCAGCGCATCCCAGGCCTATGGGACGCGAAGTCGTGATAATGACCACCTATAGAGCACACGCAGCATACCGAAAGGAGACAGCTCAAGGAACATCAGAGTCCAAGAGAAGCTGTGCACACACACACACACATTCACACACTCTTCATCACAGTGGAACGCTGATATTCTACGGGCTTTAAAATCCTTAAGATCTGGCTACAAATGGCTGTTCGGGACTTGACTTTTACACACGCTGAGCTCACTGCACTTGGTATAAGGTTTGCCTTCATTTCTCTCTCTTCTTTGGGATATGATGGCACTGGCTGCGTTGCAGATCGTCGCAGCCTGATTGGGGGAACTGGCTGCAGTTCAAACTCTGAAGCTGTGAGCCATACGCAACAGCGAGAGGCACTTTTCATAATCTTAGAGATGAGCAGGTCTGCCTGCCTGGTCGAAAAAAATTACACTCGAGTCCCAGCAGGCTGCGCCTCACGTTCTCCCAATAACTTGCCGTGGATTCGAGTTGGGTTTGAGTTTTTGGCTGCAGCAGCAGGTTAATGAAATGCGCTTTAACCAGATCTTCAATGGTGTTCTCTCTCTTTCTCGCTCTCTCCTTCTTTCTCTCTTTTGCTTTTTGGTTGCTTTTTTTGCATTCCTCCTATGGCCCTTTCTTAATGTTTCAATATAAACAAGCGGAGCTCGCTGGGTTGATCAATGCTCGTTGGCATAGCGTGTGGCCTGTTGTCCGGACAACATTTAATGGCCCTGCTTAGGCAACAAATTGTCGTATAGTGCATAAGGCCTTTAAAAGTTATGGGCAGTTACTATAAAAGGATAAGTATTTTAACAGGAAAACGAATTTTTTAATAATTGGGAACTCCTTATGATTTATGCCTACAAAAATGATTTTCAAACGCCTTTACTTCTTTTGATTTAACTGAGTTAAGTGAGACCCTGTTAGGTACAACTGCCGTCGTATCACTGACTCATCAACACCCGCAAATCCGAAATACAAGCCCAAATACAGACAGGACTTTTAGCCTCCGGGCAATCTGTCAACTGGCGTCAGACGATCTAAGACAACAGTCGGCGAGCCGAAGTTAAAGTCGGAGTTGGAGTTGGAGTTGGCCTCGGCCAGAGCTCGACACTCGACTGACTAAACTGAAGACTGCAAACGACCTAAGGCCTCAGGCGCTACACAACCGCGTTACGCGTGGTCCGCTGGTGACGATGAACTGCGATTGGAACTTGGACTGCAACTGGGAGTGAGACTCGCGAGCGATGCCAGACTATGAGACTGAGATGGAGACTAAGACTGAGATGGAGTTTGGGGCTGAGACTGAGACTGAAACTAAGCCAGAGACTGAAACTAAGCCAGAGACTGAGACTGACTCTGGGCTGGCTTCTGTGGGCCGTTGCACGGATATCAATTGCCCAAAAGCGTTGCACAAATTGAAACGTTTGACTATATTTGGGTCAGTTAAAGTGATCACATTAACAAGTCAATAGGAGTGCAACATCCTTTTTAGGGCATCGCACGTCGACAGGAGAGTAACAGTTGGTGGTAACCGGTGCCATTGGCTGCTCCTAGACAACGATGCCAACTGGGCAACGGATGTCGCCAGTCGTTGGTAGTTGCCAGTTGCCAGTTGCTAGTTCCCTGTAACTAGTTGGGGTGTTGACACTGCCAGATTGATGTGTACTGGTTTGCTGTGCTGGTGACCAGGCGCAGCGTGAGAACTGGTATCTGGCCTGGCCTGGCCTGGCTGGGTGTGTGTTTGCCCCAAGGGACTCGGTCGAGAGCAGCTCTGGCAATCTGGCAGGTATATCAGTACTGGTCAACGCACGGAGAGTGTTTAATTGGTATGTGCAAGAGTGGCCTCTGATAAGAGGAGAGGTCACATGCTGCTGGGTCAGGGGCACCTAATTTATTTATTTATAAATTCTGATAACAATCCCTTCTCTTATGTAGAACCTAGACTCACCCGATCATGCTCCATAACTTATAGTCCAGGCTGACCTGTCCATTAAGTGAATTATTTCTCAGCAGCCCGATCGCTTAATATGCGATCGTGACTGATCTACACAGCAGCCATTACATAGGCGCGTAGTCTGCCGATGGGAGGTTGGAGGCGGGCAGAGAGAGAGAGATGCTGCACCAAGATGGGATGTCTTGCATGTAACCTTTAAACCGTTTAATCTGACAAAGGAAATAAATAAAAGAATTAACATTTATTTTTAAGTATGCGCTCAAGTATGTGCCCCAACATCTTGCCGCGCCCAGAACGCAGTCCCGCCGACTCGACTCGACTAGGGTCCAGGCCGAGCCGAACTCCAAGTCGAGTCGTAGTTGACGGCGACTATCAAAACCAAAGGCCAAAGCCAAAGCAAAAGTAAAACCAAAACCAAAAGCTGAACAGAGGGCCATGTCTAAAGCATTTTTGAAACATGCGAATTGCTTGTACGTGACACGCAACAGCAAAAGGAAGGGAGGCAGGAGAACGAGAAGGAGCAAAAGGAGTGTGGTTGCAGCAGAAGGGTTTGTACAACGTAAGGGGGGGAGGATAACGGAACGGGGGACTCGGTTGCAGCTCACCCAAAAAGACAAAGAAATACAAGTAAGATGACCATGTCCAGCCAACCACTTAGCCATGAAAGCGGTAACTACATGCAACAGATGAAGCATGCGCTGCGGCATGCAGCATGCAGCAGCAGCAGGCAGCGCACTCAAAACTCTGAAATGCCAAGACAAAACTAAGCTAAACTCAAAGGTAAACTCAAGCTCAAAGGCAAAGGCAAAGGTAAAGAACTTAAAGGTAAAGTACTTGGAATGCGCAACAGCACAAGGAGCAGCTACGGCAGCAGCGCATCGCCATGGATCACACAAAGTGAGTGCTGTGCCAGCAGAAGCAGCAGCACAGTGTCCTCAACCCACAGAATGTTTTTAGCCAGAACAAAATTAAAAGATGTAGAGAAATATTTAAGAACGTCAAATGAAGAATATTTTTTGTTAATTTGCAGAGTTACACTTTTAAAACAAAAATGTTCTCATTAAAAACTTTAAAAATTAAAAAAAAATACTTTTTATAGCTAAAACATGAAAAGAGGTTAAATTTACGCAATCTTAGAGACATCTAATTTTTAATTTAAAATATTTTTAGTCCAAATCAATTATTATTCTTTCTTAAACAGCGAAATCAAAATAAGTAATACAAGTATGGTTTTTAAAAAGTTGGAAAGTAAACATCTAGTTTTATAGCATAAATAAAATAACCAGAAACTCGAATTTAATATACTCTCTTATACCACCTTATGTTTGCATGTTTGCAGGGTATAAAGAGAGAGAATTAAGGATAACTAAGATTGATTTTAGCCGTTTGCCTTTCTCTAGCTAAGACTTCGATTAATTGCACACTTTGTCAGCTGCGCTTGACCACTGTGCAGGGACGCTCAATGAAATTTATTTGGTGATGCTTGAGCGAAGCGTGAAGTTGACTGCC
The DNA here is from genome assembly GCA_018903425.1 of Zaprionus nigranus. Classification (NCBI taxonomy): domain Eukaryota; kingdom Metazoa; phylum Arthropoda; class Insecta; order Diptera; family Drosophilidae; genus Zaprionus; species Zaprionus nigranus. The sequence continues at coordinate 5,364,699 of JAEIGD010000003.1, read as the reverse complement.
GCAGAAGCAGACGCAGACGCAGACGTTGCCACAGACACGGACACACGGACTTGGGACCGGGGACACAGTAGGAGTCGCAGTAGAGGTCGACTATAACAGCTCGAAGGAGCGCACCAAAGCGGACCCAGGCACACCAGAAAGGCAGCCGCGATCAATTTAATCGCGCAAATAATATGCCTGCGTCTGGGACTGAGACTGGGGTTGTGGTTTGGGCCTTGGGTCTCCAAGTCCTGGGAGTACAATAAGTAAATATGGAATAATCGTTATGTGTGCCATATGCGCGCAAAGGGGTCGGGCGCGCCTTCTTATCGCCATACAAAGATCAGAAAGTGTGTGACCGACCCGACTTGGGTACGTGCATTTCTCGAGAATTGCAACCTGTGAAAGAGAATTCGCCTCTCTTTCACTTTGACACTTGTCCGATTGCTTGTCCACATGTCCGATTTGTCCGAATACGTTGCCCGCTGCGTCGGTGGTGAATGAAAATTACGCTAATTTTGTGTGCCACTTATCTGAGTATACACGTATGTATGTGTATGTGTTTATAGTCTGAATACCCTGCAAGGGGTCCGCGACAGCAGCTGGGATAATCGGCAGAGTTGAAACGGCAACTGGACGTCTTCAATGCAATTACATGGCTGCTGGGCCATAAGTCAGACGGCGGTCGCACAATGTTCCAATTCTCTGCCAATTTAATTGGCTTTTACACTGTTCGGATGTTGATGCCATCGTCGCTATGGCCAGATCCTTCTCCTCCAGAGTTGCTCATGACACGTTGCGCGAATCACTCAAATGTCACCATAAATTCCGCGCATGCGCACACATTGGTATGCCTATTTTTGGGTTCCACAGTCACACACACACACACACAACCACACTCTTCACATTTCGCTCTCTACTTGCCAACTCTGTCAGCGTTGACGAGCGCTTTTGTTACCATTTTCCATCTTGGCCATAAACTACACTGCGTCGCTTCTGTGTCCCAGCCTGCAGCTGTAACTGAGACTGAGACTGAGACTGACAGAGACCGAGGCTGGTTTGCGTACACGTATGTGCGTGTCTCTCTGGTCTCGCGTTGGCGCTTACCAGTTGCCTATTTTGGGAGTGGCGCTTTTTCTGCACCTCATTTACGCCGCCCCAAATGTGTAAAAGTGTGAATATCCAATTAGCGTTTTCCACGCCAAAATGGTGAATGGGCTCCATGCAAGCTGTAAGATGCCTCTGGCTAACCCGATGACAGCTAGATTTACGTTCGGCTTTCGCTAAGTAGATTCCTTTTTAGTGTTTTGATCACTTCATCAAGTCAACGGTGTGGGATTAACGATCAAATCAACAGTATTATACCGAATATAAATATCTGAAGTTCCATTTAGATTTGTATAAGATTTATTTATTTATTTATTTAAAGTCAACTAAGAACAGTCGACTGTAGGTTAACAAATTATAAAAAATTAGATATAAAAATTAATATTACATTTTTTTATATTAAAATTAAATATAAATTAAAAGTTTAAAAAAACCAAAGGAATATATTTGTAAAATTAAAGTTTAAATTTACGTTAAACTGTAAAATGTTAAAAAAATTAGAAAATTAAATTTTAAATTTTAAAACTGGGACTAACAAATGAGCCGAACCAACATTTGTTGCAGAGGATTGGGGAAACAAAGAAAATAACCCAATCAGATTGGTAGTGGTAAGTTGGTTAGTGTGTTAAATGTTAATCAGTTAATGATGGCGTTTTAATTTGTATCTGTTATCACGAATTATTGTATAGCGATAATATATTTTATTTTAATCTACTAAAAGGAAACAGCGAAATAAAATATAAAATTCTGCCAACAACTTTCAATCTTTGCTGAGCATACTCCAAGTTCTTTACACGTTCTTTGCAGTTCCTTTAGATTCTCTGCTGGGAATACCTGCAGAATTATCGACCACTTCACGTATGGACATAAACTAGCGGCAATTTGAGTCAACTTATGCGCCATTACGCTTATTAGCGGCAATCAAAACGCGCTACATGACTTTAATATCGTTTTAACATTTAAAATGGATTTCCATCAATCAGTGCAAACGGCGACTAATTTCTTGCACATGGCGCGAATTGAGGAAAACACGCCTCCCCAAAGCGATTATATCATGCTACAAATTAATAATGGAGCCGCCAATGGATGGCGATGCAGCGGGAACTGGAACTGAAACTGGAACTGCGACTGCGACTGCAACTGCGACTGCGACTGGAAATGAAACTGGACACGAACGTGGGCACGAAACGCACGTACCGATCGTGTTTTGCCATATGCTATATAAGTATGTATGATTTGTGCATCGCCTTTGATATGTGAGCGATGGTGACGGCTGCGCGATTGGTAAAACTGAAAGTAAACTTAACAAATTTCCACGCAGCGAACGCAGGTGCAAAAAACTATGCGGCCTATTAATTAGATCAGAGCTATATGGACATGTGTACATAAATCTTGCGAGAGAGTGTGTGCGTGCCAAACTTACATCATCTTTGAGGCTGGCCAGGCCTCATAATGATAATTGTGATTGCGCGCCGCAGCCAGACGCAGTGGGACAGAGACAGAGATTGTCTGTTAAAATGTTGCTACTTTTTAACCAATTTCGCTGGGACATGCAGCGATATGACAGAGCCGTAAGTGCGCGCCCGCATCATCATCATCATCATTATCATGAGGGGCCTTACCACGCACCCCTTGCCACACGCCCCTGCCCCTTTCTTAACCACCGACACTTGCTGCGACAACAACGTTTGATCTTTGGCAGCTTGTCGCGCCGACGTCGCACCCAGCATGTCCACCAAAGTCGCACGCAGTGCCTCCTGGCTGGAGACGACTCTGGCTCTACCTCCGACTCAGAGTCCGACTCCAATTTCATTCCGAATACCGGCGTTAGATGGCGCTTGTCTACAAATGTTCGTTGCGCCAAATGAGTTTGGCGTGCTGCGCCTAAACCCCAACTGTCCCGCACATATGTATGTATGAATGTATTTGTCCGCACACATACATATACCAACACACACGTATGTATCTCGTTATCTCTTGGACACTCTAAATTGAGTTGTCAACTTTTAATCCAGTTTCTTGTCGGACTATGAGTTCATACTGAGAATTATCTGCAGTCCGATATCGTTATTTATTCGTTTTATTATGTGTAGTTATAAAATAAATAAAAGATTAAAGAACCGCATATTTCAAATGATCTTTCATATGCTCTTTATCTTATCTATCGTCATGTTTCTCCCACTCTCCCTTCCTCTTTAACCTTTGGCAAATAATCATATTTCCATTGAAATCCTCTGAAATTGCTTTATTGCAAAACGTTTTCAATGCGCTTCCATCACCAAAAAAATGCAACACTCAAAATGCCAATTACGCCAAGCTTTGCACTAACAGCCTTTAAATGAAAATAAATTAATAACATTAAAATATTTCGGCATATTTCAAACGATTCAAAAAACCATAAAAAAGGCTTGGGAAGATGGAAGAAAATCGTACCTTACCTTGATGTTGATGTAATACCCTATTAGGAAGATTATTACCCTTGCAAAAACAATAAACATACATTTTAATCAAATTTAATTAATAGTTTTCCTTCTTTAAACAACGTTTTTTATTAGGTTTACTACACAGGCAACACGAGCTTGTCTTGATCGTCTTCAGTTTCGCATTGGAACTTAATTGGTTTGGTGGTAATAATTGCGCGTTTTTATGATACCCTCTGCAAGTGTATTAACCAATGATGCAAACTCGATGGGCCACAATTTTAATGAGGTTTTCATATGCGGAGGATTTTCAATTTCGATTCATGAGATTTCCAATTGATATTTGTCTGCGTGCCAACGCAATAAAACAAACAGAGAGACAAACAGTCAGTCAGACGTTGAGTTCGTTGAGTGGGGAATTTCGGGGGAATCAGGCTGGCATCGATGGCAACCATCCGGATGGATGCTGTCCGGACCGCATCTTGAAAACGGCTCATAAATTGAAAAAACAATATTTACACAGAGTAAACGCATTGAAAACAGTTTAAACAATAATCGGTAAGCGACGATCAATAAATGCATCGCTCTTAGGGCCCCTCATACACGCTGCACAAACCGCAAAAACAAAAAAACCCAAAAAAAAACGGAAACGAACCAAAGGAAACCAATACCAAAACATTGACTGGGAGTTTTGCACTCGACAGCGACGGCAACGGCGGCAACTTCTCACGCAGTTTGTGTGGAATTTTTAACTCATTTAAGTTTTTCTTAATTTTTTCCCGACCACGACGACGTTTGTCGATATTTACTTCTGGTTTATTTCTTCGCTTTTCGAAAGTTTACGTTTACAAATTTTTCAAGAAATCAGCCTGCGCCCGGCTAAGTCGTCTTTCACCTACTTGAGATCCCCATTGGCAGTGCTCGACGACTGCACTTCGCTACGCTACGCGAATATGAAGAGACAAGGTGGGGCGGAGGTGTATAGGAACTGAGACCGGGATAGGAACGTGGAAGTCGGGTGCGGGTTCGGTCTGCGGATCGGGACAGGACAGAGACCGGGACAAGTTTGCGTTTTAATTACACGCAACGTTGTTGGGGCAGTCGCCGATCATCCATCCGCCCGCAGCTGCCTGACCAAGGGCCTTCAGTTCGAGGCCCATCAAATGCAACGTGCCAATGCACTTGCACCAAAGAATCGGATTTAACCTCAGTCGCTCAGTTGCTGTTACTGTCGCCGTCTCGTTCTCAGTCTCAGTCTTTTGGCCAGCTTGAGAACCCAACTGAGCTCGTTCCAACTGTCGTTGTCATCTTCCCAGTGTGTACGAGTTGTTGTTATCGTGTTATTGTTGTTGTAGTTGTTGTTGTTGTTGTTGTTGCAGTTTCTGTTTGCGTTTAGCAATTAGAGTCCAATGAAGCGTATTCCTTATTTTATGCATTATCGAATTAATGCCATCAGCATTGAGCGTTGATGACGAGCCAAGTTTTTAGCCAAGATACTGCCAGCAGTAAAGAGGATGAGAGAGATGCTTAAGAGGAAAGACAGAGAGAACAATAGAAAGCCCAATAGCAGCATAGGTTGTGACAAAGAGGGTGCATGTGAGTCGGTACACTGTAAAAGATTTAGAGGTACAAAACCTTAACAAAACCAGTGTTTCATGAAATAAATGGCAATTCAATTCAAAATCAAGTTATGATAGTTCCAAATTTCTCTATTTGCATTAAGTATTGAATTAAATATATGTACTTAAATAAATAAATAAATACCGTATTACTTTCACCATTTGATATAAAGTCTAAATTGCAGTGTAATTTTTAATACACTTCTCCATTGTCGGCGTGTAGTTTGAACGCTTAAATTGCAATTGACTTTGAGTCGTTTATTCCAGATGCCGATGGTTGATCGCAAACATTGATCACCTGCACGCCGTGCAGCCCCCATCGAAAAGAAACGAAAACCTTAACAACGTTACGTATCCCCAAGAATATCCCAGCACAAATTTACGCAAAAACTTGTTGACATTATTGTCGATTATTTGAACAGGCGAACTGCCGCCACAAGCCTTGCCAAGCTTCGGTCATGTAAGCAAATGAAAGACAAGGAACGAAAGAGAAGAGAGAAAAAGAAGGACACAAAGCTAAAGACAAAGGCAATCAGTCCGATTGACGTAGCGCCTTTCGCAGTTGCCCTGTACACGGTTCCTGACTCCCGGTTCCCTGTCCGATGTCCGTTGTCCTTTGTCTTTTAATACGAATGCTGATTCCCATCTGAGTTGACTTGACGTCTGTCGGCGGGTGTTTGCCTCTTCTCTCTCTTCTTCTCCCTCTTCCTCTTCCTCCTTCGTGTTCGCCTGCTGTCAGCCAGTGCAACAGAGCAAATGTTAATTTTGTCTTTTGCCAGTTTAGCGTGTCGATTTTTTAATTAGTCGCATCGTCGTCACTGTGATTTATGGTCAGCCACTCCAGTAAGCAAGCAAGGCAGACAGACAGAAGGACAGACAGATGTAGAGAAGGAGAGAGAGAATGAGAGAGAAAGAGAGAGAGAGAGACACTCCAAGACTGTGAACCAGGGCCTGCACTTTGAAGTAGATACGAGTGTATTGGCTTAGCTAATAGGCTCGTCGTTGGGCCACGCAGAGCAGGTTTCGGTTATGAGAATAATGTCGCAAATGGAATTTCTGCATAGTTGGTTGTAGCTCTGTGTTGATATAGCCAGCCTCTCTTGGCCAGATAAATGCTTGTTTATGGCCGCGGTTTAAGCATGTGCAGCAACCACTTGTTCGAGTTAATGAGTTGGCCGTAACTTACAACCGGATACATTCATACGCACTCGCACTCGCAGTGCACACGGTCTTCTTCTAGCTAGTTAGAATTTTGATGTTAACCCTGAAATAAACCTAACGAGCTAAAAGGTCAAATATGCGTGTCTTGTGGAAGAAGCATTAGATCCTTTCAAGATTGGTTGCCAAGGCAGCTAAATCACCTTCTATGAAAGTAATTATTTTGCATTAATGCAGATAATTTACTTGATATAAACCTATACAAATTAAATGAAAAGGATTTACATATTTAATTTATCCGAATTTTGTATACAAATAGATCTGTAATTATCAAGGAGTTGCAATTCTTAACTAAAATCTATTTATTTTATGAGGAATATAACGAAAGTTAATCATTTTTCCAAGTGTCCATTCTTAGTGTATTAAGCAGTCTAGATTTAGTTTTTAAGCATCAGCAAAGCCATAACTGAAGTCAGTTCGCCAAAAAAACTGTGCCTAATGTTCTAATTACGCAAACATTGCAAAGCTGTTTGAGCATACCAAAGCGACAGGTTCTATTGCAGATATTTAGCGAAAAAAGAAGAAAAAAGATTTAGTTACTGTGGCCACGGCATGTTGTCGCACAGTGCGACATGCAGCTCAGGTCGAAATGAACCGAAACTAAGCCAAACTGTCGCTTTAACCATATTTGCCAAATTTAACGATTGCATCTAGTTTTCCGTCCGTTTGTCCTTCTCAAACATTTCTGTGGGCACTCTCGCATTACGGTTTGTTATGACAATGGACGCGGAGAATGCGCCGAATGCACTCACGCAGCCCAAAGCTATTTTAATGCAGTTAAATCATGGACGGAATGTTCAGTTGCATGTCACTGCCAAATGGAATAGACACCTACCTCGAAGTTAACACGTCATAAAAACTCTAGAGATAAATCAAAGCGACCAAAAAGCACTCGGCAGTTGTCAGTGGTAGTGGGCCAGTTACCACTAGACTGCTGGTAACCCCAGAGTCGAGACCTTTACTCTCACTTTTCTCAGGCAATTCTTCATCGAGAAGAACTACGAGGGCGTAACACATGTTCCGCATTTATATGCAAATCTCGCAGAGATCATAAAACAAAATTGAAAAGCAGATGGAGCAGAAATGACACAATGAAAATGGACTCCGATATGTGTCAGCGTGTCAATGGACGTGCGTGAGTGTGACTAGAGAAATCCCATAAATACAGCGTAGAGCAAAGCTGGGTTAGGAATGGCAGCGTGACACGGCAGTGAAAAGAATACGAAATGTATAGTAACTATGGTGAGTAGTTTTTATTAACTATAAAAGTAATTTTACTCCTTTATTAATATTTACTTGTTATTAATGTTTTTTAATATTATTTATTTATTTAGCTAGGGATGGCAGCATGACACGACAGAGTTAAAAAAGAAATCGAAATGAGTAAAAAGTTGTATATATAAACTAAATATAAAAGTAAAAGTCTCTTTACTAAACTATCAAATGTATGCCTTAACTTCATTATCAATACAGTTCCCTTATCATTTTATGTCGTGTCACGCGCTCATCTTTAGCCGACACTCTCGCACCAAAACGAGAGAAAACGAAGGAAACACCGAACCGAAACAAAACTGTCCCATCAACGACAGCATCGTAAGCTCATTTGTCACATAAAAATCATATATGTAATTTGCTTGACAACCAAAAGTGGACGCCACGCGTTGCAGCAGCAAACGCCTCCATATTGGTGTAGGCACCCGACGGCATGCACGACACTCTGCCAGAGCGGCTGAGCTCACTCAGTCAGCCTCTCTCTCTCGCTTCCTCTTCCAGCTCAACTTCGACTCTGCTCCAGGTTGGTCGACTGCGACTGCGACGACGACTGCGTTATGTTGAGTAAGCATTTCCTTAAATTAGCTGCACTTCGGATGCGCCATTATGCCCGGCACCGGCCTGGCACGGCCCGCACGGCAAGCGGCACTTGCAGCAGACGTCATCATCATAAACATCATCATCACCTTTAGCATATGATCGTCATTGTGATCCTCATAATCATCATCATCGCAGTCAGCACATGGCCTTTTTTTGGGTGGGCACACAACATTAAGTGCCGAGAGATTTTGATGGAGTGTTGATGCAGCCGAGGTCAGTTGGTAAATTTATGGCCTCTTGATGCCTCGTATGATGCATGAGCCTCACTTTCAGGTGCGCCCACCAGTTTCACTCAAATCCATAATCACAATCTCAAGAGAAATGTCCAACAAACGGCGCTTAACTAGCTTCTTCTGTTTCGATGACGGTAACTTCTCACAGCATCTCAGATAATTATAAAGATAAATATCTACGGTACAACAAGAGTGTAGACATATCATACGCACGGGTAATATATTTTATAATCGATTAACACAGACGATACCTTAACCAATTTAAAAGATCTTACACACACAAAATATATTCTACATTCATTTGTGATCTTTTTGTTAGATATTAAATGGAAGCTGATCTTGAGATGCAAAATACTTTATTTAAATTAGAATTCCATTATGAAATCCTAGAATATTACATAGCTGGAATGTATGTTACCTTTCAAAAGCCCTTAGATAACCGTTGACGAGGCACCCAGAGTGAGTGCGTCTGCAACTCGCTGCGCTTCCGCGGCATTCACACCTTGCAGTGAACCGCGATGCTCGAAGAAGTCACAGTCTTTCGCATCCGGTTCTCAGCATCGAAATGGTAAATACAATATCTTCAGTAGAACCGTTTAAGAAATCCATTTAAACAACGAAACACTTCAAAGTGAACCCCACTGGCTGCTGCTGCAGATTCACATACAGCTGAAGCTGAGGCAGTTGCTGTGCCTGTGCCTGTTGCTGGGCCGGGACCGGTGTCGGTGCTGGAGCTGGGGCTGGGGCTGGGGCTGCTGACGTCTATCTGAAAGTAAAGCCCTTTAGAGCTTAGGCAAACATTTGCATTTACAATTTTAGCATATAATTGCAAACATTATAAACACTTTTATCGTTGCTTGCAGAGCTGCCGCTGCTGCTGCTGAGATGTTGCTGCCGCTGAGATGTTGCTGTTGAGATGCTGTTGCTGCTGCTGTTCAGAACAATGCGACAACAGATGCAGCGATGTTGCTGGGATGCTGAGAGATTCCCGGCACGGACTGAGACGGCGACAGCGACTCCGACTGCGCGCACACTTCGACTGGGGCTACAACTCACGCAGCCGTCGACAGGGTTGGCTGCCAAGAAGAAGCGTGTCGCCAATTTTACCTAGAAAAATGTCGCGACAATTGTTGGCACTGCAAGGATAGAAAAAGAAAAAACAAAAACAAAACGATGACAACAACAACAAACGGCGCCCCCGCTTTTTCTTTTTGGGGCTCCGACCCCTTTTGACCACAAAAAAAGAAGCGAAAAACGAAACAAAACGAACAAAAGAAACGGGTAGCAAACGAGACAAAGACGAGAACAAGTCCGAGTTGCAGTTGCAGTTGGAGCGGGAGCGGGAGCGGTTGCTGGAGCTGGTCTCTATCATAGTATGCAATTGAAATTGAAGAATTACGCGAAGAATGTCAGCGAACATAGTAAATGTTGTACATAAGGAAGGCAGGCAGGCTGGCAGGCAGGCAAGAAGGAAGGCAGCCTGCTCTTCAGGCTATACATTATGCCAGTTTTTGTGCGGCATGCGGCATGCAACATGCTTGCGCTGCTACTTGCCACAGAGCAGCAGCAGCAGCAGCAAGCAAGAAATTGTCACAGCTGATCCAGCAGCAGCAGAGAGTGGAGAATCGTGCATGGGCCCCAAAGCTACAGCCCCCGCTATGTGGTGCGCTGCTTCTCGCTTCTGCTGCTGCTGCTTCTGCTGTGGCGGCATCTAAATGAACTGCAGATCAACTTCATTTTAGTAGCCTGCGCCTCATTACGAATGGAAATGATGATGGACAATAATGACGCGACAACAGGAAGTCCAAGTCCGAGACCGCTTCGCAGACCGACTGCGAGTGCGAGTCCGCGCTGACGCCGTCTCAATTCTTTCCCAGTCTGATCAGTGAATGAAAAGCGATTGCGATTGATGTTGCCCCCCCCTCCTTGTCGGGGCACTGAAAACCCGATCTGCTCAAACTCGAACTGGGCTAGTCCATCGTTAAATTGATTTGTGTGTCTTCACATGCATACACCAACGTCTGTGTGTGTTTGTGGTGTATACCTATGAGCCTCCGGCATATAACGTGTTTCGAATGGCTGAGAAAGCGCTTGTCCCTCCCATATGCAAGTGAAATACTATTTTCAGTTATATTTCCCTCCGATATTCGAGAAATGTCACCTATGCTGAAAGCCAATTTGTTTGGCTAGCCTTTGATGAGCTCTGACTTCCGTTTATGGAGAGCGACTCTCGGTTTTGGCCTCTAGCTCTGTCATAAGAGAGTTGTAAGAATTTCGATCATCGTCGAGTTTAATTTATTTCTCTAGTTTTTTTGTGTATGTACACAACGAGTTTACTATGGGAATTTCAATATTCTTCTTAATTATGAAAGCCATACGGTTTTCCAGGTATTGGTCTAACTTTATGGTATATACACATTATAAAGTCAAAGTATCTACAGCGAATTCTCTTCATTCAATGGCAAATCAACCCAATCAAAATGTTTGCTTGCATGTCTTGGACTTTTCTACAAAATTCCGATTTATCACAGCAAAGTACATACGAGTTCTTTTATAGTTGGCAATTAGCAAGGCCCCCGTCCAAATGCGACTCCTAATTACCCCCCGCCAGCGATCGTTTAAATGCCTAATGGACATAATGGACCAACTAATCGGCCGACAATTCATTTTGGAGCTTGGCTGTCAAACAAGTTGACAAACAAATTTACGGTGACTCCAAATGGCGGCAGAGAACCGTTAAAGCTATTGCCAAGATTGTCATAATTTCGATTAGCTGGCCAATAAAAGACAACAACAACAACAACAGCAGCAGCAACTGCAGCAGCAACAACAAGTTGAGGATTGAATGGAAATGGCACAACGCCCGCGACTTTCTTTCGTTTCTTCTTGGCTAAATCATCCGCAAGCCTTTTCCACCGAGCGAGTCTGCTCTGCGGGTCTGTCCAAATGCAACAGAAATTAAAGTTAACAAATTTCCGACAATGTTTGGACATTTTCCAAGCCGACAACAACAACAGCAGCAGCAAGAACAACAAAGACAGCTACAGCAAGATCAGGAGGCGTATAGCGGTCACATGGACTGGCTGGCAATGATCTGAGTACGAGTACGACTACGAGTACGAGAGTACCGTAATTGTTCGACGTGTTTTCGGTTCTATTGTGCGCGCACTCGAAAAGTTGTCAGCGGGTTCGTTCAGCAAGGAGGAGGAGGAGGAGGCACAGCGCACTGACACATCGCTGTGCAAGTAGCGCTTGGGCTACCTTCCATCAGCCGACGACGCCCAAAGGCCCGTAACTTGTTCAATTGTTCGCATTTTCTTGTTCTCTGTTTTTGGCTCTTTTTGGACTTTTGGAATTAGAAACTCACATATCAGGAGGCAGAGAGAAGGAGGAGCAGTGTGAGGAGGTTGAGCATACTGGGCGCTTCTACTTCTGTGCAGATTTGCGGCTCCTTGTGTTTAAAGTTAAGTTGTCACCGTCGTCGTCACTGCTGGTTGTTGTTGCTGGTTTCGAAGTGGCCAATCCGCAAGTCGTGATACTCAATTGGAGTTGAGATTTTGAGAGTCCCTTGTGCGGCACATAAGGAGTCCTAACTGTTGCACGCTGATTGTGTGGCATAATTGACGCAAGCCTTGTGAATATGCATCACATGATTATATCATCTAATATATACAAATCTGTAATGCATCCCGAAGATTCCAATTCAATCAAAATGAAACAAAGCTTATTAGAATGCGTCAGGAAAACAAGCCTTAAGAACTGTGGATAGGTAATACAGATAATACTTATTGACTCTTTCAATTAGAGTGACAACACTCTCACACGCCGTTGCCGCATTGTTGGTGATAATTAGCGTCTCGTTGAGAGGTTCACGCAGCAACAGCAGCAGCATCGTCATCATTGTGTGGTATCCCCGACGGGGCTCGTCTCCATGCAATCTCCGCGCGAGTGCAAATCATGTCGAGAGTAGACGAAGAAGGCATTAGGCGCAGACGAGCGATGCTGCTGCTGCCGCTGCCGGCCAAGACAAAGTTCTCACAATTTAATTAGTATGCATTTCCATTATTTATATAGCCTCAATGCCCACATCGTTAGCAGCAGTCAGTCACACTCGGCTCTCGTACATTGTTCTCCGCAGCACCAAACTTTGAAGTCGTCTACGCATGTCAATCTTGTCGGGTGCTCTGTAGTTGCAGGCACAACAAACACACACACACATATACACATACATATATAACTCATTTGGATTGTAACTCTTGTTGGGTTCTTTGCCTGGGCTTGCCTTTTCTTGCCTTGCCTCGTCTTGCCTCACCTGCTCGGCAGTGTTTTGTAGTCTTTATGGCTGTTTTTACAGTCGCAAAGCGATCCGTATAGTACTTCCACAAACTATTGTAATGCATCAATATGATTATGAGGCTACAGCTTGAGCTCGAGCTGCTCTCTGTCTCTCTCACTCTCACTCTCGCTCTCTCTCTCTCTTTCATACGGGGCTTCCATCTCATGTGGCATGTGCTTGATTTATTTCAAGTTTTCTCCTTTCGTTCCTCTGTTTGTCAAAGGTAAATAAACCGAATTGGAAACCGTTCTTTTTTCAGTATTGGCATCTTTTGGTTTATCTTCCCTAAAAACGAATGTACATACGTAGTTTGCGGTATTTTACTGAGATTTTAAAGAGTGTGAACCTTGATTTGCTCTTTAACAGTTTTCTCTTTGCTATGGAAAATTTAACCTAAATATTTAACCGAATTTTAGGTCAATGTTTCTCTGTTTGCAGACATTCAGAAACTCACATCATCATCCTGTATTTCCTGCTAATTATTTTGAGCTCTATATGCGAATAAAAATACTTATTATTTCATAATCAATCATCAATCTTTGACCTTTTGACTCTCGCCACATGATGTCAAGTCGAACAAATCAGGCCAATATGCAAAAGTTAAGCCCCTGCACCGCCCCCCAAGGGCAACTTTTACGATCTCAAGCAATGCGAGCTTAAACAGAATATATTTCCACGATACTTGCGTACAATATTAATGAAAGTATTTCTCATAATTAATGAAATCTAAATGGACGCATTACAAGCCAACGCAGACAGCACAAAACAGAAACAAAAAAAATACAACAAAAATCAGCGAAGAACAGAAGTTCCCACATCATTAATAAAGAGAAGCCCAAGCTGAGATCAGAAGCAGCCTTCGAGAGATGGAGACACACACGATGATCTGCTGCTGCTGCTGCTGCTGCTGCTGGCGCTGGCCAACAAAATTCAAACGAATTGAAGCGGGTCCAACTTACAAATGTATCTACAAGATACAAGAACAAAAACAAATCCAAAGAAATATCAGACACAAAACACAAGCGACGACAAATTATGCAGCGACAACGAAGACAGCAGGAGAATTCGAAGCTGGACTTGGAAGCCACTGCTGCTGCTGCTGCTTCTGTTGCAGTCTTATCTCGAATGGATTCGTATTTGTATTTGGAAACGTATTTGCTGCGCTGTGAAATAAATTATAACAGTAGAAATAAACCTGGAGCGTTTTGTTTGCTGTCCGTTTAGTTGAAATTTATTGGCCTTAAATGCTTCAGGCGCTACCTGAACGCACCGATCTCAATTCTCCCGCCGAATCGACAAGCTAATGTGATAATCTCTGGAGTTTGTATCTCAGCTGAGTCTTTCTTTATATATTCGAGTATATCTGTCTCTGTCTGTCTTCACTCACAGCTTCTTCACACTCAATTAGCTGCGACTTAGCTAGACTCATATCGCTGTATCTACTTTAATATTTTATCGATCTCATTTGCATGCGTCTAGATAACCAATTCGTATAGTTAGCTACTTAAGCTACCAGCTACTGAATACACCTCACTCACACACACTCACCACACACACAACACCCAAACACACACACTCTTGCACTCGCTGTCGCATTTGTATCCCATGGCATTGGAGGCAGTTTGAAAATGTTCTCAGCTCATAAAATTCCATAGTGAATCATTTTTGTGTGCGCTTTTTGTCTGGCGTCTCTTTCCATGCCGTTTCTCCGGCCCCCTCTTCTTCCCCTTCCCACCTCCTCCGCTCTGCCTGTCGCCGTCCCTCCGGTTGTCTTTGCAGACAGTGCGCTCCATTGGTCTGCATTTCATTTATTGTGTAATTCTCCACAATGTACTTTTTGGCCACGGATTTGTTGTCTTGTCTTCGCTTTGAATTTGATTCTTGATTTTATGTCAGTTTATTTATGATAAGATGACCTTTTTTTTTCTCCCCCTTTTCCACTCTTCTCATTTTCGGTTTGTCGTCGTCATCTGCTCTGCTCTGCTCTTTGAAAGAACTGGAGCTGCCTGTGTCTCTAGTTCGTTTTCTCATTTGGGAACGTAATTGTCCAGATGAATGAATGAAGCTCATTAGATTATGGAGCACTTACGGGTTAGCGGTGTGTGTTTTCAGATACTTTTTGAAATATGAGATGAGTACACTGAGCGAAACGTTTGAATTGTCTTTTTGATATATATATGTGATTGTGTTTTATAGGAAAACATTTAAATGGACGTGTATCTCATTCTCTTTTACTTTCTAAGATCTCTAAATGCATTTTCAATTTTTATTTTTAAGTTAATTCTTGAACGATTTAATGCTGAAACTTAACATGATATATGTATTTTTATTATTTTATATATTCTATTTTTAGCTACCGCATTTCTCGCAGTGTTTATCCGTCCTTAAACAGCAGCAACAATTTCCGATCATGTGCACTAAGCGCATTTAAGTCCAACAATCCGATTGCTCAGTTTACTATTTTGATTTCGTATCTGTAAGTTGTTGTTGTTGTTTTTTTGTTGCTGCTGCTGCTGTTGGCGCTCGTTTAGAGCAAATTTTCAAGATCAACAACGCAGTTGAGCGTCACGAAGATGAAAAGCGAGATCTTCCAGTGCGATTAGGTGCAGACAATGAATGCACGATGGATTCATGGATTCGAAAAACACAAAACAAAAAAAAAACAACCCAAAAAGCGAACACAGAACTTTTTTATATATCTACGTAGTATGGACGAGAAGACAAGCCAAAAAGCGACGACAAGAATGAGAACAAGAACACAAAGTTCTTGTTGATCTTTCCATTATTGCTGCTGTTGTTGCAGTTGTTCTTCTTGTTGTTATTGTTGGAGTTTTTTCCTTGGCTTTGGTTTTGTATTATGAGAATTGAACCAAACATTTTTCAACTGGTTTCTTATTTTTTGAGACTCCCAGACAAAGGCATTAAATACGAACTCAGCCTGGGATCTTATTTGGAATTGTCGCTGACAAACCCAAAGTGGGATTCAGTGCTGAACGAAGGAGGCGGGGAAGAATATTACTGTCAACGCTGTCCTCGTTGCGATTGTTTGTCTAAACATAATTGAAACGCGTTTTCAATGAGTTAATTTCGAAGTTGGTCCCGGCACTTTATGGAGAAGGACCGGGCACGAACGGACGCCAACGTAAACACAATTAGGTGCCAAAGTGATGCGAGTCGTTGGCCACACGGGCCATGAGATGACAGAATGTGGAGTAAACCAACCAAGTTGATAAACAAACAGCGCAGAGAAGAGTGTGACCCGTCCATGAAATCTTCAATGAGCATTGTCACGGGTCCACACGCTCCAGCTATATCCAGCTGAGCGTCCCTTGCCCCTTGCTCCGCCTATACGTCTTTACTGCTTTGCCGCCAAAGCGTCGAGTGTCCACAACCTAACATAATATTTTCATAGTGCATTTTAATGGTTCGGCATTCAAGTGGACCGCGCTTGCGTCCAATGCATCTCGCCGCCTCGCTAGATGCGTAATTGTTTTGTAAATGATCTATCAGATGTGCAAGAGAGAAAGACAGAGAAAGGTACACAGATACTGAAAGAGAGAGAGAGAGACACTTGGACTCACATGCGAAGTCCACTGCCCACTGTTCAAATGACTTGCCACTTTCTGTTGCCAAGTTTAAAGTTGCTTAATTAGGCGAGTGAACGAGTCGCGTTGAGAGACCTGAGAGATGCTCATCTCTATGATGCCCGACTATGTGTGAGTGTGTGTGTGTGTGAGTAGCTATGATACGAGCATTTGCGGCCCATGTTGACAGGCAACAAAAAGATATAAAGCCAAGCTGGTCCCAGTCACAAACGAAGTCACAGTTGCAGTCACAGCCGCAACTCCAGTCAGTCCCATACGCACTCTGCGTGGCAGCAACTTCATTAACAGCCTCAACGGCCCGAACAAGCTGCGGCGGCTGCAGCCAGCGCCGTTTAAGATGTAAAAATAAAGTATTATTTATGATTATTGTGAGAATTTCACAATGGCATGCGAGAATTTATTGTTAATGCTTTGTTGCTGCGTCGCGTCGGTCGGCCTAAGACCTGCGGCCTGCCAGCCTCTGTGCGGCGTACACAATAATGCCGGCAAAGCGCTTACCGTGGTTCATGTTCAGAGCTTTAAGTGCAACACTACTTAATAAATGGGAATAGTTCCAAATAACTATTAGTTTTAGATTCATACGTTTAAGAGAAAATGGAAAACATTTACCCGTTTATACTTGATTGATTTTACTTAAAGTTCACTATTAAATTTGCATTATCCTACAGCTTTGTTCCAGTGTGCATTACACGATTCTCTCTCTTCTCTCTCTCGTCCTGGCTAAGTGCACAGTGGGAAACGGCGACAACTGATGTTTCCTGACTGATGTAAATATGTATATAAATATTTGCGTACATAAATATGTACATACACACTACACTATTTTCACACTATCTTTCATTATGCTCTGCCGTGCGTCATCTACCGTCAATTTGATGTACTTTTGCGGTTGGGAATTGTAATTAAAGTTGAATTTCGACGCTGTTGCTTTAACGTAGCTGCCACGTTGCAATTGATGCGCTCAATCGTAAATCTTCATGTTTATTAGTCAATATTAACTTCTTCACCGCAGACACTTCCTTATTGTCATACAAAATTCATCATCTTGATCACTGTGTTGCCACCCAACCCCCTAAAATCAGTAGCCACAGTGTGGCAATTGCTCTAGAATGTTGTTGAAATAATAAAGCGTGTTTTTAGAATTCATTCATATACATTTTATTGTTTTTTTTTCAATGTTTTTTCCTTTTTGCATTTTGTTTGTTCGTTTTTCTTTGTAGCTTGTTTTTTTTCTTGTGGATTTTCAATTCATTTGTTTAATCACTAAAATTTCATAAAATTGTTTAGACTAAATCGTAAGTACAACACTAAATTACAATTGTATGCGTGTAACTATTATTTTCTTTTGTTTTGTCTTATGATTTCTTCATTCACTTGTATAAATACGTGTATTAATGTCTTATAAACTTTTTACAATCTGACGACGCGTGTATCTTTTTTTTGGGTTTTCTGTTTTGCAATAAAAATATAAATTACTAAAAACGACTATTTAAAAAAATTAAATATTTGTAAAAAATATATATATGTACGGATCAAGCATATATATACGTATATATATATAGCGTAAATATAATGAGCGTAGATAACAAAATGTAATATTAAGAGAGAGCGTTAAGTATGTACAAAATTACTTGAGATAAGTATTGATGAGCGCTGATTATTTGTGTAGATTTCGAGTTTCTTCTATTTTGTTTCAAGTATCAAAAATATAAAAAAATAAATATACGTGTTCGTCTTTTATTTTGTATATATTATTATTTCGCCGCATATCTTGTTTTTAGCACGTTTACAACTAGTTTAACACTAACGAGGAACCATTTGCAAATTAACTGTAAGTTGTTGAGTCGGTTTTGTGAAGATTTAATTTTGATATCCTGGAATTCCGCAAACAGTTTTTGCGTCATACTTTCATTCTACACAATGGGTTTGAGATCAAAATTAAATGTTAATTTGTTTTTATATTGATTTTTGTTTTCGTTTGTAATAATAAGACTAAACTGTTCTGAAGACTTTCAAAAATAAAATATAGATTTTTTGTTTTGTTGTTTTTTTTTTGTATATTTCATTCAGTTTTCTTTTCTTTTGAATTTTCCAGTTAGCATCAAATAAATGTTCGCTTATTATTTATAAATTCAATACATTTCTTTTACAGTTAGATTATAACTATAAATATAAATATTATTGACTTCTTTTGCTTTTAAAATAGCTCCAAATTAAAAAAAGGCCAAAATAATATAAAAAAAATAATAAAAAAGAAAGGTTTAAAATCATATTGGATGAAATTGAAAGTGTGTAAATAGCAGTAAACTATATTAGGAGAACTTATAATAGAATCACTAATGTTTTGTTTGTCTTCGCTTGTTTGTCTGTTAAGTGCGTTTTTTATGCTATATAATTAAGCTAGAGTTAAATTTCAAGATACTCTATGTATATTTGTTTAGACACTAAAAGTCGAGCGCGAAATAGTCAATTTTTTAAGTTTTTTTTTTAGTTTTTCTGTTTGTTTTCGTCGTATATCGGAGTTTTTTACCTATAGCTACTATATACAAAATACTTGCGCTTTACTTTGCATAGACAAAACTGGTCCAAATGAAGGACCATGCAGCGTCAATGAGGAATTGTTCTTTTTCAACCTATATCTACAAATGTATACGTAAGTGTATCTTTCTTAAGTTTATACCTATTTAGGGTAGAGTTTTTTTCTTGCGTTAAGTAGTATTTACAATTTATCGCAACTAAGAGCAATTAATAATAATTATTATAATTGAAGCAGATTTTTCAGTAACATGCAAAACGTCAGTGTAGAATTGTTTTGTTTTTCGTCAGTGTGTGTAGGGTATTCAGTATTTTTTCTTCTGGCTGCAGGCGCTTTGTCTTTTAAGCTACTGATTGCCTAGTCAAATAGCCGCAGCCTAGCGCCTTCTTGTTCATAGTCAAGTGGAGAGAATGTTAGGTGTGTGGAGTTTGGTTTTCCGAAAACGTTTATATCTTTGAATAATTATTAATTTTTCTATATACATTTGAGAACTTTATGCTTACGTCAGTCCATGCGAAACTAAAATGTTACGTTAATAATTACAATATTGTTTAAAAGATTAATTTGATTTCTGCGTATGTGTGTGTGTGTATAAATGTGAGTGTGTTAAGCTTGTTACAATTTTGACGACTGTACTGCTTCAATCAACAACAAAGCCAAGTGTGGCTCATTTGGCGTCTCTCTCGTTCGCTCCTTGGATCTCCCTGTCTGTCTAACCAATCCAGTCTTTGTTTACATGTGCGGCGTACCGCAGACCACTGTGCGCTGCGTCGTCGCCGCACCGCTGCCCGTCGCCGAGGCGGCTGCCATCAGCTGTGACGAGCAGGCGCCGGCCACGCCCGCTGCAGCAAGCGAGGGCCACCGCTGGCTGCAGTACGAGCCTTCGCCCAGCACTGATATCCGTTTGCCCGCCTTGCCCTCACCGGCGCCCGTGCCCGCGCTTGACGCTGCGCTGTAGTCTTTGGTTGTGCCAGCGGCTGCCGATGCCGCTGCCGTCGCTCCCACACCCACTCCAGCGGCTCCAGCGCCCGCCGAGAGCAATTGCGAGGCGCGATGCATAAGCGTGGGATCAGTGTTGAGCTGCTTTTGTGACTTGGCGCGTTGCAGTGGCGCTATCTGGCCCACGCCGCAGAACTCCG
Organism: Zaprionus nigranus; assembly: GCA_018903425.1. Taxonomy (NCBI): domain Eukaryota; kingdom Metazoa; phylum Arthropoda; class Insecta; order Diptera; family Drosophilidae; genus Zaprionus; species Zaprionus nigranus. Next base: position 5,344,635 of record JAEIGD010000003.1, on the reverse strand, counting down.
AATTGGCATTGTTGTCCGCCGCGGCGGCATAATTGGCCAATGCACCCGAATACATGCGGCACTCGTCAGCAGCCGCAGCAGCCGCCGCAGCAGCGGCAGCCGAAGCGCAAATGTTGTTCACTGACTTGTCCCACGTGTTCTTAATGATGTTGGGATTACTGTTGTCGAAGGTCAGGCCGCCGCTGCTGCCCCGCTTGACACCAAGAGCGCCGGCTGGCAAGCCCACGCCCACACCGACGCCTATGCCGCTGCCATTGTGATGCAGAGTGGCCACCGCGTTCTGTTCGTTCTGTTTGCGTGCTTCGGCATCGTCCTTCTCCTGGGCACGCTTCCGCTTGCGCTTCATGCAGAACACAACGCAGGCGGCAATCACAGCAACCAGCGGCATGGCCACCGAAAAGATAGCAATGAGCACCACCTGGGCATTGGTCAGACCGTCAGCGCGCGCCTGTGTAGTGGCGCCGAATTGCTGGGCATTGGGATAAGTGACTGAATCGGAGTCCGAATAGGAATCATCGTCACATTGCGTGCCACTGAAGCCATTGGCGCAGACACACTGGAAGCTGTTGACACGATTCATGCAGGTGCCGCCGTTGTGGCATGGCTGACTGCTGCACTCGTCAATGTCAATGGAGCAGTCCTTGCCGGTGAAGCCCGCACGACATGTGCACTTGTAGTCGTTGTTCAGATTAGTGCAGCTGCCGCCGTTGGCACACGGTTTGGTCAGGCAAAGATCGACACGACTGCTGCAGTGTACACCATGGAATCCAGGCACGCACTGGCAACGATACTGGTTAATCAAGTCGATGCAAGTGCCGCCATTCTGGCATTTGTGTCCCACACAATCGTCAATATTCTGCTCGCACTTGGCGCCCGTGAATCCATCGGGACATACGCATTTACCGTTGGGCTGGCACTTGCCGCCGTTCTGGCAAAGATTCGGATTGCAGTTGTCTGTGTGGAGTTCGCAGGTGGGACCGCTGTATCCGGCGGGGCACTCGCATTGAAACCCCTGCTTGCTGTTGCTGCTCGTGTTGCGGCATCTTCCCTGGTGGCACGGTTTGTCGGCGCACGTCAACAGTTTCTCCTCGCACATGCGTCCATTCCAGCCCTTGGGGCATACGCATTTGTAGCCTCGTGCCGTTTCCTCATCCACACAGGTGCCGCCATTCTGGCAAGGATTCACATCGGCATCGCATGAGTTGATTTCCTTTTGACAATCGTTGCCACTGAAGCCTGGTGCACACATGCAGGTGTAGAGTCCCTGACCGGTGTTGAAGCAGGTGCCGCCATTCTGGCAGGGGCGATGGTTGGTGCAGTAGTTAAGATCCTGATTGCAGAACAAACCTCCCCAGCCTTCGTTGCAGATGCAGTCCCATGGCTTGTTGCAGGTCCCGTGCACGCAGCTCGGATAAAGTGCACACTCATCGCACAGCGTTCCTTGCCAGCCATTCTGACAGCTGCAAGTAGATTAAACAAAATAAGAACCATCAGTTTTATGCTAATTTAAATTGAGTTTAATTAAAAATAAATATTACTTTAGTGTTGCCAACTTTTTGCAAGATTATTTATCGAAACAAAGCAAAGGTTGCCAACTTAATTAAGTTACTCACAATTTATCCCTTCATCCCTACAAATTAGTTAATTGCAATTATCACTTATCGATAAATGCACACCACGCGAATTGCTCATCAATGAAATATGGAAATGCAAATAAGAAGAGAAGTACGCAAAAAAAAAGAAGACGACAATGAATGCTGGACACAACGGACACGGTTATTGCGTTTGAAGCGCTGGTTTACTTTTGAAGTTTGAGCAAATGCGAAAGCATGAAGAGAAGACGACGACGACGCATCACCTGTTTAGCAAATCGCTTTCACACACAAATACATGCACACCTACTAAATCAATACACACACTCACACACACAAGTATGTAAGTAATTGCCTGTGTGGGCGCAGCAACGCTTGACTGAGTTCAGAGCAAGTTGGAAATGAGAAGAAAACGAAGAGAAAGAGGAAGAAAAGAAACTGCAAAGACAACTTTTGCTGTGGATGTGCACTTTTACTGCTCCTTCCCCAATGATCTGCTGCTGATGTGCTCGATGCCCCCAGGCGGGATATGCGCTTGACAGCCGCGCCGTCGCCGAAGGAGAAGTAGAAGGAGGAAAAGGCATGTCAACTTGAAAGTCAAAAAGGAAAAGAAAGAAACAATGAAATGATGCGACGTTGTTGTATTCTTCTGCATTTTTCTTCTCCCTCCTATCCTCTTCTCTCCGCTCATCCTCTTTCATTTTCAAGTGTACATATCCGCACACAGCGCCAGTCACAGAAGAAAGACAATTTTGCATTTCTCACGATCACAAAATTAATTTATTTAAACGCAGCGCGTTCCACTTTGCGTTGTGCTTCCTATGAAACCGGCACACACATACACACATTTGTACATATATAGTGCACGCACGCACGCCGCGCGTCATAATGCATATTCGATTAATATGCAAAAAAGAATGAGAAAGAAAAACAGTAAAGTAAAATCCTTCACCCACAAACTTTCAATTGGCAATAATTCAAAGCAGACACTGAGAAGTAGTTGGCAAGGCGGGGGCGACAAGACAAGACAAGTGGTAATTGATATGCGTCAGTGTGTACACACCACAAGCAGAAATGTCAAAAACGTTGGCGACGCGACGGTCAACAAACATGTACATACGTGTATGTGTGTGTTTACATGTGTAGTTGTGTGTGTGTGAGTGTGTTGGATTTTGTTCGCGCTTAGAATTATTAAAATATTCCCACCATTACGAGACGAGGCTGCGCACACAGGCAGCACAAAAAGCACTTTAATTTTCAATGGTTCGGTTAGGATGGAGTTTTGTTTTTGCTTTTGGCTTTTTAGCCGCATACTTGAGCGTAACGCTTGCGGTTTTTCTACGAACAATCTCAAATCGTCGTCGATGGCAGGGCCGCCGCCTATTTATAAAACAAACACTTTATCCCAAATCGCAATCAATAACATTTTGACTTGCGTGCTATTGTTGTCGTTGTTGTTGTTATTGTTGTTAGTGCTGCCGTTGGGTGTCGACGCGACGACGCAATGATGTGTTTAAATTTTCAGTTCAGTTTGGGGCCTTTTTGGCACAATTATTGAGAAACCACAAAATGTTTGATTTCCGTTTGTCTGTTGTTGGCCAACTTGGGAACTGGCACTACGACGACGATCAAGTAGTGATTTTCGGGGGGAACTTTATTGGCCCCAGCAATGCATAAATAATGATCGACATCCTGTTTGAAATCGAAAAGAGCAGAGGGAAAAAAGAGAAAGATCTTAGCAGCACTGCGCAATTAGCTTTCTGCAATCGAGTTGGCAATGCCGACCATCAGCTGTGCACAGTGTATCTGTCTGCCTGTATTGACTACCCTACAATGTGAGATCTGAGCTTGAAATTTCATGCATAAAATATTTGCCATCGTCGTCAAAAGTGTTGGCTTACACCTTGCTTTGTCATTGTTGTTGCTGTTGCTGTTGCCACTGTTGCTGTTGCCGTTGTCGTTGTTCGACTGCCCTATGAAAAATGTGGGAAAACTTTGTAATTCAATTTCATTTGCTTGCTTCTCTGTTTGAGAGTGTGTGTGTGTGTGTGTTGCATTGGTGTGTGTGTGTGTGTTGTTATATTGCTTTTACTTGATTATTTCACCAGGCAGTCGAATAATTGTAATGCAAAACCTCGACAATCAAATGACAGCGCCAATGCACTCAGCTCAGCCAAAAGAATTTCTTGTGGTCGCCACAAAACGTGCTCTCTAAACGGTCGAGCAAAACGATTTCGTATTTTCGCCGGTGGTCGCCACAAAACGTGCCTCTAAACGGTCGAGCAAAACGATTTCTGTATTTTCTTTGCTCTTTTTCGCTGTTTGCTTTTGCCCTTTAACAAAGTTGGTAGCACCTCAAAAAAAAAATGTGAACAAGGAAAACAGTAACAAAAATAACACTGCATAAGGTGTGGCCAATGACAATTGTTGGAGGCGGAGGCAAACAGCAACAACAACAACAACAACGAAACGTGCAGCAAACAAGACGAAAAAAGCTCATCCAACATTAAAGCTTGGCTTAATTAGCGGGTGGTCTTGGTATTTTGTAAAGTCATTGATCTGGCAACACTGAATTTGCCAATCAGAGATTATTTATAGTACTAATTGGCATAGATATTAATCGATATCCTCGGATTAATCGGAAAATGTTTATTTTGATATTTATTTAATACTCACATGCATTGGTTGGGCTTATCGCACTGACCATGGACACAACCTTTCGTGCACTTGGCTGCAAAGAGACAGGGAGAGAGAGGAAATAGAAATTAAATTTAAATAAAATTAATTGATATGTTGATGAGTTTCGTGGAAAGCACTTTTCAAATAAAAATACAACGATATAATAGGGCCGCGCAAAGCGACACTTTCTCAACACATTTCGACCTTAAGTGGTCAAGCTGTCTCAGTTACAACCACCTGTTGTCGTCTAGTTACACCCACACGCAACACAATAGACAGCACGGCCCACATGAATAGCGCCAGGCCGAAACAATGTGATAAACAGCCAAACAGCAACAACAACAACCAAATTTGAGGCAATTTAAAGAGGAGAACAAACTTTCTTTTTCACGCGTCTGAGCAATGAAAAAACAAAAATACTAAAAGGCCGAAAAATGAAACATCTTTAAAAAAGAAGCGAGAAAGAGTAAAAAAAGACAAAACGCTTCAAATGAATCATGGCCCCAAAACGCCAGTGACTCTCAAACTGTATGCACTCGGGACTGGCTGCAGCAGCAGGAGGCGGCGGTAGGCAAAAGGCATCAGGAATAACTTGTTTCTAATATGCGCGCCAGGCCAAAAGGAAACACCACAAAATGAAATAATCCCATGGCCACAAAGCGGTGCAGCGCAGCAGCAGCAGCAGCAGCATCATAAAGCAGAAGAAAAAACTACAACAACAACAACAACAGCGACCCGAAAACAGATTCCCAAGCTCCAAAAGGTTCGACGAAAACTTCGATTGTGTATTGAAAGAAGGGGAGGGAGAAGGAGGTGGCAGGCGGGGGGGAAGAAGACCTGGAGCTCAGCTGAAGCTGGGCCAAGAATGTGGCAAACATGTTTCTTTCGGGCTGGGACTGGAGAGGAACTGGGGCTGGGTCTGGGTCTGTGCCGAGGCACAGGAAGTAGGGGAGTTGCGCCCGCGCCCGCCTTGTCGCAAGGGTCTTCTAGATGGAAAATCGTGAACATTGCGAAAAAGGCAAAGAAGGCTCCTCTTTAAACTGGCCAACAGCGCGGCATCAGCTCCTCCCCACATGCCATGCACCTAATGCAAGAGGCGGGGATGGGGGAGGGTTGGAGGCACTGAAGTTTCATTCAGAGCAAACATACTGCAAAGGAGAGTCTGGAAAATTGCTAGAAAATCACTAAAACGTGTTCTCTCTCCTCTGGCTGCGCTGCTGCTGTTGCTGGTGCTCCTGGTCCTGCTGCTGCTGCTGTTGCTGCTGCGCTTTTAATTCCCCCGCACACGCAGATAATATATATAAGCCGTAATATTGGCAATTGGCAATGATTTTTATTACATGGCCAGCAGAGCAAACGCAGACGAGCTTCAGCTGCAGCTCCACTTTGAGATCATTTTCCGCACAGACTGAAAGTGAGTTTGTTGTAGTTGTTGTTGTTGTTGTTGCTGTTGTTGTACTGGTTGTTAGCTGGTAGCCAAGTCGGAGGATCGTCGTTTCGTGCCTATTTTAAACGTGCTCTCTTCTTGGTTACGTTACACGTTCCTCCTTCGTCCATTTTTTTCGTTCACACGCCCGCGAGCGAATGACGCAAATGTATCTCAGGGATTAGAGTCGAGAATGATTATGATGACGACGCGCACAGTGTTTACTTTCACTTGAGAACGTACACGTATTTTACAGATATATTTGCATACTATGTATCCGACTCTTACAGTTACAAGATGCAAGTGCATTCTTTTTTTGGAAGAGAAGGGGGCACCCAAGCGCCATGCCACCGTTGCCAGTTGCCAATTGCAGCTGGCTGCCATTCATAAAAAGCAACTTAAGTGCAAATAGCTCATTTCCTTGAAATTAAAACACACACACACACTACGTATCCAGGTTTCATTGAGGAAGAAGCACACCACACACCCACACACATGCCGAGACCTTTCGGGCCAATTTAATAAAGGAACTTCGCTGCTTCCACATGAGCAGCTTGTCTTTTTTTTTTTGTTTTTAGCTGTTTATCCTGTTTTTGCAGCCGCACGTTTTGGCTTTTTATTTGCTGCTGTTGGAAAATAATTTTCGCACAAATACTTCAATGTGTGTGTGTGTGTGTGTGAGTATGTGCAGTACGTGTGTGTGTGTGCCTTAATTTAAGCTCATTTTTGCGCATTTAACTTGAAAATAAACTATAGCAAAAGGCAAGAGCGGAAGAGGCAGCTGCTGCTGCTGCTGCTGTGGCTGCTTGGGCAACTTGCTTAACCGGCAGCAGCAGCAGCAGAAGGACACAAAATTATGTGGCCGAAAAAAAAAAAATAAAAAAAGCCAGCACAACAACAACAACAACAAGAGCAGCATAAAATGCAGGCAGCCGCCGTCGGAGCCGCAGCTTGGACCACATTTAAGGTGTAATCAGCCGTGGCCAGCCCTAAAGGAAGTTCTGCTCTCTCGTCCTCAGCAATGTGCGGCATGCAGACGACGACGACGTTGCAGATGAAGAAGAAGAAAAGGCAGAGGATGATGGGGATGAGGATGAAGGAGGACGCAGGCGCAGACGCGAAGATACTCAAAAACGACAACGACGACGACGACGACGACGACTACGGTACGTCATGATGATCAAGAGAAGCTGCTGCTGCTGCTGCTGCCAGTATCTCTACACATGCGTGAATATATATGTAAGTGTGTGTGTGTGTGTGTGGGGTGGTGTGAGTGTGTCCACACCACACCTCAAATATGGAACCTGGGGCCGCCGCTTGCACTTGGCGTGGGAAGATTTTTGTGCGCTCTTAGTCAGTTTTGTGCTCTGATTCACAGTCTGTGTGTGTGTGTGTGTGTGTGCCCTTTTCCCCTCTTCCCCCTACTACCGAAAATGCTGCATAGGTAGCTTGTGGGGGCTACCTACAAAAGGGCCTGTCCGAGATTTGTTTGTTGTTGCTAGTTGCTGTTGTTGCTGCTTTGTTTCATCTGTGCTTCCTCAGTGATTTCTTTTTGGGTTTTCAGTTCGTTAGACGTTTTGTTGTGCCTGTTTGTTCTGCCCCATGCTGCATGCTGCATGCCTCATGCCTCATGCCCCACGCCAAATGACAAATGATTTTTCCTACTCAAAACTTCATTGATTTTTAATTTATTTGTTTGACTTTGATTTTTTCCACTTGAATATTCGATTTTTATATTTTTTCGAATGTTTTTTATTCAAATTTTCGTCAACTCATCGCTACGCATTGAATATAATTACACTTTTAATTCGTTAGCAGCTTCTTGTCTCAGTCTCAGTCTGAGTCTCCTCTGTCTCTCTCTCTCTATCTCTGTCTCTCTCCCTCCATATTTGTGTACAATCATCTCATTTGATTTGACAAGCAAGTGATTTTCAATAATAATGAGAGGTGCCCGTGAAGTGCGGCATAAAGGCACAAGAAACGCGGCAAGTTGTGTCCACTTGACGCAGCAGCAGCCAGCAGCAACACTAACAACAACAGCAACACTGACAACAACAGCAACACTAACAACAACAACAACAAACATGGCCAAGTGAGCTTCGGCGAAAAAGAATGTACAAATCATTTTGTGGCGAATGAGAAATGGAGCCTCAAGTAGAGTTAGCCCGTGGAGCAGGCACAGTGAGGCTGTGCTCTAAAGAACACCCTGATAGTACATAAATATCGTTATATGATTATCAGATACATATAATGATGCCCCGCTAGTCCATTTGTTCTATATATACGTGTATTTATATCCTTTAATCTTTACTTACGTTTCTCACAGTACGTTCCCTGCCAGCCAGTGAGGCAGATAATTTCACCAGTCTCCGAGCAAGTGTAGTGTCCGAATTGATCATCACGTGGCCGACAGAGATTCGCACAGCCGGATCCATAATAATGTGGATCGCAGGTGACACGAAAATCGTATTCCAGCCAGGTGTATTGGGATTCCGATTTGTTGGTCTTCCACTCCGACGAGACTTCGAGAACTTGTTGCACCGACAGCCGTTGGATGAGCAGATCTGAAACAAAAGAGAGACCACATAAAGATAAGTAAAGTGTGTGTGTGTGAGAAATGGAAAGAAAGAGAGATAAACACAATGAAGATTAATTGCACAGGCGAAGGCAAGGGAACTACAGTTATCTCTCCCTCAGAGTCTAATCGAAATCTGGAAATGAGGAATATCACAATGTAAATCTAAGCGCAATCTTAAAATTCAAATTCAAATCGGAATTCAAAACTCAAATCCAAATCAAGCAAGTGCCGCGCAACGTGCCAAGGTATGCAAACAGGGGGGGGAGGGTAGGTAAATAGGTAGGTACTGTTGGTATTTGCAGAGCGGGCGGCAACTGAGACAACTGGCAACTGGCAACAGTCGACTGGCAACACAACAGGCTGGCACAGACAGCAGTTCAGCCAGCCATGCAACACACGACGACGACGACGACGACGGCGACAGGCATCGAAGACGGACGCGCCGTCGACAGTTGCAGCTTTTCAGCTGTTCGCGGACCGGTCTATTGGATGGCAACTTGTTTGTGTCTGTGTCTGCCTCTTGTCTCTGCCTGTGTGTGTGTGTGTCTGCCTCTCTCGCATATAGCCACATTATGCCATGGTCTATAAAGTAAATTGCAGGTGCATGACTATTCGAATTGCAGGCAGCCAAGTCGAACCTGAGCCCAAGCCGAAGCCGAAGCTGTCTGTAGAGTTATTTTGTTAAGCAAAAATCAAAACAATAAATACAAGAACGCTGCATAAATCTGCAGCAATGCCAAAGCCGTAATATGTTTAGAGTTAATGCCAAACAAATCTGGCTAAAAAGTTGGCAACAGAAAAAGAGCAAAAAAGATCAGTAAATAAACAAAAAAGAGTATGGAAAGTGCAAGTGAAGAATGCCAAGAAATGAGAGCAAGACTAGGCAAGAGAGAGAGAGGAAGAGAGAGAGAGAGAGAGGCACAAATGTAGAGCAGTCTCCATCTCAAATTTAGTTGCCATTTTTGGTCAATAAACTTGGCTGCAAATTGACAAGCAGCTCTCGAACTGGTTGCCAATATTTTGAGAGAAATATCCATAACGAAATAGCCAAACTAATTAGTTTCAAGCAAATATGTATTACAACAACAACAGCAACAAAAGCAACAACAACAGTACACAGAATTCTAAGCCAGTTGGCAGGTTGGTTGCAAGTCGTGTGCTTCCACCTAACGTGGCAACATGGAAAAACGCTCAAATGCAAAACTTGCGCTACCAAGCAGCAACAACATTCCCCAAAAAATAAAGCTAAGCTCGAGCCACAAACACAGAATTATGTGGCTTTATTTACATTTGCAACACACACACACTCACACACACGCACACACACAGAGAGGCAGACAGTGGATTTGTGGCACGACAGGTTATTAGGCGACGTGTACCGGCAACGCTTCAAGCGAGACGCACAATTTGACTGCAACTTGGTTTATTTGGGGTCCAGTTTGGCCAGTCTGCATGCGTGTGTATGTGTGATGTGTGTGTATGTGTGTGTGCAAATAAATATAGAAAATCATGTGCAGAAAAATATATCTACAAAAATATTTGTACGCAAAACGGCATTTTTTAATTATCTGTAGAAAAAAACACAGTATAAAGAGAGGAGAAGTAGCAAAGTGAAAAGTTGCGTGTGACAACTTTCGCAAAAATATTGACAAAGTTGCCTGCAGTGGACATGATTAATCGTGCTCAACTGAGGAAATATTCTTAAGGGGAAATATCGCAAGTGTTGCTAGAAATATCCCTAGCAGTAAGCCGTGTCAAAGGTACTTTGAAGACGCTTCTCACATGTTCCTCTGGGCAATTTTCTAGTGAAATTCGTCATAGTCTTTAAACAAATGAGTGAAATTTGCTGTGCAACAAATTTGCAACACGACAAACAATTTCAAACTTGACTTTGACAGGGCAGCAGGCAGCAGGCAAGGCAAGGCAAGGCTTTAAGGGGTCCCCCCTCAACAACAACTGCAAATATTTAGTCGCAGTCGACGGCGTCGCTGACTTCTTCTAAAGGAATTTATAAAATAGCATTTTATCAAGACACACGACGCAAAACAGGCGAGAAGGATCGAGAGAGAGAGAGAGAGACGAGGCGACGTGGTGGTGGGGGGCAACAAGTTTTGTGTAGCTCCGCTGCGGGACTCACTCGATGGGGCCGCGACTGTTGCTGGGCTGCTGCTGCTTGATCCAATGAGTTAAAATTAAAAGATAAGCATTTTAACAACATTGCCAGCCAGGGCAACAACAACAACAGCAGCAGCAGAAGCAACAACGTGCAACAACAACAGCAACGTGCAACTAACAACTTTGGCATTGGCAGAGATTAATTGGTAGGTAGGGATAGGTGAAAAAAAAAAAACAGCAAAGCAGCAAAAGAACCAAAACCAAAGCGAGCGCAAAATCTGTTAAGAGCATGAGTTGAAAGATTTCGACGCATCAAGAGCCCAAGAAAGAATCACCTTGCACGAAGATTCGGTGTGCCGGTCAAGCTGTGTCTGTATCTGTATCTGTGTAAGGTTCTGTATGCGTCTGTGTGTGTGTGTCTGTGTTTGTCTTCCTCGGGCCGAGGCTGGCAGGCACACACAACTTGTGGCCACTTCTCGCCTACAGGCAAAACCTGGCGAAAAGGTCGCAACAGTTGAATCCCAAAACGAACCGAGACTGAGACAAAACACGAGAGAGAGACAGAGAGTGAGGGAGAGAGTGGGAGAGAGAGGTAGCTACTACAAGGCAGGTTTCATTTTTGCGCTGTTCCTTTCTTGCCTTCTTTATTCCTTTTTTGTATGTAATTTATGTTAAATGAATATAACAAAAAAAGAAGCTGCTAAAACTCGTTGGGGCATGCAACGCGTAAACTTGCTACGCAACCTCCTCAAGTATGCGGGAGATCGTTCAGCATTGGCAACTACAACTGCAATTGTTGTTGCTGTTGTGTTGCATACTTTTAAATAATGAAATTAATCCTTGACAAGCGCGTACAGCGAGACTACAAAATTGAAATTGCAAAAGTGGAAAGAGACAGCGAGACAGGGAGACGGAGGGAGGACAGACTGGATAAAGATCTATTAGCTGCTAAGAACTCTACCCTCTAGTTCAGGATCATGCGCACAGCGGGATGCCCCCCGACTTCAAATCAAGAACTAAACAATTAAAATTCCTCAAAGGAGTAGAAGAAATAGTTATGGGAAAGAAGAAGCCGAGAGAACTTCGTTGATATTTCCCCCTGAAATTCCCATAAATCTTCAAAGGAAAGTGCAGGTATCCAAATAACAACAAAAAGAAAGAAAGAGAAATAGAAAATGCCGGGCAGGTAGTTGGCGATGTGTGGGAAACTCTGGCATGAAATATTTAGAAAAACCTGCTTTGATAAAAATGAAATTTATAATATAATGAAGGTCTAAAAGTACAAGAAAATCTCTTTGCTGCTAATGTCCTGAGGACCACACAAAGATTCCCGAAGATGCTCTCTCTCTCTCTCTGTATGTGTGGTCCTTATCGCTTAACTGCAATCGGCTTTCGATCGGGTTCGACGATCATGTCGCATTGTTTCAAGATGAATTACAAGCTACGTACACGATCGTTGAATCAAAGAAGAGTCCTTCGTCTACTAGAGAACTACAACGAGAGTTCGTGATAAAGAAAAAAAACCAGTGCCAAATACAGCCACAAGCCAAGCTAAGTAAATTGCATGGCGAGAGAAACGGGGAACGACGCGACCGACAGCCGACGCTGACGTCGACCTCAGCACACTTCCGTTGCAGAGCAGACAACAAAGGCGACAAGTCTCTGCGGCCTCTGCTGACGACGGCGACGGTGGTTTATCCCTGGCTAAAAAAGGGAACCGCTGCTGCTGCTTAAACTTGCTGCTGCTGTTATTTAAAACCACTCAATGTGCCGGAAATCTTACACACACATACACGCACACCAAACACGCACCCTTTAGTTGGTTGTGCAGTTAGTGAAACTAGAAATTTGAGTGTGTGTTGAACATATCAGGTGTCATCGTCGAACGATCCTCGATCCTTTTTTTTTTTGACAGCTTTCGATCAAGAGGAAGTTATGCATAAATTTCCCCACTTTAGAACCCTTTCCCCTTTCCAATTATAAACCACAGGATATTGCTGTGTAGAGGAAACGATTATGAAATACGGTTTTACTTACTGTTTAAACGCGCATTGGCGCTGTTGTTCGTATCGTGCCAGGCCTCGACGATCAGTGTGAAGGTGCCCTGCAAAAGAAAGAAAGAAAGTTAATAAATTGTAACTGGAGAATGAAGAGAAAAAAGCGGAAGAAAAGAGAGAGAGAGAGAGAGAGAGGGAGGGAGGGACACCTTATCAAAACGGGAAATGAACAGTTTATAAGGTAAACGAAAATTGCTCGTGTACTTATGGAGATATCATCATCACTAAACCATAACTAAAGCTTCCTCAAGCTAATGGCTTGAAAAGCTCTTACAAATCCCCATTGGGGGATCTCACACACAACCCACAGGGAGCTCATTATAAACAGATTATGACAGCGAAACGAAACATGCTTAAAGACGCCCACATGCCACACACCACACACACCTCAGCAGAGCAGAGCAGAGCAGCCGGGCCGAGACTTGAAGTTGGCTAATGCAATCGAGTGCAGGCCAAGCCAAGCCAGGCACGCACACGCACACACACACACAATGCAATGCAAATGCACAGTTGAAACTTGCAACTTGCAACTGGCAACTGGCAGGCGCCCCTCAATTCACACTTGATTACAAATGCAGCAAAGAGGGGCAGTGGGGGGGGAGGAGATCTCGAAAACCGGCAGAGATGACACAAAATCCACATACGAAATGCGTATTGCCATCAATGCGACTCTCATGCAAAGGTGGCTAACAGCAAAAGACACACACACCACACACACACACACACACATTCATTTGTGTGTGTTTTGATGGGCGTCGCTTGCGTAGCTCTCGTTGCATGTAAATGACTAATTTCGACTGGAACTTTCGATTGGCTCGTCGCAGTTTGTGTGTGTGTGTGGGCGACAGATGTAGAATTAATTTAGTTGATAAGCCCCCGTTAGACGATTGCATAACTTCACATACACATATGCTATGTATGCATGATGATGAAGTTTCGCTCAGTGCATTTGGTGTGGCCAGACATTGAACACTGCATTGGCGAAAATAAACATTAAACCACTCGATGGGCTCGACAGGAAACAAATCAGACATAGATCATCGACTGATTCACAATGGGAAAGCAGCAGCAGCAAAAAAAAAAAGAAACGAACGGAAAACAAAAAAGAAAAATCAAATAAAAATAAACTGGAATCGAATCGAATAAATTGTGAAGCATTGCGAAGTTTTGATTGTTTTATTTTATTAACAATTGCTGCAATTTCCTTGGCTTCCCTTTCTCTCCCTCTCTCTGTCTTTCTCGCTTTCTCATTCTATAAACAATTTTGATGAGTTTTTACGAAGACATTAAAAGGAAATATGCACATAAGTAAACATACTCTATATAAGATATACATGTAAATATGTATGAGAGCTCCAAAAATAAATGAGCGACACATCCACAGAGAGAGAGAGGGGGAGGGAGGATAGAAAGGGATGTGGCATACGTATATCGCGTGCAACAGCGCTGTATATCAACGTCAATATCTGCAGCAGCATAGGGTGAAGTGCATGCCAAATGCAAAGGGGGCGCAAGGTAAGAGTAGGAGTGGCTGCCACAGCGAGACAAGACAACACAAGACAGAGGGACAGGCGCAACGACAGGGAGACAGGAGACAGACAGAGAGACAGAGGCAGACAGACAGAAGTAACAAAGTTCAATACACAAGCAGCAACACAGACAACGTTGAGAAGCGTCAAAGTTGCTGCTGCTGCTGCTGCTGCCGTGTCTGATGTTGACTATTTTTAGGCACAGCAGCTGAAAGGCGGCGCAGGCGAGGGCGAGGCGGCGTCTCCGGCAACCCCCATGCAGGCAGGCAGGCGGATAAGCAGCAGGCAGAGGGAGAGTGCTCATCTCTGTGGCGTGTCGTCATGCCCCGAGACATGCGTGCCCCGTGCTCATCCCGTGCCGTGGCTCGTTTTAATTAAGTGCAACATTAAATTAGTTGATGCGACTCTTGGTCGCGTCTAGTGCAGCAAGTCCGACTATAATTCAATTTATAGTTTGACCTAGAAATCTTTAGAAGTTGCCAGCGAGTCAGAGAGGGAAAGAGAGAGAGGGAGATAGTGAGAGACTAAGGGAGTAAATGAGTGAGTGAATTAGTAAAGGAGTGAATGAGGCAAGTGAATAACTGAATGATCATTCGCTCTAATCCGAGTGTGAATTCAATATGGAATAGAAAAGTGACAATTTCCTGTCTCTCAATATTTACTCCCCCTCTAATTTTCCTGCCTCATCATGGCACGTGCTAAATTTCCCCATTCGGGAAATTTTAACTATTTTCATGTTGCACGTTGCATGTTGCACGTTGCATATTTATGCATATTATTTTGCTTGGCCCGCAGCCGCAACTTACACATTTCACGTGCCAACATCGTTTGCTTGATAAACCCCCGAAGGAGCAAGGGGGGGGGGGAAGACGTCGGCCTAGCATGACTTTGCCACTTTAGTCTTTAGTCGACGCATATGTGTAATGATAATAATGGTGACGCTGCACATGCGCACAGCGCACACAACAAACAATTAGGAAGTAAAGTGTCTGCGGAAAGAGAGAGAGAGAGAGAGGAAAGGGAAGGCAGAAGGGGGGGCAGCTAAACCACCCCTTAAGTAAGCCACACACACGCTGCTGCGTGCTGTGCTGGTGTGCCGCGCTTCGAAAAATACGTTACAAAATGCAAGCGGGTTGCGCAGCTTGAGTAACTTCGCGGCAGCACAAGGTAAGCAGAGCGAGCGAGCAAGTCTCGTGTGGGGTGAGCGTTCCCCGTTCCACACACACACACTAGACAGAAAGAGAGAGAGACTCGTAATAATTAAGAAATGCATGTGGCATGCTACCTCGAGTCGACTCTCGATATATTTCTTAGCCACTGGAGCAGAAAAGGTGCAGCGCGCGAGACCGCTAAAGAATTTTTGTGTTGCAGTTGGAATTATTTGAAATTTCGAAGCAATTTATTAAGCAAACACGTGCTGCAACAAACAGAAGGGGGGAGGCAAAGAAGGAGGAGGAGGAGGAGCAGCGCAGAGCAGAAGAATGCAGACAATAGCAAATGTAGCTGGGTAAATCAGCTAAAGCTATTCAAAGTCAACAGCGACTGCGCAAAGTAACGTTCTCTGCTACATTGCCGCACCCCCTCTCTCTCTCTCTATCTCTCCCTCTCACTCTGCAGCAGGGGTTGTTTGGGCGTCGGCGCACAACCAGCGAGCTGGAAATTGTCGCTGGTGGTGAGGCGATGCGGCGCACGCGTATTTCAGCGCACTTTAATAGCCGACAGATGTTTGCGCCAACAACCCTTGACAAGGACACGCTGAACGCGCGCTACGGGCGGAAATACGCACGCACACACACACAAGGCAACACACACACACACACACGCGTCACGCATACTGAAGACTTTGTGCTATAAAAAGCGCCACAAACAAATTAGCAAAGACGCCGCACAGAAATAAAAAAGAATTAAGAGGAAAAGAGACAATTTTATTGACAGGGGGAGGTGGGGGGGCTGATGTTGCTGACAGACTGACTCATAGGGCTGTCTAAATATAGTACAACT
The DNA here is from genome assembly GCA_018903425.1 of Zaprionus nigranus. Lineage (NCBI taxonomy): Eukaryota > Metazoa > Arthropoda > Insecta > Diptera > Drosophilidae > Zaprionus > Zaprionus nigranus. The sequence goes on along the minus strand of JAEIGD010000003.1, from coordinate 5,328,658 downwards.
CTCTACAAAGTTACAGAGAGAGAGGGAGATAGAGAGGAGTGGGCATCAATTCGATGTTTTACTCACCGGCCAGGCAAAGTTGAAGGCAAACTGAATGGGATTCGTAAAGCCTTTATTTTGATAGCTTTGCGCATCCGTTAGATTGAATGAGTTCTCCCCGAGAATGGGCGTCACCACATCGCCGTATGTACACTGCGATGTTGTGTCTATGGTGGCCTGATAATGTTTCAAGCAGACACGAAACCGCGTCTTGCAGGTCCCAATGCATTTCCCTGTCGTCGCATCCGTTTGCCCACTGCAGCAATGACCCTCGTTATCGCGTCCATGCTCATTGCTAAAGTATTTCAGGCGCAATTCGAAATTGCCGGAACTGTGAACCTGTGAGGGAGAGACAGAGAGAGAGAGAGAGAATGTTGCATTAGTATTAATCAAATTAAAAAGCAATTCATTTCGATTCTGTACAGTAAAAAGAAGCTTAAGAATGCAGCAGCCTCAATAAATCTTTCAACATGGTATTTAGCCGAAAAAGAGCTGACAAAAAAGAGAAAGAAAAGGCACAGAAAACAAGGTGAAACTGCTGGAATTTAACGTGCAAACCAAATACCAATATCGAGTAGCGATTGCGACTGCAGTTCCCCCCCCTCCACACCAAAATTTAAAGAGACCCATGCAAAGGACAAAACGGGCTTATGAAATATTGCAAAGGCAGCAGCAGCAACAACAACAACAACAACAACAAATGCACAGCAAGCGGTCGTTTGTTACCTCGTTGTGTGCTCCCTTATGCTTTATGCTCTCGTCTGAGTCAAACTCAAACTTTGCTTTGCCTCGTTTCTCTTTCGTTTCTTAAGCGCCGCCGCCCTTTTGAAAGCAATTTGCATATTTCGATTTGCAAATTTTGTTGATTGTTTTTGAATTTCATCGTCGTAAATTTCTCAATTAATTTTTCTAATTTGCATTTTACGACTCTCTAGGTGTGAAGATAAATTAGTAAAAAATGGGTCAACAGCGCGTGTAAACAAAGTTATCTAAAAGGAAAAGCAAAACAAGGAAATCTTGCAAGTTGGAAGATTCTAGGCATGTTTAAGTGAAAGGCTCTCCTTTTGGAGTGCGTTCAGTTTATATGGAATATAGCTAGAACACTTGAGAGAACTATAATTATGACTTCACACAGGCAGGCATCCATAAATGGGCGCTCAAAACTCTCGAGCAGAGCAAGTGACAACAAGGCAATGCCCAAAAATAGGAGCGCTCTAAAGTTATTGCTCTGATTGCTGCCCGTTTTCTTCTATAACTGTTCGGCAATTAACATTTTAACAACAACAAGACCAACAACAATCACAGCAAGTGAAGCTTGTTAAAATGACAATTTAATTGTTAACAAGACATGAGTAGAGAGCAAAGACAGACAGAGACAGAAACAGAAACAGAGTCGCTGCTTCTGCTCCACATGAGGTGCTGGCTTGGGAAGCTTTTATTGTTTATATTTCTGTTGCTGTTGTTTCTGTTGTTGGTTTACTTCATCACCGTTTGTACTCTGAACATGGGTGTTTAATTGCTCAATTAAGCAGAAGTGCGTCGTCTGCCGCTTACCCCCCTCTTCCCCATTTCCCACTCGACCCGCTGAGATGCTGTGTAAGCCACGCACAGGTGTAATCCGCTGCTGGGTTGGCCCTAAATAAAGCGTGGCCAGCAGCAGACACAACGCACAATGCGAGATAATAACACAAAAGGGGAAAGAAATAGAGAAGGAGGAGGAAGAGCGAAGAGAGAAAACTGTAGCAAAGCTGCTTAACTATTATTTAATGGGGCTGAGCAATTGAGCTTGGCGCTAACATTTATCGCGGTCCTTTGTAATTGAGTGAGAATTACGTTGAAAAAAACACCACACACACACACAAAGGAGAGAGGGAGAGAGAGACAGGTCGCTAATGTAATGAAATAATAAAAAATATTGATGCTCTAGCAGCAATTGCAAATGCAGTTCATAAATAATACAAAGAGAAGTAAGAAGAAAAAAAAACAAAGGTACAAATGCAAACACTTCATAAAACTCGTACAAATCAAATAAATAAACATAAGCAGCAAAAAAAAAGTCGGCCAAGATACACGCAAAACGAAAGACTTAAGCAACAAACGCGCAGCAAGCCGAGTGCAGGCAGCAGCAGCAGCAACAGGCGGCGCAAGCAGCGATGCTGCTGCCCTACGTACAACAAAACGTGTATTAATAAGCAGCAGGCCAAAGCCAAAAAACAAAAACAACAACAAATAAAACAAAAAAGAAAAAACAACAAAAACAAAACAACACACGGTAAAACGGACGCAAAAGAGCAGCACAAAAAGAAGCAGCACCAGCAGCAGCGGCAGAGCAGCGACGCCGTCGACGACGACGGCAACAGGCAGGCAAAAGAAAAACGTTGAAAAAAAATGTACAAGTAAAACCGAATTGTTTCCCACGGCATACGATTTTGCCGGTCAACATTGATGGTTGAAACGAACAAACGAACGAACGAATGAACGAACGAGCGAACGAACGAACGAGCAGCGACAAAGTGACGAAGCGACGTTCGTTCAGTCGGAGGCGCAGCAAAAGGTGTAAGCAGCAAACACAGCGAACGCCAGGTGAAGAAGCGGCCGCACTGCATGCGCTGCAGAGCCAGCCATATTTAAAAGAGCGAGCAGAGAGAGAGAACGAGAGAGAGAGAGAGGGGCGCACACGAAGTGCGAGAGAGCAGCTCTCTCAGAGAGCAAGAGAGCGCGTAAAAGCCCCATAGGCTATAACAGTTTAGTGTTTGTTGTTGTCAGCTGGTGCCGCGCAAAAAGAGCAAAGCCAGACTTAAAAGTGAATTCGAGTGTTGTTGTTGTTGTTGTTGTGCTTTTCAAAGTGCAGCTGCCAGCTGCCTTGCACGCTGTAAGAGAGCGACAGAGAGAGCGCAAAACTTGTTTTCAACGGCGCTTTGAAGAAGAGCATTGCAAAAAAAAGGAGGAAAAAAGAATTAATAGACGATCGGCAATGATGCGTTGCTGATGCTGCGAGACAGTGGACAGAAGAAGAATTGGGAGAAGAAGAGGAGGAGGGGTGATTGAATTAATAAAAAGCTCACATAAAAGAAATGTTAGAAAAAGCAATAAGCGGAAGGAAGGTTAAGAGCGGAGGCAAGTGCAGGGCAGCAAAAACAAAGATACAGCTACAACTGGAGATTGTAGATGAAGTTGAGAAGCTGCTCAACTATTTGATATGCAACACACACACACAAACACACACACACCTTAGAAAAGAAAACAAAAAGGCAGCAAAGCGCACACACAAACAAAGGTGCAGGCGGCAGTTGTCAAAATATGTACAAAGCAAATCAATTTGCATAACACCGAAACATTTACCAACACTAACACACAAAGAGAGAGACAGAGACAAGGAGAGAGGGGTAGAGACAGCACATGTGTTTGGTGGGAAGAAACAAAGCGGTGCCAAAGATAGTGTCAAGATGTGCAATGACACAAAAAAAACCACAAATAGTTTTCTACATTTTTGACACCATTTTAATTTTTTTGAATATTTTCTCACACTTTATTTTTTGCCCGCACAAACATTTCCCAAGCAGAGGAAATTCTGTGAATAGAAAACAAAAAAAAACACCCCCCGAATTTTACACACTTGTTTTTTTCTACTGCAAGTTGAAAAATTCCCATTGCTGGAAAATTTAATATGAATAAATTTCTACATTTTCCGCATTAGAAAATATATTCATAATTTTATACACTTGTTTCTTAAGTTCTTTTGTTTTTTCTTGTTTGCTTGTTTTGCCTTCAACTCTGAACTTTATTACGCTTGAAGACCTTTTGGGCACACATAAATAAGAAGCAAAAAAAAGAAAGAAAAAACAGCTACAGGTGAAGAGAGAACTTGAAAGCTAAGAAATGCCAAGAAAGACGGACGACGGGAGGGACGGACAGAGAGACACTTGTTAAAAGTGTTAGAAAATAGTGCGTTGCATTGTTTACCTTTTGCTTGACTCAGTTTGCTCAGTTAGTTTCTGTTGGTTTTACGAGCTATGGGTAGATTTATACAGTATATGAACGCGTCGTAATGCCGTCCGTCTCTATCTCTCTCTCTCTTTTCTTTTACGGTGTGATCACTCAGGCCTGACGCGACTAGTTAGAGATATACCCCGCACATTCCCCTCGCAGACAGTACTCTTTTTTTTGCCATTTCCACGTCAACTTACGATCTTACAATCTGCCTGCCTGCCTGACTGACTGACTGACAGTTTGAATGTTGTGGGTTACAACACACACATGCACAGACAGACACGCATTTTAATGCTCCCCTACAGGTGTTTGCCTAACCCTGTGAGGGAAGAGCAACTGGAGGAAGAGTGAGAGAGATAGAGTGAGCAAGAGAGGGAGACGCAGTGTGCCCTTTGGCTTTGAGCTACGTTGTTTATTAATCATTTAAATTCATCATCACAATCAACCGTTAACAACGGGCCTGGGGAAACAGTTATAAGTGCAAGTGAAACAGCTTCTGTGTGTCTGTCTGTGTATGTGTGTGTGGGAGTTGCTTCTCCCACAGCTTCTAAATTGCAATTAATTATGTTATAAGGCAAGAGCACCGAGACGAAGACAGCGCGAGAGAGAAGAAGAGACAAAGATAAAGAGTCGACTGTGTGTGTCATTCATTCATTCTTCACTCGTGTTCGTTCATTCAATGTTAATATGAAAATTGCAAACAGAAGAAGAGTGAGAGAGAGAGACAGCAACAATTACTGCATATGATAAACAGAAGGCAGACAGATAGAAAGACACGAAGTACGGTTATTCTTTATATTGAAGCAGACGAAATAATGTGTAAAGAAGTAGGAAGGGAACAGACAATGAGAGAGAGGATTTCGCTCTCCCCTTTCAATGTCAATTCTAATAGTTTATCGAGCTTTCGAGCCGTGCTGCCAGACAGTTAGACAGACAAAGCAGCTTCGGTTTGGGCATGTCAAAAGTCTGCGTGGTCCTCTCCTGGCAACAGCTGCAGAGCTGTTGCTGATCGAAATTTCAGCTGGACCGCAGGAGGTTTTAAGACAGTTAAAATTAGCAACTAAATGGATAAAAAAAAAGAGAAACAGTGCAAAAGTAAAGCACGCAACGTATCAAAGCTGCAGACAGACAGAGAGAGAGGGAGATGGAGAGGAGCGAACACGAGGGAGAGAATTGAAGTAGAGCCACATGCAGGGGATGCTGCCTGGCCCTGTGGCGTTAAAGATCAATGAAAAGAAGCAGCAGCAAAAAGAAAAATGAAGAGCAAAGAGAGCAACTGAAGGCGACGTTGACGTTGACCTACGCAAAGTGTAGCCAAAAACGCCCATGTAAAAAGCGCATGCAAAAATGTCGACAACGGCGGCAGATGTTGCCCATTTACACACACACACACACCCAAACACAAACACAGACACATGCATGGGTCGCATTGAAATCGAGCAGCTTCTCGTTTTTCTCTTCATTATTTTATTTTTATTATTTTTTTTTTGCACCGTTGGTGGTAATTTTTTTCAGTTCATACTAAAGAGACTGTTGAATTTTTTGGGCTTGGACCTGTTTGCCGATCAAAAAGCAAAACTAGTTTTCATCTAAGGGTGGTGAACCTTATCGAAAGATCAAAATCAACCCCTGTTTGCTCAGCTGTTTTCTAAGCTCGCAAGGGAGAGAAACTCTGTCTCAAATTACAAATCATAAATAAGCTAACAACAGTTAAAGGAAGTGATATTTCAAATGGAATAGGCAATAAAATGTAATGAAATTGATAATTTTTTGAGATCCCTTTTGAAATCCAAAGAAAATCACTTTTTACTACAAAAATTGCTTATTTCTGGCTAGCATCGCCTGTTTATCATCAGGCTGGCAACGCCAAAAGCTCTCTTACCATGCACTCACACACCGCACTGATGTTCGTGTATTGGTGACAGCTGCAAAACGCAGGCGCACATGGATAAGTAAAGCGGGAATATAAGCAAATCGAAAATTACCAAAGTAAATCCAACAACAAGTTGCTGTTGCTACGAAATGAATGTAAAGAGCAGAGAAAAAGCACAAAAAAAAGGATGGATAGATGGGAAAGGGAAAAGCTCACCTGCAGAATAACTGTAAAGCAAATGAATGCGGTTAATAAACATTTAATCCAATGCATGTTTATTGCTTTTGTAGTTGTCTGTTGTGGTTTGTTGTAACTTGAAGTTGCCGTTGTTGTTGTGTGTGTTTTTATTAGTGTAATAATCCTTGTGGGGCGGCGTTGTTGTTTTTGTTGATACTGTTGCTGCTACGAAACACGCACATACACAATTACAACATAAAAAATATTATTATAGTTTATTGTATTTTTTCGGGTAATTCTCTTTTTGCAGCTAACTGCGGCACATGCTTTGGCAATTTGTTGTTGTCGTTGTTGCTTTTGTGTGCATTTTGTTGTTGTTTTATATATATGTATGTGTGTGTGTGTGTGTGTATGTGTGTGGTTTTTATTTTATTTTATTCTGTCACACGTGCACGCGCCACATTTTTTTATTTGTGCTTTTCTGTTGTGAGACGAAATTCGGCAATTTTCTTTTAGGCGAACTTTCTCAGCCTTCTCCTTCTCACGCACGGCGCGAGTGTGAGGGGAGGAGGAAGGGCAAAATGCCGCTAGTAAATTTAATTTTCTATTCTCTTTGCTAAATTCGCACGCACATGCAAAATTGTATTTGCCGTAGGTTGTTTTAAATATTTTGATATTTTTCAATATTTTCAAAATCACTTTTCAAATTCTGTTGTTCATGCACTTGATTCGATTTTCGAGCTGAATTTGATTTAAGAATTTCGAAATGGCAGCTCTAATTTATTAATCGCACTTTCGTTGCACATTTAATAGAAATTTGCATGAATTATACAAATTATTTGTGCGTTTTTTATGTGTTGTGTGTGGCCTACAAATATTTGAAAACAACGCGCGACACGACCGAAACGATGTGCACGACGTAAGAGCCACAGAGAGAATTGGCGACGGAACAACGAAGCAGCCGCAGCGAACCGCACAGCGCAAGAATCCAAAACAGAATGAAAGCAGAAATTGTTTTATTTTTCAAATTTGTTTTTAGCCGTCGCGCCGCGCCACGCTGCTGCATTGAGAGAGAGACACACGGAAAAGGAGAGAGAGCATGAGAGCGAGCGCTGTTGCGAGAGAGCACAGTTGCAGCGGCAACAAGGCAACAACAAAACGCCTGTTGGCGCACACACACTGAGACAGCACACACGCACACATTCCGTGGTCATCCCTGTGTTACACAGGCTGTACGTGAGTTGATAAGCTGGGTGCGCCTGCGCGTGGAAACGGGACAGCTGGTGTGTGTCGGGCGCAGAGAGAGAAACGTATTTACGACAAATGTTGCGGACGGAGCGAAATGTTGCAGCAACAAGGCAGTTTTAATTTTAGCGTTACAAATATGTTGCGTTCAACATGAAAATGTTGACAAGCAGTGCAATGCAAGCAGTGCGTTATTAAAATGTTAACGAATAGAAAAATCAGTGAATTTCAATTGCAAATTGCGGAAAAACGAAAAATTACATTGAGATGCTGCCTTTTGTATTTGATTCATACGTTCTTCTTCTAACAAAAAAGAAGTGTAAAATGTTTGTAAAGTGTATATCTTGAGCTATAAAAGGGCTCGATGGTTCAGCTAGTTTCTCTAGTTTGCTTTAATTAACTTGATCTATTTTGGGTTAAAAAATCAATTTCATATTAAGTTTTTGCATTTCGAAAAGTCAACTATAAATTTTGCCCGCGTAAATACACTAAAACAGCCAAAACAGGCGAGTGGTCGAACCCTTTTGTATCTTCGGAAGGGTTGTTTTTTCATTTCTAAGGGCAGCAGAGGCATAGATAATCCGCAGGAGCCTCGCATAAAAGGATTTTTGGTTCCTTTATAAAGTATAATTTACATGTGAAAAGAGTTTTATGGGCGGTTTTGTGGCGCTCAAAATAAACAAGGAGGAATAGAACAACGGAAATCGAATAACGGTATAAAGATGAAAGCGACAGAAAGAGAGAGAGGGAGAAAGATGGATATGTATAGAGTGGAATAGATCATGCTAACTTTGTATATGGTTAATATAAGTTTATTTCCCACTTTACGAAGTCAAGAAATATTAGATATATAATTTGTTTAACTCTTGTTCTCCCTTCTTCCACAGCGATAAGATTAATGAACGTCAATTAAAATTAGCAAACATTGTAAATCACATTTGGCGATGAGTGCATAAGGCGCAAAAGGATCTCTGATAAATGAACGTGAAGAAGAAAGAAATGTGCGATTCTTTGGTGCGGCCCTTCGATAAAGTTGTTCATACGATATATAAAAAGCGTTCTTCATTAATTTGCATGTCGTTTGCATGAGACTGTAGAGGGGGGAGGTACGGGTACGGGGTACACAGAGTGCAGTGGGGGAGCCAGAGCAATCAAGTCAACACCCAAAAGGGGGGAACCCGTGCAGAAATTTCACTCGCTCCTGGGAAGTTTCGATGATATTTGAACAAAAATCTCTTTGCGCCATAAATTAAAGAGCAAAAGGCGAGCGAAGAGTGAAAAGTTTTTAAATTAAACACAAATTTATTGCCGCCAAAAGCTGCGGGCTGTGGGGCACAAGTCGCAGCGGCATCTCACTCGTCGCACTCCGAACTTGCAGCAGAGTCGGTTTCGTTGCGGGCCAAGTTAGCACCTGTAAACCGGTTTCGATCAGGTTGGGGCCAAAACAGCAGCGCAGGTAGCGGGCCAAACAGATGTCCTGCTGCTCCAAATTGAAAGCGCAACATACATCATCCTTCCAAAAGGGCTGTTCCCCCTCACCCCCTCACCCCCTCTCACGCCCTTGGCTCAGTTGGAGGCACCTTGCCTCGCTTTGAATAATAAGCAAAAACACAACAGGCAAAACACACAGCCAAAAGAAATTGGGGTCATGTACTCCACACGCACGAGCACGCACACTGGCACGAGGGAGGGGAAGAGGAAGGGGGGCAGGGCAGAAGGAGCAGAGCGATCGTCGCACTCATCTGGCTGCCTGTGCAGACTTTGCTTACACTGCCTCTCTGTCCCCAACACTCCTCCTCTCTTTGCCCATCTTTCGCTCCAACTCTCTTCTTCTTTCTCTCTCTTTCTCTCTCCCCCTTGCAGTCTCCAACACTCAGTAACCAACTGCCTGTTCCTCTCCTTCTCTCTCTGTCTACATCTCTCTCTCTTTAGTCCGTCTCTTTGTCTTTCCCTCCCTCCCTCTCTCTCTCCATCTCTTCTTCTTCTGCTTCCCCCTGCTGCTTTTTCTTCTTAATGCGCCAACTTCTTTCACTTTGCGTACTTAATGTTTTCATTTGGTTTTTTCTTTTTAGCTTTTTTTTTGTTTCTTATAATTTTTGGCTTCTTCTTCGCATAAAAAACTGGAAAATTAGGCGCGTGGCTGCGACACTCTACAAGAAAGAGGGGAGCAGAAGGGCAGAGAGAGAGGGCTGCCAACAGGGTGGTCAGCACTCATGAACTGTTTATAACTTTAATATTATATGAAAATTTCGCGGGTTTTTTCATCTTTAAACTGTAAACCTGTTAACGGCTTTTAGGAAGTGAGAGAGGAAAAATTCAGGCGTATATTATAATACAATACAAGTATAAATATAAAAAAATAAAACTGTTTACATATTCGAACATTAGATTATTTATGTATACAATTATTTAATAGATTTATTGAACATCAATATTATGCACATACAAATCTTTGATATTTATTTATATTTGAAATATAAAATATTACAATTAATTTTTATGGAATACCGACAAGAATTAAGCTTATACCGTCAATACATAACCTCAAATTATGTTCAACTTACTACTTACCCACGTTTTCCTTTAAAAATTGGCCAACAACTTTATAAAAAAGCTTTGCAGCTTCAATTCCACGAACTTGTTTGCATTATATATAAAATATCTGCAGGACGACGATATTCAAACGATTCCAGGAATTCGGACAGACCGAAGCACGATGTCCTTGCCCAAGTCCAGCATCCTGTTATGAATGAGTTGCATGAACAACCCGTTTCATTCATCAGGACAAGGCGAATGCGTAAAAGTTTCGCGTAAACAAGAAGGCAAAAACCGGAAGTGATGCATGGATCGTTTCGACAGGCTCCACAGTCCGAATTCGTGGGAATTTTGTAGCGAACTTCCTTCCTTCCTTATGAGGAGGTGTAGCACAGTGAGAGGGGGAGGGGGGGAGTGGCAGGGAGAGGGACGGGGTAGGGAACTGCATGTCATTTTTTAGGACGCTAAAATTCTATGAGCGCGAATCAAATTACGCGTCCCTGAATCGCAGTGTCTCTCTCACTCCCTCTCTCTCTCTCTCTCTCTCTTCTGTAGCTCTGGCTTCGCGCATCCATCATCCACATGCTGCTGCTGCCTCTGCCTCTGCTGCTGCTGCTGCTGCTTGTTTTGCACCTTGAGCCTTGACTACTTCCGGTTTTGCGCGAAAGGACAACAACGTCGCGGCAGCAGCAGGTACTACAAGTAGTTGTTGTTGTGCCTCTTGTAGTTGTTGTTGTTTCTCTTGCAGTTGTTGTGATTCCTCTTGTTGTTGTTGTGCCTCTTGTAGTTGTTGTCGCGCCTTGTTTTGTTTTGATTAGTTTGCAGTTGCCTCCACGGACATTTCCTGCGCTTTGGCCACGCCATGCAAATAAGGATGTCGGATGTCGCCAGCCTCGTGTCGCGTCCCAGTGGCAGCAACAAGTGCCCCTGCCTGACCGGAAGTTTTTCATTTCCATCGATTGGAAATGCGCTGAAGTACTAAGGCAGCTCGTAAAGTTCCTGGGACCTCGCCAAGGACCTGCCACAGTTGAAGCCAATCTTAAATCCAGACTGTTCCCTCATAGTTATAGTATCTCCTGTGGGAGAACTACACTAACCCAGGGCAGGTGTATCCCAGCGCAGTTTCCCATGCAACGAAATTTCCCACAGGATGCAAATGTAACAAAACACAAAAACCGAAATAGAATTTTTTTTCTATTTGATTTCGAAATCGAAGCAGGAGAAGATATGAGGGACATGTGCACTTCACACACACACACACACACACACAGCATCAGCAGCAGGTTCCTTGCCTAGGATGTGCGTCCTTTTCTCTTTCTCTCTCTGTTATTCTCTCACTTGCCCCACTTCTCAGGCAGAAGATGCCGCAGCTGTCGTTGGTCTCGAAGATTCGGAAGATGCAAAAGATTTGAGATTTGTTTTTTTTTTTTTGGTTTTCTGTTTTTGTTCTTCGTCTGTTTTCGCTCTTAACTTCCGTGTGAATTTTCGTGTTTTTCGCAAGGTTTTCAACAGCTGTTCGATCCTCTATTTCTTAATCCTTTCGCAGGCCGTTTGTTAGAATATTATTTCGTATTCCTTTAATTGGCATCAGTTGGGAAAGTGAAGTTGTGGGAACGGAAGCGACGCATCCTACGGACCAGTTGCAGTATAGGGCACCCTTGTCTCGGGACTTGCCGAATTTGCGAGGGTGTATCAGGTGCATTGCGTAATCCCCAAACTGTCTGATCTGGCTGCGATTGTCTGTGGGAATCTATCCACGAAGCGGAAGTGGTTTTAGCGTGGGAAGTGCAGACAGATTCCCTCGAGGAAAATGGAAATTAGATAACCCTTGCAAGATGCCGTTATGTCAATCTCCTACAGAAGAAAGTTGTTTTAAAGATTTGAAACCCTTCCGATAGAGAGTGATGTGTGTTATATATGTTCTCAAAGGGAGTAATATGAGATGTATATTATATGGTAATAACTGGAAAAAAAAGAAATTACATATAATACCCAAGCTAAATTGAAGTTTTAACTGAGCTTGTATTTTATATAAACAGATATTTCATGATTTAAGATAATTCTAGAATGATGTGTGATCAAACTCAATTAAATTTGTGGTATATTATAATAATTCTAGCTGAAGAATGTACTAATTCCATAAGTACAATGTTAATCCTAAGCCATCTTGAAGTTTCAGCTGTGTTCTTCTATTATAAAGAAAGATATTACATGATTTATATACTATACACATTTGGTATTTCATTTTAGTCTATAATGGGATTCTGTACTTTTGCTTTGTACTAATATTTATATATATTAATATTTTCTTATATATGTTACTATACTCATTTGGCATTTCATTTCAGTCAAAGTTGGGATTCTTTACTTTTGCTTTGTACTATAGTATATAATATAGTATATAATATTTTCTTATGCATGTGCCCAGCCCTAGTCACATACTTGACCCACATTCCCTTTGTAAATTCCCGAAATCTCATGTATCCTTAACTGTAATTGCTTTCACAGGGAATACCGAGAGTTCTCTCAAGTTGCTGAGGATCACTTCAAGTGCACGCAGCATACATATGCTTGAGTGACTATATTTTATGGTGCCAAGAATGGCAACAACACATGTTGCTCCTTGTCACTCACGAAGCTAATGAATTTTTTAAACACATTTCGGGCATTTCCTGTAGATGTTGAGTAAAAACCCAAGTTGGAAAAGGACACGTCGGCGCGTTGTCCGATCGATTCGACTCACGTAGTATTTGGAACTCCCGTTGATCCCGTTTTAGGATCGAAACCTGCTGAGCGTGGGCCATGTTCAAAGCGAATGCCGGCAGCAGATTTGATAGTCCTGGCACAACAAACTGCACAATCATTTCGGCCTCTTCTTCTGCAATTTTCGGGCTCATTTGTGGGCGTTCGGGCACGTACTGTTACGCCCCCTGCACCCTGACTAGAATAATTAATTCTCCGGGGCAGGTGCAGCTGCAAACGTTTAACTAAAAAAGAAAACTAATTTCAATGCGCCATGTCGAAGCTAAAACTGAACCTGACCCTGACTTTGGCAGCGTCTCCTCCTCTGACTCCGACAGGGACATTCCTTGTCTAGACAGCGTCGTCATATCTGCAAATTGCCGTTCACTAATGTTGTTTACACGACTCCTGCATATCCTGCGACTTGCAGCGTTTATCTTTTTGGCAATTAGTTAGCCAAACAAATGAGGGAAAAAAGGAATTTACCATTTTAATTGCTTGGCAAACAAACTTTGTCCTGTGAAAGGAAGTTAATGGATTAAAGATAAACGCTACGAAAAGATAGAGGAAGCTCCAGTTGAAATCGGTTAAGGCTAAGTGTAAAATATTTAATGTTGGTTGTCGCCTTATAAGAAAATAAATAATAATAATATACTGCAGAAGATTTCAGAAAGATCTTAAGTCATTAAAATATAATATGAATGTTAAAAAAGGAAAATGAAGATGTTCCATTATAAGAAAAATTATAATGTTCTGATTTAAACGACGACAAAAGTCGAGCGCATTCGATAGTAAGATACTCTTCAATTATTAAAATGATATTTTAATTGTACAAAATCCTTTACTCTTTAATAGATATAATATTCGAAAGCTTTTTTCTCTTTATATGAAATGAAGCCCTTTAACAGTAAACGGTTTCAGAAAGATTTCAAGATATCAAAGATTAATATGTAAGTAATATAGTAAAATAAAAAGAGGTTCGACTAATTATGAAAAACGATAATAAAACAGATAAATTTCTCAAGGCAAATAACGCAAGTGTGTGAAATTCCCATGGTTAAACGGAAGGGATCCTTTCATTATTGAATGACCGCCGAGGTGCAGATCACATCTGTCCCTGGCCTTATCGAGCTGCCAAATCGCATTACTTATGAGCTGCTACTACTACGATTTAATCGCTGACCCAAATTAAAGTTCAATTTAAATGCGTATTTAAATGAGTTTTGTCAACTGAAATTATCATTGACAGTAGCTTCCTGTGCATTTTGTCATTTTTAATGAATTTCGCAAAATGATAATGAAAATCGGATGCACATATCGCTTGAGAGGGGGAGATTACGTGCAGGTTAATGGAAAGTTAAGGCCGAACGCTGTTGATGAGAACGAACGAACGAAGCGGCAGCTGCCCCGCTGGACAGATAAAGCTAAATGAAAACTTTTTGGGGTTCTTTAAGTGAGGGAGAAAAACAGAGTGGAAGCCAGAGAGATATAGAGAGAGACAGAAGAGAGGGAAAGAGGGCGAGAGGTGGAGAAAGAGAGAGATAAGCGAACGGGTTCTTTGAGCTAATCATTTAAAAAGTAGCCCCAAAAAAAAAAGTATTATATGAGATCGTAATTTGGCAAAGCTTTCCCACTTTTGGCCGAAGCCTGCAAGCGGGCAACCTGTTGCATTCGAAAAAAATTAATTTTGTTGTTTTTGTTGTTGTTGTTGTTGTTTTGTCCTGCAGAGCCGCAGGCAAGCTGCATCCGGTGTTTGTGTTGTTTTGGTGCCAACAAACTTCCGTTTTTCTGGCGGCAACAACTTTTGCGCATGCTCAGCCACAAGTCACTCACATGCGCACACAGACACCACACACACACATGGACATCGCCTGCCGCCAACAGGTGTATTTACTGTTTTTTCCTTTTATTATTTATCAGGGACAACAACAACAACAACAAGAAAACACACACCGAAAAAAAGTGCTCCCCCAGTTGGGTTTTCATTTCTGTTTATACCCTGTAGCCAGTGGAAGGTCTATAGTGGGATGTTTGAAGACCTTGTTTTGGGGGAATATATCTTTCTCTTCTTAAATAAATTTTTTGAATTTAATGTCTCGATCTTCGGATCTAAGTATATGAACTTTGTAATATTGAAATCATTCTTTGTATGATTTCTTAATAATTTAAGATATTTTTGGATCTTACTATGATACTATCTTTTTTAATTTAATATCCCCATTTTTATGCACCTTCTCTTGTATTTTTTTAGAAGTTGTCCACAACTTCACAGGGTATCTGCCAGTCGTGCTTGAGTGTCTTCTTTGCCTTTGTCTGACTGCCTGGGCAACTTTTTCATTGCCATAATTACCATGATTAGCGACGAATGCTGGGCCCGTCTGCCGGCTGCGGGACGTAGACTTACTTGGCCTGGCTTCGGCTTCGGCTTCAGCTTGAGCTTGGCTTGGGCTTTAACTTGGCTTGCCATCTTTCTGGTCTCGACTTTAGCTCTGCAGCTCCAGCTCCAGCTCCAGCTCCGTCTCCGATCCGACCACATCGGTTGTTGTTTTCGGTTACTTCGTCGTCGGCAGCAGGCGGCAAACACGCGACAAATTTAATTTTTATGCTATTTTCTTTCTCTTTATATTTTATCATTGTTGTTGTGGCTGTTGCTCTAGTAATTGGTTGTTGTTGTTGTTGTTGATATATTAACCGTAAGTCGCCTGCACTTTAATTTGTATTTATGCGGGCTGATTATCTGCCACTGCCACCGGCAGTTGTTGTTGTTGTTGTTGTATGGGATGATGTTGTTGACTTCTTTATTTTTATTGGTTCTGACGTTTCTTCCACACAACATACGATTGTCTTGACAATCAATGTGCTGTGACTGATCCCAAGTAACGCAACTGTACCTGCTGCTATACCTGTACTTTTAATTCTTTTAATCTTTTAAACAAGTATTAATACATAAAAACTTTGGTACTAAGCTGTAATCTATAAAACCTTTATATATTAGGTAACATTTCAATACTTAAACAAACTTTAAACATATTTGTGAACTTACTTATATAAAAAATATAGGAATAAAGGTATCCCAAAGCAATCTTTAACAAATTAGATATCCAAAAACATATAATATTATTATATAAAAATACATATGTTAATATTCCTGTTGAATTTAGTTTATCAAACCTTTTTCCACAAAAAATTTAACCAGATTCTTTGAATATTGTAGTCCCCAATCCTCATTAGCTCGAACCCCTTTTCAATTAACTTGCTTGCTTCCCCTTTATAAAAATGCCGTTACATGAAATACCAAGAGCAACAAAATATTGACACAACTTAAGCAAAGAGAAGAATCGACTTATGTATGTTTCCTCCCTCTTTTTACTTTTGGCTCGTGCTAAGCTTTTCGCAAATGCCCAGACAAATAATAATTCCCAGAAAAATGGGGTTAAGTTCAGTTTGAGCGTCAATACAGTCAGGTACCGAGAAATATCACGTACTCCGCTTGAACCCTGTACAGCAGATAAGCATAAAAAGAGATAAGATAGTGTGCGAGACCGAAATCTAAGCAAATACTCAATCGAAGATATCGGAAATGTTCCTAAAGGTTAAAACGAAACTAAAACTGAACGTTCCACGATCGACGCTTATCGAGCTGGCAGCTGTTTCCAAAGATAAACGAAATGCGGCACGCGCGATTCTTCAACTGGGATAGCGTACTCAATAAACCATAAACCATAAACGATATGGCATATACGGCTACTATATAGCATATAGCGTCTGCCATCAGACGTGTCTGTTTATCGTCTGGAACTCTCTTTGCGCAGAAGTGCAATAAAAGTGTTGCGTATCCTTCCGCTTGTCGCATTTGTCTCCGCCTGCGATGCAGGATACGTTTTATGGCCTGTAGTTTTACGACTGCCCGATTATCCTTTGCGATACTTTGTTGCGCCTCATTAAGTGGGATGTGCATTTTAATAGTGCGCTTAATTCAATTTAAATATACTTATGACTCCGCAATTGCGCAATGAAAAATTGGGTTTTATGACTCCCAAAGTCAAGTCATATCGGGCTACAAATCTTCAACTACTATAATGAAAGACAACAAAAATATAAAGGAGATATACCAAAAACGGGGGCAAGCTGTACTCGCGTAAGAAGGTATCGGTAGCTGGGCGGACAATGCCTCAAAGTCAAACAAAAGATCATCTCGTATAGTATATCGTACGTCTGTTCCACCCCTAGCGAATCATCCGGCAGATGAGTTCCATGTGCCGTCAATAATGCTGTCGTCAATGCGAAAAGAATGGGCTAGCCAAGGCTGATCTCCGATCTATAGAGCCAGCGCAATACCTTCCACATTTGTTGGCCCTTTTGTGTGTTGCAATGAAGCTGTAACTGTCAGTCAAAAAATATCCGACTTCGTGTTGCCTTCTGTTTATTGCGTTTTGTGGTCGAGCAGCGGTCGGAGATCGGCGTTCTCGGATAAGGCCAGAAAGTGGAGCAACACGCCGTTTCAGGCAGTAGTAGCTGCCGTGCAGTCGATCATAATTATAAGGATAATCGCTTGATTGGTTATCCATCATGTAATATATTTCAATTCGGCTGCCAATCGCTTGAGTGGATCGTTGAGTGTTCTCTCCTTCGGATCTCCTTCTTTCTGCTGTTGTTAGTTTGCATCTTGCGGAAAACGGATATGCCTTAGATAGGGATATATAATAGCTCTCAAGGGCATAATATGCGATCAGCTGCGTGTTTGATATGCATTTGGGTCAAGTACAAGGTACAGTTGATCACTCAAATGGCTTCCAATTGCAAAGGATAAGGAAACCCAAGCAACCGCAATAAAAGATCTTGCATAACTATTGTTCTGATCTTATACTCTTGCTAAAGATCACTTTAGCTTAGCAGTCTGTTTTTTCTAAAGATCACTTAAGCTTAGCAGTCGATTCTTTAGATCTTAAGTACTTTCCATGTCTAGCTTTTATTCCTAATTGACCTTAGATAAGCAACTATTTAAAAGTCTGATCGTCTGATCGTAGCTTAAAGCTTAACGATCTCGCAACATACTCAACTCATCTTCATAAAAATCTGTACAAATCTATTATCATGTTCTATCCCTTCCAATTCTACGCCCATTTGGGTGGTCTTCGGATGAAGATCACTGTCAACTCGTCGATCGTTTTATATCGCATCTCTGATGTCACTTCGGTTGTGTGTGGTCAGTTAGCGGGCACACTTACGCCGCAGCCCAATGATCCTAAGTTTGTTTCATCTAAATGGTCAACTAACTCGTTAAACTGGACCTTCCTTCATTAATAGCTTGCCCCGTGGCGGCATCTTCAAAGTTTCGGGTGATAAAGAAAGAAGAGAACAGCAGCTAGTTTCGAGCACAAACCGAAAGTAGCTATAAAATGGCTTAAAGACCATACGGGAATTCCATTGGGTTGAACAAAATGTTTATCATTTATGTGTACGTGACAAAAATGTTCGGGCTGCTCATTATGATAAATGTGAATGGGATGAGGGGAGATACTTATATTATAGTATTCTATATAAATAGTTGGGTAATGAATGATTTATGGACGAATGGCCGAGCTAATGGGGAGAGTGGAGTTGAGAAGAGAACCCCTTTCATGTGATATGGGGGGGGGGGATACTTTGTTGGTAAGAGCGTCTCAATCACTTGGCCAGATGGAACACAATTTTGTGCCTACCGATCAGAAAATTGTTATAAATTTGTTCCGTTTTCGTTGCTGTGCCACCTGAGTCAAATTAGTTGGCCAACTTTTAGTTTTGGCCATGTTGAGTAATTTTGCTCTGGCATCGCCAATCTCGTCTTGGCCGGCAACAGCTGGCGGCACTTAACTTGGCCCGAGGAAATAGTCGAGAGCGCCTCATACTCGGTCTCTCTTTCTCGCTCTATCTTTCCTTCTCTCACTCACAGTTGCTCTTTCTCTCTCTCTGCAGTTCATTTCTCGCGCTCCCTCGCAATATCCAAACCCTTTTGCTGTTGTTGTTATAATTCGTGTTTAACTAATTTAAACCTATTATCGCCATCATTATTATCATTAAATGTGAAATTGTTGGCCCGGCGCGCATGCGCATTGGCAATTTTACAGCCACAGACGCTGGCAGGTTGCTCCAACTACAACAACAACAGCAACAACAGCAACTCCAACTCATCGTCATCGGTCAGGTTGCTGTCAGACACCAACTGTTGTCTCTGAGCCCAGTCTCCGTCCACGTCTCCTTCTCCGTCCGTCCCCGTCTCTGTTACCCTTCTCCATCGCACTCTTTTGACCGCTGCTGGGGTTGCTGCGGGGTCAGCTCTTGACTAACAACAACAACAACAACAACAGCACTTTGCGCCTGCTTGAAGCTTTTCAGCAATATGTTCTATTTTCCACTCGACTCGCAGCAATTACCTGCAATAATTTGAAAGCTATCCCAGTGGAGGGAAGAGGGAGAGGGTTCGAAAATAGACCTGTTTACCTAAATTGCAAAGTGCGAGTTCATTTAGAACTGCAAAGTTGCCAATTCTACGCGTATTTGCTTTAAATGTAGAGCGTGGTAACTTCTTTTACTGATATCTAAAACTTAAAATGGTTTTAAGTTTCATTCTTTGAATCGAATTTGTTCATTTCATTTGTCGTTTTCTCCTAAAGATCCTTGGAAATTCTCGCGCTTTATTTGAAAATTGAGCTGCAAATTTGATATTCGTCGGGAGAGATGAACTCAATTACAATCAAAGGTAGCTAAAAACCTTTGTGAACAATTGCCACAAATTGTTGTAAGTAATACGAAAACGATTTCCTGCAGCAGCCGCCGACGAAAAGAAGAAACAAAAGGCAGCGGAGCGAAAACCACAAGAATGACAAATGTAAACGGCACCACAGGATGGTCATCAGGACACCAGACCAATCGCTTGGGTGGGTTGTGCCCAGGCAACACCTACTACAGACAGAAACTGAGATTCCTTTGCGCAGTCTGTCTGCATGTCTGTCTCTCTGTCTCCTGTCCCTTTCAACGCGATATGCGACACATGCGGCGTTGCAGGCGGCGCTGGAACGAACCTGGCCACTTAAAGTGCATAACGACAGTTCATCTGTCTGTCTTGCAGTCCGTACAGTTCTGCCACTGATGCCTGACCAAGGAGATTGAGTTCCACAAACTTCTAAAGAAAACTAACGTCGGACTAAGGCTAGGCGACCATATGCCACTTGGACACACAGTTGTTTGATTTGAAAGATATCCCAGCTACCGTCTCCTTCGACGCCTTAGTCTGCTGCTTCTTCTTGTCCTTCTTGTCCTTGCACTGCCAACTCGCCTTATCATTGTTAGTTTTTCCTGCAAATTTTCTTATTCTTTTGTTTTTTGTTTTTCCATCGCTTTGTCGCCTGCTGACAGCTCCCAGCAAATTGTCCTCGTTTTACGCAAATGATTTATACAAGCACTGTTTGCACAAAGGATTTGCGCGTAATTTCATTATTTGCTCAGTTGTCGAAGAACTCGAGAGATTCCAAAAACTCAAATGAGTTTATTAAACAAATATATTAATGAATGAGTAAATCTATTAAAATCAATAATATACAAAAATATAATCAATATAATCTTGTTAGGGTTCGAGAAATATCAGTATGTAATCAGTATTCAAATCAACACAAATAAAGAATGAGGAAATTAATAAAATATAATTTAAATATTTGAAATATTACCAAAATAATAGTGTAAAGCTTGGGGAAATGTAAAATAATAAACAATAGATTTATAAATGTATATTTGGAATTATACAAAACAACCTACAGTAGTTAAAATATCATGAATAGGGTTCATACAGTTCTCGTTAATGAATGGATAAATTTATTAGAATCAACAATATACACAAAATATAATCAATATAATCTTGTTAGGATTCAGGAAATTCAATATAATGAACAGTATGGAATCAGTTTTTAAATCACCACAAATAAATAATAAGGAAATTAATAAAATACAATTTATGTATTTGAAATAATAATGTTTATTAAGATTTGGGAAATGTGAAATAATAAACAATAGATTTATTAATGTATATTTAGAATTATACAAAGCAATCTACAGTAGTTTAAAATAGTATGAATAGGGTTCATACAGTTGTTACTTCCACCAAGTGTGTTTGGTTAGTTGGGGCAGCTGCTCAGCAGTTGCCAATTCGTTTTGCTGGATTTTATTGTTAGTAGTTTGTTAGCCAAATTGAGTTCGATTCAAAGAACGGCTGCAAGTTTGGCTTTATTATTAATTTAACTGGCAGCATGTCCAGCAAAATACCCCAATGCTTATCAACGCAAACTCATCAAGAAGCCAAAGAGGCAACCTGGCAGGACAGCAAGCAAACCCTTCTAACTGCCGTCAGCAGTAGCAGCAGCAGAGGGAATTCAATTTGACTGCCGGGTTCAACTCCGGCTGCAGCTTGAAATCAAAGGTGTTGCTTACAGGCGGCTGCCAGCGGCATCGGACGGACAGAGTTGACCCTTCTGCGAAAGGATAAAAAAGAGCAGGAAGAAGCAGCAGCAGCGAGCGAGCATCTGCCAGTGCATGCGTAATGACCAACTGCCAAAAAATAGTCAGGGGGCTCTGCCGAGAGGGAGAGAGAGAGAGATGGAGCGAGAATGAGCAAGGTAGAACGGACAGATGAGCGGACTAATGAACGACGCTGTTGAAAAATCTACGTGGCTAAAAACGCCGAGAGACAACGGGGCCAGCAGAATAAGGACGAAAAAAACACTAAAGAAAACTGAAAAAAAAACCCTTCGCTTACAGATGCCATCGAATTATCGCAGAAGACGCCAAGCAAAGAGTTGAAATTGAAACAGTTGCCGAAGGGTTCGGTTTAGGTTTTGGGTTCAAGTCAAAGCCAGTCAAACGACGGCGATGGCGACGACGATGGCGACGGCGGCGCATGGCGTAATTATCGAGGCGGGTTAGGGATTTACCACCTGGACGAGAACTGACCAGCAGTGGCAGCGGCAGCAGGCCTCGTCTGATGTGCTAGAGATGTCAGGGCCAAGGAAAAAGGGTTGCTCTTCTCTCTCTCTTTCTCTTTCTCCCTCTCTCTCTTTCTTGGTCTGCATGTGTTACCAAAATTTAATTTGACGCTCATAATTGAGCCGTTCCCATTTCTCGTGGGATGCGTTTGGCGGCTGCAACAGACGCTACAGGATCTACTTAAGAGAGACTCTCTAGTCATTCTCTAGAGCCGATGCCATCGCCGGCCAGCACGCAGCACGTGCCCACGTTGCATCTTGCTGTGTTTTTGCCAAACTGTACCGGTTCGTCTTGTCCTTTTCGTCCTTGCTGTCTCTGGCAGACACCAGGTGCTGCTTGCAGCCGCCTTGCCGGCATTTCTTATTCTTATCAACCAAGTCGAGCGGGCCAAGTCGCTGCACACTGCTGCGCTGCTTGCTGCATGTTGCCATTGTCCACTCGAGTACTTGGCCCATTGTCCGGGCTGTCGTCGGTTTCGTGTCCTGCCGCGTGCTGCAATTGTTTCGCCTTTCGTGCGTGTCCTTGCATTCGCCAGGCCGCTACTCCTGGCTCGGCTTATTGTTTTGATTCATTTTGTCAAATTTATATAAAATTTATTACAACGCACGTATCCCAAGGAATGCTGCGTCCTGCTGCATAGGAAAATGTTAATTTAATGGTGTCACAACAGGACACGCTGTGGGGAAAAGGATCTCTGTCTTATGTCTTTTTCAAACTGCAGCAGCAGCAGTTGTTATGTAACTTATTGAATGCAACTCAAGCGATAAAATTCACTATATCACACAAGATTCTAAAACACGCTTCGATGCTCGCAGATAAAAGGAAAGATTCATGCAAAAGGAATAGCCTGAGATAAGGTTTCTTGGTGCATTATGAAATGCATCTCCAATGGGGGAGTCTTCTAAAGAATTCTATAGTGTTTTTTGCTTAAGAAAGTGTATATTAAATTGCTTATACTCCTGGGATACTGAATATCATTTAAAAAATAGTTAGGATTTCCTAAAATAGTTCATTTTCTTATTTTTCACAAAAATACCGAGGCATACCTTGGAACTTCTTAAAGAATACCTTTAAAATATTATCTATTACCTAGTTCTATAGAAATTCAGTTCTCAGTGCTTCTAACTACCTTTCAATCCCTCAGCTGCTAGCTCAGTTGTAAGCACACGATTAAGATAGGAATGATTGCTCCTACACAAATTTGCAATAATCTCTGGTTTAAGATTCTTTTAGATAAGATACATGTTTTTCCCAACCTAATTGCAGGGCAGAGCTCACCCACGTTGCTATGAAAGCAAACTTCTGATCTGTCTCGAATGACGCTGCAAATGGAAATGTGAGCGCAGGTCAGTCGAGTTTGCAGAGCACGTGCCCTGGACGGGTGATGCGTAAAAAGGTAACAATAAGAGAGGGCATTGTGTGGCCAAGGCAAAGCCGCTGCCAAGGTCAAGCCAGGAGACACCCACTGTGTGTATGCGTATGCAAATATTTTCCAGTGCGAGGCAGCTGTAAATGTGGAAACAAAAGCCGCAAGAAAAGCAACAGGCGTCAGCAGCACGCAGTACACATCAGGCTACAGGCTAGGCCAGGGCCAGAAGCAAAAAGGACATAGGCTACAGGATCAAACAGGGTCAGGCCGAAGCCAGTGCAAACTAAAAAAGCAAACAAACGCAGCAGCAAACCTGCTTGCACCTTGACTTTGAAACTTCTTCCAAGATTTATTCATGTCTTGCGCTGAAGTGGCCGGAACAGATGTCTTTGAGTTTAAGGTCATTGCATAAGCATCAGTCAATGCATGTTTGTTTGGAAATCACGCGTGAGTGTGAATTGCTGGTCGACGATTTATGGCACTTTTATAGCAGCCAATGTCCATATAATAGAGAGATATTGTCTCTCTCCCTCTTTCTTTACAGTTCCTAAGAAACCCAAAGGCCAAAGGATTCACCCAAAGGCACGTAAGACTCTTTAAATTCAAAGAATCAACTGACGAACAATGCGCCAGCTATGCAGATGCGAAGCGACAATCTCACAATCTGATAGGACAAACATAAAGCCCGACCTCTATTGACATATCCATATCGAAAACTAACAAAGACCTTAGACATTTGGCACCGCTGGCAGCGCCGCTAATCAAAAGGCAGATCTCAAATCATAGAAAAAGGATTTAAAACTACAAAAGAATCAAATTGACAATGGCACAGAGACATTTCTGGGTCATGTTTGCGCAAATAGCTCAAACATGCTGGCCCAACTGCACTAGACAATTGTCGCCAATTGCCAAAGGGGTGACTCGTTGGCAACAAGCTGCAAAAATGTTGTCAAAATTGTATAAAACTGCAGAATATCGCATGCAATTTTCAAAAAAGGGTTTTTATTTATCGTTTCTTTTGGTTAATTTGCCATGCTTTGCCAATGCATCGATTGAGTTATCTGGGAGTGTGCCGATATTGTAGGGCCTGATGGTAAATACAGCTGTCCTACGATTCATAGATGATTAAATTGCCACACCTTACGAATCGCACTCATGACTGTGTGGGTTGAGTACTGAATACTCGAAAACAGCTGCCCGCAAATTGACATCATTTTGGGGTAGACAACAGTCGACAAAGTAGACAGTGCTCTGTTGAGTTTTAATGTTCTCTACACCTTCAGCTGATATAACTATGTAGGAGTTTCTATATTCTATTCTGAATAAATTTTTAAAAAAGTTACTGAGTCAAATTCTGAAAAATAACGAATGTATTCCATATTTAAAGTACATTTGTTGAACATATCCTCTGCGGAATAGTTCTCATATTTTTGCATAAGTTTTAATAACCCTATTTATAATGATTATCATCAGTTTATAGCAATATACACTTTATTTTATAGCTGTATACACTTGCTTTGTGTTTTCCCCTTTTCGGCTTTGTTAATTGTGAAGATATATGTACGTAAGATACAATATATTGCTGCAGATGGGCAATATATACCTCAAAAGTTCTTGCGACTCGTCGTCATATAAATAAAAAGATGACCAGCATGTGCCTCACAGCGCAAGCTGAATACCAAATGAAGACCTTGGAGTGCTTAATGGAACGAAACTATAGAATCATCGATGAGCTAGAGACAGCTTGCAGTGGATCCAAGAGAGGCCTCACCCGCACAATGTCTATGCTTCCGATAATGATTTCTTGATTCCAGCAAGATGAGGACAATAAACGAAGGGAAAAAGAAAATAGTCAGCAGATTTAGTAGACAAAGCAGGAGGAGGACAATGATCGACAAGTCGATTGAGATGCACTAAAAAATACGAGCTAATATGAAAAAACAGCGGGAGGAAGGAGGATCAGCAGCGGGACGGGAGAAGGAGAAGGAGCAGGACCAAGTGAACTGATCATGCGTGGTGTTATTTTGCTGCTTGCAGCCTGTTGAGGAAACATCTGCCCCGCTCAATTTTTGTTCGCTTCTCTCTCTCTCTCTCTCTTTCTCTGTCTTTTTTTGCCGTGTCTTGTATTTTGCTGCTGTTGTTGTTGTTGTTGTTGCCGTAGTTGTTTTTGTACGCATGCACACGCAGGACATTTGGAACAGGATACTTACACAGAGCACACAAAAAAACAAGTAAGACCAAGAAGAAGAGCGCATAAGTAAAAAAGCAAGCGGTATTCGAAGAAGAAAACACTGCGCCTCTAGGTAGGCTGGTCCTCTACATGTGTCCGTGTCCGTCCGCCTGTCCGCCTGCGCTTGACTCCTCCGCTAGTTGCGCCGGCTGCGCTGCCTATCGAGTGTCGACTGTACACTCGTGTACAGTCGTCCCAAATCTCTCGAGTCCTGCCTAGGAACAATGTCAAGGTCAAGCGCGTGCCGTGTGCGCAACGTTTTTTAATAGAGAAAATCTGGAATTTTAAACGCAGGATATGCGTATCCTGCTTTAGTTGAGAGCATGTGCTGTCACCGGCAGCTGTCATTAGCGTCGATCCTGTCCTCGTTTGGAGCGTGCGTGTCCTTATTGTGCCACTTTTTTCTCTCTTGAAACTACAAAAAAATTATGAGATATTTTCTTCTTTTTTAATAGAAACTGCCTGGCGGCAGGAACTATGTATATCCTGTTGCCCGTCACTCATCAGCTGCTGTTACTTCTGCTCAGCATATGCGAGACTTTCAAGTTTTCAATGTCATTGTGTCCTGTCCCGAGCACCCACACACAAACTGTCCCACTGGCAGCTGCAAACCTTGCATATTTTATACGCAACACTCTTTCGAGCAAAAGATTTTTGGTCTAATCCTTCTGTTGTGTCCTGCGACAATTGGCTTGATCTAACAGCGCCGGCAGAATTTACGCAAACATGGATGACAATAGCGATTATCCTTCAATCCCTGTATTGTTTGCTCAGCTTTTGTGCCGCTGTTTGCTTAAGCCTTTGACAATTCGCAACTGTTTGCGGAGTCTGATGCAAGCTGAAAATATATCTCAAACTTCATATTGCAAGGGGTAACATAGTGAAGATCGGGTTATATTGAATATTTTGAAAGGCTGCAGCAAATTTAAATTGAAATGGAGAAATGAATTACATTTCTGCTCGATTTTGCAACACAAATTACGTAGAATTATTTATCTTGCTCTGATAACTCCTTGAAATTCTTAACAACTTTACAAGCATTACGATTCATTTACATGAAGATCGCCTATTAGATTAGAGTCGAATTTTTTTATAATCTTGCATGGATAACTCCTTTAAATTCTTTACAACTTTACAAGATTACGAATCATTAAAACATGAAGATCGCCTATTAGATTAGAGTTGCATTTTTTTATAATATTTCTTGGGTTCTTTTTTGGAAAACCTTTGTGAAATCATTTGTATGCTGGCATTTTCCAATGAAGGCATTTGTCTAACAGCAAGATACTATTTTCTTTATAGGGGCCGGCTGGCTGGCTGGCTGGCCATGTCTTGTCCTTGGACACGCAGACGGCACTTCGTAATCTCTAATCGCGCGTCACGCTGGCAAGACAAAGTCCTCACCTTGCCGGAACACTGGGGCCAGACTCATTTGAGACGCTTTAAACCGTCGATAAGCATCGGCAGATTCAAGCTGACAGGGCTCTGGCCAGCAGGTAGTTGGACACGCCATTGTCCTGCACGATTTTCGTCCTGCCATGTTGGTCTGGCCAGGTCGGGGCAGCCGGTGTTCGATGCGTTGAAAATGTTGCAATGTGCATTGTATAATTTATATCATAATTTTTCATGCATTGTCCCTGTTTAAGGTCCCTGTTAGCGCTTGTCCTGCAGCTTTATGCTGGCCAGGCTGACTTATCTTGATGCCAAGTCCATGTTCTGCTTATGTTTTACGTATGTATTATATTAAGAGAGTGCAGTCCCTAATATTGCCATTAAAACGATTGATTTGTGAAGGAAGAAGATACGGCGCATACATACTTATATACGACTCTCTACTCTCTCAACAACAACTTTGCTCTAGACTCTTCTCCTTATCATATTTCACTTGGAACTTCCACAAGTTGGAGGGAAATTCTTTTGAAGTTGACATTCAATTATAATTTCGATTGTTTGAGACTATCTCAAACAGATCATCGGCATCACCTTTCACCCAAGGCAAATGCACAAAAAAAGCAACAACTTCCGGTCATGCAAATTTGCCGAAACGGGAAACCTGTTCGGGTCTCTCTCTCTCTCTCTCTCGTCGGGCAAACAGGAAAACGTTTTGTAAATAATATTCTCTTGGTTTTTTGTCGGAGGGTTTTTCATTTCTCATTAACCAACCGCCTTGCAATAATTTGCCGAAATCTGTGATCTGTGATCCTTGACGATTAGTTACAAAAGACATAAAAACTTCCGGCCCTACGGAAGGAAACAAGCGATTCATACAAAATAGGTGCGTACACTGGGAACTTGTTGCCCTCTCCGTCTCTCTGATCCTGTGTACCTGAACCTGTTTCAACGGCAGATGCGCGAAATTTCAAAACAACAAGGATGCGGAAGCAGCATAAGAATCAAAACAGAACTCGCAATTGAGAATGAGCATGCGAACGAGAGAAACAAACGATGCACACGAAGCGGAAATAATATCTGCCTCAGTCTCAGTCTCTCAGTCTCGAACCCAATTCAAATCGCAGATCTTCGACCGCAGTTTCAGGTTCCCAGTCTCCTGTGCAACAGTTGTCCCCGAAGACGAACACTGCGAGAAATCACAACTGTTCGTTGCGGCTTTTGAATTTATTTCCATTTTTACTGCCTCTGACCCATTCAACATGTTCTTCTTGTCTGACATGTGTGAAGAGCATTAAGAATTCAAGCTGCCGCGGTTGCATCCTTAAGAGGAGATGCTGACGATGTTGACGATGCTGAAGGTTCTATGCCGAATATGCTAATAGTAACGGGAATGAAATAAACAAAAACAAGTTGAAGAGGGAGAAACAGTTTCGTGCATCTGGAAAGATCATAGATATTTTATTCAAAAAATTAATTGTTTAAAGGTTAGAAAAAGGCATTAAAAAGAGTAGGAAAACATACTGAAATATCAATATCAGCATGATTTGAGTGAAATTCAATTCAATTAATTTCTTTTTTCTTTCTTTTCTCACAGTTAAGATTTTACTTTTAATTTAAAATTATTAATTATAACTATTAATTGTATTTTTTTACTTTTAAACAGTGGACTGACCTTAGTCCGACTATAAACTAATTAAATAAATAAAATAAATATTCTCTTAGACTTCGTTGCTGTTGTGACTGTAGCTTGATAGAAAAGGATTCTCGTTATTTGTCTGAATACATTTGCGCCCCAGCAAAGCAATCTTGCTCCTAAATCTTTCCAGTTATAATTTCACAATTGTTTTTAATTTAAAGCTCACTTTAAAATCAGCTCACAGCGCCGCCATTTGTTTTGTCGGAATAACGCAAAATGGAGCAGTTCGAAATGATTATCATTAAAATGCTCATGGCACATCGATTGGACGCGCTTCGAGTACAAATGCAGTCTGCATGCGTGATCGCAACGCAAAAAGTGCGCAAAATTTAAATGTAACAGTCGATGAACGAATAAAATGCGTAAATTATGGTACCATATTTTCTGGCAAATTATAAAACAAAGAAGCTGTCAGAGGGGGGAATGGCAGGTGAGGGATGGAGGCAAATACTGTACCCAGTTACCATGTGGGAACCGGGAATGTCGCGACGGGCCATGGCGGGCGTGATGATTGCATTTTAATGGACAAATTAAAAATCAATGTCCGATGGGACGTTGCACGTACTTTGTACTTAAATTAAGCAAACGAAATTGTATGAAAATAAACGAAAAACGAATAAGGAAAAAACTGTCGATCGAACACCGATCGTGAGAATGGAAATGGCGACAATGTCGACTGCCGACAGTGGCGACGGGCGACGGAGCCTGAACCCCATAAATCTTCATAAGCTTGTCACGTTTCGAGTGCAACAGCTACTCGTAAATATCTGAAGCCGATGCCGTAGGCTATGCCCGAGTCGAGTCAAGACGACCCGATGACGAAGCTTCCCCCCAAAACAAACCAAAAAACTTGCTACTCCCTGCGGATTAACAATTATTTTGACATCAAATAGCCGCACACCCCGTAGCTAGAGCCAGAGCCAGAGTTGGCATCCAAGTTGCCGCCCCGCCCGAAGCGACGACGCTCTGACGTCCAGCGGCCCCACAGAACAGAAATTTCGTGAGTGTGCCATGCCATGGTGACACATACGTGTCGTGTGGTGCTGCTCCTCGGGCGGCATTGATGGTTTCTGGACTCCCGTTGGTAGCTACTCGTACTTGGAGCAGCAATTGGGCGTCATTTGTAAGCGCGACACGTGCCGCCACGCAGCGTTGTACATGCTCCGAAGTGGGCTCTAAAAAAGAAGCCACTACGTATCATTTGGTAAATGTTCATTGAGATTTGATCGTAAAACAGTTTGTTTATCGTTAAGCGTTTCTTTTTGGGCGATTTGCATTTCGGAAATGTAGCGTTGACGGGGCGAGTTCAACAACATGAGGTGGCCCAAACTGTTTGGGAATTTTAACAGTGTAGAAAACTAGAGTAGAGTTCCCTTTTCTGTTGTTTGCTGTGCGATCCAATTAAATGTGTTGACATCAATCTCTGCGGGTAATCCAAATATATGCCTGACTTTTTACCAACATCAACTTTTCCCAGGCCCCGAGAGGCCTGAAAATGGAAAAACTCGTCTGTGTGACACTGACACTGACTGTGTACACGGAGAAGGAGTACCCATTGATGGCCAACAAATGGACCAGGCAGGCAATTGGAAAAACAAACACATGCCGACACAGGCAACAGGCCGCCAGATTGACATCTTCATCATAAATAAAAGTGAAAAACTTGCTGGCAGCACAAGAAAAGTTGGACTCGGGCCAGTTGGACCCATGCTACAGTTTTCTACCAACTTTAGCTGCTGTGCTGCTGCTGTGTGTGTGGGGCAATGTGGCAAGTGAATGCCAAACAAATAGGCAAATAATCATAGTATTAACAATGCCATTACGATATTTACAACTTGCAGCTTATTGGGCAGTTGCAGGCGAAATAATGAAGACATGCTCGCATCTTGGCATAATTACGCTTAAAGATCGCATACTCCCGCTAATCGAGCAGCCAAATAGCTGTGAAGTTGAAAGTGGCAGATGGGGTAAAGGTGGGAAGATGGGAAGGGGGCCTGCTTCTTCGCCTTGGCGTGGCATGGTTAACGCCAACGTGACGCATACTTAATTATCGGTCCATGTTCTGGCACGCCCGCTCTGCAGTTCGTCGCTAGGTGTTAACAAATTCATTTCACTCAATAATTTTCTCAACGACCTGTAACTGGTTTACCCAGCACGTCGTAGACACATCCAACCACCACCACACCTCGTCTGATCTCCCTCAACAAGAGTCCGCTACGGTGGCTATCAATGCTACATGGCTCTTTAATCTTCTTGCAGAGGCGGCAACATTATTTGCATGCTGATTAGCCTTCAACGCAGACAGGTTGCTATACATTTTGCACCTCACTTTCCCAACACAACAAGAGAAAAAAGATAGAGAGAGAGAGAGAGGAGAGAGAAGAGGCTCCCCTTCTACTCCCTTTCCACTCATGGTACCCCTACCAGTTTATCTATTAACAGCCGCCTTGCACTTGCCCGAGCTGTTGGTCCAATTTTCAACACTTTTGACGTGCTGTTAATTGATTTAGAGTGCAGCTCGAGCCTGCGTCTTGGCCATTCGGCATGCCTCTCCACACTGCCCCACTGAAGTCCGGCGCGGACGTGGACGTAGACATGGACGTAGACGCGGACGTCGTCTATGATTATATAGCGCCACCATTCGCTTGTTATGGCCAACTTTGGTTGCCACTGTAATGACTGCCGTTGGTAATTGTCGTTGTTGCCTCCTCGTTGATGTTGATGTTGCCGGTTGCTGTTGCCAGTTGCCAGTTGCCAGTTGCTTGTTGTTGCTGCTGCTGTTGCTTGGCGTTGTACGTGCCGCCAGTGGGAAAATCTCTGGCTAACCGCTCAATCGTGCTGCAATGACAACTTTATTAGCTTTCGAACAGATGTGGGCGCGGCCTGCAACATTTGGTGTGTGGGTGTGTAAATCGAACATTGAGCAGACTTCTTAGTTAGCCAATTTGGCGACTTTTTGGGTGGCAACTGTACTGCAATTGTAACGAGCGACTGAGTGAATGACCCTCTGACATAACCATGCATGTTGTCTGATAGATTTTTGTAACTTGTCTTGTAATTAAAGGCTCTCGATGACGTTTGGGAAGGGAATTTGTGGAGGTTATTAAATAGTTATATGTCAAGGAGTCAGTAAGATTTATAACCTATAATATATTTACAATTAATATGAATATAATAATCAATATCAATCTATAATATATTTACAATTAATATGAATATAATAATCAATATCAATCTATAATATATTTTCAATTAATATGAATATAATAATATACAACATTTCATTACAATTTTAATTCTTAATTTTTATTGTTAAATCTTTTCCCAGTCAACTGCCATTAGTCGACATTAAATAAATAAAATAAAAATAAATAAATAATTAAAAAAAATAAAAATATCATTGAACACATCACTAAAATTTTAATTTTAATTTTTTAAATTTAATTTTAATTTAAATAAAATAAAATATTAATAATTTTTTAATTCATTTACATTTATCCTTTTAAAAAAATTATTATTAATGTAACAATTTTATTCTTAATTTTTATTAAATAAATAAATAAATAAATTAAAAAAAAAAAAATCACAATCATGGAACACAATCATGACCTTTTTGATAGGACATACATAATGATTTCCCTAACTTACTATAAATGAACATTTTTTATATTTCTACGATCCCTACCCATTCCTTGCTCTACTGAAGTACAGTCTCTTTAAGGAAAATAAATCTCGAAAGTGCTCGAAATCTCCGCCTTCAACAGCTACTGCTGTTCTGCGAAAACAGAGATCACACGAACTGCATATGGACCAAATGTTGTTGTTTACTACGTTACTGCAAGAGCATTCAGACAAGTTTTTGTGCGAACAAAACAGGGTCAGTGGAACACCTTGCGAGGGCATCGAATTCAGAATCAAAACACAAGAATCAGAGAGACATATGCAAGGCAAGCAACAGATTGCTCGCTAGCACAGACAGACGGAGAGAGAGAGAGAGGGTCCTCTCTAGGTCCTCACTAGGTATGCAGCGAATACGAAGAGGGATAGGGGGGAGAGAGCCACAACCAAACTGAAACGAATGCTCGAAACATTTGCCAGTTGGTGGGCACAGCAGGTACTTTTTTGAAGGATAATGCAGATGCATTCATCCTGTGCGCAACAGGCTGCAGCCGCGGCTCGAAATGGATTTCTTTTTTAACATGCCAAAGAGATTTAGTTTTGTTTCGTTTTCGTTTTTTGTTTTCGAGTTACGGCAGCTGCTCGGGCTCTGCTGCACTGACACCCAAAATGGTGGCAATCACAGCAGACGCTACTTAGTTAGAAACAATAACTGTTGCTTCACCCAGCTACAACAACAACAACAATAATACGACTAGCAACTGTTGCTGCTGAGTTATTTTTTCAGGCACAACTTGAAGTTGGGTGTGTTGTCGCCGCGTCAGCTGCAAGTATGTAGTATATAAGTATATTTTTATATGGAAATATCTACCTTCCTACGCATGCCAATTTCTACTCCTATTGGCCTTCTTCGGCCTTTCGCCATTAGCTTATTTGTCATGCAAGGGCGTTGGCCACCAGACGTTTTAAAAGCGTCCAGATACAATTGTTAATTTCATTGGATTTACGACTCTTCACATTCTTCAAGTCCGATCGTGCTTGTGTGTTTCGCGTGAAGTAGCTTACGTTGTTGCCAAAGAATGTCGCACAGTTCATTAACAAGTGTTATTGCTTGTAATTTGCTCTATCGAAAATGTGTCTATAGCGTCCACGAAGGTGTCGAGGT
This sequence comes from Zaprionus nigranus, assembly GCA_018903425.1. Classification (NCBI taxonomy): domain Eukaryota; kingdom Metazoa; phylum Arthropoda; class Insecta; order Diptera; family Drosophilidae; genus Zaprionus; species Zaprionus nigranus. Next base: position 5,295,575 of record JAEIGD010000003.1, on the reverse strand, counting down.
GTTTAAAGCAGAGCGAAGAGTTCTTCTTGGAAACAATGACAGCGAGACCATCCTGGTTTGAATTACTTACTTATTTTCCTGTGCTTTCATTCGTATTTAAATTTTCCTCGTGGCTTGCGTAATTATTTGGGCTTTATATATTATTGACAATCAGTTTAATTAAAGCGTATTTGCAGAAATGCAGACATTACTCGAGTTGCCGCAAAACCTGAACCCGAAACCGAAATCGAACCTGAACCCTATCTAAAAGTCTTGCTCCACCCCGTCCCACCCAACATACGTATCGCTGATCGCCCCTTTAATATTTATAGTTTACACTCTATACTTAAGAAATCGTATCAATTTGATAGCTGGAAATTTATCGTGCTGCATGTTGCCGTCGCAGTTGTTGCCACACACGAGCCCCGGCCCCGCCACAAAAAGCGTAAAAGAAACGAAAAATCTGAACAAGAAAGCGAACCTGATGCCAGGGCGACAGTTGTTGCAGTTGTTGCTGATGGACTATGCCGGCTGCCAGGATTGTTTTTTTGTTTTTTTTGTCGTTGCTTCGTTTTTCGGTCTTTCGAAGCGACATTTAATGCGACGCCGCGAAGCCAATCAAGAACTGGCGCAGGGGCACCAGCAGCAGCCGACGACGACGACGATTTTCGGTTGGAGAGTGCCAGTGTCAGTTCGAGTTCGAGTACTCGTGAATAAATGATAAGCGTGTGATTTTAATTACCTGACGTCAGTTGAGACTTTTGTTTTAGTTGGAGTTTCGTGTTTTTTCTGTTGGCTAGTTAGTGCGGGCTTGACATATGGCACGCGTTGTGGCCGAAGATTTTTGGGAGACAGTTTGTTGACTCTGTGCCAGCTGCTCAACTGAGATGGAGACTGGGCTGACTTAAAGTTTGCACAGCGTCTTGTTAACATTACGCAAACATGCCACAAAGGACATGACCCAAACAGCAGCGTCTGCAACGTGCGTCGTGTCTTTCATTGTGTCGTTTGCCAAGAAAATCGCATGAATAGAAAATCATTCAATGCTCAGAGCAAGAACTCACCCCAAAGGGCGACTACTGTGTGTCCTCTGTGTGTCCTTTGATATATTTTGTACAATTTATTTTACGATTTTCCAGCTCCATTGTGCGCCCTTCTGTGGATTTTCCATGGTTATTAAATTGATGGATTGCTGTGCGACTTTTGACACCGCATACAATTGCATTTCCCTGCAGACGTCGCTAAGTCAACGTCGTCTTAGACGTATCGACATCTTGACTGCCAAGTCTTAAGCGAGCGTGAATAATGCGACTTACAGCGCGGAGTTAGCTCCCTTGGGATCTCCCCGGCCCCTTCTTCTAGTCTTCTTGTATTTGCTAAGCCAAAGTTGAAACGAAATTTATTTTTTACAGTTTTTCGGCAATTTTATTGACTTAACTCTGACAGTTGCATTGCCTAATAGGAAGGGCATGACTGATATAAGTTGTTAAATCTCACTGTTGTTATAATTAATCTGTCAATCAACCGTAATCGAATAGAAAACTAATAAGGTATTTGTTAAACTACAGTAGTATTTAAATTGTTAATTCACTGTGTGATATTCACAGTATCTCAAATTCAACTCATAAACAATTAAAATTGTATTTCTTTAAACTTATTTTATCAAATTTTAAATGCACTTCTGATCATTATGAACTTCATTGTGTGATATTCGCAGTATCTCAAATTCAACTCATAAGCAACTAAAATTGTATTTCTTTTAACTTATCTTATCAAATTTTAAATGCACTTCTGATCTCTATGAACAGCTTTCTTTGTTGGCCACTTGCTGTACTTCGAACGCAGCTCTAATTTATCTAAGTCTTGCCTTTGAGTTGTTTCCACTTGTTTCCAATGCCAACACAGACTCACTTGTGTATAAATATATATTTACATATACGAAGCCTAGAGAGAACGGACGCAGCCACTTGAGAAATCCACCTGCAACCAAGCGACGTTTCGCCGGCAACTGGCAACTGATCTGCATCTGCAATCGCCTCTCTCTCTCCCCATCTCTCTCTCTGTCTCTGTCTGTCTGTCTCCCCCAACTCAACTTCGAAGTGAACCTTACGCACACTTATGTTTTAATTTCGCTGGCCCAGTCGCAGTCTCAAGTCTCCCGGGTCTCATTGCCCGTTGGTGTTGTCGCTGATGTTTCTACTCAAACAAACTGCAGATTACCCAAGTTAAGCCCTTAAGTGTGTTTCATATCAGGTTTATCATTACCGACCCGCTTCTTCTTCCACTTCCAGTTCTCTTTCGTCTTCTTCTGTTGGCATATCGAAGACAAGCACTCGCTTGACTGCATGCACTTGTATGAGCGAAAGATCGAGCGAATGAACGGATTAAATATATCATTTTTGCCCGTCTAATGAAAGGGTTGTCCCTGCAACTCGGCTAACACCTGAAAATTGCAGTTCTCTTTTGCCAACCTGCAGAAGCAACTGTTTTTTTTTTTGCTGGTAACCAATTTTGGGGCTACATGAATGGTTTATGAAGAAAACTTCGAATGGGGGTAGGAAATATAGCAGGCGTAATGATTGATATTGAGGAAGTTCTTTTGCGGTTATATTACATTGTTATGGTGAGTTCACACTGCCAGAAATTGAGTAAGAAATTCCAAATCGGAGACTGAAATTATTTCTTGCAATAGGTTGTATAAATATAATTTGTTTTTCTGTATTTTTATACTTCTAACGCCTTGTCTTATTTGGATTATAAATATCTTTTCAATTTCAATTTCTCTCAGTGCTTTTAAATGCTTCTGGGTTGCACCGGCAGCGATTCAATGTCGATAATATAGTCCTTAGTATAAAATTAACGATTAAACAGGGGCGAAACATACAGGGTGCCTTTGCCTTGCATGCTATTTTCAATTGACTTACAAATTTGAGAGCATTTACATTTTAAAAGTGCAAATTTAAAATTTTATACAATGAAGATAACATTGCGTACATTTCCCTTTTTATACGTTATCCTGCCTGTGATGCACTACTCTCTTTTCTTGTTTATACATGCCGAGTCTGAAGAACACCAGCGTCGAGTGGAAAATTGTAAGGAAGGCTTTATTTAGTTGCATGTTACTATACGAGTATAACGTTCAATATACATACAATACTTCAGCCAAGAATAAGAGAACAGTTCCCAAGTTGGGTCAGTGCAAGCAGCAATAATAAGACAAGTGTACCACCCTGTATCTTCTGCGTGTGTTAGAGTGTATGTCGGGGCAGTAGGAATTAAGCACAAAAGTACCCCTGGCCAAAAAGATATCGGCAACAACAGCGACAGCAACAACATCGATGAAACGGAAGCAGAAGTCAAGGTGCAAAAGAAATCATTACACCTGTTCGCAGTTAAAACGAGCCTCGGCCACGGCAGTGAGTGTAGAAAGCGTAGAAATCGAAGTCGTGCGCAGGATGCGCCTGACGTAAAGTCACGAAACGCGCGACGCTATTTTCGGTTAATTTTCGGATGCATTTCGATAAACCAGCCGAAAAAAAGGGGTAAAAGTCTTGATGGCGGCTGACTAGGGTTCAATTTTTTCGGGGTTTGTTTGGTCACGCTGCACTGGCAGCAGTGGCACGCTGGCGACGCTGTTGCATGTGGCACGATGACGAGAACGCAAATGCGAGGAGTTCGCTATCAAAATTAATAAAACTAAATACTCTACGCTCTGCTGCACGCTGCCGTTAATGAGCGGGCAGTCAAAATGTGATATGCATCTGCAACAGGTCGCCGCTGCAGCTGCAACTATAAAAGTTGCAACCTGCAACTTGCAAGTTTTTGTTCGTCAGTTGCAGTTGCAGTTACAGTTATTGCAGCTTCAAGGATTTGCACAAATTGCATTTTAATTGTCGACGTTTTCATTTTATTCAGACGTAATATACACACATGTATTTCCAGACATAATTTCATTAACATTTTTATATTGATATCATTAGCACTTTGTTTCCCTCTCTCTCTCTTTCGACTTGCACCTACCGCGGCTGAAAGGTTTTTGTTAGAATTAATGGCCCAAAGGGGTTAAGAGCCAGCTCCCCCTGCCTCGCTTCCGTTTTAATTGCGCATCGTCTGCATTCTCGTAATTTATTATCTATTCATCGCAACCATGCGCGAAGGGTTGGTTGCATTTTGGGACTTTAGTTCGTGTTGCGTGTTGTAACAGGAAAGCGAATCCATAATAAGCGCAGCTAACGGTAAATGCTGTTAAAGTATTTTGACCTAATAAGAAAAATTAAGAGAAAAGAATACATTTGTATAAATTGCTATGTGTCTTAATTAATGTGACGGGAAATGTTTGAAGGTCTGTCGGAAAAGCGTGAAAATTTGAGTCAGGCACTACGCTCATTTCTCAAACTGAAATTCAACTGTAAATAAAATAAGTAAATACATTTCACTGATGTGTAATGAATGTATTTAAATGAAATATAGTATTTTGCACATATCGTTTTCATCAACTGGTTATTTAGCATATTATCAACTCAATCGAGTCACAAACGTATCAACAATTTTATGACGCAATACACGCAATTTTGAAGTTGATAACTCGAGTATCCGTTAACGGATACTCACCCTACCGCAAGACAAAAGACTTAAGCCACAAACTCGTACTCTCCTTCGATACACGTGTAGCGATGAATTATGATCAGAAGGGGGTCGGCCACAGCGTAACGTATTATTTAATCGTTTATGGCTGGATAGTAGTTCAAATGACCAAGAGAGGGTGGGGACATGAAGAGGGGTGCTGGCGCACCTTGCGCTGTTTCCTTGGCAGCATGAAAAATTGAAATGACAGTCGCGCTTATCGCACAGGATATGGCAGCACTGGCAATGTGGCAGTGTATTTTTTGGCAATGCGTCAGTTGCAATTAAAGTGACAACACAGCGCAGCGTCTTGTCTGCAACGACAAGAGGCAACTGTCAAAATGTCGCGCTGCAGCAGCAACGGCGACGACGACTGCAGCAGTGGCAAAAACTGTCAGCGTCAGACAGACAAAGAGACAAATGTGACGCCATATAAAATCAATAAATTATGAAAGCCCTGGCGCACTGCTCCGTCCAAAGTTGCAGTTGCAGTTGCAGTTGCATAATACATATTCTAAGTACTGATGGCGCAGGATGCGTAAGGATGGCATAAGAAGGGCCAGCAGAGCGAACCGGTTGACGATTCGTTGGGTCCTTGGGGAATATTTGCGACTGTGCTGTTGTATTTGGCGTTGATTGATTTAACTGCAGAAGTTGTTTCTCTCATCATGGTCGTCCACGTCGTTTCTGTGCTGTTTTAATGAATTAATTGAGTCGAGGCATAATTTAATTTGCACGTTTCGTTTTTGCAGCACCGTAAGCCCTTAATTTATGAGCTTTTAATTATTATTGCAATTAAAGCTGCAGTCTTCACACGTATGGGACGGCATTATAATTATATATCCCGGCAACAGGATCAACAGGATATGCTGCTCATTTGTCAGTAGTGAAGCGTTAAATCGAGAACGAAAGAAAGACTGAGAAAGAGCGAGAGCGAGGACCAGTCAACAAAAACTTGACAAGCGCCTGCCTACAAAACAAAAGACTCGGGCAACAAACTTGTTTTATTTTTTTCGTTTTTTTGGCAGCTGCTTTTTTATGCTGTTGCCATCGCATGTTGATAAACCAAACTGTTTTCTTTTTCATTTTCTTTTTAATTATATAAAGCATTATTTTTTGCCGGCCGCACAATAGAGGTGATCTCTCACTAGCTCAGGTGCACTGCCAGTGGCAATCCATCTATTGGCATTGTTCTACTATTTCTACTTAGTTCTCTTTACGTTCGCAGGCTGCACCACAAAAAAAATTGTCATTTTGAAAACTCAATTGTTTGGAAATGCTTTCAGATGAAACTACCTGACTGAACAAAAACTAAAAAAAACCCCAGGAGAGAGAGAAAGGGAGAAAAAACAATTTCGTGCGTACCGGTTTTGTTAGGCTCGTACGCAGCTGGAACTGTGTGGACCGACAGAGAATATATCTATACATATATAGCGAGGCTATGGGATTGCAACAACAGATCTTCTTTCCGCTTCGGTTTTAGTGTAGGTTTTTGCAGGTGGACATCACGAAATGTTCTCAGGCCCAGTTTTGTGTCTGGTTACGGTTATAAAACTGTTCTGTAGATTGGCTAAACGTGGGAACTGAGTTTCATTTTGGCAATAACTCAATGCGACTTAGTATTTGGCAGCATAGACAAGGAACAGAAGCACGAATTGGCAGATCAACTGTAGATACAATAATGATAACCTCTTAGATGTTGCCAAATTCTATTCATCAACTAAACTGACATTCAAATATCAGAAAAGTTTCACCCAACCTTAATCCAGTTTCAATCTGATTTCATAAATAAAGATCAACTTTCCTTCTACTTATTCTGCTCTTTTCAAATCATATTACGCCCTGACTTTATAATATCTCTGCTTCTTTTACATTTCTATCGGCAATCAAATGACTCGACAAAGTTTGCAACTGCCTCAGATTGTAACTGCCACGCATAAATCTTCTTTCTTGACTTTAATTGTTTGCAAATTAGCTAATTAAGAGAATTAACAAAAATATTACTACAATTTTAATTGAAGACGAAATCAGCTAGGGTTCGTAAACCCCGCAGCAGTCGAGGGCGCATTTGAAGTCATTTATGAGCCCATTTAAATTGTAACAACGAATTTTCGCAACGAATTTTCGGGCAGATGTGCACAGATCTGCGATCTGAGATAAGCCACGAAAACAAAACAAGCCATAACCATAAGAAAATTAAGAAAAAATTCAAAAACAATGAGCTTGAACAACATAATTGAGACGTTCGAGCGCCCTGCAGAGATGGCTTCTGCCTTCAGCTCTGGCGCTTTTGCAGTTGTTGTTTCTGTTTCTGTTGTTGTTGTTGTCATCGTTAAAGACTTAATTTATTTATTAGCCAGAGATTTTAACTGCTTCATTGTCTCGGGAGGATGCACCTCGCCGTGGAGGCTGTGGCAGTTGACTGGGAAACATAAGAAAAATATAATAATAAAATATATACTAAAAATATTGAAGTATTGTGTGACTCAATTGCACAAAAGCCCCCATCCACGTCCAGCTAATTAGGAGGCTTCTCGATGCCGAAACTGAAGCCGAAGTTGATGCCAAAGCTGAAGCTACTTGGCCGCTGCGAAAGAGGCGGGTTCTTTCGGCTTTTATGACTTTGTTTCTGTCGGCTTTCGGAGGTTATTAATGTTCATGTTTTCTGTTGTTTCGTCTTTTATGATCACACACATCCACATTCACATCCACAGATTTTGCACCTTATGAGAAAATCTCCGCTGCTGCTTCGTCTTCATCTGCCGCTGCCTCAGTTGGCGTCGCTGCCAATCTTGTTAAAGCTGCTGCCGGCCGCATTGACACTTTGTTGCGCTTGGGCAAGTTTTTTGTTGTTGTTGCTGTTGTTGCTGGGGTTTGCTGTTGTTGCTGCTCTTGCTCTTTGTACATTTGAAAGTCCGTTTGGCTGTCAAAAGCGTTAATTTTTAAGTGCCTAGTGAGAGTTTTGGTCGCTGAGCTGGGACTTCATGTAGCTGCTGTCATAGAGCTCTATAGACGATAACTACAAAGTGTGTGTGTGTGTGTGTGAGGTTTAATGAGTGCACAGTTCAAGTGCTAAGTATCTTGACTATTTTTTATTTGCCACATTCTTTCTAAAATGTTGAACCCATTAATTTGTAGCTTGTCATTAGCAGCGGAATTGGGTTGTAAGCAGACGCTTTTCTCTCCCTCGCTGGACTCCGCCAGAAGTGTTTTCTTTTTGCCAATTAACAGTTACATATAACGGAGCTCTACTTCTAAAAGAAGGCTTAAATGTGGCAAAAGAAATTTCTGGGTAGTTGTTTTTCGTATATTGTATTTAAGGCCAAGTGAGCAGAGCAATTAATAATGTATAAATTAACTTATGATATATGAAAACTACCTGGTAGTATTTCCATAGTCTACAAAAACTTTAAGTTATCATACATTCAGTGCAAATTCCCTTCTTTTCTATAAAAACTCCATGTACAATATAATAATATTTATCTTTTTATTGGAAAAAGCTAAAGGCAGTAAAAAATTAACATAAATTAATGTTTGTGTTGCGGCTAATTGCGAATACAATTTCGCCGAAATTCACGTGGTCCAAAGAACAAGAGGCAACCCATTAAAATATGTTGGGCCTCATATTTAATTATTTCAAAAATTGCATTTCATTTCATATCATTGCGAGTCACTCATACCACAAAGAGAGAGAGAGGGCAAGCCAGGTAGGTAGAGATGGGGACGGAAAGACTTTGTGTGTGTGTGTATCGTTAATTTGAGAGGAGGAGGCCAACCATGACATGCCAAACGAAGGTGGAAGATGGAGGCCCGTCGTCTTCAGATGGCGACTGGACAAGTGAAAGAGGGACAGGGGATGTGGCTGTGGCTGCTGATTGCCGCAAGTTGTAAGAAATATTTTGATGTTACCGTTATTTTTGGCTCATATAAATATGTACGTGGCTGTGGCATGTTTGTGAATTCATATATTTTTATTTTCTCAAGCGCATGTCAGCAGCAATTTTTATCATTTTCGCGCGAGAGAGCAAGGGGTAGCAGGGGGGCAGCAGAGGCGGGGAATTGGACGCTAATCAACTCAATTAAACAGACGGGGTGCGCGTGTCGAACAGCATAGTTTGAGTTGATTCGAGTTCGGTTCAGCTCGGTTTTCTTTTATTTTTCGGCAAGTGCTGATGATTGTTATGCAGTACAAGCTATTTAATTGAGTCGAGCTCAGCTGCTCTGCTGCATGTGGCCGTTGTGGCAAGTTGCTGTTGGTTTTGGCTGCGTCAAATGCAAATTTCTGTTCCTAGCCACGACAACGAACTGCGGCAACTGCGGCACGGAATGGCACTCATGTCACACACATAGGCAAACGCATTATCATCTCCATAATTCAAATGCTGCCAAAGACGTTGCATGACTCAACAGCATCAGATAAATTCCAGCGAAAAATTGTTGTTGCCTGGCCACAAAAATATCGCTGTGAAGAAATACAAAAAGTTTTGCACGTTGCACGTAGAACGGTAGCTGTTGCTGCTACTGTTGACACTTTATGACCAAGCTGCCCCAACATGCAGATCCAAGCCTGGTCTACGGCTTGGATTCGCACAATGTATCATCGTGTTTGTTGATAGCCCCGAGCGAAGCTGGCGTGAATGAAAAATAAAGCATGCAAAAGCCAAAGCCAAAGACAAATCCGAATCCGAATCCCAAAATCCCAATCCGAAATACAAATCCCAATCGCCAAGCCGTTGCCAAACAAAAGCGACGCAATATTGTCCATGACTATGACTATGAAGAAAATAGTTAGATAGATATGTGTATAGTACACACGCTGTCTGTGCTGTCTTTGCTGTCTCTGCTGTCTGTCTGCGCAATTCACAGCATGCGCCAATTTCTTAAGAAACCTACCCATGGCGTCCCCAGGCGAGGGCGCAACATTGTAAACAGCAGCCAAATATTGCTACTGTTTGGCGTTTGGATGTTTGTCAACCTATGTCTACATGTTTGTGTGTGTTTGTGTGCGAGTCTGTATGCTGGTTGCTTTGTTCTCTTGACTTTTGTGTTGACACTGTTTGTGCACACGGCAGATGTGGGTGCTGTTGCTGCCGAATTATTTATTATATGTCAGCGAACTACTGTGAAAGTAGCAAGAAATTGAATGCATCCCAAACTAAATGTATAGAAGTTAAAGGAGAGGACATTTTTTAGAATTTAACGATAAGTAGATGCATTAATATATATCAATAATATAATATATATATATTCTTTCATTATCTTTTTTCATATTTTAATAGAATATATTCTTTCATTATATTATTTCACCTACATATATTCCCATTTCATTTCGAAGTTTTCTTGGACTTTAACTTCCAACTTTTGCAACCACTTTTTAGTCAAAAAATATATTTATTTTAATTTGTACAACACTTATTTCCATTTTTGATTGTGCTTATTTAAATGTTCTGAGAGCAATATCATACAACTAATCTTAATAAATAGGGAAGTTTGAGGTTGAATCTTGCATTCTACGTCATGCCCAGAAAGCCAATGGATTCGTTCACTTTCATTGAAATTGCTTCACAATCAATCAAAGTTTGAGCACTGCTGGGCGTTGCTCTCACATTAACGCTGCTGTCCCGCGAGTGGTACTTGGAAACCGTGCAATCGATTTCGTAGAACTCTCTTTCTCCCCCAGACTCGCTTTTTCTTTGGGCTACTTCAGCGATTTTTCATGCCGCACATAACTCAGGGGCAGCAACGGGAAGACAATGCGTTGATATTCTGCTGCATGTTTGGGGTGTCTGACCATCGGGTGCCTAACTTATGACCAATTGTCAACGGGACAGCGCCTGGCGGCCAGAAGGCAAAACAAACAATCAATAAAGAGAAACGCAACAATAGACCCGGCATGACAACATTGTGCGTTTCTATGCTTTCCGTTTGAGTATCACAGTGGTCCGTGAAATGGCGCAACAATGGCAACATATATTTTCCAAAAACTACCGAAAAACTCCTCCATCTTAAAGACTCCCAAGGAATGATGTATGTACACTGCGACTAACGGTAGATGTGGAAGGATCTTGGCTATAATATGCATATGCATATGCATATGCATTTGCTGGCTGACGTTGCACGGGCAATTGGTTCCATAAATAAATGCTTTGCGACCCAAAATGCGTGTGAGGCGGTGCTTACGAAAGTAAACTTCTTAACGCTCGAAAAAACAAAAGACTTAAGCAACAAACTTGTAGCACTCGCCCAATTTTGGGCAGAAATTTCCCATATTTTTTGAGCTCTTTACGATTAGACTAGGGCTAGACATTTCCACAGGCTGTCGACCCTTTCACTTGACTTGACTTCACTTCACGCCACTTAATCTCAAAGTGTACGTGCCCGGCCACACAAAACTTGGCTCAAGAGATCGCCCAACGCCAGCGGCGCAAGGCAACACACAAAACAACAACAAAATAATAATAATAATAATAAATAACACAAAGAAAAAGATTTATTATATTAAATGCACGCATTTAGCGCCACTTAAGACACCACCGTGTGTGTGCGCAGCCGCAGAGAGCAGGAAGTCGACATAATTCTCATAAATATCAATAATGTTTTTTGTTCAGCTTTCGTTTCGCCTTCTACTGCAGATGCTGTTTCTGTTGTTGTTGTTGTTGTTGCAGGTAATGTTGCTTGTAATTATTGTTATGTTTATATTTTCGTAGAGAACGCCGTGAGAGCAGCTCCAGCGCCAGCGCCAGCTCCAAACTTCAAATGGCACACAGGAGCAACAGAAGCAGCAGCTATAAGCGAACAACTGCAACAACAACAACAACAGGAACAGGAGCAAGAAATGCTACTAATAATAACCATAATAATAACAACAAGCAATTTCATAAAATGCTGCACGTTTGCAGCCACAAATCGAACGTCGAACGATGGAGCAGACATTGGCGATGGCGGATGGCGATGACAGCGACAAAGTCCACTGGCCAACAAGTGAAGTCAATAACAACAACCATGACAATTACAACAACAATTGCCACTACAACTGCAACTAAACTTGCTGAGGATGCAGGCTTCGAGTTTCAAGCGAAACCATTCGATGCCAGTAAAGATAGTCAAGTTGAGCGTGCTAGACTCGGGAATATCCTTCGCATTTATCTTTATTTTATTATATCAACTCTATAAATGTCAAATATAAAATATAAAAGCTATAAAGTAATGTTATTTCAGTTATTCATAAAAAGATATCCATATTCTGAAGACTATCAATAAGTGCCTAAGTAAATTAAGTCATAAACAGGAGCTTTCCGAGATTCTTAAAGAAATCTTGAGAAAAATAACCTGGTAAGGCCTTCACCAAATTTACAATTGTTCACGGAATACCCATGGTCTCTTAATTTGCCTTGGCCCCTTCGGTAGCCGAGTAATACATTTGCATTTTCCCTTTCGATGGGGCGTTTTCAATTATATGTCTGTGCTGTGAACTGATGAGCAGTCAAAAGCCTTTCACAAGAGACTTGGTCGTGCGACTTTTAGCGCGCATTTTCAGGCACTTTAACGCCATCTATGAGAGCAGCGCTGTGGACGTGCTCCTGGTCCTGCTGCGTTTCCCTGGTCGTGGTCGTTGTGGTCGGGGCAGCGGCGACTGCATTGACATAACACCTCATAATTTGCGGTGCACATTGCAGGCTATGTGCCACGCCCCCTACAGCATGCACACACGCCCCAAAGTGGCCCCGAGACGTCGATGGCGTCGACAGCGGCGCACGCACTTCACATGCTACTTTCGCCTTGAGAATTCTGAAAGTGCCCGTGGCCAGGGCTACATGGCTTGATTGCAGCTGTGCCATGAAGGTGGAAAAGAAAGTGTCGTCACCATCAGCGTCAACACATGAAATTGAAGAAGGGCAGAGGGACAGGGAAACTGATGGACATGAAGTTTGCTGGACAGAGAGGCGGATAGAGAAGCCATGGGCATTGTCATAGCTACCACGCTTGGACGTCACCAACGTCACCTACTGGCGCTCATGTCGCGCCACACCTCAAACAGTTTTACATGTCCTCGGGGCAGTTGCGGCGCTCGTACTTTCTTTTGCGCGTGTCCAGCTACAGACGGCTGAACCTGTAGCTGAACCCAAACTGAAAACCAACAGAGAGCTACAGAGCGTTGTCCGGGCGCTTGATGTTCACACTTTAGGAAAGTTGGTTTTCAGGGCCGCTGATGCTGCGATGTGACCGTAAGGTGCGAAAACAGTTTGCAACGTTGTCGCCTGAAGTGTGGCCATCATCGACTCCCGATAAACTGGGCAAAGAGACAGCCTACATCATCCCTCTGAGCCCAGTCAGATTGGCCTTTTGTTGTCATTGTTGTTGCTGCTGACATGGACAATATATTGGGCGCATAAGTGTATATAATTTGCATGGAAATTGCCATGTATGAATTGACCGTGATTCGTGATGTTATGCATTAAATGCTTAATTTATACAGATTTTTATCGCCAGCAATTTGCAATTGTATTTTGGGAAGTAAAAGGGAAATGTGACCATTGCGGTCACAATAAAAGACTTAGGCAACCAACTGATTGTTTACCCAAAAAATTCGCGACGGCTGCTTGAGCAAAGCAAACAATTGCGGCTTTTACCTGTAACGGTTAGGAGACTGACGTTTGCCAGAGGACAACTGGAGCTGGAGAAAACTATGTAAATATCAAATCGTTCATAAATATTTGATCATATAAATTATTAATTAAGTTCATGTCATGTCTGGAGTAGATGAAAAAGACATTGCCGCAACTGCCAAAGGTCATTAGCTGGTGCCGCTCTAATAAGTCCAAAGCATGCCAAAAAGCCAGCACGGTGGGTCAGATATGATATAACAGTGGAAATTCGCATATAGTTATTTATAAGTTTAGTAAGTTAGTTTTCACCATTGCAAACCACTGTGCCAAGCTGCCCAAACGTGCCAATGTGCAACAATTTCATGCCCAGAAATGTAAATACTTTAACGTTTCCTCCTACTTCAGTCTATCTCTCACACTCTCTCTCTCGCTCTCTTTAGACTTATTGTACACGTTTTTTAGTCTACCCTTTTGGGACACGCGATATTTTCGTTTCATTTTTGATGTGGGATTGAAACGCTTATAAAATTTCGTATGGAGAAATTGCATATTTGTTGCATTGTTATTTATTATTTTAATTATTCTGCAGAAGCAGAACAGCAACAAAAATGACATTGCATGGGGCCAAAGTGGCGCCAAGTTGACGGCCCAACTCGGATGAGTTTGACAGTTCTTTTGTACGTGCTTAACATAAATGTTTTCAGTTGTAATTAATAATAAAACCGGCTCAGTTCGACACACGAAGTCGACTTTCAATGAGAAATACTCAAAGCAAAGTGAAGCCAAGCAAAAAAATCAAAATAAAAACAAAGCTGATTTGTGATTTTATTACAATAAATCAAGCTAATTGGGAGGTCTGTTAAAGTGAATAATAGTATTGAGCTAAGCCAAAGAAAGAGCTTAAACATTGTGACAGCCGCCGTCGCCGTGACTGTCGTTATCGCTGTGATAATTTGTTGTCATTTGCCGGTGTTCGCCTCAAATTCGTTATATGCAAATTTAATCTCTTCTGAACGGAATTTTTAACGATGCAAACAAGATGTTTGTCGCTGATAGTGTGCTGGAGGGCAGTTCCCAGGGCAGGGTAGGCAAATTGAAATGTTTCTAAATTTCACAGACCTCAAAATTTCTTCTTTTCACTTTTGTTCATTTGCATAGCTCGTATTTCTTTTGCAATGCGCGTTCATTTCTTTCACACGCAAAAGTCCCCAAAAATAAACATAAAAAAATAAAATACTACAAAAAAATGTTAATACAATTTAATTTGCGACCTTTTCATTGTCCAGTTCTGTCCAGTTGACAGTCGCATTTTCATGAAGCGTAATTATATAGCCGCTTGTCTGTGTGTACGTGTCTGAAAGGGTTGTCCGCACTTCCACAATCCGAATTGGGGTCAACTGGCCCTGGTCGGTCCTGATCTTCGACATTGTAACAATATTGTCAGTGCTGTTGTTGTTGTTGCTGTTGTCCGTCCTGCCTGCACCCGATGAGCATGCGCAACGACGGCAGCGGTTCGCTCTTTTGGTGTATAATTAGAGCCGAAAGCATATTTGTCAAGTTGCATGCGACTGTGCCCGACCCAGTCCCAGTCGCAGTCGCAGTCCCTGTTGCAGTCCCTGATCCAGATCCAGATCCAGATGCACAGGATGCGATATGTTAATGATAAAGAGCGTTGCACTGGGGCGCAGCCAAATTGAGTAATTGTTTACTTTTTGTGCAGTGTAGCGTAGTGTGTGACAGTGACAGCTTGCAAATGAGAGGCCACAAATTGAAAATATGTACTTAAGATGCACAGGTATATAATAAATTATGAGTTGAGTGCAATAAAAAATTAATAATAATTGCGTGTCCTAAGTAGACTACTCTTGAATAAAAGTGAATTGAATTTTACTTTTCAGTTATAGACATTGCACTTTTTATCGTTATCGTTTATCGTCTAGTTGGCGTCTATGTGGCACACATCAAGCAATGCCGCCCGACAACATCAATGTCGGCACTGCATTCGCTGCTGAAGTATTTTAATGTAAATATTTCAAATTCGTACTTACATATGTATTTAAAGGCCAACCCACTCGACTGGCGAGCTTGGATAATGAGGCCCTTTAGCTTTGTTAACGATACCACTGGCTCAGGTCCTGCTGCTGTTTCTCTTGGTTAAAAATAGTGTCTGCTGTAGACCAAGTAAAGTTCGTTCAGTTGAAACTTTTTTCTTCTACTTTGTACGGGCGCCAAGGCAAAAAAAAAAAGAAAAGGGAAAAAATTGATGAAAAGAAAAAAAAGAGAAGCAAAAAACAGAGTTGCAGTTGAGAGTTGAGTCGAGTCAAACGACTGGAAAACTTGTTGCCTGCTTTAATGCATCAATTAAATTTTTTAATTATTGTTGCCATTGCTTTTTGTTGTTCCTGCTCCTGTCAGCTGCACGCTGCGCTTTTTGCACAACCAGCCGAGGCGAGCCATCGAGTTGAGCTCCTCGCTTACGATACGAGTGTGCAGTTGAGGCGAGTGTTTTTGAAAGCCGTCACTGGCTGACGGCAGCGTCGTGTGTTTATTGATATGTTTTCATTATTGAATTAGTTTTGTACAAAAAGCCAAGTCAATTAAGTTAACAAGTTACCACAATGAGCAGCTTCGAACTTCACTATGGGAATAGTCGCAATTATGTGTTCATATGTATTTTTAAAGAACACACACCAAAGTGAAAATATGGCAAGTCTTGTAAGTCTTTTTTGAAACTAAACAAATTTAATTAGACTTTATTAGTTTATCTAATACTAATGAGAACTTTTATGATTGGACATAAATTAATAAACTTGTAAAACTGTTAAGCATTTCCGTTGACACACGGAACTACTGCGAGAAAAGTTCGTTGCCTAAGTCATTTGTTTTAGTCCGCACCCGACAAAGTACCCCGATGTGAAATGAAGGCACGCAACGTCGCATTTGATGCATTCACGCATCGCCTGCCAAAATAATTGTACTACAATGTGAAAGCAACAGACACAACGACATCAACAACAACAAACTTGCGGTGAAAAAAAAACAAAATAAAAATTTGTTTCTACTCAAAGCAAACATAAACATAATTTTGTTGTTGGTGTAATCAACACCCGCCGCTAAAGAAGCGCAGCCATTAAGTGCGCATGACATTAAATTAGCGCAGCAATCAAGGTATGTGGGTAACAACAACAACAACAATAAACAACATAAAGCCTATAATCAAATTAAAAGAAGAACAGAAGCTGAAAACTTGTAGGGAAACTTCAGTTTTGCAATTAGTTACAGTGCATGATTTTTATTAAAGGAATATAGATACAGATATATTAAATATAGTATCGTGTAGTATAGTATAGTGTACTTATCTTGAGATTCCACTAGAGGTTAAACGGTAAAATTATAAAAATCTGACTAATGTTTTAAGCAGGACACACCCTGAGTCAGACAATATAAAAAATTGAAAACTCGTTATGCGACATTGTCTGTATGTTTCCAACTGTGTGTGAGTGAGTGTTGTTCTCCTCTGTGAGCAATGGCACAAGGCGCTTAACATATACAAGCTCAGATAAAATTTTATGCAGTTCCAACATATTCGACTGTTAAAACTGATAGACTTATTTTATACGCTACTAGGGAAATCTTTGTGTTCAGTTCTTCCTTGTAGTTGTTGCTTTTGTTGTTGTCGTCGATGGCATTGACTGCTGGCATCTCGGACTTTTCAATATGACAATTCTTAATATTCTGATGCCGACTGCCGCCACCGAGTAGTTGCTGCAACTTTTTTCTGTAGCCCATTGGCGACGGTGGGACTACGGGCCAAAGACGTGTGCAACGGAGCGGGCGACTGTCATAAGGCTGCACGTTTTAGCTACAGTTGGAGAATCTCAACAATTTTAAAAGTGTGCATTTATGCCAAGTGGCATCTGCGACGGCATCGGGCGGCCTCGGCCTCGGCCTCAGTTGCAATCGCAGTTGTTGTAGTTGGAGTTGTCTTTGCAATTTTCGTAGTCGTCGTTCACCGGTTTCCTTCCTCCCTTGCTGCCGGCAGTGCGTTTATTAATTAGCAGCCATCCCGATCCCGACAGACGGAGGCAAAAGCTGAGATTTAGCCACAAGTTCAGGCAAAGCACACACGAACACACACACGCCACAAAGAGATACGCACACTTGTGCATTTTTTTCTTCAATTTAAAATCACAAACAGCATTTCAATCGTCTTGACTGCTTGCAGTCAGGAAAAAGAAAATTGCTTAAAAGCCGGCAACAGGTTGGCTCCATTGGCGACAGTTGTAGCTCCTGTTAGCTTGTTTGTGGATTTATCTGTGCCCGACACACAGCGAAGGTGTGGCACAGCATCTGGTTATACTTGGCTAATTTAGCATTTAAATGTTTAATAGTTAATACCAGTTCAGCATTAGCATTAGCATTAGCTTGATTTACTGCCTGAGGCCTGAGAACAGAGATCTAAGATACGTTGGCAGTCAATCTACTTCATAGTTTCTCCAGCTGTCTATTAATTTTTAGACCGCAAGGCAGCTGCTTCCGTGCACAGTAGGCGCAGTCCATTCTTATGATTAAATCCAGCGCAACTAATAAGCCGCAAAATGCTGACTTAAATCCTTTTTTCTGTAGATCGTCGTATACCCAAGATTCTAGCTCTATAAATCAAGACAATAAGAAGGATACGCCCTGCATGCACACATCGCGTAGCCACACCTTGAAAAAATAAGCAAAAGGATTAAATTTTCTTTTTACAGCTACAGCAGCTACAGGGGCAAGAAGGAAATCCAAGTGGTTGTATACTCCTTCTTCTCCTTTAAATCCTTTCCGCTGCCTACACATACCATACACATGGCCACAAAGAACAGGAGACAAGACAGTCAGGCCTGTCTATTGCCGGCAAATAGACGATCTCGAAGGTGTGTGCGTTGGCATGCAGCAGCATCTCTTTCATCCTCTTATCCCTTTCCCTTAGCCTTTTAAAAAACGAACCCAGCATGCTTTACTAATTCAACTACCACCAACATCATTGCGCGCGCGCTTGCGCTACAACAATGTCGAAGAATGTTCATCATCGTCTTGGCACTTAAGCCCGAACCCTTAAGCAGCCGCCTGCCTTTGTGTTTCTTGGTCTATTTTCGTAGCAGCTATTTTTCGGAAATTAAATTGTCTACTCCTACTATTTGTCTGCGAGGGTTCGCTCTTCATCTCTGTCTCCATTTTCGTTTCGTTTTTTATATACCCCAACCACCAGCACAACAACAACAACTACGTACTATCACATGCGGCTGGCAGCCCCTGTCCGGGTCCTTGGCGAGGATGATGAATGTGCGCGTTCGGCGTTTCTAATCCAATTTATCTTAGACAAAGTCACCATTGGCGCATATCTCACAATGGATATAATAGTCTTCACTCAACACATAGTGTCCTAGCCGGCAAACTTTATAATATATATACATAGGCGCATCTGCAGCTGTCCCTCGATTGTTTTTTATGCGACTGTTAAGGTCAAGCTATTTTCGTATACTCATGGGGTTTGTCAATTCTATTATGCCATCTTGAAGAGTAGTTTATATGATGAATACTTTTTTGGAATATTCAATTTAACCTTATAATGTTCATTAATTGTAAATTGTCGGAATAACTATTATACTTAATCTTTGCATCAGTTTCAACCTGAACATTTAATCAAATACAACAATTGACATTCAGATGAAGGCTTTTATTAGATTTGCCATAATATGCAATGGCCAACGAAATGTTATAAATGCTATTAACAATGAAACAATCATCACATGGTGTAAGTAAGGTGTGGGCGTCATGGAATTGTTAAAGTTACTCGAGTAATCCGGGCCCACGCTCCGTATGAGTTGACGGACTTGGTGCACGACTGGTGGCCGGACTGCTGCCGGGTGGAGTTGCATTCGGGCTACGTCCAAGAGGCACAAGCAGCGGCCCTATAGGTCGACGGGTACGTGGAGTACCGCGTGTACCACGACTGATGGGTGTCGCTGTCTTTGAGCGGGGTCGTCCTGGTCCACGTTTAACCAATGAAGCCGGCGGCGTACCCATCGGAGTCGTGAGTCCAGTGAAAGTGGCAGGTGTATCTGGAAGTGAAACAAATTTGTAAATGGGATTAAGCAGGCTTGTTGAATCGACTCTTAAGTAATTGTAATTTATGCAAAATGAGTGCCCAATGCGAGTTCCAGAGCTAATTGAAGAAGAGAGCTGCAACATTGTCGCTAATACGATTGTCGTTTGCGGACGCACGTTCCAGCAATGCGTCCTGCCACAGTTGCGTGTGCTCGTCTGGCTACAATGTTGCATACTTTAGAGCGCGTGAATTGTGGTTTATTTTAATTGCCAGCACAGTCCCAAATTCCCAAAAGCGAGCTCGAACCCAACCCCAACGGTCTTGTCCTTTACTGAGCACACTCCATTCATCGTGGCTAAGTGGCAGCTATGCAATGTTGCGATTTAATACCCTGTAGTCTGCAAGTCAGGGTATGTCAATCAATGGACATGTTTCATTGCTGGTTTTAAATTTTTAATGCATGAAAATTGCCAAATATGAGTATCGTAGAACTTTATTTGTTGCAAAGGAAGCATTTCTTTAGAGCATGTCTTCTAGTCGATCATTGCAAAATATTCTCTTGCGTATTTGCCATGGTGATTATGTCTCCATTTGGCTGGTAGAGTTCATTTCTGTCACGTGTTGTCTGGCGCTGCCCGCATCATTTGCATTACAGCTTCTCCACTTTCACCCTCCCTCTCACATACACATACAGACAAATCCGCCATTTGGCTGTGAGTCTGAGCATTTAAGCCGATTTGTGCAATTATCATTTGTTGTGCAAATTTGACATGTGCGCCAACGTGTTTTTGGGCATTTAACTGAAAATTGCACACAATTTTTGGGCAACAATTTTCCATTAAATTTTATAGCTGTTTGCATTAATTTTTGACTTTAGTTTTCGCTGCAGCTGTTTGCATAATTTTAAATCTGACAAGCAGTCAAATTTACTTGAAACTAATAAGCAATATCGATATAAACGTTTGCGAATCAATACAAATTTGAAACGTGTTTGTCGTATAATCCCCGGAATTACAAATGTGCGAATTGAAATGCCAAAAATAATTTTAAGTGCTCGTATATCCTGTTGTAAGAACTATTTTTAGCTGAATTTCCAAAAATCACATTAGAAAGCATTATGCATTAAGACACTTCTTGTTGTCCCTCCCTTAGGGAAGCTGAGATTTTGGGACCCCCAAGCTTGAACAGCGTTTCAATTATAATGAGAGGCACTTAGGAAGTACCCCAACAATGTATCAACTGCCGCAGGGGCTGTGTTTCCTTTTTGGAACAACATCAGCGATAATGCAGCCAGATGCAAATCTTGAAACAAATATTTGGCTTGACTGCAGCAGCAGCAGCAATCGCTGAAGATGGGGGAGCTCGTGAATGCCATTGAATATAATGATATAATGAAAATGTTTTGTGCTGTGCTAAAATTGTCACGTACTACAGCAGCTCCCCCAAAAAAACAGAATGTGGGCTGTTCCGAAATGTAAGCGGAAAAAGGGGAATCCAGATAATACAGCACACTTGAGTATGCCCAATTGTTGTGGTGTGTGTGTGTGTGTGTGCAAGTGCTTATGTAAAAAGGCAGCGATAAACGTGAATTTAACAGTGATTAGTGACAAGTGACACTCGAGTCCAGGAAGCTGATCAACAAACCGCTGGCTCAACACCAATTGTGCACTTACCTTCCTCATTTTGTGGCACGGACGGGCCACTTGCAGCCTCATGGCTGCCGCTGCCTCCTGCTTCCTGCTGTGGCGGCGGAGCGGCGATGCGGTCGTTCCACTTCCAATTGCCGGCGATGTCGGTGTCGGCACGCGCTGCAATGATCCATGTCCACCGCCGCGTCTTGTGCTGCCACGTGGTCGTCCTCGCTTAGTGCCGCGCGGGTGGTGACGTCGCCGCACCGACGAAATGCCGCCAAAGTCGCCCAGGAAGTCTGCAAATAAGAATTATGGGTTTTATTGATTAATTGGGGTGCATTTTTTGTCGATTCGGTTCATTTTTTTTGTTTTTGGTTTTCGCGTTTACGGCTTAACAGCTGGCACCAAGCAATCGGGCCGTAAAACAAACAGAGCTGGTAATAAGCAAGAAGACTTCCGAAGAGAAAAACTCAATATATTATTGCCGACATTTCGTTACATTTTAACAGCACATTTATTCGATTTGATGGCAGAGAAATGAATTAGGGCGCCAATAATTAGGTGACTCGGGAAGGTATCTTTATGAGCGTAGTATGGCAATTTACGCCACTGTTGACAGTACAGTAAGACAGCTGGTTGAGAGAGATGGTTACACTTAGAATGAAGAAATAATAAAGACAGATTAAGCCAAAGGTGGCAACAGCAATGTTAGCTCGAGCCGCACTCATCACTTTCATCAGCCCGCCCGAGCTGATCCTCTTCACGTAATGTGTGTCATGACCATATTGGTGTTACATTTTGAGGCCCAAAACGCTAAAAAGCAAGTCGAAACTTTGGTCTCGTGCAGGTTTCAAGAACAGGAACTAGTTTAATGTAAATGCGAATGTGTGTGTGTGTGTGCCAGCTGTGGCAGAGTTTGTCTTTTGTTTCTGCCTTTGGTATTTCTCTCCCTTTGGTTTAACTGTAAATTGCATAAATAAAACAAAGACAACAAGAATACAAGAGACGGGCTGCAGCAAAGGCAACTCTAACAAACAAGTGATGACAACAATGTGCTTGTTGATTCCCCTGTAGCTGTTGCTGCTGCTGTTGTTGTTGTTGTTGTTGTGGCAATGGCGACATTGCCTGGCGCTAGCTATTTTGGTATGCAACACAAGTGCAGCAACATCATCACAAACCCAATCCCAGTCCCAATTCCAATCAACATCCAACCAACATCATCATCATTATCATCGTCTTGTCTCGTCGCGGCCAAGTCATGATCAACATAGTCTCGTCTAGTTGAATGATCATCATCATCATCACCATTCTAGTTGCAGCTGGAGCCACAAGTCGAGTGTTGGCCCCTTTGTGGAATTGTCTACAAGTTTGTCTACAACTTAAAGCCATTTTTAATGAGACTTTAGCTCTTCTGTTGCCCATCGCTTCGATTGCGGACGAAAATCGAGAGCGAGTTCCAAATAGAAACAATATTTATATATAAACATATGTATAAAAACACATTGGTATATGTACGAGTGTAGGGAATTGGCAACGCTGTAGCCCATAAGTTTTATCAATAATACTCAATCCAAGGCAATCCTTTGGCCCATGGACTGCTTGTATTTTTTGGGAAATTTGTTATTCTGATTACAAGTATGTATATCTGTGTGTGTGTGTGGTGTGTAGTTGTTGCTGTTATATTCGGTCAAACGCCGCGGCATTGCAGCAAAATAACAAATGCATAAATATTGTCTAAATTTTCGCTTTTCATCATAATTTATCACCAAAGTCATCGAATTGGTGCAGTAAAATATTTTAAAAGGGTGCCTAAAATATACCACTCAACTCTCAAATACTCTGTAGTTCTGAAAAGCTAGAATATAAGAAAGAGCACACTAAGATTCAGTTGTAAGTAAATTTATGAAACTTTTGATCTTTTCAGTAAAACTAAATTTTCGAATTGAAATTTAGAATTTTAGATAATTGTGTACAAATTTAAAAAAGTATGTTCACTGTTGGGATTGTACATCCTGTGAGTAGAATGTCAATCATGTTTATACAGGACATTTAGAAGTCAACCAAACAGGCAAACGCCTTCTAAGCGCATAATCGGATTTAATCAAACATTCATTCAGTTATCTGCTTGATTTGACCGATGATAAGTTATGAACCTTGATCTAAGTCCGCCACGACCAATGTGACGTACGTTTGTTACGTTTGATATGCGGCACATTTGGCCCCCCGGAGGCACATACTGCTAGGGTTGCTCACCTTTGACAATGAGATTGTGAAGATTATATGCCATGATTAAGTGTACTTGTTTTCCGATAAACTGCTACTGTAGCAGGAGAAACTAATTGCAGGTAATTTTAACATATGATATAATTTATTTTCCATTTTACTAGAGTATTCATAGTCAAGTAAGTTTAGCAAGAATAGAAATACTCGAATTCTGGTCTAGAAACTGGCTGGGAAAGATAGAGGAGACGTATTTGGTGCAACCGCCATCCTTTCGGTGTAAACTTTTTGCGTTTCGGTGGAGGCACTTCCAATGGTGCATATGCTCTGCGTGGTATAGGGCAATGGGGCGGATTTGGTGGCATAATATGAGGTTTGGCTAAGCTCAAAATGCGAGCTGTCGGACGGGCCTTGAGGGCAGCCGGACGTATGGGAAAACGCAGCTCGGCCCAAAAATCATCTTCTATATCCTTATTGGGGAAGCAACATGGCATAAATGGTTTGGCAAAAGGACGACCCTTGTCGTGGTGCGCTGGCTGGCCCCACACAATTACCGGCGAATATGGAAATTTTTCATAATGGTACTCATGTTTTGGCGTTATTTTGCGTTCCAAAGGCTTTGACAATTTCTCCATTTTCTCCTGCATTTCTTCTGGATCGACATAACGTTCCTCGCGAGCACAGGGTAAAAATTTTTCAGGGCATGGTAAAGGTTCAGGTTCGGGAATCTTTAATTCTTTGGGCATGGCATTTTTCAGAGCCCATTGAAAAAAACATTCGCCATTGCGTCTTGGTCATGGGACCAGGCTTTTGCCATCGTGTTATCGTTCGAGGTTCTCGCAACCTGCAACGCTTCTTTGGTCGAGAATTACGCTCGACCCACTCGACCCATGATGGCGGGGGCTTGACTTCCTCTTCTATGTTTTTAGAATCCCCCTCACCATCATCGTCGTTGAAACTCATTTTTAGCAAAAGGAACTACTTAGAGATTTAACAAAAAACCCAAAAGGGGAAAAAGTATCTTTTTTTACATATATACAAATATATACATCTACTTGCGTTGAAATATTTATAAATGTTGAACTAACGATGTTTAGCCCAAAGTAGTAAACAGCGTAACTGAATAATAAAATGTCAATTTATCAGTTAATTCGTTTTTTTTTGACACATAAAGACATGACAATACGATAAGTATAAACTTTAAGTAAACATTGTGAATGAATGAAACCTACATATGTATATGGTGTCTATAAAATCGAAACTTCGCGAATTAGAATGGGCAGCTAAAATCTCAAAAGACTTTTCTATAAACAATTGTCTTGTCTTTAATGTTTCACTGAATAGCAATTGAATGGATTAATATAATATCATTGTGAATGTACGGATGTGATATTAGATTAATTCATTAAATTGCTAAACGGGCAACATAATGGGCATCCACATTGGGGGCACAGATTGTGTAATGAAGAGCAGCACAGCTCAGCAAGGACGCGTGGATTGGGCAAGGATAGATAGCTGAGGCGCCTCTGATGCCTCCGCCATTGTCTTGAAGTCATTTTCTGTCGCTTTGGTGGTGGCCTTTCAATCGGTTTTGCTACAGAACATCGGGGCAGAGAAAGGTTAATGCACCTTTTTGAAGCTACAGCTCTTTTTTGCTCCACGAGAAACCAGAAACCGAAGTTTCGACCAAAAGTCGATTTTCAGCTCATCGTGCTGAAACCAAAGAGGTATCTTGGGCTTCTTTCGAGGTCGTCCACGCTCTAAACGTGGCGGAGGGCGATATCCAATACAAGGACGATAGGTGAAAATATCCTTTGGAGGTGCAACATAATTACGACGCGGATTCCGTGGTTTACTCAGCTTTTTGATTGCTTCTTTATGGGCTCGGTTGTCGCTCAAATCTCGCGATTGCTGCCAAATAAAAACTCCAGGTATTGGTTGCATTAACGCTGGTAATTTTTTCGTTATTGATTCGGATGGTTTTTGCAAACGCGGAGGATAATATTGACCCAAGATCCATTTGTGGAAATACTCCCAGTCATCTCGACTCATCGGTCCGGGCTTCTGCCAGCGCGTCGGTTTACATTTTGAGGGTACTATATATCTATTTTTCGGCTGAGCATTACGCTCAACCCATTCATTCCATCTTTGTTGCCAACCTTCTCTTATGCTCATCTTTGACACAACAAATTTTGCGTATCGTAGTGGGCCGAAAAGAAATCAAAACCCAATTTTAAAATACAAATTCTAGAAATTTAGTACAAGCCGATGCTCGAAACTTTTAAAAGAAATTTGGAATTTTGATAATTTAACTTTTGAATTTTATTTCAAAAGTTCATAACTACAAGTGTAGTCGACAAAAAATTTAAGAACTAAACTGTTCATATCCATTGAAGGAAAATTAACGAGAAAACGATATTTTCTACATCTTTAAACTAACAACAATACTTTTAAAAATGATATGATCCATACATTTTTTTTTGGTGTAAAAAAAAAAACATCTGCAGTGGAGTATCGAGGAGGGTTGTGTTAGAGTATCATTAAGCAAATGTAGCGTAAAATTGCTTTTGTTTCCGCCGTCGATGAGTCCATGTGGCATATGTGGTGTCGATTTCACACATGTTACGAGCACTCTGCGGTTGAGTGCGAGTTATGGCCTTGCTCAGATTGATGACTTTTCAAGTCGTACTCCACGTAAGGAGTTTGTCCTTAAAGGAACAGTTCCGGGCAGTAGGCGATACCCGACAGGAAATGCTCATAAAGAATGGAAGTACAAAAAAAAACGAGAAAACGACGCTAGAGAATTATTAAAATTCTTCAGGCATCGGAAATACCACGAAAGCAAAAGCAAAAGCAAAGGAAAACCGAATCAAACCGAACCGAAACAAAGTAAATAAAAAAGGCAGACAAAAATCGTGGTACGACCAGGTTAGAAACTGGCGACAACAAATCATGACAACGGTAACCAACAAACTGCCGACGACGACAACAACAACAATAGCAACAATCATGATGGCGACATCGAGGCAATGTTGTTGCAGTCTACAAACGGCGGCAGCGCTGCACATCATCAAATGCAACACGCGGCAGCATGGATGATAATGAAGATGGGCGACAATGCCAGCGGGCCAGAAGACGACTACAGGCAACCACTACACTACAAGCCAAGCGCTGATACAGACACAACAACAACAACAACAACAAGAACAACAACGTTAGAAAGGAACTCGCACAATCACAAGGCAAAAAGTGCGATCAATTGCAATGCGCACCGAATTTCAATTGGGTATCGAAGCGACCAAGAGCCAACGGCAGAAGCTTCTTGGGTAATGCATGTCCATGGCATTCGATAAATACAGCTGCTATGGATGATAAAACAGCACCAAGTACAAATACAAGCACGAGACTTCAGTTCTTCAGGTCTCCAGCTCGTACTCGCACTCTTACCAGTTGTTGCTTCCTACAGCGATCTCTTGACTGGCATTCAGTCGGACAATGTCTACAAAAGGAATTGGGTTATGACCTCGAATGCGTGTCGCCAACGACGACGACGACGAAGCTTCTCTCTCTGCCGGCCAGCAGGAGTGCGTGATTGAGCCGTTTCTATTGTGTTTTAAGTGGCAGTGGGGGATATGGCTGGGGATAATACCAAGCTTCGAATAAATAGGAATTTCAGCACTGCGGCCTTACCTCAAACAATATTTTATCTAAAATTGAAAAGGAATGAAATATGTTCAGCGAAATTCAATGCAGAAGATTTTAAATCAATTTTTCATAAAGATATTCCCATGCTACTCTCGTTATTCGTACTGATTATATAAAAAATGATTTAATTCATGTAACTGCCTTCAGCCTAACCAGGTAATTTCGACAGTATTTATAGTAAAATGCTCGCACTTCAATTGAATAAACACGTATTCACAGCCTGGCAATACCAAAGCAAATTCTTTGCAATGAGCTTGAATGTGATTCATTAATTTACGCTGGAATACTTCACATATAAATATGATTAACCAATTTAAGTCAAAACCACTTTAATTATGAAGTTTGAAATCAAAACAGACAAGCAACGACTGCGATCGCAAACCGAGTGATCTATGCACACACTCGCAAGCGTATTGCAACGTGTGTGTGTGTGGAACTGCTCAGGTATACACATAGCTTTGGGTGCTATGGGGGCCAATAAGGTGTAAATTTATGCAACAGCGACAATTGAGAGAATCCCATAACAACAATGACGAATAACAAATAACCATTAGCAAACGAGCCTATGCAATTTATTGTTAATTTTTATAAAAGCTCAACGATACGCATATTTTTCATATGCCTAGAGATTGGCATTTAAGAGGTTTTTCTTTTTCATTTGGTTTCTTATTTCTTATTGTTTTTATTTCTTTTGATTTTTCATTTTGTAATTATTTGTAAACTGTGTGAATTTTTGTGGCCAATCAGCGTTTTTGTTCGCAGTTTTGATTTGCTGACAAGATTTCAGCGTAATTGTAACTCATGGCTAACGTGTATTCTATGAGATACTTTTTCACGATTGCTGCCGCTATTGTTCTTGTCGTTGTTGTTGTTGTTACTGCTGTTGCTGGCGTTGTCATGTTCTTTGGGAGTTTTGCACCTTGTTTACAACTGTTTCTTTAATTATTTATATGTATCACATGCCGCATTGACAAAGTGGACACAAGGATCTATGATCAAACTAATGAATAATGAATATTGTCTGTGTGCCACATTTCTCAATAGGGCGTTGTTGCACCAATCTGTATCTGTAAATTAATCTATCTTAATTCCCATGCCATGATAGAGAGCATCTCTCACTGCAGTTGTTGGCACGTGTCCGCTGTGAAAACGAAACTTAAATGAAATCAATTAAAAGATACTTTTGCTGTCATTGTTACTCAACACAAACATTCATGTGGAATGGCAATTTGAATGACTTACACGCTGTAACTGGACTTCAATTTCATCTGCAGCTACTGCTGTTGCTTCCAACTGCCTAACCGGATGATTTGTGGACTATCATATGTATTGTAAGCTTAAACCACAGTGCCAGCAACGATGGCAAGAAAATGCGATAAATTGTTTACAACCAATAGCAGCAAATAGCGCAAAAATGCAACAGAGTAGGAAAAAATTACAACAACAACAGCAACTAAAATCCTGCTGCATAAAATTAAATGTGCTGAAGAAAACGAAACACATCAAGACTCTCTGTTGTTATGGAGAGTGGAACAAGTGTTTGCCATGGAATGCAGTTAAGTAAAACATACTCGTAGAGTAAATACCTTAACTTTAAAGACGAGTGCGTGAGGAACGCGTAATTGGATGAACTCATAGATAGGGCAGAACTCCAGACCGGATGTGTTTGCATTGCAAACTGGAGTTGAAACACACATTATACAGTTAACTATTACAGAAGCAACTTCACTACAATTCATAACATGAAAAGCATCTTGATTTTTCAGGCATTTAGCCTGATTATATTTAACGCATTATTTAAACCATAAATAACATCCCACAATACGTGCCGAAGCAATATCAGTACCCCAATATTAAATACGAACATTTCAATAACGATAAGTTGGTCTCATGACAATTTCTCATTTTGGCCTGTAAATAAACAGCAAATAAATGTCTACGGGGTGAATCGGTAAAACGGGAAATTACGAAATCAAGGCAGGAGAAAGACGAAACTGCAAAAGGTAGCTACAATTTATGTAGCCACAACACGTGAAGTCATTGATTAAATTAGATGTTTTCATTTGCCAAGCCCTCTGCCATCGCCAATGGCAAAAACCAAAAGAAATGGCATATAAAAAATATTTATGAGCGTCTTGGTTTTTTGTGGCATTTTAATGCATAAGACCAAACAAATCAATAGGCCGAAAACAGCTAACAATTCACCGGCCGACTGACGATCTGACTGGCTGACTGACTGACAGGCTAGTCGCAATGGGGAACATAATCAACTGGCAGCAACAACAATTTCGAGGCAACGAGTGATATTAAATTAGGTTGCGTACGCGAACAGCAAATGTTTAACTAAGCAAGCGGAAATGCTGTCGACTGTCTAGTACCCTTTCTCCTTAAATATAACTAGATTAAACTTAAGCTCCAACCTATTCCCAATGTTTATAGGGTATCAATTTGTTGGCCAAGAGCAAATGTCCTCGAAATTGTTATCAACGACATGCACAACTACGAAAGACAAAAACATAGGCACAATTTGTTGCGTTTGCCTCGGCAATCGAACTGGAAACCCATCTACGAGGCAGTTAACCAGGCAAATAGTCGTGGCCAAGACAAGTCACAGTTGTTGCTGTTGCCGTTGTATCTCTTGTTGTTCGTTGTCGGCCAACAGATTCGACTATAACAACGAGTCCATTCTGTTGACGTTGCACTTGTCGCGATTTAACATCAGTTTGGCTTTTATTTCTGCTTTTTTATTGTTTCACTGTGTTGCCTACTTTTGAACGTCTTGTACTTTCGATTGGTTAATTGTTAAACAAATTTCAAATTTACTTAGCATTTTTTCGAATGCAAATCACATGCGTGTTGTTGTTGCAGCTGTAACTGCCAAAAACAAGTTGCAATCACTGAGTCTAGGCTGAGGTTTTTGGTGTTGCTGCTGCTGCTGCTGCTGCTGTTGCACATCCCACATGCAATTTGCAAGCTCATAACACCAAACAGGCCAAGTTGTTCAGCCAGCAACTTGTTCGTCTGGTAGTAGACCACATTCTGCGATACCTCTGCTTGCC
Source organism: Zaprionus nigranus (assembly GCA_018903425.1). Taxonomy (NCBI): domain Eukaryota; kingdom Metazoa; phylum Arthropoda; class Insecta; order Diptera; family Drosophilidae; genus Zaprionus; species Zaprionus nigranus. The sequence goes on along the minus strand of JAEIGD010000003.1, from coordinate 5,265,664 downwards.
AACTGCTGAGTATTGCCAAATAATTTGAATTATTAATTACAAAGTGATTGGAATATGTTCAGAATTTCGGCGTATATAATGATGTAATTGAAGTTGGAAGTTGTAGCTAACAGATGTCTGTGCTAGTCAATTCGAGCTGTCAATCAGTTAAGGAATTCAATTTGAGATTATCCTAAATATAAACTTAAATGTTCATATATTTTTTTATCAATTTTGGGTTATATTCCTTTCAATTTATAATAAAAAATGTACTCACTCATTGATTCTGTTGAGGGACCATCACCATCTACCACCAAGGCCTCGTTATCGGAATTGTTGTCCGTTTGTAAATGCAGTTGATTCTGTTGCTGTTGTTGATGTGCTGGCAGTACACACGTTGCACCTGGCACATAGGTTTCTTGACTGAGTTGCACTTGGTTGTCGGTGCCTGCACTGGATGTGGATGAAGCAATTCCAACATCAATGGAGTCCTCATCAAGTTCCTGTTTGACGCGCTTCAAAGAGGAGCTGCCATCTTCATCGTTTGCAGGAATCGTAATGCCTCCCATATTAGACTCCTAAACGAAGTACAAAAGTAAAACGATATATATGTTTTTAATTCGAAATGCAACAAGCAAGACAATTAGTAGCATTTTTATTGGCTCCGGAAGTAAAATAAGAGATAAGTAAGTGCGGGGTATCTTCTTGTTGTCTTTCTACCCTAACTAACTGAGCTGAAAAAGGTTTTCACTTATAATTTATGTCAGTCGTTCTTTTTTTTTAAACGTGCTACTGTGTTGCATTTAATATAACCCATGAAGAACTTAAGCTTGAGTCGATCAGCTCCTACAAAGGGAATTTTTACGGATGTGTGGGGAGTGGCCATAGTTGAGGAACTTCTTCGACACTAGGGTAAGTGTTTAGCTTAAAATTTGCACAGATTATATAGTAACATAATTATCAAGATAGACAGCACAATAGCGATTTATGTCAGTTATCGCTTTTAAGGGTCTATGTACGAGTATATCATATATCATCATGTGAGTAAGCTTAGCTCTCATTTTTTCTCTATTTCATGCCCTGCACATTCTATAACAATCCAATTAAACCAATGGAGCATACAGTCTGGGGAAACTTCACTGTTAGGCACAGAAACCGTTGGAAAAGACATCAAGCAACTGTGACTCAAAATGAGTGCAATCAGTTCCAAACGAATCATTTTAATAAACAGGCATAAAGCAAATCTATGGGCAATGACACTTAACCTGAAACTTGAACAAGAAACTGAAACTTGAACTTTCAAGCAGTAAATGAATTGACAGGCAGACAAAGTTGTGGATGCAACAGAAGAGCAAAAAAAAGAAGAAGACCAAAAGAGGAAGAAGAGAAAAGATGGCTGCGTGCCATTAAAATACTTATAATTCTCTGTGTGGTGTGGTATATGAACTTGAGTGCAGGCAAAAAGCAAAAAAAAAACACTACTTCCCCACCGCATGAGAGAGAAAAAAAGAGACCCTACGAATAGAACTAACCAAAAACGGAGTGAGAGAAAGAAAGAGAGAGCAAGAAAAAAGCAAAAGAGAAGACAAAGAGGCAACAGACCATAATCAGTGTTCCATTGAACGCACAAAATCATTTAGCGAAACCGAAACGAAAAAGAGCCGGCAAGAGGCAACTGGCAACTGCCAGCAGAAGTTGGTGCACCCCACAAGGTACTTGAAACTGTTTTCCAAGACTTGGACACAAGCCCAAGTTGGATAGAGAGTAATGTGTTTGCTTTAGACGTAGGGAACACAACACTTGGATGAATGAATATAGGCAACAGATCCACTACGAATATGCCCAAAGCTGGCAGCAAGTTCAAAGCACGCTACGTACGTAGCAGACCAAGACAAGACGAGCCCCTGTGATGAGTTGAGTCTTGTAGCAGATTGAATTGTCGTTAATGCTGCTATTGCTGCTGCTGCTGTTGTAGTTGCTATTATTGTTGTTGCATGAATCACGTGACCATGACCACCGTGCAGTGCCCAAGTAAGAACAACAAAAGCCAGACCCGAAGCTGTCTTTCTTACTTCTCGGTCTCAGTCTCGGTTTCTGTATCTGCACTTGTACTTGTATCTGTTTCTGTGCCTCTATCTCTCTATATGGCTAACTCGCAATTTGAACTTCACTTAAAAGATCATTTACTTTCATTGAGACGGCGGAACTTGTCGCTGCGTGTAACAGGTGTAAACTTGATCTAATAAGTGGCCATTAACAGCTCTGTTCGCGGTTAAAATTCTTGGTTTCAGCCGGAAGTCCTCAGATTTACGTTAACCGATTTGCATTTATCGTTATAAATAATTATTAACAATAAGCGGGTCTTCCACTTTTAATGCTGGTTGCTAACCTTATTTGGCTTTCGTCGTTTACGTTCGCTGTGATTTATCGACGCTGACGTCGTTGCTTTTTTTGAAGCTGTTGTTGTGTTTGGTGAGGGTGATAAAGTTGCCTCCTCCTTGTCCTGCAACTTAGCCTCCTGTCGATCTGTTGCCAAAAAAAATAATCATGTTTATTAAAATTTAATTGAAGTTTACCCCTGGATTTAACTTACATTTCATTTCGATTTCTTCATCGTCGAGAAGCAAAGATACGACTTCCTTGGGCTTGAGTGTGTCTGGTTTGAAGTTGCCGCCGCTGATTACCATGCGTTGTATCTGAAAGAAGTACGTGAATTAAGTGTACAAAATGCCGAAAATCTTAAATGAGCAACGCGTCAGGAAATGGAACGAAACACGTAAAGGAGAGTAGCGCCACAGAGTTTGCCGTGCAGCTCCGTAGCTTCCGCTTGTAGTGCGGCCTAATCACTTTTATATGGTAATAAGGGGATCGGTAATAAAACTAATAAATGCATGGGGTGCATGGGGAAGAGAATAAAAACATTCGTATGAAAAACTTAAAGGCGTAACCGAATTGTCGCTTAACTAATTGTATAATTGATTTCCGGTATCGTTTTACCACGTGCACTCTCTGAAGCAGCCCCAACAATAATGCACATCACATCGTATACAAGTATTTCATGCGTGCGTCTCGTGTTTCATTAAGCATTTTGAAAGAAAAAGGCGCAACAATGCGTCAGACAATTCAAACTAAGGATGGGGGAAGTCCACGCACGTGCCTAATATGCGGCAAAACAATGCCGATACCCCCCTTCAAATAAGTTTTTCTTTTTGTTTGGTTTTGTGGTTTCCTGGCCGTGAGTGGTTTCTTACCTCGCTCTTTTCGCGTGCCCTTTGCAGAATTCTCTCCTCGATGGTACCTTTGCAAATGAGGCGGTAAACGGTCACCTGTTTTGTCTGCCCCAAACGATGTGCTCGATCCATGGCCTGTTGGTCAACGGTGGGATTCCAATCTGAATCATAAAAGATAACCTGCAAGTATAGATTGATGACAAAATGAGTGCTATGTATTAAACAATCGTTTGCTATAGTTATTCCCAATCTTGTATTGAAATTCAAATTTGATATGTAAATAAGTATTCGACACGCACATCATTTCGCTATTCTTTTGATATGCTTAATGCATTTTTGATACGAATATTTATCAATCCACATTGTAGTGTCACGAATTATACGCCTTTCCTGTATTCGGCCTGTTTTCTATTATCTATTTTCAAGTAGGGAGACCTCTTTGCATTTAAGACGTGCATATGGTACAAGTGTGCAGCAATTCGTTAAGGGTTGCTTTTCAATTCCCATATCCGGCGTTGATATACCTAATTATATTGAACTGAATTTGGAACACGTGTTATGTTCTACACATAAAATTGAAGCCACTTCTGTCTGCTCTATTAGAGTCGTACTTCCGTTTGGAAGATAGAAAATTCGGTTTTAAATTTCAATGAAGATGAAAAAACTATTTTTAATCTGCTGAGTCTGATTATGATAATACAATATTTATGGAAGATCTGCAAACATTTATCTTTTGTCATGGTGGTAATCGCTAGCGAAGAAAATGAATTAACTTTTACAATTTAAACCATATAATTACCAATTATAAATAGAGCGTCTTTCATGTATAAAAGGAATTGACTCAACTCAGTTACGACAGTGGGTGCAAGAGATTATACCCGATGAAATTAAATATTAACGTCAATAATGTTTTTAATTTATATATTATTTTTTAATTTTATAACCCTTACGCCTCTCACAACCAAACAAAAAATGATATACTCGTACACTTGAAACTTGGTACAAATGTTCGGGAAGAGTGTACCAACATAACAAAACAAAAAATCGATAATCGAAATTTGACCTCGTCACCTTACTTTTTGAACACACCTCGTAAATAACAATAATAATTTATTTTCTTGAGACGGATTTGTCAGCATTGGAAAATCGATTCGCAATATTGGTGGAGATAAGTGCTATGACTTGCGTATTACGTCTTGCGTATGCAAGTAGAGAATATCTTCGTCATAAAAAGCAAAATACTACTGTTTACACTCAGCTGCAGGCCCTGAATTTATCTAGGCCCTATGACGAAGTTCATGAAATAATGGCCATTCACGTCCAGCATCGAAAGTGAGTCTTAAGCTTTATAAGGCTACATATCATAATCGTATGCTGTTTTTTAAGTAAATCCGTGCTACAGAAAATGTGTAAGAACATAACCGAGATAGACGACAATGACTTTGTTGGGTTCGGCAAACAACTCGATATTTTTTGCTCAAAAATTCCAGCTGACGCTGATAATTACAATGAAATTAATTTCAACGAAAATAACATTGGTAAGAATTAATTATCTATTTTGTTAAAAATTAGTTACACTTCAGATAAACATTTCATTTCAGTGCGTCAATATCTTTATCAATCTTGCAATGAGTTTGGTAACTTTTTACTACGAGCTCAATGCATCAACCATTTGGTAATAGACTATTTTTCACCTCGCAAATATCCGAATGCAAGAAACAGTTTGGTCCTAAATATACCATAGATTATATTAACAGCAAAATTGACGAAACAATGGCGAAATATGGCGGTCAAGAGCCGCACGTTGATAAAGTTTATTTCACAAAAGCTGAAGATGATCCTTGGCGGTATGCTGGTGTACTCGATAAATGTGCGACGGTAATACCGGGTAAAAAATACAAATATAGTTTCACAAACTGTTTCAGTTAATAAATACAACATCAATGCAGGAATTGGACATTGCCATGACTTAAGGGAACGCAGTAGAAAAGATCCCCCAGAACTTGCAGCGGCTAAGGAGAAGGGCTTAAGAATTATTGAAAGCTGGATAAACGATGACGGGTACGCTGAAACTGTGCTCGAAAAATGCTATTAAACGAAAGTCTTAACTAAAGTTTGGACTAAAAAATTATTTAAAATAAATGTTATAAGCGCAACAAATAAATTGAAACCATTTCGAGATTTATTTTTCTTTTAAAATACTTACTTAGAACATTAGAGCCAAGATGCCAATTTAAACCAATCGGCACATAACACAGTTCAATAACTGTAACAAAGAATCGCTTTAAAAGTTGGATGAATAGGGTTGAAAAATTATGAAACATGACATATTGGTGAATATCCTGTTGATTGTTTTAAAATGCGATTTTATTTAAGCCAATACATACAAATGCAACAGACATCAAACAAATCGAATACAAAAATAAAATCAAATCAATATACAGATAAATACAACAAATAAATTATGAATTGCACTTTGATTTTAACTATCGTTTAAAATACTAATTTATAAAACAATAGAACAAATAGCCAATTTAAACAAACTGACACACATTATCAACACACTTCAGTAATTGCAAATAGAGTCAGTGGGTTTTTAAATCGGTTAAGTAACACAAATTGATAAAGCATGGCAAGGTGTTGAGTTAAATAAGGTGTTTCAGGCTATTAGTCAAGAACTCAGAATGGGTATTGTTAGTATTATTTACAATCTCATGCCATTTTCTATACCTATATAATGCCCTCATTAAGAAGTCAACTAGCTGATAAGATTTGGCAGTGGGCTAATCAACTTGTATTAGTAAAGCTAGAGGTGCGCTTTTAGCCACAGTAGAAGTCCAATCTACAACGATGACACAACGCCAAATCGGAGTTACGTTGTTGGCACTGCTGCTTGCTTTGGCTCTATCGCAGGCCAATGGTAATATATTTCAGCGCACATTCCAGAAACTTCATGAGGAGCCTCCATTGCTAACGAGCCAAAGTCGAGCAGATGAAGTACAAACACTATGGATCGAACAGAAACTGGACCATTTCGATGAAGCCGAAACTCGCACATGGCAAATGGTAATGATTTCTAAATTGTATTACAGTGGAAAATAGTAATATATGACTTCTGTTATTGTGTTATTTGTTACAGAGATACATGCTTAATGATGTTTTCTTTAAATCTGGTGGGCCTCTGTTTATTTTCCTTGGCGGCGAATGGGAAATATCTCAGGGCCGCATAACTGGTGGTCACATGTACGACATGGCCAAGGAACACAACGGACTTTTGGCATATACCGAGCATCGTTATTATGGCGAAAGCAAGCCATTGCCGTAAGTTTTAATCAATCATTGAAATAAGGAAATCATTGTGTATTTTATGATGGGTTTCGATATTGCTTGATTATTTGATAATTAATGCAAGAATTTTATTTTTACAATTCTAGTGACTTGTCCAATGAGAATATAAAATATTTGCATGTAAGACAAGCTTTGGCCGATCTGGCACACTTTATTACTACTCAAAAGGAAAACTACGATGGCTTGAGTGAGTCCAAAGTTATAATTGTGGGTGGGTCATACTCGGCCACGATGGTAACATGGTTCAAGAAGGTGTACCCCGATTTGGTAGCTGGCGGTTGGGCTTCTAGTGCCCCAGTGTTCGCTAAACTTAACTTTGTGGGTAAGTGTACTTCTTCACGATATGAAGCAGTGTAAACTAACTTTTTTGTTTTATTTAAGAATACAAGGAAATTACGGGTCAGTCTATCTTATTGATGGGCGGCTCCGCATGTTATAATCGAATCGAGAACGGTATTGCCGAGATGGAGACAATGTTTGCCAGCAAACGAGGTGCCGAGGTCAAGGCGTTGCTAAAGCTCTGCGAAAAGTTCGACGTTTATAGCGATTTGGATATTTGGACACTTTTTAGTGAAATCTCCGACATATTCGCTGGTGTTGTTCAGACACACAAGTAAGCTTTAAAACAACTCCGCTAAGAAAATTAATTAATTTAATTGTTTTTATTAAGTGCTGGACAAATTGAAGGAGTCTGTCAGAAGATAATGGGCGAGAGTAGCGATCTTATTGGAGTTAGCAAGTACATACTTGAAGCATTCGATAACGACAAGTGCAATGACCTTAGCTACAGTGCCATGGTGACTACACTCTTGGAGTCCAAGTACTCAAGCAGTATTAGTAAGTTCAAATCTGTTCTCACTAACTGAATTTTGTTCATAGTCAATTACTTATGTTACAGTGCGACAATGGATTTTTCAAACATGTAATGAATACGGATGGTATCAGACATCGGGCTCGTCGGCACAACCATTCGGCACTAAATTCCCAGCAGCGTTTTACACAACCATGTGCGCCGATCTTTATGGATCACAATACAGTAATTCCTTTATCGAGGGCCAAATTGCAGCCACAAATGAATTCTTCGGCGGCCTGTCACCTAATGTAGAGAATGTGTACTTTACCCATGGTCACTTGGATCCCTGGCGTGCTATGGGAATACAGAATGAAACAGAAGCGACAATACTACCAGGTAAGTTTAATTAAACAACTCGGGAATTAACTTTATTTGTAACCTTCAATGAATCATACTTTTAGAATACGCGCATTGCAAGGACTTTGGTTCAATTAGTGACAGTGACACCGCTGAAATGCGTGCCTCGAAAGAACGTGTTGCCGAACTTGTGCGCGAATGGCTAAAATAAAATACGGAATCTACTGCGCTATCTCTTAGCGATAATGGCAATCTAACACGATTTTGTTTTAGAGCTGTAATAAACATCTGTATGTTATAAATTAATATGTCTGGAGACTTAAGATTAATGTTGTGGGGATAACCCTCTGATTGTTTTAAAGACTTATGATTTTGTTTAGGTCAGTTTTTCTGTCTTGTGCGAACAAATTATTAAACAGAGTTCAAAATAATATCAGGAAATATAGATCCAAATCATGCAATTTATAAATATGTTTAAGAATTCCTAAAAAAAATCCCATCATATCAGAAGTTTCTACTGAAAATCTTATCAGCTGCAATTTATAGCAGCGCACTTGACCGCAAATTAAAAAAAACTTGACAGCACTTGACTGAGTTATAAGCGAAACGTTGGACAATGTTTAGTTTCATTCAGAAACATGCTGGTCATACAGTTGGTCAGTCTTGCCCTAGTGGCTCTTGCCTGTTCCGGAGCACATGGCCGTGAATTGAAGAGGGATGTGCCGGTTCTGGTGAAAAGTCTTAACAATCTTCATCGTGGTCCGCCCAAACAGACGGTGGTACGCCGTGTAAATGTTGCAGAAAAATGGATAACACAGCCCATTGATCATTTCGATGAAACCAATGAGAAAACATTTGAAATGGTAAGTAAAAAAAGGCGAGTCAAATTTTGTATCAACCATTAAATGTATAAATTAAATGATAGCGGTATTTTGTAAACGATGAGTTCCAAACTGACGGCAGTCCCATTTTCATATTTTTGGGCGGCGAATGGGAGGCCGAACCGAGTATGATTAGTCAAGGCCATTGGTATGATATGGCCGAAGAACATAAAGGTGTTCTTGTCTATACCGAACATCGCTATTACGGCCAAAGCATTCCCACCGAGTAAGTAAACTAAAAACAGAAACAACTATCAATTTATATGTGAACAAACATTCTTATGTTACCAACAGAACAATGTCTACAGAGGATTTGCAGTATTTGCATGTAAAGCAGGCACTGGCCGATGTGGCAAAATTTATTGAGACTTACAAGGCAGAAAACGCTCAATTGACCAACTCAAAGGTGCTGCTTGCTGGCGGTTCCTACTCAGCTACAATGGTTGTGTGGTTCAAGCGTCTCTACCCTGACTTGGTAGTGGGTGGCTGGGCATCAAGTGCTCCTCTGCTGGCCAAGGTCGACTTCACCGAGTACAAGGAGGTGGTGGGAAAGGCTTTCAAGAAATTGGGTGGTCAGAAGTGCTACGATCGCATAGAGAAAGGCATTGCTGACTTGGAAGATTTATTTGCGAACGGACGGTCCGCCGAGGCACGAGCAATGTTGCGTGTTTGCAGCAGTTTTGACCACAACAACGATCTGGATCTGTGGACCCTATTTAGCAGTATTTCCAATATTTTTGCTGGCGTGGCACAATACCAAACGTGAGTCAGACACTAATCCAATCACAATTAACAACAACCAATTATATTTTTCTATGATAATAGAACTGGCGAGATTGAGTACTATTGTAACTATCTATTGAGTTTCGATGATGATGCCACAGCTATTGCCAATTTTGCCTACTGGGCCTGGGACTATCCGACCTGCATCGACGCACGCTACCAAAGCTCGGTCGATTATTATCTTTCGGGTATCAAGGAATTTGACGCGTGTAAGTTGTTCTTGTACCAAACATATTGACTTAACTGATTGTTACTTATCGTTTCCGTTAGCTCGACCCTGGTATTATCAGACTTGTAATGAATATGGCTGGTATCAGTCATCACGTTCAAACAATCAACCTTTTGGTAGCAAATTTCCGGCAACACTTTACATTGAGCTCTGCAAAGATGTCTTTGCCTCAAAATACGGAAGCTCCCAGCTTGAAGCCAATGTGGCTCAGACCAACGTAGATTTCGGTGGCATGGAACCGAATGTTGAAAATGTCTATATGACCCACGGTGAACTGGACCCATGGAATCCCATTGGTCATGGAGTTGACGAAGGTGCCACGGTTATTACCGATGCCTCGCACTGCAATGACTTCAGTTCAGTCGAAACTAGCTTCAACTTGGAAATGCGCGATTCCAAGCTACGTATTGCTGAACTAGTTCGAGAGTGGTTAGCCTAACTGTGGTTATCGATATCGGCATGTTAACAACAAATTGTAATGAATGATTATTGAAACAAATAAAATTTAAATTGCACGTTTCTATACATCAAAGAAAACGCCTATACTTATTATTTTGCGTTTTAAAAAAGTTGTGATCAATTTGCACAATCGAAAATTTATAATTTTCCCAGTGGAAATTTTTAAAAATCGATAATTTTGTCAGTGGAAATGTTAAAAAAATGAAAGAATTACTAACGATCTCAAAAGTATGCAATGGATATGATGAAACTGTACAGACTAGTAATTACTTATACTACTAGTAACTACGTTGCTCTTTAAGAACTTGTTACTGTTAAGATACAACTACTGTTATATATAACGAGACAGGGCCGATGTCTCATCACTAGACATTTGAAATAAACTTTGTCTGCGTTTGTAATACAGAAACCTTCTTTTCAAATTTTATGACACTATAATAGGAAGATCAGATCAGGCAGAATGACATAGCTTAACCGACTAGGCTAATGACCTGGATCATTAATGAATATAATTTTTGGGGTCTGTCATGCCTTCTTAATCCCGTGTTGCAACCATTTGCTTAAAGTTAGTATACCCTTTTTGATTATTTTCAACGATTGAAGTGTATAATCATTATAAAAATAATTATAAAAGTATACTTTATGATAAGGATTTTACATCATGAGCAGCTATAAGGATTCTACATCATGGGTGACTATTAAATAAGGCGGGGCAAAAACCTTTTGTTTACTCAATCGTAATCAGTCGCAAGTAAACGATCAACATGCTTTAATCATTGCAATAAATAAGTCAAGTACTTCTGTCCACTGAACAATTATCTTGTATTTATAAAAGGATTAAAGCAAATAAAAGTACACGTGCGGAGCCGTGTTTTGCTGGCATTGACAGGTACCCATGAATTAAATATTACGCATACGACACATGCCTTCCTATAATTTACCAAGCGTAATTTGAATTTGTTTAATCAACATACAATATTGTTATAGGTAATAATTATTATAATAGATTGCATTTCATACAAACAAAACGAAAATTCATTAATTTCGAGTCAACGTGATGTAACACGTGAGTTATACAACCTAGTGCTTTTTGTTATCACGTTGATATGGGTCTTTAAACTAAACGATATATCAATATTTACTTTTTACTTAACGGTTATCATTTGCTGCAATCTATTCAGAACATTTTGAATAAATAGACCGAGTATTGGGGTAGGAAATCATTCTAAAACTTGTAAACTATCCAACAACATGAAGTGTACCATTGTATTACTTGCACTGTTCGTGCCTTTAATTTTTGCAGCCAGTCTGCCGGACCCGTTAAGTACGTTTGAAATTCCTGATTCTATCAGGACATTAAACGAGCTTTACCGTGGTCCGCCAAAGCAACATACCAACCTGAGATCCAATGTACAGACACGGTGGATCAATCAGAAACTGGACAATTTTGATGATGACAATGATAAGGAGTGGAAAGACGTAAGTCCCTTGAACGTACTAAGTAAACTTCAACTAAAGAGAGAATATTTTTTTAAGCGTGTTTTAATCAATGAGGATTTTTTCGTTGACGGTTCACCAATTTTTATATATCTGGGCGGAGAATGGAAGATTGAACCTGATACGATAACATCGGGACTCTGGGTAGACATTGCAAAGCAGCACAATGGATCAGTGGTCTACACAGAACATCGATTCTTTGGAGAGAGTATTCCAATCAAGTATGTTACCCCAACTAGTATCAGCTGAAGAAAAACTTATATATTTATTGAAAATTCAGACCTCTATCAACGGAGAACCTTGACTACCAAAGTGTTAACCAAGCCTTAGCTGATGTGGTAAATGTTATTAAAGTCCTTAAGGAGGAGGATAAATACAAGAATTCAAAGGTGGTTATATCAGGCTGCTCCTACTCTGCAACTATGGCAGTCTGGTTAAAGAAATTATACCCAGACGTTATTGTAGGCAGTTGGGCTTCCAGCGCTCCTTTGGAAGCTAAAGTCAACTTTAGAGGTGAGAAAACTACAATAGATGCGGAGCTTTTTTGCTTATTACATATACGATTTTCTACGATGTTCAGACTATATGAAAGTTATTGGCGAAGCATACAGGGAGTTGGGGGGAGACTATTGCTACGATATTATAGACAACGCCACTTCCTACTATGAGGATCTATTTGCGAGTGGACAAGGTGCTGAAGCTAAGAAACAATTAAATCTCTGCAGTAGTTTCGATGTTGATAACGAGAAGGACCAGTGGCAGATTTTCAGTACTATTGCCAACATTTTTGCAGGCATTGCCCAATACCAAAAGTAAGTGCCAAATTATTTTAACATTATAATTTTTCTAAAAATCGTTACTTCATAGACCCGAAAATTATGACCTTGCTCAGTATTGCTCCGTGCTACGCAGCTTTAGCGATGACGATGCCGAAGCTCTCTCACTGTTTGTGCAATGGCGTCTCAATAAACCAGCATGTGTGAACACACGATACCAGGGTGTTGTCAATTATTATAAATATACTATGAATAACTACGACGGAACTGGTAAATATGATATGGACAAATCGAAAGCCGAATATATCCAACATTGTTCTTCTTTATTTTAGGTGGTCTAGCTTGGTTCTATCAAACATGTAGAGAGTTTGGCTGGTTCCAATCCTCTGGTAGTAGAAAACAACCGTTCGGTTCATCCTTCCCTGTAACTCTATATACAGACCAATGCAACGATGTTTTTGGAGCCAACTACACTGAGGAAAAGATTCGAAGCTATATTAAGGACACGAACATAGAATTTGGCGGTCTCTATCCTGATGTGGAGAATGTATATCTGGTTCAAGGTGGATTGGATCCATGGAGTAAGGTTGGAGCTGGCGAAGCTCAGGGTGCCACAGTTATTCCCCAAGCCTCTCACTGCCCGGATAGTGGCTCGATTAGCGCCACAGACAGCCCTGCATTACTAGCTTCAAAGAAGAAATTGATAAAACTGGTTGCCGAGTGGCTTGCGTAAATGTTAGTTTTCTCTAATCGCTATTTAATACCAATTTTTTTTTTTTTTTAACATACGAACATAATTTTTTTTTTTTAAAGGTAATAAATCCATAATCCTTATAATAAATAATGAACATACATATAACATACATACATTTTTGTCAGATAAATTTATCGACCATAAATACACGTGAAAAAACTAAAATACAATCTTGGGATATAAATAATTATTTCCGTGTTAGAACATGTGACCGAAAGAATTCAGAACTTGTCAATACTAATTTGTACAGTTTATGAGGTTCCAAACAAAACTATTTGTAAATATATTCGTTTTAATTAACTGTTATCTTTTAACAAGAAGCTAAGGTTTTCTTTTTTAAATAAATAGACCTCGTGTTTTGGTAGGAAATCATTCCAAAACTTGCGAGCTATCAAGCAAGATGAAGCCTACTCTAGTTATTTTAACTTTACTGGTCCCGCTTATTTCTGCAGTCAGTCTTCCTGAACACTTCTCTTTAGAAGATATTGATTCTGACTATGTGAAAACCGTCAACGAACTTCACCGTGGGCCGCCGGTGCAGCAATGTTATCAGAGAGCAAATGTAGAAACTCGCTGGATCACCCAGAAACTCGACAACTTTGATGAAAACAATGAAAATGTGTGGGATAATGTAAGAGAGTATAAGCATTGGTTCTTTAACAAAGAACAGGTTTCAAAGTATCACTAACAACTATCTCTAATTCAAGAGAGTTTTAATAAACGAGGATTTTTTCGTGGACGGCGCTCCTATATTCATATATCTCGGCGGAGAATGGAAGATTGAACCTGATACTATTACTTCAGGACTTTGGGTAGATATCGCAAAAGAGCATAGCGGTTCAGTAGTATATACAGAACATCGATTCTTCGGCGAGAGCATTCCTATCAAGTAAGTTACTCCACTTATTCCGGGTCGAACAATAATACAATAATTTCGTTTTTGTGCAGGCCTCTATCAACTGAGAATCTCAAGTACCAAAGTGTAAAACAGGCTTTAGCTGACGTTGTAAATGTAATCAAGGTCCTTAAGGAAGAGGAAAAATACAAGGACTCGAAGGTAGTAGTATCAGGATGCTCGTACTCAGCAACAATGGCGGTATGGCTGAAAAAAATTGTACCCTGACTTGATCGTAGGTAGTTGGGCTTCTAGTGCTCCCTTAAAAGCTATAGTGGACTTCAAAGGTTTGTGAAATAGTTATTAAACTGTTAAAAAAAGATATTCAATTTATCAATTCTTTTGCAGATTATATGAAAATCATTGGACAAGCATACAGACAGCTAGGAGGAGAACAATGCTACAATTTAATTGATAATGCGACGTCATACTTTCAAACTTTGTTTGAGAATGGACAAGGTGCTGAGGCCAAGAAACAGCTAAACCTCTGCGATAGTTTTGACATCAATAGCGAACAGGATCAATGGCAAATATTCAGCTCGATTGCAAATACTTTTGCAGGCATCGCTCAATATCAAAAGTAACTATAAAATATATATACACAGATAAAATAGCCCCTACTAATTTTTTTTGTTCTGCAGACCCCAAAATTATGACTTGGCAAAGTATTGTGCTGTTCTACGTGATTTCAGCACTGACGATGCTACAGCTCTCTCCCTTTTTTTTCAATGGCGTCTCGGTAAACCGAAATGTGTTAACACCAGATACAAGGGAACCGTAAATTATTACAAATGGGCCATGAACAATTACGATGGAAGTAAGTTCAAGTCAAAATAAATACGTAACATATTTTAACAATATATTTTAACAGCTGGACTAGGATGGTTCTATCAAACATGCAGTGAATTTGGCTGGTATCAATCATCGGCCAGCAAACATCAACCCTTCGGATCTTTATTTCCGGCTACCTTATATACAGACACTTGTCAAGACGTCTTAGGAGATGACTTTGATAGGGAAAATATTGAAAAATATGTTAAAGCGACAAACATACAGTTTGGCGGTAAAAACCCTAATACTGAGAATATTTATATGACACATGGTGGACTGGATCCCTGGAAGGCAGTTGGCTCTGACGAAGATCAAGGTGCTGTAATAATACCATTGTATTCGCACTGTTGCGATAGAGATTCAGTTGATGCGACGGATAGCGCTGAATTAGCAGCTTCCAAACAGAGATTGATTGAACTGATACGTGAATGGCTCGTGTAAACACCAAACACTGTACGATAGCAATTCATTGATATATCCTGTGTCCTGTTTTATTCATATACTATTTATGTAGATTTATATTCCAATTATATATATACATTATATTTGCAAACAAAAACAACTATTTCTTTTAATTCTGGATAATTAACATTACGATACCATTTCGCATCATGAACAGATTACAAACTTTCAAAGGTCAACATGTGATAGCCACAAAAATTAATAAAATAATTCTTTGTATAAACAAGTGAAAAGTGCTTGCGAAGAAATTGGCTCTTAAAATTTTAAAGGTCAGTTGAAAGCGGTAGGTAGCCCCCACAAAACGAAAAAAATTTGGACGCTGAATAAATTGCACTAAATTCGGAAGCGTGTATATCATATTAATAATTAGGACACCATACAACTAAGCCGATTGGGGGCGGCCACTCTAAGAATTCACTACCATTTCGAAAATGTTATATATCTTTATTACAAGCGAAAGAAAAACATGCATAATATTGACCCAAAGTAGCCAATGGATATTTGAGCACAAAAGCATACAATTTGTTTACAGATGGTAAAGAATAAACAATTTAACTGATACAATTTTTGGGATCTCCAAAGGTTTCCGCTGACATTGAAATGCCAATGTGGTGAACTGGTTTTTGGTTAAATAATTTTAAAATGAGCCATGTTGCAATTTCACATAAGTACGAAATTATGGTATAAATAACTTTAACTGATGACCATAATAAAGAGCAAAATCGTCGCCGATTATTACACTCAAGAGAATAAATACAATAAAAGCTGCCGCAAAATTCAATGCCAATGCCAAATGCCAAGGAATTAGTCAACACAACGAGTTGGGAAAGCAATTTCAAGCCTGAGAACCAAACAATAAAACCGAAGACGGGAATACAAAACAAATTACTTCTTGGCGAGCGCGAATAACAAATCAAAATCAGTGACAAAATGATTTAGGAACCGAGCGAAAATGTTCACACGAAGCCCAGCAGCCAGAGTCCCAAAAGCCAGAAATCAACACGAATCGAATCGACACACACACACACACACACACAGGGAGACACCCTCAGTTAGATGTACAATCTTTTGAATGTGTATGTAGTGCATCCTTTTGGCTGAGAATTTCTGGTGGCTTTGGCACTGTCATTGTTGTGATAAAGATCAGAATGTGTAAATCATGGCTCGGGCGATGCCGACCGCGTATTGCATAAACAAGTAGTCGAGCAAATGGATACAAGCGTTTGCCTTTGCCCCTTTATTCCTTTATTCAGCGCCTACACATAAATCGACTAGGTGCCAATTCAGTCGTGCGACGACGTTTGCACATTGGCATAGACTTTTAAAACGTCCGTATCCGCCTTTAATGTGTTGAGAAAATCCGAATAGTTATGCCATTGCGATGTCGAGAAATTCATCAGCGGATCCCTCGCGAAATGGGCAAGTTCGGTATGTTGCGGCTTATAGCCACACTTCTTTAGCCTAGCAGATACTCTTTGCACATCTGCCGGTAGGCAATTAAAGCATAACTCGCCTGTTTTGTTGTTAACTATCCTGTAGCCCAGGGCCTTACATTGCTTCGCATCGCGATGTAGCTTGTTTTCAATATGTGAATAGTTAGAATTAACAACGTTGGGCAAAGACGCAAAAATTAGACTCATTGGCCGGAAGGGATTACGTTCGAGTCGAATGTTGCTAAATCTTGACTTGTATTTACGCAAAACGGGCCACAATCGTTGCTTCAGTGCATTTAAATCTGCTGTACACACCTGACAAACCAACGCCGCTTGATGTCCATTGTAATTGATATGCAGCAGACTATTCGTTTTTGCGAGCAGATGGTACCCGAAATGGGCAATTAACGTTTTGGTTTTTGATTTGCATTTGATTTTGAATTGTTCCGGATTTTTGTGTTGGATGTTTTTTTACGTTTAAGTTTGGATTTTTGATATCAATTTTGCAATCTGTTTCAATATCCAATCCATTTCGTTTATCCAAATCAAAATGTATTTGTGTGGATTCGTGGTCAATCTCCAGAATGTTCCGGGACTTTGCCGGTGTCAGATTAGCCTTAATGTGTGGCAACCCCGGCGGTGCACTAATGGGTAATATTTGAAATTTTGTTAAGAATTCCATTTGTTCCACGATGCTTAAACGAACAAATTTTGTATGTATGTATCACCGATTCAAGTTTAGTTTTCAATATTGTTCATTTACATAACAAAATGTTCCGAACAAAGTTTTATGATTACGAATACTAGATAACATAAAATATCAACAGTTTTTCCTGGACTGTCCGTTCTTATTTCTATCACACTGAAAAGGTGTTTGCCTATTCATTTACTTCTTGTACAGGGCCAGTGCCGGGCATACTGTAATGCTACTGTGCTCCGGACTTTTTATTCCATTCAGAAATAGGTAAAATTCTTTGACTTACCGTATCTGCTGCAGTCAAATTAATACCCAATCCTCCGGCACGCGTAGAGAGCAGAAATACAAAGATATCTGCACGGCTTTGGAAATCAGCAACCATATCACGACGAGCTGATATCTTGCTGGATCCGTCAAGGCGCATATACCGATGCTTGCGATGCCACATATATTCCTTAAAAAATATGTTATGATTAGACGGTTTTCAGACATGTACACTAGAATTAGTCGCACCTCCAGAAGGTCGATCATTTTTGTCATTTGTGAGTAGATTAGAACACGATGACCCTCCGCTTTGAGGCGCGTAAGAAGACTATCCAGTACATACAGTTTTCCGGCATCTGTGATAAGTGTCTCTTTATCCGGAACTACAATTGACGACCAGCCACTGCGTGGTTTACACAAGGCCAAGCCTGTCGTGACAAGTTCTTTGCCCACGTTGTTTTCACACTGTAAATGGCGTAATTGCGTCCAGGCGGCAGCGCGACTTTCACAGCTAACGGATAAGGAATAAAGCTTAGTAAAAAGGAAAAATATTAATTCTGGAAGTTGTACTTACTATAAATGCCTATCCACAGCCTGCACACGTTGACCTAACGCGTAGAGGAATCGCGGCATTTGCAACGGTTCACATTTGTAAACTTGCGGCTTGCGTAGACGATGCGTAAACTCGGGCAGCAAATGCAGTGTTTTCACCTTAACATCGCTTTTAGTATTTGATTTGGTTTGAACTTCTACCGATTCTATTTCTAGTTCCTGCTTAATGCCAGTTTCAGATTTCACCTGAAGTTGTCGTTCGCCATCGACAATTTCTTCAATGAGTGCAGCCTTTTGCTTAAGTATTTTTGAACGTGTTACACGATGTTCGATTGTTTCTTGCATGTTAATTGTGACATAGTCGCCAAAAGCATATACACTGCTCTCAGAAGAAGTCTGCAGTATTAAATGTAATCATATGTATAATTATGATAAAGTAAAATATACAACTCATAATACACACCATTGCGGTAAAGATAAAATTCCTTAGCACACTGTTCGTTAGCATATAATCTGGAACCATTTTTCGTTCCAGTAGAGGTTCCAGTAACTGATAGCGCGACTCCTTGTATTCGGGCCACCACTGGCGACGATAAGACAGTAGTGGTTGCTTTTCCATGACGCGTCGATAGTGCAACAGACTGCAAAACCAATGATGGCATTAAATAAGAATTCATTTCGTTGATCAATAAATTACTTACGTATCG
Source organism: Zaprionus nigranus (assembly GCA_018903425.1). NCBI lineage: Eukaryota > Metazoa > Arthropoda > Insecta > Diptera > Drosophilidae > Zaprionus > Zaprionus nigranus. The sequence goes on along the minus strand of JAEIGD010000003.1, from coordinate 5,246,737 downwards.
ATTAGACCATGCCAAGTTACGTCTTCTATGTCAGACAATGAGAGATCACAGAAGCGTGTAAAGCTAAAGCATCTATCCAAGTGGACATCGTTGACAAGCGATCTTTGAATGTGGGCTGATTTGAAAATGTTAAATCTGTTCAGAAGTAAATTGGATCAGAATAAGGATTTAGTGTACGACATTTATGTATGTATACGAACCGGTTGTAGAGCAGGTGCTTGTGACTGGGCAGCGCCGTTTGAAGTAATCCATCCGCACAGACCAAACGAGGTATAACGTACTCAGCACACCGCATACTAAAGGGACTTTTAGCATCACGTCTCTCAAATAGTTCTGGATGATTGCAGACTTTGCGAAACTGCATCACCAGGTTCATGAGATTCGAGGTAAAGTTACGATCCAAAATTGAGCCATCCGCTGAAGCCGCAGAAGTTGTGGATCCACCGCTGGCCAAGTGAAGTAAATCCTCGATGCGAATCTTTTGCTTTAGTGCACGATAAAGGAGCTTCTGACGAATAGTTAGTGGACAGTACACCATAATCTCAATCTTATCGGAGAGTTCGTTTTCCACATCTTTTTTAATACGACGCAGCATAAAAGGTTTCAGTATCATATGGAGTCGTGATATTTGACGTTCGTCGATGCCAGTTTTGTTTTCCGCATGTGATTCAATGTCCTTAGAGAACCATTCGTTGAATTCGTCATGCGAATCAAACAGAGTGGGCATAATAAAATGCAGCAACGCCCACAGCTCGGCCATGCTATTTTGAATCGGAGTACCACTAAGTAGCAAACGATTCCGACAATTGAAGCCTAAAAGTAGTTTCCAACGTTGTGATGCGGCGCTCTTGATGGCCTGTGCTTCGTCTAGCACCATATATTGCCACTTAATTCGATTGAAGTACTTGTAATCGCTAACGACTAGTTGGTATGATGTTATCACCACATGGAAACTTGCCTCCCGTGTGTGCAGATGTTTTTGATCCCAAAATTGTCGCAGAATTTTTCGTTCATTGGGTGAACCCCAGTATGGCACCACATTGAAATCGGGAACAAAACGAGACATTTCCTGTTGCCAGTTGTGTAGCGTGGAAGCGGGTGATATGATTAGAAACGGGCCCCATACACCGTAATGCTCTGCAATGTGACAAAGAAATGCTATCGATTGGACTGTTTTACCCAGGCCCATCTCGTCGGCCAAAATGCCACTAATGCCCTGGTCGTAGATGTTTGCCAGCCATGTCATGCCTTTAATTTGATAGCCCTTTAGGGTGCCCTTGAACATCTTTGGCTGTGGCAGATCCTTCATTTCCTCACGCTCTGGATTAGCTTGTTCTAGCTCTTGCAACTGTTCCAACACTTCCTCACGCTTAAAATGCACATCGAAAGCTCGTGTTTTGTCTAGATCTCGCTGTAGAGCTGCCTCCGCATTTGCTTGGGCCAATTGCTTCATTTCGCCAGCATCGTAATCATCGTGGACGGCCAGCCGCGCATTGTGCTCCTCGTCTAGTTGACTCAAGATGCGCAACTGATCCGCCTCAGTTCCTTGCCCAAGTTTCTTTGACATAAAATGAGCGTAAAGCTCCGTTTGTGTAATAAGAAAATTAAGTTTCCGTTGTTGCCGCTTAACCTCTATAAGCTCCACGTCCTGTTTTCGTTGCTCCTCAGCCTCACGTTCCTGTTTGCGACGTTGATCACGTTCTACACGCTCATAGCGCTTCCAATAGGTCAGCATTTCACGTGTAAGCCGCTTTGCACGCCATACCGTCTCCTTCATTATGCGCTGCGAGTTGAGGGCTCGCTGCCGCACCACCTTGGCGCACATGCCGGCCACACGTTTGCAATTGGCCAACATCTCTTTGTGATTATTACTCTTAATACGCTGCAATCTACCAGACTCCTTCTTCGACATAATCTGCCAAATACGTCGACGGCGTGCTGCCAATACTTCGGGATTCTTGCGGCGCCTACGTACACGTGTAACTTGTCCATCGGCTGCGCCAACCACATCCACTTCCTCTTCAATTTCTTCCTCCTCTTCGGGATAATCAAGTGCCAGGTTGGCCAGTTCCCGCTTGTAGTCCACCTCGCCGTTATCTTCCTCATCCTCATCATTGGCAGGTAGAGTATCGCCAAAGCTATACTTGCCCAGTTCTGAAGGATGTACCTCCCCCGACTCTGGTGAATTCAAAGTACGCTTCTTTCGCCCACGTCGTCGCTGTTTAGCCGGCTTTGGACCAGCTTGTGCCTCTGCCAGACGGGCCATGAGTATCTCTTGCTTTGTGCGGCGTCGTCGCTTGCGTACTCCAACGGTTGCTTGCTGGCGCTCGGCATAGACATCGTGATTGGACAGTAATCCGCTGCCATAGTAGGCATATTGAGCGTTCTGCAAGAAAAGCAATTGATTTATGTTCATGATAAACTATACAATTTAACAAACCGTGGGCTTTTTGTAGTAGTTTTTGCGCTGTCGCTGCTCTTGGAGGTGCTCGCGCAGCATTTTGCTAACATACACATCCTCATCGCTAACCGGGCCCTCGCTCTCCGTATCGCTAAGCAGAACATCGTAGAGCCATTCTCGATCGCTTGTCAGATCATTGAAATTGTAGACTTGTGCCTTGACGCTTTGCCGTTCTATAATGTCAAATAAGTTAAGAAATAGGCCTAGATTTGGACTGTAGTTACCTTCTTTGCTGCCAAGCAGACGCTTCCTGTCTCTCTGTTTGTGTTTTAATTTTACGAAACCCACTCTGGTAGAGGAGTCATCGGAGTCAATGCAAGCCTCGCCCTCTGGCTCCAGTTCTGTGCCGCTGCCACTGCCACTGCTGCTCAGTGGCTGCTTGAGCGCCTGGCGCGCCATCTCCATGAAGGGCCGCATATTTAATGCCGCCTCTAGTCGCTGTATGTGCAACGGTTCTGCCATGAGGCGTGGCTTTCCGTCTGTGACGTTCGTCATATTGCGCTCGTTTCAAGCACTTTATTTTGCGTAATCGTTTAATTGAGAAATTTTCGTTTTGTTGACTCTTAATTCCAGATGCAAATTTCCGTTAGCTTGGCGCTGCACTGGACACTTCAAAGCGAAATTTGAATGAATTCCAATTGAAATCAATCACGTAATGGGGAAATTTTCGCATGCGTTGCGTAAAAAAAAGCACGGCTGATTTTTGTATGTCGCTCTATACACTTTTTTACTTTCCCACACGCTACACACAAGCACATTTAGACGGCCAAACAAATAATATTCTTCTCGGCTCTTGTAGTTCATTGTTGTTGTGTTTACAGGGTTGCGTGCAGGGTTGCATGTGCCGGGGCACAGTGTTGGATAATCCATTGTCGGTTAATAATTCAAAATTCATTTAGTTGAATGTTTGGTAATATAAAGCTCATTCCATAATTTATTTTAAGCAATTATAATATATTTAATAAGAAAGAAATTGTTTTAAATGATAATAAAATGTTAACGCGCTTGACGCACGCACCATTGTGTTCTCAACAGCATTTTCCGACACTGTCTGTATCAGATCAAATCACTTATCAACACATAAGCAACAGCGTCTGCTAGAGAAAACAGCTGTTCGAAATGTCTTGGCAAACCGGGTTGATAAAAACAATTTTGGATCCAAAAAATGTATTTATTTCAACAGATGTAGCTGTTGTCATTGCCGACAAATTCCCAAAAAGCGCGTCATCATTATCTTGTGCTACCCAAAGAGGATATTGCGAGTATTTTTCAAGTATCATTAGATAATGTTGTCAACTCTAGACAACTGTTGATATTCTTTACACCAAATTGCAGCTGAGTAAGGAGCACTTGCCGTTATTGGAGGAACTGCATCTGCTGGCCCGCAATATCATAGAAGTGCGTGGAGAACGCTGGGAGGATTTTCAAATTGGGTTTCATGCACAACCAAGCATGCAACGGCTCCACTTACATGTCATTTCCAAAGACTTCATCTCAAGTTATTTAAAAACCAAAAAGCACTGGAATTGCTTTAATACGTTGCTATTTGTGCCCTTTCAAAGTAAGTTGATCCTAGATTTTTAATGGAAAACCAAAGTCATACAAATTTCCTTGTTTAAAAAGCGCTCTACGACAAATTGGACGCAGACGGTTGCATACAACGTTGGCCTAAAAATATATTGGACGAACTTCTGGCTACACCCCTTAAATGCAATCAATGTGCATATACTGCTAAAAATATTCCATCACTCAAGGAACATCTGCAACAGCACTGACTGCTTTCATTGCGAAAAATTACGAAATAATAAAACAATAACAAAGCGCTTATATAAATATGCTCATATGTATATAAATGCCGATCAAATCAGCTCGCGCATGCTTTACAACACTGTTGAACAACGTTAACAATCAATATTGGTATCAATTCTACTCGTTCCGATACTTTTAGTATTGTTGGAACTCTGGAATTGAAAACATATGTATGTACGTGTGTTTGAGATTAATTGTTGCATTTATATTTTCGGTAAATCACAAACATTTTGCATTTAATGAATTCGAAAAAGTTATTGGCCCAGTCTTCTTTGACGCGTCAAATGAACAAACAAACAAATTGTTAATTGAAACCGATCGAGCGTGCGTAATGGAAGATGTTTATCCTAAAGCGCAGTACCACTTTCTAGTTGTCGCCAAGGAAGATATACCTAATGTGACTGCAGTAAGTGGAATGTGACATATAAATGTATGTACATTAATGAGAGATATCGTGTCTGCATTGCAGTTAACACGAGAGCACCTTGACCTCTTGGACCACATGATGGATTTGGCTAATGAAATTATTGAACGTCAAAAGCATTTGGAATCCAGCAATTTCAAAGTCGGCTTTAAAATCGATGCCTTTATGAATTGTTTGACAATGCATGTGATATCAGATGACTTCTACTCGGAGTCTATGCGACGTGTGAAGCATTGGAACAGCTTCAATACTGACCTTTTTTTAACCTATCAGGCTGTATATGCCCTTTTACGCCTGCAGGGCTTCATTGAGCCTATGCCAGAGGGAGAAGCGGAAAAATTGCGTGTGGCGATGCCACTGAAGTGCAATCGATGTGATTTCTCCAGCGACATTTTGCTGAGCTTGAAGGGACATTTGTTCGAGCATTGGCAGAAACGAGAACGTAAATTCGAAGTTCAAAAACAAGTGGAAAAGCTCACCAGCTTGCTGGACGAGGCAACATTAGATTCCAATCCATGTAAAAATTTGGATGAAGTTTGGAAAACAGTTGAGCAGACCGAGTCGAAAACTAATACCGAATTATCGAACAATTCAGAACCAAAGGAGGATCCAGTTAATTGGCGTCGCAAAACCAAAGTCGAAGATCCTCAAAAAGCTAATCAATTTCCTCGGGGATCGGGTAAGGCAAGTGTTGTAGGAAGCAATCGTCCAGGCATATTCTCGTATCCGAATTATCCACAATCTGAATTTCAACAAGGTCTATATCATCCACAAAGTGGTTATCAGAATATGCAAGGAGGTCCTTATCCTCAGCAAATGTGGAATGCTCATGCTCCAAATATTCCACCTCATTTCAATCCATTTCGGCAACCTCCAAATGCAGGACAAGTCTCCTTTCGGTTTAATGGACCCAGGCCTCAATATCAACAGCCAAATGTCAGTAAACCTAACTGGAAACCAAAAGCTCCAATAAACCAAGCTCAAGCTACTTCAGAGAGTTCAGGCAACCAACAAGTTGAAAACGTAAAAAATAAACCAAAATATCAACAACAAACGCCTAGAAAGGTGGACAATAAGAATCAAAATGAAAATGTGAATAACCAGCCCAAAGAGAATCCAAAGCCAGCTGAATCTGTGTCTTCCCAACAATCGAGAGATCAGGACGGTGCAAATAGCCAGACTAAGAAAGGTAAGCCCGTATTCAAAAAAAAAATGGCAAAAAGAAATCAAAATTCAATTGGATCGAAACAACACAACGAAAAGTCCATGCAGCATGTTGGAAAATAAATTACTAACCAAAACTTTAATTTATTTTTTTTAATCTGTGAATTATAAATGTATGGTTAAAAACTAAATTTTGTCAAACAAATTTTAGACACAATCATGGAAAATAAATATTATAACCAACTTTAAAATAACTATTTTCTTTTAATTTCGGTAAATTGTTAAAATATATAGTAGGCATTCTTTTAAATTTGATAATTGCATTTGCATAAAACGTAAAGTACTTAAAAAGAGTATTTCTTTCATATTCTAATAAATTCGTCTGCTAAATCAAATTATTAAATTACTAAGAGTTATTCGATTTAAATATTACAATCCTGTAAGGGAAGTAATAATTCCAAATTGTCATAATGGGGAAAACTGGTCTATCCTGCCTACTTGGTTGAGCAACCTGCGCTGTTCAAACACTGTATATACATAGGTGTTTACAATCTGTTGTGTATGTTTGCGAATTCCGGATTCTTCTCTTTTCCATTCACTTATATTTACGATAAACTGTGACTCGCTCTGGACTGATATTATTTTTCTAGTATTCCCAGTTGAAACTATGGAGAAGATAGAATATGAACGTGATCGATTGACGCGTTTAATGGAATCAGGCGAAGAAGTTGTCCTTCAAACTGATATGGCGGCGGTGCTGCGTAATACAGCAAACCCCAAAGCAGAATATCATTTCCTGGTGCTGCCCAAGGTCGATATAATCAATGTGACAGCGGTAAGTCAATGCACTTCTTATGTGAATTTGATTTAACCTCTGATTATGTACATAGCTAAGACGTGAGCATTTGCCCCTTTTGAATCACATGATGCAGCTGGCGCATCAAGTTATTGATCTTCACAATTTGCCACACAACATCTTTGTGATTGGTTTCAAAATAAATGCGTTCATGAATCGCCTGAATATGCATGTCGTATCTAATGACTTCTGTTCGGAATCTATGCGTCGTATTAATCATTGGAACACTTTTAATACGGAATTGTTTCTTAACTTTCCCTCTGTATGCGAGCTGTTGCTATTGTGGGGCTTCATTGCGCCCATTACGCCGGAAAGGGCGGAGGCTTTGAATTGCACCGTACCTGTTTGCTGTAATCAATGTAGATATATCACCCATAACTTTTCGAAGTTTAGGGATCATCTAAAAGAGCATTGGATGAAGAAGAAAGCTGATAACGGAAATTCAGGAGGTAATATCAAACCAATTTTCTTCATTTCACAAATGCAAATTCCAAAACCTCTGTTCAGTTCCCAATAACTTTGAACGTACTTTTCAAGCACCACGATGTGGAGCACAACAAGGACCTCGAGCCCGATCTGGACCAACAGAGGCACCAAGACCTCAATCTAAATGGAATCCGAGTCCAAAATCAGGAAGCCAACAGGAATCGGGATGTCGAAGTGAATCACAACTTCGACTAGAACCAGGCCCAAGACAGCGACAAGAGCTATCAAGAGCTCAATCTAGACCGCAAGAGGTAACAAGAGTCCAATCTGGACTACAAGAGAAACCTAGATCCCGATCTAGTTTAAATCAAACACCAGAATCTGGAGGCCAACAGGAAACAGGATATAGAAGTCGTTCGATACAGGAACCACGAACAGGTTCAATACAGCAACAGGGACTAAGGCTGACATTCCCACCTTTTCCGGGCCCTAGACCTAAAATTGTTAACTGCAATAGAACAGGTGGGTCACTTATTAATTTTTCCAGGTACAATTAAGATATTAATCAAGGGTCATTCAATCAGTATCACAATAGACAACAGGACAACCAACAGAACTTGAGAAACCCTAATCCGGAACCATTCCAATCGTGTCTAAACTGGTGGGGCTCTTAGAAGTCGCTTCCTTCACTTTCGAACAAATTCCATATGATGACAACAAAGCGAATTATGAAGAAAGAACAATGTGAGATAAAATGGGTAATCGTATATTCAATTTTTGTGCAGCATTGTATCAATTACAAGTGCCATAAAATCATAAGGAAACATGAGCAAACAGATGATTTTAAAACAATTATATTTTATATTACTAATCAAATGTAAACAACCCTGGCAATACTAAATAAAACCATTTCCATGTCTTTAATTTATCCTACTGCTTACTATAATATGGCTTAAAGGTCACGGCTTTAGTTAATGAAATGAAAATGAAAAAGTGCTAAAAAATACAAAAGAAACGAGGGAGAGAAGCTATTTTTGCAGTTTCCCGCTTTTGCAATTATGAAACGCCGTAGGAAACATTTGTAAAGAAGCTGGCGTGGGCTTTGCAGGGAATAATACGTGGGCCGCAACTAAGTTGGCAAACATTTAAGCGCTCAATTAAAGCTCACTCCACAGGTAGCTAAAAATCTGCAAAATTATTGGCCCATGGCTAATTAAGCGGGCCGGGGAGAACTGAGCCAACATCCAGACGGGGTTAATTCGCACGGAGGTTGGAAAAATTAAATTATAATCCTGATTAGTGGGCAAAGTTTTCTGATCGCCATGCGCCTGGCATGAACTCTCTGTCACTCCTCCCAAGGGTGGCTGTTCTCGAGGACCTTCTTAGCTTGTTGCCCCCAACCGCAGATTTGACTTTTAAAGCTTGCAACAATTTCATTTCGAGCCACTTGCACGTGTGTGCAAAGTTCAAAGAGTCGCATAAAGTTATTTCAGCGGAACTTAGGATGAGTTTGTGGCAGCGATTAGCCAGAAAGCTGAACAACTTTCCGTTTACTTAGCCTAATTAATGTTTGTGCGTAGGAGTGTGTCCGTGCTGGTGATGTGAGACCATGTGGGACCAAGAGAGATTGGCAGGCAGCATCCACGCAATACAAGCCGACATTATGTGAGGTAAGCACTGACGAAGTTGTACCGTTAGCATTTTGTTGACTTTTGAAGTGTGCTGAGTTATGAGTAAAGTATTTCAAATTTATGAGATGTTAGGAAGATTTTTTAAAGATGTTTCAACTTAAACGCATTGTTCAATACATGGAGAAGTTGCATTCTTGGATTCTCTAAAGTTGTCTATAAACTAGAGTGTTTGCACATTCGAACAAATTTCCGGTATTCGAGATGTTTTCATTCAGTTAGTTCCAACTCTACTGCAAGTGTTTTACAAGTCCTTGAAGTTTGTAAGCAATTTGTTTGTCAACTTTTAGTTAAGTTTTCAGAAAATAAAACTTGAGCGCAAAACAAACCGTGTGCTAACTAATCCACTTGACGCTGTTATCCAGCTTGAGTTAAAATTACGGCACTAGTAGAGAGCTAAACGCAGAGCAGTGTATGCGATTAACACAATTCAAGGTAGCAACCCTGAGACCAGGCTACGGCAACTCTAAAGTACTTCTTGTTTCTGTTCGTGTTGTTGTTGTTTTTTTACTTACCCCATTGTTATTTAAGCTCAATGCAAATGTACTCGTGTGTGTGTGTGTGTGGTGTTCGTATACAGTGTCAAGGTGTCTGCAGAAACCGTTTCAAAGTTACACTCTCAACCGCAGCAACTTCCGTTCATTTTAGCTAGGGTGGCTGGGCAAATGATATCCATATACCATACCCCATATTCGTATCTATACGTAGCATTTGCCATCTGGTAAGTGGCAGTTCCATTAAAGCTGTCCTGCAGCGCATTGAGCGCTGTTGAAGCCTTGCCACCTGTTACGAGTCTGTTCGCGCAACAGGATGCCATTCATAATGTACCCTTCGGGCGACAGTTGACTCAAAGAGAGTGCAAGCTTTCGCTCTGAGTAGTTAAGCGAAAGCGAGTGCCTTGCCGAGCGCATGAGTAGACGAAAAGAGCTTTTGACATTTTCTGCCATAAGCTCAATATTTCTTTGGCATTTCGCTGTGTGTGTGGGTAGCCTGGCGATGTTTACTTTTCCTATAAACACAAAACTGATCCTGGGCTTAACTGAAATATGTTTGCTTTCCATGCATTACAAAGTTCAGAAGGCAGTTATTTTTATCATTTCCGCTTGAACTATAATTTGTTTCTTACACTTACTACCATCATAAAAAATATATATTTAAAATTTGACTATTTTTCATTTATTTGATGCAATTTATAACTTTAATTATAAGTTTTTTATTTATTTAAGATAATACAGGTAGAAATACGTTTTCGATTCCGCTCCTTGCGACTTCCTTTATATATTTATAAGTATTACGGAATACATAAATTTAACACTCTTTATATTTTAAGAATGACCATTTATATTTACTTTATAAGTGCAGGTGGTTTCCATTTCAATCCACTGAGCTGAATACACATGTTAACTGTGTGATATAAAATTTCATTTATATGCTAATGATTTTCACAGTGAGAATTGCTTGAGGCGTCGCCTACACGGGTTCGGGCACATTCGAGATAATCCTTTCAACGCCCATTAAGGAAAACAACAATGGCAAAAAAATTAACAGCCACAGTAACAAGACCCGCTACAACAACAACAGCAACATGCGCTTAAGCGTAACATCAATTGTGCGCGATTCCAACAATTTGCATTTCTCGGGTAAGCAAAGTGCCAACTGACAGGAAAACAACAGCAACAACAACGACAACAACAACAACAACAACATTAACAACGTCAACAACGTGAACCAATAATAATAACTTTTCATAGCTCCTCCATTGCTGCGAGTTAAGCGTCCCCTGGCGTCGCGTAGCACAGAAATCTGCATGAGGCTCGAGCCCATTTCACTCTCTCTCTCTCTCTCTTGCCATCGACGCCATGGCGCAACTTCGACTTCAATAATTCAACACTGTCTGCCATTTTTATTTGCAATCCTTTCCGAATGCACGCTACGTGTTTGAGACACAATCCTCTGACATTTTCCACGTTCGAGACACATGAATAATATGCCAATTACAGCTGGCTGCGTGGAGTCTGCCCATATTGTGACATTTAGAAAACAAGCAGCTGCCTTGAAATAAATAAATATATTTAACTGGCTCGAGTAACTGGATTTCACGATCTTTTAAATTAGTTAACGATTCTGAACAATTTTTGTTTTAATTTTAAAGACTCACCAAAGTCTACAGGATATCTTGAAGAACATTTTCTGCCGGTGTTTTATATACTTTGCTGTCGAACAAAAAAATGTTACGCACCCCACGTTGTGTCATCTTATCTGTCTGCATGCCGCTTGCATGTTTACACTCTGCTTGCCCGTTGCGTATACGCCATGTTTGCGCGAATTGCTGCTAAACCAGAGACATTTGTTGGACATCAAACTGATGCCGTAATGGAGGCTAAATGCCAGAGCAAAGATTGCCAAAATAGCTGAGTGCAGATACTCAAGCATCCAAGGTGCATAAAGTTAAGCGCAGTTTTCTAAGTGCGTCATTTAGTTGCCTTAGCAAGGGGCCTGAGAGCGGGCACAAAATGCATTTTTCTAATCAACTTAAATGGCTTTTGCTATTCCCTTGGCTTGGCAAACAAATCCACGCACATAGGCACACAGACACACAAGCACAGATCACACACACACACACAAACACTTACACATACATGTAAGAGCTTCTTACACTTATCTCACTTACGTCCAAGTGTCACTCAATTTGTCTCTGTTTACCCAGCGCCTACAACAATTTCCAGTATGGAAGGAATTTACAAATTGGCCTTCACGTGTACAACAAGAAGAAGAAGAAGAAGATGATGATGAAGAGGAAGAAGAAGAAGAAAAACAATGACAAAAAGTTGTTTATTTAATAATGCATTAAGACGCTGTTTGTCATTTATATGGCTGCAATGTGACGACGCAGAAAGGACATAACACGCAGCTTGGCCAGATTCATGGAAACACTGTCCGCAACATTGATGCTCGCCAAGTCCTCCACATGCGAGTATCCTGCCGCAGGGTGAAGATTAATTAGTGGCTGGTTCATAAAGTTAATTGCCTCTTGCCCGATGTTGTCCGATGTGTGCTTGTTACCTGCTATAACCGTGGCCTGACTGCCCTGTTGCTGGCCCAACGCGCGCCATGGATCCAGTTGGCCATGTGTGAAGAGCACTTGACGATAGCGCGTACTCTGCCCGTAGTCAAGTCCACCAAATTGTTGATTTATTTGCGCAATGCCCGCAGCCAGCAGTGCTGGTGTCTGTCCAGATCCGAAAGCATCGCGGCACAGGTGCTCAAAGTACTGCAAGGGTACCTGGTTGCCAAATGACGACGACGATGAGAAGTCGGATGAGCCTGCTGATGAAGTGCTGCTGTTAGTCGTTGTGGTGGTGGTGGTGTACCAACCAAATTGGTTGCACGTCTGATAGAACCAGGCGCGTGCTGCAAGCGAAGTTTGGATTTCATCAGCAACAACAACAACAAGTGCAACGCGTTAACTCACTACCCGTGCTATGGTCGGCATGTTCATCGAATAAATGTAGCATGGACTGGTAGCGAAAGTCCTGGCAGTGTGTGTCATCCACGTAGAGCAGCTGCAGAAAGCGCTGCAAGGCCAATGCGTCGCTTGAGTGCAGCGCCATAAGCGTGTCACAAAGTGCAGGAATGTAGCCACTTTTCATCGCAAGGCGTCACCAAAAAGAAAAGTTAGCAAAGTATAACCTTCAAAATTCGCGAGAGTGGCCACGACTCAGCTAACCTGTAACTTTGCACGACCAACGCAAAGTAGTTTCCAATGCCGCTGAAGAAAGTTGTGCGATCCCAAAAGTCATTTGCATCAAATTCCTTGCAGGCATTGAGTTCTACAAGTAAGTCATGCGTATCGTTCGCATTGAATAAATCTACCAAATGCTTCATACCCTGCTCCAGTCGAGCAGTGCAATGCGACCATAGCTGAGCTCTAAGGACTCCCCCACCAACTGCATATATTCTGTAAGTTTTGGGAATTATTTCAGAAAAAGTTGCAATATAGTAAAGCAAGCTGCACTTACCATAGAAATCTGCTTTAGCAATCAATGGAGCACTGGATGCCCAGCTGGCCGTGATTAGCTCTGGATAGAGCTGTGTCATCCAAGCTGCCATGCTGCCGGAATAGGAGCCGCCAACTAGTATGACCTTTGACTGGGTAAAACTAGCAGAGCTCGACTTTAGATGGCGAATGAAGTGGGCCAGATCAGCCAAGGCCTGCTGTAACGACAAGTGTTGCAGTTGCTCCACAGACAGGGACTCATCTCTATGTAATGTAATGTGAATTCCATATGAATTGTATACTTTGCAACTACATACATATTAAAGTAATTGATCACCTACCCAAACGGCCAGCTCTGTCCATAGTACCTATGCTCTGTGTAATATAACATGCCTGCATTTTCCACAGCCATATCATGTGTCAGGCCCGTACACAACAGTCCAGGTGTAATGGTCCATTCACCACCCACGAATATGTAAATGGGTCCATGTGGCCTGTGGTATTTGGCATTTTGCAGGTATCTCTGTGAGTAGATAGGGAAATTGTTGAATAACTTGTTGTAATACCAAGCTTTGCTTACCATTTGCCACGTTGCATTGTTCCCCACATCGAAATGATCCACTTTTTGTGCAATCCAAAGCTCTTGCACTGCGGCTGCATCGTCTTTCGTATAGGGTCCCGAACTCGGCTCCTGCAGTAACAGTTCTACATTGCGTCGATATGGATTATGCATAGAAATGGAAATCCCGAAACATAAAGTCAGTATATACAATAAATACTGCATCTTTATGAACACCGATCTTCACTAATGTGGTTAACGTGTGGTTTGTGGCCAATTTATAGAATGCTAAAGTAGTGCATCCACTGCCCCTATAAGGTTAATTAGACTATGCTAATTTTGTGATTATCATAATGAGTTATTATTTCAAGGTATGAATGCGAGTTGCATGTGGTGCATTGAATAATTTTTTGGTAACTAAAACTTAAATTAAAAATAAGTCAAAAAACTTTATTCACTTAAATAAATGTCGGATGCGTGAAAATATTTAATTAAATGTTTATCTTAATAAGGCAAGTACACAAGTTCCCTGTAAGTCATTTGAATATTGCATATTCTGACATTTAAAATAAATAAACAATGTAAAATAACGTTGAAGTCCGCTGATCCCACCATCCTCTCGCCTGCTGCCCACTCGTTTTTTGAGTGTAAAGCCAACGCATTGCAGGGGAAACATCGCTTTTCCGACATACCCCTTGAGCTTTTTGACTGGAGCGAATCAGCGCTACCCGCATCAAAGCGTGGGCGCCCGTGTGCGGGACTCGGTTGGCAAACTATTGGGTACAGCCCGAGATATTTTGCGTGGGCAGCAAACGGGGCGGGGTCGGAGCTGGAGCCGGCATGAGTCTTCAATGAGTCAAAATACTAACGGCCTTTTTGTTGCTTTTGACTCAACCACTTGACGTGGCTGCTCAGCATTCCACTAGCTGTTGCTCTTCGCTCCAATTATAAGTTAGCATTGGGTGATATTTCATTGAGCACATGTTTTTCATTACCAGGAAGTTGTGCGCTACGCGCAGCGCTCACAAGTAGATGTGATACTGTTGGTAATAATTAATATTAGTTGCTCTAATTACGAGCGCATTTAATGGATCCCGGCAAGGGCACGGTATGCTATTGATGAGTGGTTGTTGGTTCTCGTATTCAGGATCTGTGACCTTGAGTGGGTGAGTATGGTTCCTATATACTTATAGTAGGTTGGTAATTGATATGCCCAGCTTATCGGGCTACACAAATTGTTGCTTTAATGTTAGTTGACAATCTGAGGAGAAGCAATCGAAGAACACTTAGGGGCAAGCGTTTGTGATATTAGCTTACCCAATACCCAATGTACTTTGAAACTATCATGAACTATCACATTTTCAAAGAGGCTCACGTTAAAAAGAAAATATCAATAAAAAATGTACATTACATGATTAATTTGAACTAACATGATTAACTTGCACTCCCATTAATCTTTGATTATCGCCATAATTTCACAAAACCGCAGCAATTTCTCCCCAGTGTGCCAACTTGTTGTAATACGAGACCTCGTGGGGACCCACTCTCATCACCTTTGCACTTGACACAAGCGACAACAACAACAACATCGACAACTGGCAGTATGGGGAGAGTTGTGAGAGAGAGAGACCGATGAGTGAAAGAGCAAACCGCACGGCGAGTACACCGAGTTGCTCAGGACGAGCATTCGTGTAGGCGTTTGAGTTTCACTCAAAGCAGGTGGCTTCAGAGTGAATGTGAAACGCATAAAAGGCGCTGACAAAATGCTCAACGCTTCAGTCGAGTTTGAAACTTACACTCAAGCGGAGTTGTAAATAGTAGTTCGAGTTGTTGGCTCGTACTCAAACGTACTGTAACCGTATATTATCCTCCATACACACACACACACACACACATACACATACATATACACAACACAGCTCTGCAGGGCTGTCGATGAGCTCGCTCTGTAGAGTGGTAAAATAGAAATGCACAAAAAGTTATTTTGTCGTTTTTACATAAATACGAAATTGTTTTTGCCATTGCCGCGCTTTTCATGTTTCCGTGTTCTTTGCGTGTGTTTCCAACAGTGTCTCTTTGTGTGTGTGTGTGAATTCGTAATAAAATATGGCGCATAAACGTGAAACCTTTTCTCTGGTGACATTGTTAAAGAAAACTTTGCGCACAAAACCAAATCAAGTTACAAAATTGACAAAAAAGAAGAAAAATTCTATAGCCAACTTTATGTGCACTCTATGTGTGTTTGTATGTGTGTGTGTGTGTGTGTGTGTGTGTGTGTGTGAGTCAGCCTTTGTGTATCAAAGAATTCAATTCATGAACTGTCGCTGTACACATTATTCATTTCAGAGTTAGCCGCAGCCTCATTCTTAGCCTCGTTAGCTGCCAGTTGCCTCACATTGCGTATACGCCGTGTGTTTGTTTTCTGTGCTTTGAATAACAACACGCAGTTGTTGAATGTTGCCTACTTCCAGGCGCGCCCACTGTTGCTATACATACGTCACTCCAGCTCCCGCTCTTTCCCTTCTTATCCGCTTCCCTTCCCTTGTCGCGCCAACGGCAGCTGTTAAATTATGCATTAACGAAACACAGACCCCGAACCTCTTTGTCAGCCCGGCCATATTATATGAAAAAAGGCAGCATAAAATGTTCAGTATTTCCATTGTTGTTGTTGTTTTGCTGGTTATTGTTGTTGTTGTTTTTTCTCGGACAGTCTCTGCTTTCTCTGGTCGTATACATATTATGCAAATTAATGTTTGTTTGTGATTTCGTCTGCAACCGTCGCTATTTATATACATTTTTTTACTTTAAAGATACCCAAAGGTAACCAAAAGTTACGGCACCTAAAAAAAGTCCCATTTTAGAGATTCCTTCGCTTTGTTTACTCGCTAGTTGCTTAACATGCCCAGAAATTATCTCGTATGCAAAGGGAATTGTCTCAGAGTAATTACTGTTTTTATGGACATACCAAACGTGTTCATACGTGTTCAAGGCTTTTAGTTAAATTTTTTGAAAGTTTTATTGTCGCAGAAAATGTTTATTTGTTTGCCAAAGCACTTGGCTTTCAATCCGAGTTCAAAGATTGATCCGTTGGCTTTAACTTCGCACGCATAAAAAGTTACTCTTTCGGCTAAAGTACTTTTCTGACTTATTAAAACAATTTGTGCCATTTTATTTGCCACCGTACACATAATTCACTTAGTTCCCTACTTTATTGCCTGCCTATTTTGCCAGTCTCTCCTGTCTCTCGGCCCTGTGTGACTCGCCTGCTTACCCACTGTCCCTGAGGCTCATCGTAATATTGGGCCATGTGGTTTCTGCTGTGTTTGGGGTATGTGGTCTGTGTCCTGTATCTGTACGGCAAACACGTCTCTAAAATATTTGGCTTCCTTTGGCCTCTGGTGTATATGATTTGGTCGAAAATTGTATGTGTTCCCTGTCGTTTAATGTGAATGAATCGTTTCGCTTTTTTCTGAAACTCACCGTTGGCCATGTTCATTAGGTCGTTTGCACAAAACTTTCATTTCGCTTTATTAAAGAATTTGGCTCGTTATTGACTTGCCTCGTGTATGCTTGTGAATTGTCACAAAGTTTTTACGACGCATTTCTTACGGCCAAATGCAGCAATGGTAGCAACGGAATTGCAACAGCTTAAGTTTCGTTTTGTTTTCTCCAGAGACTTTAAAAGTTTAAGTGTGTTTTATTTTCTGGAACTCTAAAACGAAAGGGAGAAAGACAGAGACACTTTAAGTTCTCTACCAAAAATGCTTTCACATAAATTTTGATTAACAAGCGTATGAGAAACGTTGCTGTTTGGTGGCCTCCTTTTGTCCAACGCGTTGTTGAGTTAAAATAAAAACGACAGTGCCACTGAAAAAAAGGGGTTTCTCTGAATGACCTGGTCAGACAAGCCTACATCAACATTACCAGCTACAAGGACAACCCGAAACATCCTTTTTCTGTTATTTGAGTACACCAACTTGCTTTAAGTCAACAAAAATGACGAAAAGAACAAGTTGGACTTCCAAAAAGGGACACTGACTAATTAATATGCCGGTGCTTGTTTCTTGATCTCCCCCATTTTTTTTTTTTTTTTGGTACAGAATCTGCCGTCGCCTGAAGGCCGTTAAGCTTAGACGAAAAGTTTTTTCATCTTGTGCAAATAAAGTGCACTGAAATTTTTGCTACATTTTTGATTGCTCTGGCAAAATAAAGCAAAAGTATGCCAAAAGTTTCATCTTCTTTGGGCTTGACTTTTGAGAAAAGCAAACTGAAAGAAAAAAACAAAAAAAAGGTTTAACTTGACTATAATTAAAGGTCCGCTCTGGGTTGCCTTTCCTTACTGGCTTTTCCTTTAGATGATTTCCTTCTGCTTTTGCTGCGTATGTGTTTCGGGTGCTCTAGAGAGTCATTAAAAGGCGCTCAAGTATGACCAGAGCGGATTATATGTATGTTTATACTCTATGTGTGTGCGGACGAGTGTGTGTGCTTGTTCGTATGAGTATTTGCCACAAGTCTTAAAAAGCAAAGGGTTGTTCAACTCTTTGTGCCACACAAAAAAAGTTAAAGTTCGTTAAGCTGATTAGACGACAAACGCAAATTGCCTCAAATTTATGTGATATTATCTTTAGCTATTTATGTGTGTATGTACATATACTATGTATATTTGTATATCTGTGCTGTCACGAGTGTGGCATTTGCGTGCGATGTTAAAATCCTTGGTGTGAAGTTCATGCAGTGTTAATTAAGTATGTGTTTGTTCATTTTGATGTTTATTTCGGCTCCTAATCAAGGGTCTGTCTTGTTTGCACATCTTTCTCTTTCCCCCTCAGAGACTTTGTGGTCTATTTTAATTTAAAATTTCCTTTGAATTTAGTCGACTTTCTTGTCCTACACAGTCTGGCTTTTATTTTAGGCGACTCAGTTCCACATTTAGCTCCTGGAGTATAAGTTATTATTTCTGTTTTTATCAGAATGTACAATTCAAAGGAAATACATTTCTTGAGCATTAAATTTATAAATTGACTTCTTATATTATTTATTTACATTTAATTTCATTCTCAAATTTTAATAAATTTCATACATGTTTATTAGCAACCAAAATACAGAAAAACAACTAAAAACACAAATGATTTATTTAATGCTTTCAAATATGTAAAACTAATCCCTTTGATATATGTTGCTTATATCGTTTCAGTGTAGAAAAATGTAAAAAGTCGACTAAACCACAATATTCGTTTGCCTGCAAATTCTTTTCGATTTTAAGTTTTAGCGAACACGAAACCGAACCTAAACCAAAAGTAGATACGAAACTTAACGAAAGAAAAACGGTTTAGAGCTGGCTTTATAGTAGAAAAGCTTATGTAGAGGTTACACATTTAAAATACCGAATAAAGTATCGACGTAACGAAAGTAAGTTAAGAATACAGCAAACCTCTGGTGCGTATAACTCCATTAGATTAGCGGTGATTAGCGTAGACTTGGTGAATGTAGAGCCGTGCAACGGGACACTGCAGTGTTGCAGCAGAAGTGCCAACGATAATTCAATCAGAGCCCGCAATAAAACACAAGCGGTCCCCAAAACTCGACAGTCGAGTGTTGTTTTTGCCACTTGCCAATGACATAAGGCTCGGGGCGCTCCGAACTGAAACTAACTAGAAAACTCTGTCAAACAGTCGACTCAAGCGGAAAACGTGCGCGTGCAAAAGTTGTTTCCAATTTTTTTCGCTGTCAGATACATCTAGATACGAGAACACAGATACATATAGAAATACAGAAGCAGATAGTGACGCGAGTATTTAATTTTGGCACGTTCGCAGCGCAGGAACTTAATTTGAAGCATCAGGCGTAGCTGCGGCAACACCAACAACAAGACCAGAATGTCCTCTTCCATGCCCTTGACCATGGATCAGAGACGCTTCATCTTTCCCACATTCACCCTGGCCCTCTTGTTGCTCCAAACAACGGCAAGTGCCATCGATTTGAGTCGTTTGTATGGCCATATGGATCCGGTACCAAAACGTAGTGGTAAGTACATTTTCAAGTATACCCATTTATCAATAAGTCTAGGTTTATTAAAGTGTTAACATTAACTAAGGTTACATCATAATGGAGATATATTGATCAATTGGATTGTCATTCAAATTTAGAGTTTATAGATAGAAACTATGTCAGTATTAAATATGGTAAAGGGTTATTTAAAGATTCCCTTTTTTTTAACTTTACTAGCGAAATGCACACTTTTTTGCATTCGCGTGCTCGAAACTATGTTTGTAACTATTATTACATCAAACTAGGCGCACTTCATGTTACTGTTACATAGTATTTACTTTTTTCCCAACTAGTTTCAATTAAGTTCTTTACTACTTGGCATGTTGGAATTCCCCATATGTTTTTATTGCATGCGGAGTTATTATATATATTATTAAATCAACACTAGTGTGGTAATGTGCCGCATAGCTGAAAGTTATGAAAGTTCCGGCTTAAAGAACGATTAAGGAGATCGTAAAAATGTATACTTTTAATGACAGTTACGTTATTATTTAATAATACAATTATAGCTAATTACAGCGCAAACATGTAAGCAGAGAAAATATTTATGATGGACAAGTTTGACTAGTGGCTAATTGGAGTTACATACGAAATAAAAAGTTAATCTGATAACCTTTCGTTTACTCGAGAAATTAAAGAACTTTTTTTAACCGCTTAACCAATTATTGGTTGCGCAAGGGCAGCTGTCATTTTCATATTTGATTTATTTTTCAATTTGCCATTAAAGGTCAGTGTAATGCGGGGAAGAAAGTTTATATTTATACCTAATTGGTTAAGTCGTAGTTCGAACTACTGACATTTTGACAGTACTTTCAATTGCAGTACATGTTTGCTTTTTAATTTTCCACTTTTCCTCTTCTCATTAGCACTTAAAGCAATTGCAGTTGAGGGTTTATAACAAGATCATGATGGTGTGCAGAGCACAAGTAGCTTACCGCGTTTATATAGTATTATAATACTAATACTACTATATAAAATGTAGTTTCATCTCCGAGTTCTATATAAAGCTGTAATCTAAAATAAGTTTTTTTGTTATCAAATAAACCTCGAAACTTGATCAATTATTAGCTTAATAATTGAGTACACAGGTTACTGTATAAGGTAAAAAATTCCATTCATCATCCTTTTGGGGAGTACTCACTGATTGTGTATTGTTAAGTTAAGAAATGGTGGACCGTAGTTCGTGCAGCTTGTGGCTTATTGGACAGTATGATGATGACTTTGGGTTAACGTTGAAAGGATTTTCATTTTGTTCGTTCTACCCACCTTTCAGCCATGTTTCCGTTCTCGTTGTCGTCGCTGTCCATCATTCAGTGTGCGGGTTGCCATTGTCGGTCGCTTTTGTAGTTGAGGCAATTGGCGTTTGGTCGCCTTTCTGACCAACGCTCAGACGCTAACGAACGCGGTCATAATTTTTTTTTTCCCCTGAATGCTGGCAGTTAATATACTATGCAGCTTGTTGCAACAAAAGCCTGAGCATATTACAAAGCATCGGATGACATTTTAACAGGGTACATTTTTCTAAGTTTTTTTTATGGTTGGTGGCCAATCGCCACATCGTTTTACACTCTAAGTGGTCGGCATAAAGTAGCATGCAACAGAGCAGTGCATGTGTTGTCTGTGTGTGTTTGTGTGTGTTGGTGTAAGTGCATTTTAGTGTAAGTTAACTATTCACCTGTGCTTGATTGAAAATGGAATATGAAAAGGTTATTAAGTGACATTTCAAGTTAAAGGGCAATCGACCCGAGTTGATTGAGCTTCTATTTACTAGTAAATACTATAGAGTTGAACTTTATGCCAAATATGGTATTGGGAATCGGAAAGTATTTTTCTGAATGAGAACTGAATGGGATACAGTAATTGAATAAAGTCAAAAGTCAGAGGTTAAACTGTTCTACCATCAAAAACCATCTAATTGCGTACAGACAAAATCGAAGCGCACACAATTCACGGATGTGAATAGGCTTCTAATGGCGACCACGTGCCCCCAATCCTTTAACGCCTCTCACCTGCGTAAAATCCATTAAAACTTCTGCAACACGAATTCAGTTTACGGTCTCGTTTATTCATACTTAATGAGGCACGCAGCGCCAACTTCGGTCAACAATGCAGCAGGCTAGCTGCCAAAAAGCAGCGTGAAAAACAAAGAAAAAAATGATGGAAGTAGTCGAAGTCGACATTAGGATACCCAGTATATGTGTAAGTGTCTATTGCAGAAGAAAGCGGGCAAAGTTATCACGCAAACTTGATATGAGTTTGTACTAGAAGATAATCTTAGTTAACTTTTACTTGGAATATGACAGGCCTTCTTAGTTTTCGATACGGGGTATAAAGAGGAGCAGGGCTGGCAGAAAATTAATTTCGCTACATTGGTATAAGAAGCTGACAGCTCGAGCAAAGGCCACAACAGAAGTTTGGACCTGGGCTACGTTCAGACAAGCAAAAGTTTTTAATAAAATTAGACCAGCAGTTCGAGTGCGAAACCCAAAGCAAAGCAAGGAAACTAATAAAGTTGATGGTTATTATGAGAAAGCGCAGGAAATTGCAACTCGACTCTCAGCGCACAGTTGCGTGGTCCCAGTGCAAAATGTTTGCCATAATGCGAGCATAATCACGATTTTGGGTTGAGGTTTGGCGAAGCATACCGTTAATATTTCAGAAATGGGGGGAATTCCATGGAGAATTCATTTTGTGTGGCATGCAACTGCAGCTGCCGCCCGCAAACGATCACGTAAATGGGCACCGAGTTTGAATGGCAGCACGAAATTCTGTAAGCCAATATAGCATTGGTGCTGACTCTGCATCTGGCGCTGCCTTTGGCTGCGGTTGCGGTGAGTCGCGTTTTGTGTTTTATATTTGTTTTGCCTTTTACATTTGCATTTGCATGTGTGGCACGCTTCAGCGAACGCCTCGGAGTATGCTACGTTTTGTTTGCCATTTGTTGCCGCTTTGGTTTTCCGAATGCACTCGAGTGGCAGCACATACATACTTGTACATACACAGACATACAAACAAGCACATTACAATCACTCAGTAGGGGCAACAACGGCAGTTTCCACTCCTCAGAGTTCGCTTTCGCTTTTGTATCCTTTGTTTTGGACTCTTTACTTAAAATAAACGAACATTGCATAATATACAGCGCTTTTGCCATACATTTGCTGATTATATACCCCCAACGAGTAAGCATGGACTCCATAAAACTAATTAAATTAGGTAAGAAATATATGTGAGCTGTGTGTATAAGGTATGACTCTGCCAAAAATAGTGTGGTACTTTGCCAACAAGGCGAGAAATCAATAGCATTTCGTATACCCATCTAGCAGAAGGGCCAACACGAATGAAAGCCGCATGAAATTGCCCCCAAATAGTTAGCTTGTCACAGAAATAATGGAAATGTTTACTCAATTATACGAACAAAACCATACTTATAGGGGAAAGGTTAACTGGAATTGGCTACTCGAGTATAACCACCAGACTTGAATTTCTGATTAGAGTATTATACAGTACTTCGATGGAAGAACAGATTAAACCAGATAAATTTGTTCTCGTTTGATTTCCAATTAAATTCGGAAATAAATTACAATTTTCCTCATTGAAACCACAAAGCCAGCTCAAATTTAATTGCAGCAAATACAAAAGTGTAATTGAAACTAAATAGCTCGACCTCAGATTACGATGTATGTATAGTATGTATGTATATTCGCTAAAAACAAAAGATATATAGTTTCCATAATGAATGTCTGACCATTCTCACACTTTCCCGGCAGCCGCACACAATTTTGCAAATTATTTATTATTATTGCCGGGGCAAAACTTTCGATGCGTATCTGCAATTTGTGGGCGCTCAGACCGACATAAATAATAATAATATGAATTCCGAGCTAAAACGCTATAAAATGGCTAGTAAATTTGTCATGTACACAGAATGGACACTTCGAATGTCCCGACAATATTCAGGCAATTCTACAGTAGCATAAATATGTAATGTGCTGTTGGTGTTGGTCAAGGAGAGGAGCTGAGCCATGTAAAGGATGTTTAAAAATGTTCACAACTAACAGAAATGCGATAAATTTAATTATGTTGACAGTTTAATTATGGCAACTCAACAGTGATTTATGATGCACTTGCCAATTTTGTGTAAACTGGCCCATTGATATGCAAATCTATGAATTTATTAGATATGCGTATGTAAATTACGTTTCCAGCTCGCGTCCTCACCAAAATTGGTAACGAATGCGCCGCGTAAACGAGGCGGACCACGAAAGCCAGCGCAGTGCGTCGACTCTGTACTGCATGTCCATCAGCCACATGCTGGCCAGCCTTAAATGACTGTCGTCAGTGCCATAATGGCACAGTTAAACTGATATACGGATTAATGTCTGTTGTCCAGCAAATAGCTCTCATTCGGTATGGAAATTAAGAAACGTTTCCACATTATCCTAAAGTTCTTTATAAATTTAAAGTGTGAAATAAAGTATAAATTTAATGTGAGAAATAAATAAATGAAGCAAATGAAAACTACGTTGCAGTTGACATTCAATATCCCCTTTAGTGGTTGATAATTGCAGTATCAATAATACATTACATTCGATTCAGACTAAAGGTCAATTTAAATCGATATTTCAACTCGTCAAACAAATCGATGCGTCTATTATACGTTTTACGAGAACTTGGCTATAAATATCCTAGCACCCAGTTTAACTTGCTCTGACGTTCCTGGGCTATTTAGGTATTCGCATTAGGCATACTTTTACGGCTTGTACATATAATGTTAATGAGTCTGAGACGCAAGTAAGGCAAAGCCAGCCAGCTATAACTAACTAAATGGCTAAAATATTCGGCTTACTTTGTACAATGCGTCGCTTTTATGGCGTAATATTATTTGATGATGTTAGTGGGGGTATTCAAAGTAGAGAATTGTTACCGCCCTGTCCGTAGCTACAAACAAGACTGTACACATACATACATATACAGAGTCGTACATTTTTCCTTTTTTACGGTTTGTCAATTTTACGGGCTGCCAACAGACGAGCGAAAGTGTTTTTCTTGTCTCGCCTGTTTTACTTCCACTTTCTCTTCTCCTTCTCTGCTGCCGTTCCATTTATTATTTGTGTGTACATACTTCTCATACTAAACGCAATAGAAAGTTTTACCACGTAAAAAGCGACATATTTAATATGTAAAAAAAACACCTAGAAGAGACCAACCCAGTTAGTCAGTTAGTCCGTCTGGTTGCCAGGTAGCTCAGTCATCGAGGGGACCTTCATGCATTACTCATTCGACGCGTTGCGGAAACAAAAATAACCCAAGCGAAACATCGCTTTTTCATTAGGCCAAAAAGCATCGAATACTTTCGGATAATCATTACAGACAAACAACCACTGAGGAAGGGGGCGTGTCATATTGATTTGTGACTGTGGCTTTCTTAAAATAATATATATCGAAGCGTTGCACATTTCAAGTTCAGACTGCCGCTGTATGTTGACTGTGCCGCACCCTTAATACCCTAGTTAAATAGCTAAAATGTTAGATGATAGGCAAAGGCCAAGGGGTGTTATATATTATTATTATAGTTTTCTGACTAAACTGATATTCAAGAACAGTAAGGCTTACATTTATGGAATAGAGCAAAGCTTATAGCTTGTACCTTTAAATCATAAGTGCTTTTCCGAGTTACACAAGCTGCTTACTACAGCTGGACTCTACGCTGCGCCATTCTTTACAATTTCTATGTTATTTTATTCAAATTCTACTTGGAACCCCTTTTTTCCATATTTGTGCATCTGTGCGCTGCATATTTGCAGTTAGTTTTGAAAAATAGAAATAACACATTGCAAATCCAATTTGGAAAAGCCAAAGCCACAACCAAAGCAGAGCTGAAGTAATATCCTGCCAACGTGACAGCTAAAAGATACTTACCACAGTATAGCCAGAGTTGCAAGAGCTCTTTCGTGGCAGATACAGCCAAAGTTGCAAATACAGCTGCGCGTTGCCGGAATAGCGACCATTTGCACCATTTGCACTCAAAATCCACTTGTGACTTTTGCGCCATTTTAGTGTTTGGGCCATCTTCGCCCTTGGCCAAAGATGCTTTCATGTCATCGTCTTCGTCGTCGTTGCTGTTGTTGTTGGACCTGCAACTGACTGCAGCGTCTGGGTTTTGAATATCCAATTTAGCTGCAAGCACTGAAAGCTATTCAATATGCATTCGTGAGTGTGAGAGAGTGCTATCAAACGAACCGCACAGCTCAGGTGCCACTGCGTGGATCATGGGATATTCAATATGGGGATACATTCAGCTGTACAGGGATTTCTATGAATCTGCAGAACATTTCTTTACGTAAATTGATTTGCCCATTTGCCATTGGCAATAACGAAATATTAAATAAATTTCGCGTTTCAACAGTTTCATGCCTGTGCATAATATATGAACCCTCTAGCAGGCTGAGCCCCATCCGGCGCGTATGATAAATGAACCTTGTGAAATTCATGACATGAATACGAGAAATTTTTGCTTCCCCACATGCATAACTTTCAGCCTAACAAGATTATGTTCCGGTTCAGCCTTTTCCTTATGCCTTAAAGCTTATTTAAGTTTCGCATAATGAATATTGCAAGCTCTGCAACTATGCTAATTATCTGTTAAAATTATTCTAACACCATAATTACAATTTCAATTAGCTGTGCATATTGCGCATTTAAATTTGCGGCCATTTCACGAAAATTTATGTGCCATGCAAAATGATTGCAATTGCAAATTTCAATTCAGCTTATTATTAAACAAAAGCGAGCAATTGAACATTGGCGCGGATGAAATGGGCATAAAAACAATGGACATCTATATGAGCGACAATTCGACGATGGAATTAGCCGCAAATCTCTCGTGGGAAATTTTCCAAAATGCAAATTCAATTTTGTGGCTTTGGTGTGGCTTCAAAGTCAACGAGAACTACACGTATATTAGCACGTATGCTATGAATTATTTGCGGCTATTTTTCCGGCTGATCAGGGTAGCTGAACCACAAAGCACATTCAAATTTGCTGCGCCCCAGTCGACAGGTATTTATGATAAGCCAGGTGCATTCACGTATTATTTATTTTCCCCGTTGCTTTGGCTGGCATTCCAAAAATGTTCTGTCAACCGCAGTTGCAGCAGAACCAACCCGCAAAGTGGAGAATATATATCTAGCAAAACTATTCTGCCACATTTAATCTTGCGTCACAAACAGCATTCCATTTAAAAGGAAATACGCATAGCAATGCAATACACTCGAAAAGTGTCTTGAATGGCGA
Source organism: Zaprionus nigranus (assembly GCA_018903425.1). Taxonomy (NCBI): domain Eukaryota; kingdom Metazoa; phylum Arthropoda; class Insecta; order Diptera; family Drosophilidae; genus Zaprionus; species Zaprionus nigranus. Next base: position 5,220,012 of record JAEIGD010000003.1, on the reverse strand, counting down.
ATACCCTGCATTTTGTGGGGCTGAAGTGCAGCACAAATGGAAATTGTATGTGAGTATGTGAATATATCTTGAATATTATGGTTTATATAATGCTTGAGTCTAAAGTGCAGTTGACATAATGTTTGTAAGTGAAAGTGATTCGAACTATAAATACCCTGTTTATATACGTATAGAAAAAATATATTTGAAATATAGACTAAATAGTCAAACGTATTTGTTTCTGTTTGTCTATTTATGAATGTGTATATTCAATTTATTTTTATGTACATAAGATATCTGAAAATATCACGTGCACATTTTTTTTTGGTGACAGTGCAGGCATTTCAAATTGCGTAGTTTAGTTTGGCAAGCAAATCTTAGTGCATTTAATAACGAACAGTCTCCTCCTTTTGAATTTTCTCAAGAAGATGCCGGGAGGCATGTGGCAAGAACTAAAACCCAACCATGCTTTGAGCAATTGAAAGGGTTTGAATAACTCGGCACAAATTGCACTCGGTTACATTTGCAGCTAATGCTAATCCTAATGCCGCATCGGATGTTGCTTTCGAGGTCACCTGCTGAAATACCTTTATATTTGTTCGATTGTGCGAGTCCGTATGTATGAATGTGCAACCACGTGAGGTTGTGGTCCACGCAACCTCAACAGCTACAGAGAATTATGCACTGCTGCTGAAGTGGAAGGAGCGTGTGGAGAACAAACATACAGATACTGTGAGCGGATCTGTGATTTCCTATTAAAGATTAAATAACCCACAATAATTGTTAATATTTGTTGTAGTTTATTAATTTAGAAACGTTCAAATAGTCCGACACTTGGAATTTAGAGTTATTAAAAAATTTCATTACTTTACTCGTCACCACCTTCCTTAACCTCTGCACCATCCTCGTTATCTGGCATATCTTCCTCTTCATCTTTTGGTATCTTGGGAACAGTCTTGCCGGCAAGGGCCAATTGAGTGTCTGGTGAATATTCCTCCTCTTCGCACTCTTCGGGCTCGATATTATCGACCGCAACCGGCTCTGGCGGCAACCAGCAAGTGCCTTGGGTGAGACGCTGTTCGATTTCGGCAATCTCATTCTTATAATACTGGTTGAAATCAGGACGATCCCAAATACTCTTGACCCATTGCAGATTGAAGTCCATTTTGGCGCAGCAACAGAACTTGCGTGACTTGTGGCATTTAGGACACTTGGCGGGCTGTCGAGCTGGATGAGTATACTGCTGCTTCTGCTTCTTCTTGCAGCAATACGGACAGACATGCTTCGGCTTGCGCTTGGTACTGCACGGCACTGGTTCCTTTGCGTAGACCAAATGGCCACGCTTCTTGGCACAGAAACAACAGTTACAGTCATCACCCTCCGGCTGGCGTGAACGCGTCTGCATGCGGTCGTAGAATTTCTTATAGGCTATTTTAATTTTCGCCTCGAAAGCAATCTGTTCTTGGCAAGATAGGCCATCAAAGCGCGCATAGGCCTCGGCAGTTTTGCGAGCAGCATGCACCCACACGCACTCGTCGTTGTAACTGGGCCTACCCTGGTCATCGTATGTGAGCTCCTGTTTTGGCTCATAGTAGAAGGCCTTGAAGCCGCGCTTAATGATGGTATAGGCCAGATGGGCCTCCACCTTGTTCATCAGCGACTTTTTGCCCAGTTCATGGAACAAATCCTCCTTCCGTAGCCTCTTCTTGGGCACTGTATCGATGCAATAACATACCTGATCATAGTGTAGAAACGCATAGGTTATGATGTCCACCGTGGACTTAGCTTTACACTCATGCAGTCCGCATATGATCATTATCTGGGCCAACGTATTGGCCAAGTCGAGTACATTCTCCAGGAATATAGATGAGGCATTCACCTCACCCAGACACTTACATTGCGTGTGCTGATCTATAACACCAAGTGGCGCATGCCGCTGGCATTCTTTGTGCTGACAATTATTACGGCATCGGAAATCTGGCATGGCATGATGAGCCTGCATTTTTACTACGATAAAATTTTAAAAATATTTTTTTTTTTCCTTTTTATATGTTTCTAAATTTTTTGAAATTATATTTTTCGAGACCAGCCTAACAATGGAGTATCATTTTAAAACATAGTATAAGAAAATGACATTACAACAACGGACTACTTCATTTTGTATGCTATTCAACGATATGACAAAATTGATATAGCCTATGCCGATAATCTCATTGAGAGTAACGTAAAACAACAAACATTTAAAACAGATTCAATTTGTAAAAGCCATCAATCTTAATGTTTGAGCTATGGTAAATTCTGCTTATTCAAATTAAGCCTTTACGTATGTTATGTTTCGTTTCTGCACTCTTAACTTTTATCTCATATCATGTCGTGCGAAACTTCTCACATAAATTTACCAAACTGTTTCTATGTGTGAGCAGCAAATTTGCATTTGTGTCTCAAGCGTTTAAGCTTAGTATATTATTGGCATATTGTGCACAATTTGCTTATGTTCTGTCTTTTTCAATAATACGATTTGCCAACAGAAAAGAAACGAAGAATGGCAAAGAAAGAAAAACTGATCTGTCGTCAGCGTGTCATAAAGATTGAGCACCCTCTCGATGCAGACATTTGTAACTGTTAATGACGGCATTGACTCAACTTTATGATTGGGTCGAGGCAAATGGGTCTCCGTTCGTTACGAGTTGCGTCCTGCATAATATATGCCAAATGTTGGGATAATATTCATAAAGCCTTCACAGGAGTTGTTGTTGCTACAGCGAAATTTTGTTTTCCAAGCAAATACATCAAAGTTAAATTTATTAGGCGAGTCTAAGGACTAACCGTATGTATATACGAACGTAACATATATCCGTATCTGCTGGCATAATATAATCAAATATGAATGCTCTGCGAGCAACAGCTGAGTACAAAAGCGGCGACAAGACCCGTCCCTAAAGGACAAACGCAAGCCTAACTGATGAACGACGATAAAGTTGTCATTACCCATCCTCCTGTGTATTTAGCCCTCTCACAAAGCCGCAGCAGTTGTGCGTGACCCTGGTATGGCATGGGTATGTCAACTGGCCCTGAACACCACATAAAAATATACAAAAATATTGTGACCACAACAAATGCATGAAATGGTTAAAAAGAGAATGGTATATACTGATTTACACACATATAAGTTCGTCCAAAAGCCACATAAGCTCTCTGTGGATTTTATTTAATTTTACAATTTATTTGTCTGGCCGATTTGGTGTAGATATACCTTCTGTCCGTTGATTTATGTTGTTTGATTTTTGTATACTACAGTTGTATATATATAAATATGCTCATGAAAGCAATAATTACATACAGTATGCAGTTAAAAAGACTAAAAAGCCATAGGACAATTTAAATTGCCCTCAAGTTACAAATACTTTGCTCAGCTTTACGTAAATTGTTCATTTATATTCATTATGATTATAAATCTGTGCACACACATTTAAAGTGTGAGAGGCAGGGAGAATACAACAATAATACGAGCAAACAAATAATAAACAACCAGCGGAAAGTTTTTCGATTTCGTGCGTAAATTATTCGGTTCCGTCGGCATTATAAACAGCATTTTACAGGAGAACAGATTCGAGAAGTTTGAGAAAATTGCTGAGGCAAAATAAAGCCGCAAGTTTAAATTCACGGCATTTCCCATAAGCTATGGTAAATTATGCTAATATTGGCCAATATACCTAAGCAATATGAAAGGCGAAAGGACAATTTCCACGTAGAGCTATGTAAATCAAACTAATGTGCTGTCTGATATATACCTGCTAACCTATACTTAACTGCACGCATGACAGACATACGCACCTGCACATTCAGGTATAAATACATACAATGTACGTATGTATGTATATGTTTTGTGTGAAATGAAAGCAATTTGAGACCGCACACTCGGGGCGTATGCGTAATGAGCGCCGACGTATGCGCAATTTATGAATAATTGACATCTAAAAGGCAGCTGGCAACGTCACAAAGTCGCGTCCTTTAAAGAGCCACTCACCACGGACATTTGACAATTTTGCCTAATGTGCCAAACGAATTTGCATACGCAGCGAGACGACAGGAAGAACCCTGGATATCCTTTGGTGCTTTAACAGTCTGCTCATCATCATTATTTTAAATAAACATTAGGTTCCGCTTTACAGCCATATATCACATTTCCAGATTTATGTTCTGCCACTCTGCCACTCACGTTGCTGTTGCCGTTGCCATTTGCGTTGCATGTTGTAGAGATGTTTACGTACCAGCAACAACAAAAACACGCACAACCAGCCTAACGAAAAAAAACTCTATCAGGTTTGGCTTGCCGAAGTCTTGATACTCTGCATAGTTCATTGATTTTTCTATTAAGATAATACTGGATATCTTAATCGAAATCTTTGAAAGTCTACATTAAGTTTACTACTATATTTTAGAGTCCATAATTTTACACGACTTTACGATAGATAGTTAATTTTTGCAAAGTCTGAAACGTTAAAAAGTCTTGGTTTAAATTTCAGTAAAGCTAAAAGAAAGGTTCGACTCAACTCATTTTTCGATTTCGTAACGTTGAGACATTCCATTGTCAGGGTATATTGAGAAATAACAACTAAATATTACGGACTCTGCCAGTAATCTTTCAATCTCTGCCAGCAGACATCGTTCTAATGAAAATTTATATATTTATATATTGATTTTTTTACGTTCGCAACATGGACGAATATGTTTTTAACGGTGAATGTGGCGGGTGGACTCGCATCAAAGGGTTTTACGCGAATGACGTGACAAGTGATGAACAATAGTTTTTCACGATAATACTCTGCAACTGGAGAGTTTTTAAACGGGCTTATCCACGCTTGTAATCTGTTCTTAGTTCTAGTTCCTCAACGTATACTTAAATATGGCCCATAAAATATATTATTAAACCTGCAGTTGAATTTGCAACGCGCTGCCTGTTCAATAGTAAAGCGCTATAAAACACCTGCCCAGTGCTATCAAGTCGACCTGGTGGGTTGGCTCTACACCGGATCCTTGGCCGTCACTTGATACACACTCCGCTACCCAACCCTGGCCTGCACCACATTCAACTCGACGATTCTATGGCGACCACAGCCGTTCTACACCATTGAGTTTTATTGTTGGCGAAAGCCGATACACCCGCTTCGCATGCAAACTTTTTGCATGGTTCAGACAACAACAGTTGGCCATTTTGTCTGCCGGAGATTTATGCGCGATTGCTTAAGTTTTATGAGTTTCGCTGTAATGCGCTGGCTTTGCTTTAAAAAGTATTCCACCACCCATTCTTCCCCAGCCTGTCTCTTTACTCTCTCTCTTTCTTTCCATATCACTCTGTAGGTTTCTTTCATTATTAGTGGTGGCAATAATTTAAGCCAAGTTCCTACGTGCGGACTTTTATGACTTTTGCTATGGCAACGTGTTGCCGACGGCTTTAGTGGTTTTATGCCACGGATGAGCCGGAATAAGTGAAGCTGCTGCACACTTGGCCACACTGGGGCTCATCTGCCCGGCGCGTAAAGGTTAAGGTGCAGCTTTTCATGAGATTTCGTTGCACTCGTTCTAGGTAGAATCAGAAATGGGGTGCACCCTATCATGTGGTTAACGCTGTAAGCGTATTTTGCATAAGCTTTCCGACTCTTGGGTTGATTAAGCGGTTAAGTTTTTTGGGTGCTGAAAGATAAACTATTAAGTGCTTTCGAAGTTGCTTAAAACTTAAAGCGGGAGATACTGAACTGGATTTAGTTTTGTAAGCTCTTCACAAAGTATTTTCCCATACGATGTGAAATATCTTAATTATTGTTGTAGATATCCACACTTCCCTGTGAAATAAAGTTTCTTTTGTTATTTACCAATAACTTATTACAACCAATCATTAATATTATGGGATCGAAAATGCAGACCACTTGCGGAAGCTTTCAAACATATAACAGGAACTTCAAATCGTCCAAACAACTATGTTATATTGATTTTTAATTAACTTGTCCTTAGGGTGTACCCTAATTGCGGCAGCTCGAGGGTATCAGTAAAGCCCCGCAGAAATCGTAATGTCAAATCAATACTACATTGTCGACTAAACTTAATAAGCCACAATGACAAATGGCGATACATTTAATTGGCAATACTAGGGACTGTGAGCCATGGCAATGCTGCCGGCAGAGCCCACTGAAAATGTGCCAACCTTTGCCCTATCTGCGTCGTCTCATCGCCCAATGACGCAGGAAAGAAACTTAATTTTGTCTGACCCCCAGGCTAATAACGAAAATCATTACAAAGCCATTAAGTAGGGGAATCAAATGCATGCAAAAAAAAAAAAAAATAGACAAAGAGACTCGACTAGAACTAAATGTAATTCAATCAGATCGCAGTCGAAATGGCAAACAGCGAATTGGAAAATACGAAAAGCTGATTTATTGAGCGTACGCAAGTCTATCGAATGCAAATGACAGACTTGAAAGTAAACAGCTCTGAGATACCCAATGGCATTGTAAGATATAGATATACACTTCAAAATATCCTAGGTTTAATGTCCTAAAGGTTTTAAGATGAGTAGAGAAACTAAAGCGAATTTATCTTGTGTTCAAAAAGCCAAACACCCTATGTCACAACAAGAAAATAGGGTATGAAAACAACCACAAATATATTCAACTTAATGAGGCACAGGCTGAAAAAGACTTTGCAGAACAAATTGACAGATTCGGCGTCGCCATAAATTAAGGGGCCTGGTAATTGCCTGATAAATGTGCGACGAACGGAAAATTTAGCGCAAACTGTGGGGGCGTTTAAGGATGAGGCGGTAAAGGAATAAGAAGAATGATGTGCAAAAAAAAGCTGATGTTTGGATTGATATGATAAATACACGAACGACATCTAGCTAGTGCTGCCAGATGGCACTGACATGCCTTTTGCCCTTTTCCCCACTTTCCCCTCCTATTTCGTGATTCCTTTTGGTGAGCATTTGCGTAGTCGACAATGTGGGCGTGATGTTTCGTTACTTGCGGCGCAGCTGGCCGGTTTGTTCAGCTCGATTGATTGATTGATTTCCTTATGGCTAAATGAATTTCTCATAAATATTTGAACACCTTCGTGGAACTAATATCCTGGGGAGCCTGAATACAGTCCGAAAAAGAGGAAACTGAATCTGAACAGCTGTGCAGAACTTAAGTAATTGAATACAATATAGCAAATTTGTATAAAAAACAGCTACTCTATTACGCTTCAATTATTTGAGTATCCCTGCATTTAATAATATTTTGTTTATTACTAGAAAATTCTACAATTAAAGCCAATTCTTCAGTTATAAAGTTCCTTAAAAAATACAATATATTTTAAAATGAAATACAGGGTACCCCATAGTTTTTGTGTTCTACATCTCTTTTAAGCTACGCGAGACCTTTTGGCGTTGCTTAATCAATTTATCGACAGCCATTTTGCCTTTACGCCTGCATTCATAAATATTTGGGAATCCATTAAGTCCAGGCACTATGTGACTTTCCAATCACACATGCGAGGGCTGCTTCTTTAGTTAAGCTTTTTCACATACCAACATAGGCGACTTATTCATATATTCAAACGATTCTTTCCGCATATTACCATTGCTTGGAAGAGCGCAAGTTTTTAAACTGCCCATGAAACGCATACTACATACGCCCATTTGATTTTCAAAAATTTTTTCAAACCTTTTCCCAGTCGATTATGCGGGCGCGATACGCAGCTGTGGCTTTGCTTTTGGCTGCGGCTCTGGCTCTGGGCCGACACTTGATATGCGAGCGTTGATGCTGAGGTTTAAATCTGGATCTCAGTTGCTGGGGTACGATGCAGGATAGGGGTGGCGTTGGCCGAGTACACATTGTTATCAGCAAGCTTTAAGCAACGTACCGTATATTCGAATCGCACAAACGATTTAATATAAATAATTTATCAACTCTTATGTGTTTTTCCTGTACCACACCTGAGGGCATCGTCGCCACATCTTGGGACGACTGTTGCTTGTTTTGTCCGGATTTAATTTACATATTCACATCCGGCTTATTTCCAGCTGGTGTTCCCGACTGAGAGCAAGAGTATGGCTTGTTTTTTTGTAAGGTTATTGTTGTGAAATAGTCAAGCGTGACACATTAAGCTGGAACATGAAAAACGCCCAAGTTGTATCCTGTTTGATAAATTAAGACTTAGTCAACATCAAATGCGTCTGCGTGAAAGCCTAACAAACAAGTAAAGCTAACAAATTTGTTGGTAGAATAAGCTCAAATTAAAACCTTTGTATACAATATAAAAATGGACATATATGTTTATATGTACATACGTTAATTATTTACCAGACTGTTAGTTATTTTAAACTAAAATTCTTATTACACTTAAGGCGATATGCGTTATTTTGTAATTTATTAAGTCCCATTTAGATTATAATTGATAGTCACCTCTGACAGGCTTAGAAGCTCATTTCATACCTGCTAGGCAAGTCTGTCAATTATTGTCAATGTCATTATCACTGATGATAAACAGGTAACCAAATGCCACAAGTCATATCCATCATCGGCGACATCATTATCATCACTGTTGTCAGGCCAGCAAAATTAACAAAATGCGGCTCAAATTGCGGTCTCAAGAGCATTAAATGACAAAGAGCCCAAATATATTTTATTATTGTAAAATGCGCAATGCTTAAAGGCACAACAAATGCAAACGACAAGAATGAAACAATAAGAAATAAAATGAAAATATAATCTTGACTGACCAGATATCCATGATTTTGATTATTTAACTTTTAAAAATCGATTTCTTGTATTTTACTACAACAACTCAAAGGGAGAATTGACTATGATGATTACATGTAAATTATTCAAATTAAAATATTAAAGGCATTATAAACTTGAATTCATGCTTGTACACTACATTCTTTAAATGGATCAACGTTCAAATGACTCTGTTGTCAGTCCAGGGTATAAAAACAGAAAACAAAAGAACAGTCCGACAATCTCTATGGATTTTAGTAATTTTAGGCCATGTGATTACATCCAGAATTCAAAAACTTTACTGTCAATTAAAGCGATCTTCTCGGTACTGAATTATTAAAATGGTTAATTTGTTCCTCAGGGAAAATCAATCTTGTAAGTCTACAGAGTGAATAATAAGCATTTCAAGTAAATTTTAGTTAAGTTTGAGATAATCCCCAAACATCTACGTGTGCTGGTTAGAGTCAAGTCAGGTGCTAATGAAAACGAATGTCGGCCTCATTTATCAATTACAAGAACTGCAACAAGAACAACAACATAACATCAACCACTGGCGGGCTTAACGTGCTTTCAATTAGAGGGCTAATTCAAATGAATGCTCCAACGACTGTAGGAATTGGTAAATACGTGCGTAAACATGCCTCAAAGCAAGGCTCAACCTGCTCATTTACCGTTTCCTGTTCGAGGGAAAACAAACATTTTTCATGATTATCACACATTAATTTCATGGCCAGCCTGTAATACGCTGTCATCTTACTAACGGGCGGAGAGTTTATTCTTGAGCGAAAACTTCAGCTTAGCTTTGAGGGAAAATAAATAATATAATTTTGCAGCGACTGCAAAGTCAGTTGAGCCAAAGTTGGTCGCTTTAATTTTAATTGCCTGCACTTAGATAGCATTATGACGCCATGAAAACGCAGCACAGTTGGCTTAAATGAGCCAACGGCGACTGCAGGCTTTGGCCTCCCGGTGCCATGTTCTATATTCGTTGCACGTCTTCGTCTTTGGCCATGTTCCGGACCCGGCTTAATTGTCATATTCTGCACGCCAGCAGCTCAAGTGTTAATTATATAAGCATTATTTCTGCTGCAACGTCGCCAAGTGCAAGGTCGTTACTTTATTCTGTTTCTTTATACAAGTGACGCACACAGAGCCGCAATAAATGTGTCAACAAAGACAAGGCAAGGACCTTGAATATCTGAAAGGCAAAACCCCAACCGCAAGAAAAGCTCTGACATTTGCATGAGAATGCCAGGAAAACGCTATTTGTGGCGCACTATGGTGTACCACATATAATGCCATATTTGTGCTGGTGTATTTCCAGTCGGTCAAGGTACAGCTGAGTTAATATGACTAGGGTACACTTAAAGGTACAGTCGCAATGCCAGCAAAGATAACTTTCACATATGCCGGCACTGGAAAATTTATTGCTGTCAGAGTGTTCAACAAGCGTCATTAAATCGCACGAATTGACACACAACTGAGGATGCAATTAATTCGATGCCAGCCACAGAGTACAGTTAAAATACGTTAATTTCCCCAATTAGAGTGAAAACGACAAGTTTATATCTTTTTTGGCAGACGAGCTGCACGATTCTAATGTTCTTTTAACGCCTGACTCGGTAATAAAAATTCCTTTTGTTCTTTTTCACGCCATTAAAAAGCGCATTGAAATATCTTTAATTCACTTTTATGTACTCTGGCTAACAACCGAAAACAGGAAGATGCCAAAAGAAAACATGCCATTATAGTAGTAAAATCAGGAAACGGAAATTCCACCAATTTAATGACTTCCTTATGTCTGTATACATCATCAACATGCTGTTTGGCAGTGCCCCTTAATGCCTCAACAGTGTTCGATGGCTGACACCTGTACCTCTCTATCGTGTTTGGTCACCTGATCGCATGTATCTGTGTTTATTTGTGTGTTTGCGCCGCATTGTTGCATGTGAGTGTAGCCAGAAAATTTCATGTTGTTGACACAACAAATTGAGTTGCATTTGCGCCACGCCAATTGCAAACGATCCATTTACTAAGGTACAACTATTATTTACTGGCTAAACACGATTGGTGTCAAATAGGTTACTTTACTGTTTCAATTTGGGATTTAGGGTTCGATTCAGATATCCTGTGAGCTTATATTAAATTGCTAGGTATTTTCAGCGTAACATTTATTATAAGTTGCATGACTTAAACCAATTTTATAAATTTTAACGATATAACTGAATTTTTTGTCAATCTTATTTTTTATACATTTTCACAAAAAGTTCAGAGACCTTCTACAATTTAGTATTGAGCCACAAATTGGGGTTAAATGTCATTTACATATAGCACTAGACATCCAAATATGTGTGCTGGGACTGAAAATATTATGCAGAATTTAAAAATGTGCTCTTAGTATTATAGCAAACTTCATTTGTGCTTTGCTTTCTGCTAAACGAATGACTTTTATTTTCGTTCTGTCAGGCGAGTAATGCGAACTTTGACTGCACAGATAAAGATGTGTGTGTGTGTGCATCGAGTGTGTGTGTCCGTGTGCGTGTTTGCCAGGGTGTGTGTGTTTATATGTCTGTGCATTATCATGTCGGTTAGTTTGCCCATTGTTGGCGCATGCCCCCATATGCCGCACCCCCCAGACACAAGCCACAGCCCACAACCCGCAAACCCAACTAGACAATAGGAAAGGGGAATGAATGGGAATGAGAACTCCGAGTGGTGCTGGCAGTTTGGATGATTGCAGGCACTGACACATGGTCGCTCAGCCATTTTTAGAATATTTTCGGGGCGTTCTAGTTGCCCGAAATGGAAGGCGAGGCAGTCGGGCAGAGAGACAGACAGACAGGCCGAGACGGCGAGTCAGGCAGACAGCGCGCTGGCAGACGAGTGTTTACTCGTTTTCGCTTATTTCACTCTAATGACATTGTTTTGTCTGTTGCGTGTTGAATGAAAAGAAAAACAGAAACGAAAATCAAAAACGCAAAACCACAAACGAAATGCTGCGGAAATTTTGCGGTTGGCTTCGTACAATGCCAATGGCAGCAGATAATAAACAACTTTTTTTTGGGGAAATTTGTGCAATTTAGTTTATCGTGTATTTCGTTTGTGCAAATTGAATTTCTTGAGTTAACTTGTATTCCGATTATTCTAATACTGGCTATTTTGGATAAACATAGTCATTGATATCTTTCTGCTATTTTCGCTTTAATCTTATGCCCATGAATTCTTCTAACATGCTCAGGTTACATAGCCTTAAACATTTGCAAGTGCAATAAGAAATGGCTATAACCTTAATAATTTGTCGACTTCCGATTAACTTCCCGTCGACAAATTGAAAGCATTAAAAAAATACCTTCCAATCACGAAACAATAACATGAGAAGTTCCTATTACATTGTTAAGGCCGCTTTAAAAGCTTTCCTTCAAGATTTAAAGGTTGAACATTTCTTTTCTTTTATGTAAGATAACATTCAACGCAATCTACTTTATAGAAAAGTCAGTTTACGTATGTACACCTTCACAGGATTCCCTATTTATATTCCTATTGCAGAGTATTTTCTTGTTCACATGCTTTCAACAACGATTAATTTCGTCTGCAGTTTACTCCCTTTTCGAGCATGTCGAACAAATTCATAGTTTTGCGCATTTCCGGTTGAACCATTACAAAATATAATTTATGTTTGCAATTTTATAGTTTCAACCACACACTTTCACAACCACAGGCACAAGCGCACACATACTGGCAGTTTTTAGGAATTTATAGTTGCGTATGCGAAGCATTATTTCCGCTTCGGAAAAAAACCGCTTTTTATGTGCCAATAAACGTGCAGAAATTTATAGCGTAGACTCAAATTCATTTCGCGCTGTCTCCATGTAAATCCATAGGCTAATGAAAATAAGTATTTTCTTCTTATGTTACACATTTTGTGAAATTCTCAATGTAATACAGTTTTGAATGGAAGTGTGCAAACTGAATTTACTATTTCCATGTCACTATCCCTATATCTAAAAAGGAAAATCAAATAAATAATTACCATAGATACAACTGAAATTTCACACTTGTAAATGATAATAGCTGCAAAATGTTTTGCCTAATCGAAATTTATAATAAGCTTGAATCGGTTATGGTTCAGGCATGTACAAGTTCATCTATTCACACTCAATTAAACATACTAACTCTCTAAAAGTAATAAGTTTAAATTCGATTATATTTATGTGTGCCAGGCCAAAGAGGTCGGTGTCAATACGGGCACTACGTAATGCCCTCAGGCGATTTATTTAATTGATGCACTAATGCGCTGATTAAGTGGATTGAAAACATCAATGTTTAATGTAATTAATATTTATGGTACGGGGCTTATCTTTTTGAGTCAATCGTATTTACCAAACATGTTTTCCCATGAACATATATTCATGAGCTCTTTTGAGACTAACGTAATAAGAAAGCTTAATACTTAGTTTCTCTACAAATGTGGAAAGTGCCGTGTCATAAGTCGTTTATATATTGTACTTTATTTGAACTGCATCCTAACCACGATTACACAGCTTGTCCAAATAGAATTCTTACAAAGTAACAACTGAGTAAAAAAGTGTTGATGCAGCTGCTATTTATTCCCCAACTATTTATATCGACACTAAGTATGTGTTTATAGAGCCCATCGAAATACGGAAAATACTTCTATCAGATCGAGAAATTCCACAGGCTGGAAGATAGTTCGTGCCTTCGGCACATTCCATTCAATCGAATCGTACGGGAGTGAAGTATGTCAGTGTGTTTGAATGCGTACGTGTAAATGTGTGTGTTGGTTCTAAGACTATCGCAAAGATGCATGTCTCCGGGTGCGATAATAAATTATGTCAGACATTGTCGTTGCCGGCATGGCAGTGCATACAAATATGGTAATTTATAAGCAAAACAATTAGCTGTATACAATCAAACTAGTTCTAGCGGCACAGTATGAACCAGAAGCAACGAAGCACCAATACAACACACGTACAAACATGCGAAACTGTCCAGAGCGGACTGCGGAAGGAAAGTAATTTTCATTAGTTCGCTGCTGCTGACGTCTCTGTCTGTGTGTGGGTGTGTGTAATTATTTAGTTTCTGTTGCGTATACGTCATGTTGTGCCGACGTATTGTTTGCATTTCACTAGAATACGGTTCTCGTTAAGGAATGGGTTAGTTTTCCTGCCAAACACAATGAGTCATAAGTTTGTCTTGCAACTTTAGTAGATAATGTTGTAAAAATGTAACTCAAAGTCTTGCTCGTACTTGTATACGTATTAAAAAAAATCACTTTTATGTTCTGACATTCGAAAATTAATTAACTTCTTAATAAGATCCTGCAAAAAAAATAAATAACCATAGTTCTATAGATATGCCCAAGTCACAAGACTAACTTTGTGTCCCCTGTTTGGCCTTATTCCTTTGGGCTACAATATACCAACATATTTACGTTGTGCGCATTATTTCTCGTACAGGATTAGCTGGCAGGTCTCAGGACACACCTTGGCAATTGCGTGAGTCAGGTAAACTGCAATTGGCAGGCGTGTATTCGAGCTGATGTGCCAAAAGCCAGGACAACAAGCAAGAGCGACATGTCTGTGTGCGTTCGAAAGATATTGCGTATACGTCTTGTTTGTCAACACTTTTATCTCCACCCACCCCCCAAAGACATTGTCAGCTTCGCTCAATTTAAGCCAACAACAAGAACACTTTTATGCCACGGCTGCTGTCTTTTCCAATCGCTTCTACTGACCGTCACGTCTAGTGCTTAGCACAAAAATGATATTCTCGCTTTTATTTTTATGCTACTCTACCGACATAACGTGCATACAAAGATGCTTAATATTCCTCGGCAGATAGCTGACAGGTGGCCTCAGTTGGGTGTCGACTTCATGGTCTATGACATATATGGAGCATATATTAAATGTGCAACACACGACTCCAAACCACAAGTCACAAGTCGACACATGTCCGACTCCGGTTGCAGTTGGTCTCGAGGTACCAATGTACATGCTGGAAATTAATTAAGGCCGAACCAAACCGCAGTTCGTTTTCTGTCAAACCACAATAGTGAATATACCCCCAGCCAACCAAAATCCCCCAGGCATTGAGTGCAGAATGCACATTTATGTTGCCTACTTTCGAGCGCACTTGTTGCCACTTGGACAATTGTTTGCTATTGCAATCATTTCGCAGTCTTAAATAAACACAAAATTCGAATTGTCACTTAAGTCCTTTGAAACAGGATTAGTTGAGTGTATTTTGTGCAGTGTTATTCCCTCTCTTTATACTTGAATAGTTTTCGATTCACTTCAATAACTCAAAAAGTCTCAATGATTAACTTGACTTTGAATTTGAGGCTATTTTTAACACTTTCAACTTTATAATTTCAACTTCACTGAATTGGTTACCTAGCAAGTGTCAACGACCTGCAGACCAACACACAAATGGTTTAATTTCATGGCTTGAACACTCATGCGTGTATATCATACATACGCCTCATTGCACGCGCTAGACTCCCTAATTTGGTTGCCTTAGCTGTCATTGTACATAGTACGTAAATTTCCAAAACAGAAAGCAAAAGTAAAACACTTTGTAAGGCAGCCGCGAGCTATTCATTATTATTTGATGCTAGAACAAATGGAATTTATATACCCAGAGGACCGTGATAATTGACAAGCCCAGGGAGCTGTCCCATAATTCACTCGACTTAAGCAGAAAGTAAACAACAACAACAACAGCTGTGGAACGTGAGCTCCAAGTGAATGATGATTTGGTTTATTGTGCAAGTTGCGTGATGAAGAATCCCAACCAAATTGTGTGACCTTAAGGTCAAAGAAATGTGAGCTAAATTGGCGAAAAAAAAGGGTTCGACTGCGATAAAGTTACATTTGCTGCCAGAAGCTGTCGAAACGTTTTACGTTCACACTAAAAGTCGCCTTTTTGTCAAGCATGCTGAACGAGCTGTAACATTTTAGCTTTCTGTGGAATTTTTCTATTGAATTCTCTTGCACAAAGCCGAAAAAATAATTGATTATCCGCTCTATTTGAAAAGCATAAAAATCGCTTATTCAATGAATATTTTTTCCCTTAGCATAACAAATGAAACTTGCCCATAATTAATGATTAAATTAGCGTTATTATTGACGTGACATTTGATTGAGGCAATATCAATTATTAAAAATAATATAAGATTAACTACAAAACATAACGGACGTGAGTTGCCCAATAAAAAAGAACGCATATACCATACAACAAGAATCCTGATATACAAATTGTAATGTATACACTTCAATTGATATAACTAATGTGCTTTAATTGTGTATTAATTAATCGTTTTTGAATAAAAAACTCGTCCATCTGGTTTCAATTTTTAACCCATACAATGAAAATGAAATTTTCGTTACTAAATTAATCTGAATTAACTACAGAATATTTAATTAAATTCAATTCATTTCGCCCAATTAAAATCACATTAAAAAAACATATTCGCAAAGTAAACATTAATGTAAAATCCATTAAAACAAAGGTTGGAAAATCGTAAATATTTGCTTAATGCATACCGTAAAAGAAAAACAAACATAAAATAAAAAATTAGCACACAATCAACGCAATTAATTTATGCGCATCTTTCAAATTGTTTTTGTTCTGCTTGCTGCTTTTGTATTGTTTTTTTATCACTTATTTTTGGTGTTCATGAAATCGCGTTAAATGCGCATTAGCTGCCGATGGGAAGCCTGACGCCATTTTGTTTGGGCAGCAGCACGAGACAGAATGAAAATCAAAATGAAACCCAAACAAGGCACAAGTTAATTGAATTTATTGTTGTCCTTTTTCTGCCGTCAGAGCTCTTGCTGCTATTAAAATTGTTGTTGCTATTGTTGTTGGTGTTCTTGTGTTTTTCACTTCTCTTATGGCCTATATCCTGCGCCGTTTATTAACACGCATGTGTTGAGCTCAAAAATTTGGTATTTTAATTTTCGCATGTTTTTGTTTTCTTTCGGTTGTTTTGTGTTTTTCAGGACATTATTGCTCTTGTTCTGTTTCGACTATGAATTTTTGCTGGATTTTGTTTTTATACTTCTACAGCGCAAATTGGTTTTATTTCGCGAGGCACGTGGCGGAGGCGGAAACGCGGGATAAGTGTGAGTGCTACAGCTCGAGCAAAGCTGAGCCTCGGACAATTTTCACTTCCAACATTGTCGGTGTTCGTGAGTGGGTGGGTGCCTGGCTTAGGTTTGTTGATGTTCATTTGTCTGGCTTTAATGTGCACAGCTCGTAAAAAAAGAGGTTTGCTTTTCAGCATTTGGTTTCTGCGGTTTCCTGCCTTTGCTTTACGGTTATATGCGGTTTTGGTTTTTAAATGTGAGCAGCCTTAAAAAGTATTTGTTTGGTATAAATTACCTGCACAATAAGCGCACCTTTTCTATAAGATATTCTTTGTGCACAAATCTAATTCAATTTTCTCTAAATATTCTCTACCAACTTTGACGTAAAAACTTTAAAATGGTCGCTTAGTTTGCTTTTAGTTTTTTCCTTAAACTCTTTTTCGTTCCAACTTGGCACTTGACATTTTTTCTATTACAGTTTTGCAGCACTTTTATTTCTTGTTGTTGTTCTTTTCAACTTGTGCATTCAGCATAAGGAACGCCAACGGAGCGAAATTGCTTTTGCAATTCAAATTTATGCAACCAAAGGTAGATGGTAATAAACTCCAGGCATTGCGATAGCCAGCAAAAAAAGCAGATGAGAGTAAGAAAGCATTGAGAAAAAAGATGAAGTTCAATTATTTGTTGATAGTTGCCAAGTACTTAAGAGTTTTACAGTATGAGCCTGCATTGAAAACTACTCCGAAAACTGGAAAAATTCTAACTTATCAATAGTCTATCCATAAAATATTTGATAATACTCAAATGGAATTTTTAGCAAATACTGGTAGCCCGTTATATGCTAACAAAATGTGCTGAATAATACAATTGACAATAAAAGCCCAGATATTTGTGTGACAAATCCGCTTACAGGCGCAAATACGATTACAATGCTTGCAGTTTGCCCTTTACTCCCCCCACAAACATGGGTGATGTTGGGTACAAATATATTAGATATGCAAACATGTTTGCCATTCCATACAATTATATTTCGAAAAATGTGAAATTTCTTATTGAATTCTATTTTTGAAGCTTTGTTATTTTTGAAAACAAAACTTTCCTAATCTGTTTGTAATTTTAAAATGTTAAACTCAGATGATATAGAAAAGAAGAGTTTTGTTTTTATTTCCTGCATTTTACTTTTTAACTGATTACATTCCAATATATCTTTGAAAACTATGATCTTTATTAAGATAAAATACTTCTATGTATACATTTTATTTAAGTAGTGCAGACGCTAGCTAAGTTAACGTCTTGTGAAAATTATAAAACCAGTTGCTCTATATTCATGGTATTTATTCTGATCTTAATTTACAGCACCCTGTCTGGCATACGAACCATTCAAGTGCCCCATCGATGGCAATTGCATTTCCATACAATATTTATGCGATGGTGCCCCTGATTGTACTGATGGTTACGACGAGGATATACGTCTTTGCACTGCGGGTAAGTAACTGTTCTAGTTGTGCACTGGTTCACCACTGAAGCACAACACAACAAACATTGAGCTATCATTGCGAATTCGACAAGGTGGCCGCAAGTTCAGATTTAATTGTATGCAAACTGGTCGCTAGTGGCCCATAAATAATTTAATTAGATCCTTTGATGTGTTTCCACCCAAATCAATGCCAGGCAGTTGTGCAAGTTTGATTTGTGGCCGGCAGTCATAGACTGCAATCAAAAATGGTTAAGGGCAAGGAACAAAATTTCATTTCAAGGCTTGTCAGTTGGTCCCCAGCAGGCATTTAGCTGGAAATGGAAAAATTTGACTGGCAGAAAGCAAGCAGGAAATTAAAGGCCATATTTCAATTAGACCTAAAAGTCATGTGTATGTCTGTGTGTGTGTGTGAGTGGGCTGGTATGGGATACATGTGTGTGACATATCAAGGCTAGAAATGACATACATGGCCACCAGGCTAAAGCTGATTCAACTAGAACAGAATTTTGGCTAACATCGTGTTGCACTTTGAAAGATTTGTGCACAACTTTTACTTCTCTCTTCCCTAGTAATTTCTTTCTGCCTGTGTTGCTGGTTTTGGTTTACTGCTCTCTTGAATCTAATCAAATTAGCCACACAGAAGCAGAAAGTTTGCTGGCAAATTAAAAAGTTTCCGGATTGTTGTCCATTTGAACAGAATAACTTTCTGGCGAGAATTTAATGTGTAAAACATGCCACAAAACTTTTGACAACGACTGACAGATACTTGGGTGAGAATCTCTTCGAGCTGTAAAATAGTTTAGAGTTATTTTTCCCCTCTAGTTCTTCTATTGAAGACCTTGAACTCAATGAAAAGACTCAGACAAAAAGTGAATTTGTTGATTTATGAACTCACGTAATCGGCCCAATATTTTAAGAAATGGCCATGAGATTAGCTTCATATATACTTATTGAATATAAAACAAATCTTTAAGACACGCTTCTCAAAGTTACTTAAATATATCTATATTTCAAAATGGAGTTTTATTCTGGTAAATTCAAAATTCAGAACATTCTGCGTAGTAGAGGGGAATACTGAGAAAGCGTGATGGGGCTTTGCCTGCTGAGCAAACAAACGGCATTGGCAACTTAAAGTAAACAGCAAATTGTTACCACTAATTGCCACAATTCACTTGGATAAAAGCTCAAAGTCATCGGGAGACAAGTGAAAACGCGTCTTGCCTCAAGTTACCAAACGCCCGACCTCCCCGTTCCACGGCCAGCTCGTTGACTCCGTTGCCAGGACAAAATGAAAAGGCCACAGGGCAAATTCGAGCGAAGCCTGGCGTAAATTTCTCGTGTGCTATTGTTGTGTTACAGGAGAAGTAAAAAAAAACTATTTTTCGACAATGAAATCATTTACGACGTGTTGGAGTCGGTCTGATGTGCGCGGAAGTTATAGCACCCGGCTCAAATGTCTTTGATAAATTATGCGACGCACTCTACTTCATTGTCTCTTTCCCTTCTTCCCTTCTCCCGGCCTTCTATCTGTCTATTGTGTTCTCTCTGTCTCTGTCTGCGTCTGTTCACACTAAATGGCAGGCTCAAGTTGCCGTTTGCCAGTTTCCTGTTTGCCTGGCAACAGTTTGGCCAATTGTTGCTCCACTTTACCAGTGCTTAGTCTCAGAGGGCGCAGCTTTTCTCAGCTTTAAGGTGGCCAAAATGCTTCTTAATGAATATTAATTAGCGCACCTTGCCTTTGCAAGCTTATTAAATGGCAACACAGATTAAAATCTGCGTCTATTTAAAGCACTTTCCATGGTCTGAACTGCAGAATACTTGTCATAAGTAGTAACTGGATGTATAATATATTAAAAAGAATTTATATGTACTTAAAGAGTACTACAGAACGTTAATTTGATAGTAAGGAATGAGTACAAACGGGCTTCGTTAACAAGGTTCATATAGAAAAAAATATTTCATTGGGAAAAAACGAGTTGCAATAAAAAATTCGAAAACTTTTAATGCGCTGCACTCCAATACCGCTGGGAAATTAGCATAATTTTGCATACATTTTATCAGCATACAAAAAGTTACCATTATAGTGAAACATGGAAAGGGAGGAACGAGAGTGGCGGGAAGGTACTTGGTCGACCGTCGAAAGAGCCTGCTAATGCTCCGTAGTTTTATCTGAACTGTTGATATACATCGCTTGAATATGTAACAACTGGCGACACGCACACATAAATACACTCATACACGGAGAGAGGTCTGGGAGCATATAGTATGTAGAACTGTGACGCTCCCTGGCGATATGTGCACAATACAAGCACAGGAGCTCGTATAGACGGCTACAACCAAACAAAGTGTACGAAAAAAATGCTCGCAAACTGAGCCATTTGCATAACAAATACAGTCAGTAACTGAATCAACTCACACACGCACATTCACACATATGTGTACCCTATTGGGGAGCAACAGACCCATCGACTAACGTGTCCTTGCAACCATTAAAAATTCCAACAACAGAGAGCATATGTACGTGGGGTTCAAAAGTGCAGCCTGTGGGTTAAATGCCGGCATCAAGCGGTGCAAACTCGAACGTCCTTTGTGACTGACAACAGGCAGACAAATGGACAAGCGGCCAAACGAACGGGCAAGAAGTGACCTATAAATGCTGGCAATTTGACCGAAATATAAAATAAATACGAATAAATAACGGTGCGAAGGTTGTTTAAACATGAATTCAACCTTTAAATACGTATCTAGATGATTTTCAGGCAACTTAGAAACAAATTGAATTACAAAAGCACAGCAAGTATACACTCTGCGGTCAGATTCTATTATATGATATTAAATGAATATTGAATAGGTCCCAATCGTGTATGCATGTGAATTTAAATAATTAATGCGGTCTCCTCTTTAGTAATTTACAAATCGCGTCCATGTTAAGATGCAAATATTTGATTAGTTAACCCTTTCTTAACCCGTCTTTAATTTGGCACGTGTACGCCTAACTTATGTATAGACACACAGATAGGTATGGCGAAGATAATTTAAATTGCATGACATTGACAAGAAAATGAGAAAAGTTGTTCTAGTCGAGACTGCACCCCAGGGCAGTACCCTTTAGATTACATCAATTTATTATTGTTTCTGGGTATTGGAGTCAATGATATGTGTGTTGTATCAGAGCATGTTATTTATTACTCAAATTTATTTTGGAACCGAACTACTCCGTCACTTGCTTACGGTTCCAGGCTACAAGTTTCTGTGCAATTTATTATTCAATTATGTTAATAATTAATTGCAATCTTATCGAAGAACAACAAAAAAATTAATTACAGCAATACAGTATGTGAGTACATAAAGCTGTTCGCATTAAAGAAGAAAGCAAATACGAAAATGATTGCCGTAAATAAATATGAATTTATTCACTTTTCCCACACGTAATCCTAAATTGGTTATAATTGAACCAGTACTTTATGGCCATATCATAATCATCTATTCTCTGTTTTTTTCTCTCTTGCAGCTAAGCGTCCTCCTGTCGAGGAGACGGCATCGTTTCTGCAGAGTTTAATCGCCTCTCACGGACCCAATTACCTGGAAAAACTATTTGGTAGCAAGGCACGTGACGCCCTCAGCCCTTTGGGCGGGGTGGATAAGGTGGCCATTGCCCTGAGTGAATCCCAAACGATTGATGACTTTGGCGCGGCATTGCACTTAATGAAGTAAGCTGTAAAAATACTCGGGGGTTACAAGACGAGTGGTTAGACTTAAAAGAATGGAATCGCATTATTTTCCCCAAAACTTTACTGTTAATTTAGTGCCCCAAGTTGTGTTACGTCCGCACAAGCTGCTACCCTGAAAATAGTATAAATAATGAAAGCTCCTAAATAAACTTTGCATTGCCTAGGGCTATTTTTATTTTTTGTTAGTTCACCGTCTTTGTATACCGTGTACCCAAAGAAAATGTGCATTTTTGGTGATAAACTATTTTATATATAAACTCGTAAATATACATATAAAGTTCATTTGATCGTGACATTAAAACTATCAACTTATTTAGTTATCTTATTCTATACGCATGTTTTTTTGTGACACCTATCTTTTTCGTAATATGTAATTGGTATCTTTAAATCCATATAGTTATATTTACTTTACCAAGCCCTTTGTTTCTGCGGTTTTGTATTCTTTCCCATTCATTTTCTTCTTCCCTATCCAGGACGCTCTATTTGTGCAACATTCCATGGTGCAGCATTCACGTAGCTCCTGAATTATGCGTGTGTCTTTTATTTGGTCTTTGCATCTCTGTGTGCTCGCCGCAAAAAGCGTTATGAAATATTAAAATATAGTGTGCACGGTTTTTGCGTGTTCGTCTATGTCTGCTTTTTATTTACTTATTTTTTCTTGGGCTAACATTTTGGCACCCGGACTGAAGGGGCACCTTCGCCACTTTTTCAGGCGCTCTCAGTATGTCTCTTGCCACCAGAAAAGTTAAGCAAATACCCCTCAACCTACGTGTACGTGAATGCAAAAAAAAAATAATAAATATGTGACCAACAATTTATTACTGCAAAAGTTATGTATGTGTTATGTCTGTGTATTCTGTATTGAATTGAGATCAACAGAATGAATTGACAAGTCCTACATTATTTCATACAACATCACAGTTCTTCAGACTGACCTAAATTTTGTTTGTTATTTACCTTACAAATTTGACTAACGTTATATAAAAAATAAAAAAAACTAGTATTACTTTCAATATAACTAACCAAGAGCTATTTTTTTTGTTCGTTTCACTCTGAATTTGTTTTTGTACAAGGTAACCAAGAGCAGACATTGAATGTAACCAAAAGTAAAAGCGCACTCACAACAGAGCTTAAGTTGAAAAGCACACATACATACATGTATGTATAGACATAATGTGTACGAAAAAGGGAATTTTCATTAAATTAGTACAACGAAAACTAACCACAAAGTGCTGGCAATAACAATGAAAAAGCCTAAAGTGCAAGTGTGGGTAATTTTGGACTGACTAGACACGAAATGGGCCAACGCACATGTTGGTAAATTGGAGGAGACACTTGTGCTCCTCATATGGTTGGTCCTTGTCTGGACGAGCTGTTTCACTGGTATTTAGGAAATTTCATCAGCGCAATTAATCGCACAAATGCTAGAAATGCTCGAAAGAGACTAAAACTTTGTTGTGCCTGGGATGGCAGTTTCCAGCGGCCGAAATTGGGGTAGAAGCAGTGAAGAGTAGGTGGTGCAGGAAGGGAGGTAGTCGTGTGTGACATGGTCTCGAGACCGACAAACACGCAAATTATATTAATGTACATTTTGCAATGTTGCTTTTGTCGCTCTTGCGTTTGTGTGCTCATGATGATAATGAAGTTTTCCACAACAACAATAACAACAAAAGTAAGAACAACAATAACAAGGATGAGCAGAAACGGTACCTGGAGGGATTAATTAACCAAAGCGTATAATTTGAAGCTAACCCCGGCAAGACTCATGTGAACCTCTCTGTTTGTTGGTTTTTCGTGAAAAGACAGTTACACGCACAGACAGTGGGACGAGTTACCAAATTAACTTCAAATTGCACGTATTTAATTTAGAAATAAACATAAGCTCTAATTTTGTTTTCTATAACAATTTCTTAAAGCGATAAAATTTTATTTTCAAATTAAAATTTTGGAAACATCTTCTTTATTTATTTATATTTTCACACTGTTTAATGAATGTTTCTCTAGTGTGTTCTTTGTGGTCATGATTGATGGTCCTATGAGTCTTGAGTTGCAAGATAAATAAGCTTCCCAAAGCAAAAAGAGTATACTTAAGCAACTGCTATTAAACATTGTTTCTCAACTATTTTCTTTCAGATCCGATGTAGAGCATTTGCGTTCAGTTTTCATGGCTGTGGAAAATGGCGACTTGGGCATGTTGAAATCACTTGGAATAAAGGATTCGGAGCTGGGTGATGTAAAGTTCTTCTTGGAGAAATTAGTCAACACCGGTTTCCTTGATTGAGTAGCGCCTGATCCGGCTTCTGGATTTTACTATGCACACTCACAGCCCATTAATTCTAATTTTTATTCATATTTGGGAATGCCTTACGATAACTACAATTATTGAAAAGGCGCAGAAAATAATTCCGTTCATTCTGACATAGACCAAAACACACCCATTACACACTACACATTACAATCATCACAAATGAATACACATTTTCTCAATTTTCGCAATTTTGTTATGTTATTAACTGTTTATATTTTGCTGTTAGTTTTTTCGACCACCTTAACCATTTTTTTCGATTTAACCCTTTTATAGAAAAACCCACAAAAATTACTACAAAAAAAGTGGAAAACAATACAAAAAGCAAGAAAAAATATAAAACAAATCTAAAGAAACATTTTAATTTTTCAAGAAATGAACATAAATGGAAAACAATGATAAAAATACTTAAGTCTATATGTGAACATTTTACCAATTACTCTGCGCTCTATCGATAAATCTAAGTTTTCTCATGTATGAGTTTTTTATGTTAAAAACTTCGCAACTTTTTGAGAAAATTAACATGCATCTTTCAGAAACGAATCGTCTTTTCGTATGCAAAAAAACATTACATGCAAAGAAAATACTAAAAGAAAAAATGGAAGCAGGATCATTTGGCGAAACAAGATCAATTGAAAAAAAAACACAACAAAACAAAAACTTATTAGTGTTATATCAAATCTCTTTCTTAAATGTATGTTATGTACGTGAATACGGATCTTATCAATGTATTTTTAAGTGTTTCAAAATGCCTCATAATAACTCTAGTTTCAATCTGCACACAAAAATACGAAAGGTATTCACATATGCCGAGAGTCCTAGGAATCTACTTCTTTATAATCAACAAAGTTTCAGACAAGAATAGAAACCAAGGCTATCAGTAAAAACCTTCCAATGTCAAAAAATGTCTAGTACTATTATTGTCACAAGTATCTGTATCTTTTCGAAACTTCTGTTCTACACACACTGATGTCAAAGTAATTGTAGAGTTTAGTATATCTATCTTGGATATATGGATTATCTAGAGCTTAGAAAAAATGTATTATCCTAATCGCAAGCCCTGCAGCTAATGTTATTATATTGAAACCCCGTAGAAGCTCTCAAAATGTTTCAATTTACGATTTATGAAATACACAAGATACATACATATATCACATACTACTTTAAGAAGAAGATTGGTTAGAGTTGGGCTACTGTGCAAGTAACATAACGCTTGTCGAGTTGCATAATTTACAAATTCCTCGAAAAACAATATATAAATTTAAATGTTTGAAATGTTTACTATGTTCACTTAAATATACAAAAAAAAAAAGAAAAAAATGGTAACCAAAATGAAGCTCATGAGAATAGGTGTATTTTAGCAGCCAGTTTTGTTTTGGCTTTAAAGCTGACCCCCTAACGACTTTATGAATGGTATACTGGCCAACAGCAAAATTGGCTCCTAAGACTTGACTTTTTGCACTTGACTAACTTTTGCTTAACGTTTCCATTCAACTTTCTAATAAAATTAAATTAAATTTACAAAAGAATTACCCAATATGAAATGAAAGAGCACGGAATTGTTAATACGACAAGAGGGAAGGAAAGTAGGCATACACCCAGTAAATTGGGTTTGCCACTCTTGAGGTATTTCAGTTCAGTTCAATGCAAGAAAACGTACCCAACGTTCTAGGAGAAAGGAAAGCTTAAAACTAAAAGAATATAAAAATAATGGAGTTATAAGTACCTTGAATTAGCTGGTAGAAACCAAAACAACTAAGTATTTATAGAACTATAAATCATATGATTTTTATTTGAAGTTTCGTTAACTAATAGTTGACCCAAACATTTTTAAAATCTTTACATATACACAAGCTAAATACAAGCGTATCCAAATATATTATTAGGAGTGGTTTTGAACAAACAAAATAAAGCAAGAGATCCATTGAATTATATATATATATATATATATATTATATATATTTAATATATACATGTAAGCAAATATAAATAACGTGTATGTGTTTATTTGAAAAAGAAAAGATGCTACCGATAACATTGTATATTGCAACAATGCTTATCTATAATCATGTATGTGTATAAGCCCATGTAAATAAAGAGACAAACTACTTATTTCATATCGATGCAAACGAACGATGAACGCGAAGAAAACAAAGAAAAAAAAAACAACCAAAACCAAGTGATAATTTTATTGTTTTTTATGATGAGAACCAATTATTACATTTGCATATTTACTGTTAGATAAATGTAATATTTTGACACACTTTGATATCGTTTACTCGGAATCCTATCGAAAAACTTTGCAATTACGCAAGATCACGTGTTTCTTTGTGCATATTTTTGAAAATTTTGAATCTTATTATACAAGCTAAAAAATTCTTGAGATATTATATATATATATATGAGAACTATATAAGATAAGCCATAAAAACTATATCACATACATATCAGCGGATTTGTCATAGATGTTATCAAACGCTATGAAACTGCAAAACGCAAGACAAGAGAAACAATTGAAAATCCTTAATTAGAGAAAGTATATGAAACATATCAATTAATAAACGAAAACATATCAAATATGAGAACAAACTATAGATATACAAAATATATCCGATGATAAAATAAACTTTAAAAAACAACACACATTACAATTTCAAGTAAAGTATACAGTTTTTATTTTATTTTAATTTTTATCATTTTATTTTTAAAGAAAATCTTCATAATGCGTCTTTGCAACTTGTTTCCGTGTTTTAAGCCCAAAACTGACCCAAAAAAACATTAAAACACTGAAACAATTCTGCAAAGCTACTAATACTAGTTCAAATAAATCGTTTAACTTATATGAAATTTTGTTAAAAAAATTTAATTTAATTTTAGAAAATTGTTTCTGCTTACAAACCATCCCCTACACAATAAACGACAAATTACGAATACTCCTATATCAATACATAACCAAGAATTGTAGCAGAAACTTCTAATGAAGCAAACAAGAGGTAAATTCTCTTCAAAAATCACACAAAAAAACAACTAACCAAATATTTTAAATTAGGCGAAACTTGAATTCAATTACGTGAAACACAAAAGAAATTTCAACATAACAAAAATATATACAATACATACTCTATACGACAATTCTATGTGTATATGAATATAGATTAAAATACAGATACTTAAATACAATTTTTAACATTCCAATGAAGCTATTTCTTTGGTGTGCTGTTTTGAAAACAAAAATGACTTTTATTGGGATCTGGAATAAACGGCTATCTATTATCTACAACCAGTTTTTGAATGAAATCAAGAAATACTATCTATTAAACTTAGATAACCATATTATGGAGAGATGTGATTTCGCACATGATGTTTGCTCTGTTCAACCATTATCGTGGTCACAATCAAAATATTGCATTGTGACTAGCGAATTAATTAATTGGAAATTGAGCTATCAGTAAGCCGTTTACGCTTTTTACTTGTTTCAATGCTCGAGCGAAACAAGTTTGAATTCTACATGACCGAGATAAGATATGCCTCCTACGAGCCGAGTGCGCTCCCACATCAAGACGGAAGGGCGCTGGCATTACTTTCGCCCCAGACAAGTAAAAAAGAGAGCAGTGGAAACATTCTGATAGCATCGTTGTTTAATAGCTGAGAGAGTATTGTGGAGCGTAGAATCCATCTCTGTGCAAATTGAACATTTCGTCTCCGTAGTTGTGTTTTTATAGGTATTCTAATCAGTTGAGAGACGTTTGCATTAAGTTCCACAATTGTTCTTCTGATAGCCTTCGTAGTATTTGTATTCGCTCGACGTTGATTAGAGCTTCTCGGGAACTGTAGTGTTAGTCGCACACGAAATGTAAGCGCATTCGGTCGTCGGTTCTACGTTGGTAATGTGAATAAGATATTCATAACGATTACGGGAATGCAGTTTTTTTGAAGAATATGAGAAATGAAATTGCATTTCAGTGATTTGTATTAGCATATAATCAAAATTTTCAAATTTACAATTTAATTTATTCACGCGATAATATTTCGGCTCTGATAACTGCAGTGTATTCTTTGTGTGATCGACCTAATTTTACCGGCTCATATAAGCAGTGTTACCAATTCAGCTTTTTTTCTGTCAAATCTAGCTTTTTCGGCTCAAAAAGTTAATGATTTTATAGTTCTGTCTAAAAGTATGCAACATTGATTAATCAAACAGTCCAAAATCAACAAAAATTTAAATACAAGTCGGTAAGAAATCGATATACTATGGCCTCTTACGATCCAAGCGATTATGATTCAGTCTATAGCGAGGAGGAATTTATGGACGTTGTGCAGGGCGCTACGACACCGCCCTTAATGAACTACGATGAGTTTCTAGCGAAAACGATGGGTGAGTCTTTGAATTGCGGTATTTTTATTATACTACATATACTTACTTCAAGATAAAGTATGTATATATGGGATACACCTATATATTACTTGTACAATGTCATACATACTTACATATATATCTATACCTCTACCAACACACGTATTAGAACATGTCTACACCTGTTTTGCTTATCTCATGTTTGTTATGGCTTTAAATTTTGATAAAATGCCGCTGCGTCGAAACTTTTGCATACGATGTCGAGCACATTATCTCAAAATATATACTGAACACTTTTCATTATTATATATTGTCTTTTATCATAATTGTCGTTTTAAGATAGTACATGCAAATAAAATTGAGAAAATTAAAATTGTGGGGAATTGACTTAGAATAAGTATGGGAAAAGCAGGTTATAAGTACATTTGTTTTTAAGTATGTACAAATGTTATCATGTTTTGCACG
The DNA here is from genome assembly GCA_018903425.1 of Zaprionus nigranus. NCBI lineage: Eukaryota > Metazoa > Arthropoda > Insecta > Diptera > Drosophilidae > Zaprionus > Zaprionus nigranus. The sequence continues at coordinate 5,190,834 of JAEIGD010000003.1, read as the reverse complement.
TTTACGACTTTTACCTTTGAGCCACAACAATAAGAAGCTTATACATAAACCGAAATATAATTCACGAAACAGGTTCAGACATATATACATATATGTACATATGTATGTGTAAAACATACTTTATACCTTTCTCAGCAAGATCAATCATATATTTACTTTCTTCTTTCATTGTTTATCAATTAATTCCAATTCGATTTCAATTGATTTCCTTTTCAAGATCAAATTCCACTCCTCGCTCCGGTACTTTGTTTACTGCAACAAAATGAAAATGGAACATTTGATCCACAATTCTCACACAATGTTAAATCAACCCGTTCTCTGATCGAAAACTGGTAGTTATGGAAACCGTTTATGGTCGAAGATTTCATACTCTCAAAACTGTAATAATTTTTTTAGTTTTTACAATAATATGCTGTATAGTGTAAACAAATAACAATTTTGTTACGTCGACATGAAAAGATAAAAGTTAATAAATATCAGTCATTCGTAACGGTGCTCTCTCGTTCTCAAATCTATTAATATTGCTGCCAGGGGTGACTATTACAATATCAATTTATATTTGTTATTTATTTTAAAATTAATCACATATATATTTCTAATTTAGAAAAAATTCTAGTGAAATGTTTGCTGTGAAGATAAGCAATAGCAAAGCAATTGAACTGCGGTGTACCATACAATCTAGCTAGTTTTAGCTTGCTCATTTGGGCGCTCAGTAGCGTCAGCTCTCTCGCTCATTCCGAAGATCGGTTTGTTCCAATCGGACAGTCACGACAGCGCAGTCGCGCGAGAAACTTCGCTTTAAGTGCGCGGAAGGTTTTTACGTTTTACAGTGAGGTAAAGAGAGAGAGAGAGAGAAAAAAAAACGAAAAAAGTTAAAGAAGAAGCAGCGCAAAAGGGTAGCAATAAAAAGTGTTTCAAACAACGCTCTGCTGTAAAATATTTGTGCTATAAAAGCGCCTCTATAAAGTTTAATTAAAAACGTGTAATTAGAATGTGTGCACAGCAAACAGTGAAAATTTGGCTCAAAAGGCAGTACAAAAATTTAATTAAAAGTGGACGCTGCCGTCACCGATGTTGTTGACGCCATCGTTGGCTGCAACGCAACAAGTTCAAGTGTATGCAGTGTTTGCATTATTGCACCGAAAAGCAACAAGTTGTTCTGATCAAATTTAATAATTTTAAGTGTTTTTAACTGAAATTGAAGTGATATTTTCTGCTAGTTTGTGTTTCATTTTTTTCAGTTTTCGTGGTGTTCTTTTTTCTCTATGGCATTGTCTTCAAGTCTTTTCTTGCTCAAAGGCACTGACAAACACATACAAACAAACAGACATGCACGCACACTCATGCACTCAACTACAGTTTTAGTTGTTGTTGGTTGATTCTTTGACTCACAAATTACCCGCGACGGCAACAGCGACGTCAGCAGCGGTGGAAGCAGCGAAACTGTTGTCTGTTCCACAGTTCCCATTGTTTCATATCTGGTTTTCGCTTTCCATGCGCGTGCTTATTGGAATGTAAACGTTCTTCTTTGCGTGTTCCATTCAATGCCAACTGTTTCTCTGCTCCCAACCGGTGTTTGTTTTCTGATCGAGCGGCAGAGCGAGAGTAAATCAACCACCTGTGTGTCTCTCTCTCTCTCTCTCTTACACACACACTATCTAACTCTTGTTCGTGTGCTCTCAGCGATAAGGAATACTTTGATAAAAATAATAAAATATAATGCACTAAGCTAACAAAAAACTAAAAGCCGTGTTAAATTAAGCAGGCTACAACAAATGGCATGCAAACAACAACAACAACAAACAAACAAACAAAAAAGAAACTCATTACAGCGAGAGCGTTGTACCGTTTAACGGTAGTTTGTTGTTCTTTTCCGCTCGCTCACTTTGCTTTTTCTTGTTACTCTTTTGTTTGTGTTTGATTCGGCGTGTTTGGTTTTCATATTTGTCTCTGTTTACGTTGGCTTTGCAAACATGAAATTAAAGGCGGGAACGTCACAGGTGTCGCATTTTGTTTTCAGCTCTCTTTCTCATCGAATTTGGCACCTTTTTAGGCAGAACCCCAAGATACGCCTTTATTTACAACAATTACCGCGAAATACAACGAAACAACTAAACAAGAAATAAAAGAGGAAAAACAAAAAGAAACAAGTGTAATGCGATTAAAATGTAAACAAAATAGCCAAAAATCATCATTTTATGTTTTAAAATCCGTTAATAAGCGAATGTGTTTCATGTGATTCAACGATTTTATATTTAAAACCTGAAAATAACTTACTTGCTTCGAAACGAAACGAATTTTGGATACAACGGACATATCGATTAGTTCAAACAACCGATAAACGACTATGGAACCAGCGATTTTAATTGGTAAGCTGATTTCGATACAAAAAAGAAAAAGGTAGAAAAATACCAATGAACAACTCTAATGATTCATTTTCATTAATTTCGCTACTGAAATGCTTTGAAAAATAAACAAAAAACTCAATCTAAAGTGAGTACAGATTCTGTATCATCAATATTGATGATCGCAGTGCCTTCGAAGTTAAATGAATGATCTAGTAGCTGAAGAATCCAGTCGTCTGCAAACTGCAAACGTGCTGCACTTCAGCAGGCGCAACCCAAATTAAAAACCATTAGCAGAGCTGCAATAACAAATTACAAGTTGCAATCTTGAGTAATTTTTTTATGGGCGTGAGTATTTTTCACTCGCATGTGGCGGCTGCTCCACATTTAACCCAGTCCGGCAGCCTGCCCGACCGACAGACAGACAGGCAGACCTAGGGACAGACAGTCATTGCTGATAGTTTGCCACATGTGGCCAAATGCAAATGCGCATTCGCATTCCATAGCAGTCAAAGTCAGCAGCTGGTTGTCGCAGACATACCAGAGACATAGAAACAAGCACACACACACGCGCGCGTACATGTGCGCACACCCACATTTGTAATTAGATGTATGCATGCTTAGATACAGATACAAAAAGCCAAAACTGAAACCCACACACGAACTGCGGCAAATGGCAAACACAAATTGATGCGGTTCGCAACCAAATCGAGTCTCAATTACCGATGGGCACAAAGACTAAGCCCGCCAACCTCACGGCGGTCGGAGCTCATTAACGAGCGTGTTACGCAGCGCGCCCGATGCGGAAAATAAGTGAAAGAGAGAGAGAAAGAGAGAAAGAAAGAGAGGGGAGCTAGACAGAGACAGGGCATGGGTAATAGAAAGAGTCTAAAGCTTAAACTTTGATACGAGCAGCGCACTTTGATGGTATTCAGAGAAACCAATTTAATTCGACCTGTCACAAAATTAAATAAAAATTTAAGATTTTATCTAAAATATAAATCAAATATATAATACTTCATACTTATTTAAATAACAATTGTTGTTGTTAGTACATTCCATTTTAGTTTTAACCAATTTTCCCGAAATAATGTTAGTTTTAATGCCAACTTCTCTGGTTTGACTGTAACATGTTCATACATGCCTGCGTGCATTCTCTAATGTACATACATAGTATTCTGTCCGTTTCTGTTGTGGGACTTATAAAGATAAAGCGGCAGAGCCGGCAATTGAGTCACGCCCTCTGTTTGTGTGATCATTAAATGCTTAACCAAATGAGCTAAGCGAGAGATGCAGATGCTCATTCATTGCGTATGTGTGTATGAATATTTAAATGCGATGTGTGTGTGTATTAACTGGGTGTGTGCCCGTGCCGTGCGTGTGCAACATGTGGTCGCTATCGTGCTCGTTTGGGAGCCGACAACTGTCACCAATGGTGCAAAGAAACAGTTCTATTTCCAACTGATCTGTTGTTGTTGTTGTTTTTCAAGAAATAAAACTGAAACTGAAATTAAATGAGGGCACGAGCTTCAAGCTGCGTTCGGCATGTTGTCAATGGGGTTAATTTGACCGGGTCTAGATGCGTGTTGTCAGACCATGAGAAAAAAATGAACCCAGCTGAGCTGAAATTGAAGACAAACAATATGGATAATTTGCGGGATGTGCTGTTAATGATAATTGTTTCATATCAATGTACATATGTATGTGTCTCTTGAATTTGTTCAAGAATTGTTGAAACTTCTCTAAAAGTTGAATAAAACTAGATATAATATTACCATGATGCTAAGTTTATATTCGTAACCCATAAATTTATAATTTCCATCGCTCTCGCCTACTTAAACTTTGAAATCCGTATTTCTAATGTACACATCTATTTAATATGTACGACAAGTATCCATTATTGTAGTCGAAACACTTGATGATATAAGATAAATAGGTTACCGCATTCTAAAGCTTGTTGTATGTGGACGTGACTATTCATAGCACATACGTTAACAGGTAAATATCGAGGAAAAAATAATCTACAGCTGTACTTACAAGTATCTTGTGTTGCGCATTGTATAAGCACTTGAAAAGTTGATGTAGCAGTTAGTCGTCACTAAAAATAAACACAGAGCCGACTGCCAACAGACACTAATAAGTATTATCGTAAGTTGACAACGAACGCGTTCTAACACACACAAACCCACGCACGCACACATACAACCAGCCAGGCACACTCGTAGTTTTCATTAACAATGGTTAATTAGAAAGTTTGCTCATCCAATAAGGTAAATTGAATAGGCAAACAGTGTGGCCAAGTTTATCAACTGCAATGGACAAAAGCAAAAGTTGGAACTGAGCTGAAACTGGCCGCATCTCAAAGTGAGTGAAATGTTTGCGAACTCACTTGACCATAAACGTTTGGTTCCATTGACTTTGGCTGACTTGCGATCGCTGCTTTGTCTTTGACGTGTAGACAAACATGATAAACCGCATTGAAGCGTTACAAATCTTCGACTGCAATGAAAAACTGATCGCTCACAGCGCACTGTGGTTGCAATTGTCACACTATCAGTTAAAAAACAAGCAGTTGATAATAGCTCAGAAATGTTCCAAACATTTTTAAAAACAATTTACACTGCAAGTAAATATTCTTTAATATTTATAAAATTTTTCATATTCTTATTATTCTACTTAAAAAATTCTTCCACTGTGCGATGTGCAACGCTCGTTAATGCTACAGATGTATACTTATAGACATGTGTTCATACATATACATCAGTGCAAGCCTCTTAGCTTTAGCGCCCTTTCTCTTTTATACTCATATTTTTTTTTACTTTTTAATAATTTTTGTTTTTGCCCCGATGCACGCAACATCGATCAATGTGAGGTGATAAGACTGTTTGAGTTATGAATTGAATTTATACGGGGGGGGCAGAGCAACGAGCTGCTTGTGGGGCGTACAGATTGATTGTTTACATGTCGAAGGAATGATTGAGTCTTGGATCCAAACTTAGCTGGAGAGCTGAAGACAAAAGCATAAGATGATTTTCTTCGAGAAGTGATAACACAGCAAAGTAAAGGGAAAATATAAAAGCCGCTGCATGACTCATCTCGAATTATGTACAATATATTATTCATTTTATATGTACATATGTATTTAATATACGAACTGTCGTAACAATCACTAAGCGTTCCATGGCCAGGGTCAACATTTCTGCTGGTTCAATTATATTGTCGATATTCTTTTGAAAGTGGCAAAAGCAAACAAACAAACACAGTTAATTGTTGCGAATTAAATTCCGCAACCAAGGGCTTCTGTACCCGGGCGATAAAAAATAATACAGATACGTATACATATAGCTTTTGTTGTGTTTGGATCTCTCTGGAGCTTGTTTGTCCAATAACTTCGCGAGCGAGCAATCGTGTAAATTAATAACTCATGACTGTGGTGAATTCTCACGCTTCTCTGCTGGGAATCGTTATGGCAAATACTGCAAAAGCTCTATCAATTAAAGCGGAGAAGGGGCAGTTGAAAATGGAAGGCGCACATGTGCTGGAAATAAAAAAAACAGGATAAACAAGTAACGAAAGTAACAGCTTAAATACCCTGTACTCCTTTAACAAGTTGAGCTAAGCAGCACGACTGTAGAAACTTCTTTGTGAGTTAAATATACTGCACACAATGTACAAGTTATATATACCCATTTTTAATCGCTACGACGGTAGGAATTGATTCTAGCAAGTCATTCAAGTGCAAGTCCTCGCAGTCACTAAAGAGCTATTCGGCCTAAGTGGGCTTTAATAAGGCCTAGGAGAAACGATGCATTGCAAAATGAATGGCAAATACTTGTTTGGATGTGCAAACATTTGCACACCGGGCCAAGGTGTGGGCATATTAGAACGGTTGCAAGAGAAGACCTTCAAATTTAAGTAACTATGCGGTTGTAAGGTTCAAGATGCACGCGTTTGATGTAATAATCTTTTCATTAAAAAAAGATTTACGAATAAAATTGCAGCATGTTCAATTAATCTACTAGCACTTAAATTCCGTTGCTTAAATTCCTAAATAATGATCGTAACTTTCCAATGTTTTCATGAGTGCAATCTCGAAAAATGCTTAAATTAGTCAGGCGACAACTGTTACATCCTCAAGAACCGACAAAGCATCACCTGGTCGTTGTCTTTATGGCTGTATTTAAGTCCAGCAACATGTGAAAGCATACGTGAATGTATGCAGGTGTGTGCATGGTGTGTGCCTAGTGAAGTCGCGTAGAACCAGTTTGTTGTCAATTCCCGAATCGCTGACTCTTCCCCTTAATTGTGAATTCTTCAGTCGAGTCATCATTATCATCGTTTGTAGTATTTGCCAATGTTGCGTCTCTGCTGCTGTTGTTGTTGCTGCATGGCTTTAATGAATGAATTTCATGATAAGTAAATTCAATTATCCGTAACATTAATGAATGCGTAAAATTTAAGCAGCAATCGCAGCATTTTGTCAGCTCAGCCAAAACCTGCCGCCTAAGTGGATTTGCAATCAATTTTCCACAAAATCCACAAGACGACGTCGCCAGTTAATAAGGCGTAAAGTATTTCGAGTGGGCCGTTTCGCCAAGATATCGCTAAATAATTTAATGAATATTTATAGATAGTCAGACGTGTGGAGTAAATTTTTCATAAATTTCGCTACTGGAGATTGCAATTTGCACTTAAAAGCCGAAGCATAAATGCAATTAGAAGACAATATTTTGTGACATATAATAATTATGACAAAAATAATAATATAGCATCTGTACCTGGTGTTATTCTCTCGAATATATGTGTATATTTTCACAGATTCTAAACAAGCTCTTAACCTAAAAGCAATTCTATTAACATATATTTAGTTAAATTATGCAACTGTAGCCTTTGTTGATTTTGAACGGAATAGCAAACGCGAAAATTAATAATAATATTGTCATACTACTCTCTAAACTGAAGTTTAACTGTTAATTTCTAGTGCTGTCCATCCGGTGATACGTAGACCCTGTGCACTGGGTGTACGGTATAAACTCTATGTATGCAAATTCCCTCGCTGTGAATGTCGGAAGTGTTGGCCAAAGTGTTGACCGAACTATGGTGCTGCGGTACCGCCACTGTAAAAAACATATTTGTGAAACAACAACAAAAAATGAATTAAAACTTCCGCTTGCACAGACCGCCGAGAGGCAGAGGCCAACCGAACAACAGACCGACCAAACAACAGCTCGGAACATCGCAGCGTGGAGGTGGAAATAGAGTTGGAGATGGAGGTGGAGGTGGGTAATTGTGGGGGGCTTTGACTTTGGCCGGTTGGCTATACACATAAACATGACTCGAGTCTCTATGTCTTGTTGTGTCCCCCACGTTGATAAGCCTTTGGCAGCATTTGGTACGCCAAGAAACACTCTAAAAGTGTTGGACATGCTGGTTGTTGTTCTCTCGCAGGCAGCTGCCTGTTTTCTTTTTTCTTTTTCATTTTTTGGTTGAATTGCGTGAAGCGGAAGGGGTAAACTGGTTTTCCCATGATCTTCTGACATTTTCGGTTGTGGCGGTACTTCGGCATTGGAAATGCAGTCCGTCTACTAATTTATGCGGGCCAAAGTTGCCTCAATTGTTTGTTTGAATGATGCTTTTAATTTGCTTTAGCGCGTTCAAACAGTGTTTCTTAATATGGGAACTCTGATCTGAGAACCCATTAACAGCCAATACACGATGTTCGAAAAGGCGCCAGTTGAACAAACGAGAAGTATTTGACCTGAACCAATTCTTAACTAGCTGACTTTTGCTAAATTGAGTGCAAATTATTGGTTGCTTGTAGTTAAGGCAATCCATAGGCTGTGTTATTTATTATAGATCTAGACTTTAACTTTTAAATTTAAATAAGACTTCTTGTCTGCATGGTCTTTTGCCAACCCAACAATTAGTTACCAAACAAATAGTGAACAAACAGTCAAAAGAGATACACATCTCTAAGTTAATGAATTTCCTAGCCAATTTGTCGATAGATTTGCTCAGAACAAATACACAGAAATCGAGAATTCACATCTTTAATTCAGGTCCAGTAACGAATAGAAATTGAATAAAACATCGACAAGCATTCGATACTTCTACACAAACGAATCGTATTTGAGTTAAAGAAACACACAGAAGATGAAAAAAAAAACTTAAATAAATAAAAACTCAATTGAGTGCATAAAACAGTACAAATAATATACGTACATATTTCGCTGAAGAACTAAAAAGAACAAAAAAGAAAGAAGGAGAATCTGAAATTAAGAGAAATTTGTTGAGTCGGATATCGAATGCGTGTCACATGCGACGCCTTGAAGAGGGCGTCACGTACAAAACGATACAAAAGTGCTGGTAATCGAAATGTGCAAAGGCAATAAGTCTGATAAAGTCAAGTTAGAATCATCAAAGCGAAATAAGGCCAATACTGGAAAATACCCTGTATTGTGTTTATTGGACAATAATAGATGAATAGCAAAAACAGCTGTTCAGCTCTTTCAAAATTAAACCCTTGATTTTTAGCTCACTATCCATAAGTAAATACAATTTTAAAGACTGAATTGTTTTCTAGTCTGCACTTTCTGTTAGATAACTTGATGATGAATGATAGTAAACAATATGCAAAAATCTATTCATGCATATCAAGGATAAACCTGTCGGCTTTTGTCTTGAAGTACTTCATTATACACTTAACTTAATACAGGGTATGAAACATCTGTACACGGCTTAAAACATATTCATATATGTATTTATAATACATGTAATAGCATGTGCACACACGTGTATGTTTGTATGTACGTGTACTCTTGCTGTTAATATAACAATAAAAATGTTTTGCGCTCAACGTATTTTAAAAAAAAGTAAAGTCAGAAAATTGTCTGAGTGTTATGAATGAGATGAAAAATGTTGATCATGCTGGTTGGTGAAGAAGTATTTGCTGCTGTTGTTTTTGTTGCTGAGACTGCATTTCCCATATGGGCTGTAAAAGCCAGCGACAACAGGCAATTAAAATTGAAGCTGCCTGGAGTCACAGACCAAGCTGCGAGCCGGCTTTATGGAACTGTCATTAAAAAGTCATGGCAACAAAGTCACTGGTGCGAATAGGGGCCAACCCCAGTCCCTTACCCATGATTTCAACTCCCTCGCCCTAAGAAGCTGTAAAAGCGACTGAGCAAAAGTTTAACAACCAGAATGCTGAATGCTGAAAGCAGACTTAGTTTGTTAAAAGTCAAATTTGTTTGTGGTAATAAAGAATTGCAACTTTTAAAATCATTTTATGGTATTCATACTGCATATATATAATTACTTATGCTTCTTTTATAAACAGCATGTGTTATTAAAGGCTCTATAATATAGTTATATTTAAATAATTCATTTAATTAGTGCATATACTTTGATGAACAGTTCTCTTTGTTGTGTTATGACTGTATTTATTCGGTATTATGTCACGCCCATATATCATGCTCTCATTCTTTTTTACTTTTTTGTTTTACCGGAATTTCAACCTGGTTGATATTATTGTTGAATAATTAACGAATCGTAACGAATAGCCCCATGCCATGTGCTCAGTCATTAGAATCATTGGACTGATAACGATGAACGGATGAGAGGCGCCGCTTATCAGTTTCAAAGCCGTAGCTGAAGTTCCTTAACCTTTCGATTCAACACATGTGCGTGACACACATATACTACTAAGACGACGCACTCCACACTTTACCATAAATACACACGTACATACACAGTGAAAATAAATATTTGTTACGGTAGTCTCTCCGGGTGTGCGTTTCAGTTCTTGTTTTTGTAGCGTGGAACTTGGTGCGTGAGTTCTCTGTTGACCTACAGGCGAGAGGGATCGAGCCGACGGCACATGCCAAGCGCTTGTTCAATAATAAACACAGAATGCGGGACGCTGTCGTTTCACATTTTGTTTACATTTCTTTATAATTCCTTCTATTTTTTCATCATCAATAATCGTGCTTTATGATTTGGGGAATATGGATTATTGGAGTACTGTTTACATTATGGGGAAGTTAACGGAAGTTAAATGTTTAAGGCTGCATTCTGTTATCTTTATCTTGCGTTAAAATAATATTGACATTTTTGACTGGTTGCCAACAAAAATATATGTACATATTTACAGAGAAACAAAAGTTTGATAGATATTGATGTGGTTTATTTGACCTGAAGTAGGGGTCGTCTGTCATTATCTCTTTTTTCAAAATTTGATTTATGTCAGTATGTATTTTACTTTGATTTGAATAAACATTGATTGTTTAGTATAACATGGTAGTTTTAAAATCTCTAAAATGTCAATACTTTGGGCTCGAATAAGAACTTTATTCAGTAATTTTCAGTAGTTCTTCAGATTAAATTTATACAACAATGTCCCGTTGGCAGATTTGTTTTCAAGTGCATCGGTCAGTCTTTTAAACTATCGGTATGGCAATCAAACAATTTGCTCAACGAGACTCAGATGTCAAACAATGACAACAGATACATATGCAAACCACACTGTGAAGTTTATATAAAAACCAAATGCCACAGAACAATTAAGAATATTTCGAAGTCTGTCTAAAGCTTTGTATTTTTCTTTTTCGTTTCAATTGACTGACAAAATAGCGGGTAATCGATACGTTGTTGGTTTACACCCAAACTTTTATATTGAATGAAAATTATTTTTGTATGCTCTGGCTGTGTTTCAAAGCCATAAAGTGTCGATTTATGGTTTTATAATTGAAAGCAATAAAATTTATACCGACAAGCACCACGGCAACAACAACAATCAAAAAAACAATAACCATAACCATCAGCTGATGCTGACGCTGTGTGGGCGTTTTGGGTGTGAATTCGTACTCTGGAACTGGAATGGGGCAAATCGAAAGAATTGTATAGGTCGTAATGACATCAGTCTGTCAGACTTGTCCGCTCTTCAATTGAATTCAATTCAAATCAACTTGTATTATTTGGTTCCAATTATTTGTTTTCTGTTCTTGTTTTTTTTTTTCGATTTTCCATATATTGTTATTGAAATTGCAATTAAACAATCCAGCAATAACAAATAAATCAAAGCATCTGAATTGCAATTTTTTAGCAAATTTTTTTCACTGGAAGTAATTTTAATTTATGTTTGTATTTCCAAAAATACGTTATTATTTTTTTTGTATACATTTGCCCTTAACTGTATAGGTAACAACGTTCGTAAAGTTCTGTTTGTTGGCGAAGTTGAACTTGAATTGTAACTTACAAAATGAACTTTGATAAATAGTTTTATTTTCATAACCTACAATAACTTGAGGGGAAAAACTTTCACGCAGTATCTAAAGAATTGCAGTACTTTTGCTAGAGATATCAATAAATTGAATAAAACTTGGCTACAACAATTGTTACTTTTGTCGACAAAAGTGAAACAACCTCAAACGAAGCAACTTCAAAAGAGTTTTCCCAGAAAAACAACGCAATTCACAAAACGACTTTAAAGACAAACAGCAATTGAAAAAGGAAAACCAAAAAACCAAAATCTTTCTTAGCAAGCAGAAAACTACAACTGCAGTTGCCTCGTATAGGAAGAGGGAGAGCAATTATAATTGTCAAACAAAACGATGCTGCTCTTCGAGATGATGCTGATGGTACAGTCTTCGGAGATGTCGTGATGACGCAGCAATTGTCATGATATGGTAAAATTTGTTTAATTGCCTTCAACAGTGTCAGTTTTCTGCACCCTCTTGTGCGAGGTTCGTCTAAGTTAATTTGTGCAGCTTCTAAGCTCACTTAATGCACATAATGGAATTTCATTTAATTAGCCAACGGCACGCAAAATATTCCCCACAACTCGATGTTCCATTGACTGGGAGCTTCCAATTGCCAGGACCAGTTTCAAGCTCGAGTCCACTAAGTAATTAATTGATGAGCATCTCTCGTATCGTATCTCCTACAGACGCCAAATGGTCCGCATTGACTGACGACTTTTGTACGTGCAATGTCACAGGATATTAGCTGGCCACGTTTTGTCCTCCTTTCTCGTCCTGCTGCATGTCGTTCTCGTGAGTGTCCTCGTCCTGTCTACGCACTTTACAGTTGGCCTCATTTGTCGGCCGCATGCAACAGTTTGTACGCCCATCCACGTTATTTTCAACCGTTTTCCACGTTAAGCTGCCTTCTCGATCAATGCTGTATATGTGTTGCTTGTGTGTGTGTGTGAGATTAGTGGGTGGCAGGCTTAGACTCGTAGTTTCACCCAGCAATTAGTCAGCACAAGCAGTTGCCTTCATTTACATGGCAATTAAACTGCGCTCGAGTGAATGACGTGCCACGACTTGATGTTGAGCCAGTTCTCCGACAAGTGTGGACGCAATCCTTTCCCATTTGACGCATTGATATTGCAACTCGATACGAATATCCTTGAAGTGTGCCTTGCAAGTTGCTTTGATTTAGCCTTAATTATAACGGCTATATTTTGATTTTTAATGAACAAACCGAGTGAGAAAATATATTAACTGAAAAAATAACTAAGTAATTCATGAGAATACATTAAATACATATATAAATATAATATATTATTCACTACCTATACTAAATTGAGACGATGCACACTTAATTACTTCTGTTGAGCTGTTTGTTAATATTACTTAAGTTTGCAAACAAAGAAGTTAGGAAGTTCCGGCAAAAATAAGAGACTATGCGCTGCGGCAATGCTATTTAGTACATTCTAAACTTTATATGTTCGTTCAATTACCTGCAAAAACTTTGGGTTATGTACACATAAAATGCAAGAAACTGAAGGTGCTTTTGCTGCACACCAACTTAAGAAACAGCTTTCGTGTGCAGGCGGAATACAATAAACATATTTCAAACCTTGTGTCGTGCCATAGCTTAAACTTAAATTTAATCAGCTAAAAACTGTCAGCATGTCAGTAAGGAAATCGTTCAGCATTAGGATAAACACTTACCCGAAAACCATCAATAACTGCGCTCGTTCAATGAGTAATTGCCCGGGACAGCTTTGGGGAGTCCGATCAAGATGCGTTGCCAAGCTGAACCAAGCTCAGTCGACATCAATCAGTGCCTCAGCCTGCCGACTGACGTAGCTCACAGACAAGTGTCCAGTTTTACTTACTCGTATGTGGGTGCAAGACACGTTGCCAACTGAACTCGGGTTGCATGCAAATTGTTTCGGACAGACTTGCAGTTTCGCACAAAACTGACAAATGACGCGGCTGAGTAGCACAAACTTGGGCTATGGCTCTGACGAGTGCTTTGCTAATTGATTTTGGCACGTTTTGGGTTCAGTTCATTAGCAGAGCCGTCTCCACTAGAACTGGGCTAGGCTCCCTGTCTGACAATAAGACTAGAAAAGCAGACTGCACAGACAGCCGGCTGGAAATGTTGGCACCAGGAACGTGCGCTGGTTAAACAAAAAAAAAAAGAAGAAGAAAGACTCGGGCTTGGCCCAAACTGCGCTCTATAATGACCTATAAACTGCCATTAAAGGCGACCCGTACTGCTCGAGGTGTGCATTTTAGACCTAAGCTAAGGGAACATACTTAATTGCCAAGTCTCTTCATCTACTATATCTTCTAAATTTACTTATGTACCGTTTCCTTACTTTCAGATGAACGACAGCATATACAGAAGAAAACTTTTACGAAATGGATCAATTCACATCTCAGCAATACCCAGTGCACGCCAGTGAACGATCTCTTTTTGGACCTACGAGATGGGCATCGTTTGTTGGCATTGCTCAGCACCCTGACACAAAAACAGTTGGTAAGTTGATGAGGATAATATATAATTTATGGGTAACGACAAACTTACTTACACGATTCATTTGCACTACCAACCGAATTTTTTCGTATTCTTATTTGAGTTTTACCTTGTTCTGTATTCAATTTAATTTTTGCAAACATTTTCCGTGTATATAAATCGATGAGTTATAAAATCAATTTTATCGAATTGACCACATCGATAAATTGCCTTGATAATTAACAAAAAATCATTATTGCCTCGTGATGCGGAGAGAAATTCAACTGGAATGTGGAAAAGAATTGAATTTAAGTAATTTAAGAGTATACGGATGTATATATGTAGACATACATACATGCATATGAAGTTGTGCTGACGTTATAATATAAACAACAATCATGCAATAGTTGTCATGACTCTGACGTTTAAATTATTTCGCAACTTCATTTAAATTTCATGATGAAATGAATAGAAATGCATATGAAAGTATGTACGTATGTATGTATGTATGTATGCATTAACGTTGGTTGCAAAGTATACATTAATAACTGTGTTATGCAGATTTATAAATCTATGGACTTTTATACATCTAAGATTGTTTATTTTATAAAATTTGTTTTTTGTGTTTTGATTTCTCTCACTAATAAATGATTAATATTTCTTCCTGTACAGAAACCTGAAAAGGGTCGCATGCGCGTCCATCACATCAACAATCTAAACAAGGTGCTACATGTGATCCAGCAGCATGGTGTGAAGTTGGTGAACATCTCCAGTGATGACATTGTGGGTGGCAATCCTAAACTTACTCTGGGCCTCATCTGGCTTATAGCGCTCGAGTTTAATGGCCAGCATCTAGTCAAAAGTCATTCGAGCAATGGCGTCGAGAAATCTCTGTTGGCCTGGGCTAGGCAATATACAGAACCGCATGGCGTGTCTTTAAACGATTTCTCTAGCTCATGGGCTGATGGCAGAGCTTTTCTTATGATATTGGCCGCTCATCTGGATGAGCTGGATCTGGAGACGGAGCTGAGACAACATGCATTGCATCGTCTGCATTTGGCCTTCGATTTGGCATACAGACATTTTAAAATCGAAAAACTCTTAGATGCTGAGGATGTGCACACGCATAAGCCAGATAACAAGTCTATACAGATGTATGTGATGTGCCTCTACCATGCCATGGAATCGATGCGCGCCACCGAGCGCGACAGAGTGCCCTGCACCAGTATTACAGATCTGGATGAGGTGCCACTGGATGGCGAACGAGAGCTATACACTTCGGACAGTGCGACCAGCATGGAACTTAAGTCCGCAGTCGATGCAAGTTCGTTGCGGCCATTGAGCACGGCCACCAACGCGAGTGTCGAAATCAGTAGTTATCAGTCAGCCCTAGAGGCGGTGTTGACGCTTTTGTTGGGGGATGAGCAACTGTTGTCACAGGAAGTAGACGATCCACCGGATTTTCAGACAGCGAAGCAGCAGTTTCACGAGAACGAGAACTTTATGTTAAAGCTTACCGAGCATCAGGAATTTGTGGGCGAGGCGCTCGAGGAGGGTAGCAATCTGATAAATGAGTCACAAAAAGAAGGACGGTTCGGGGCTGTCACAGGAGGACCAGAACGAGGTGCGCCAACAAATGGTGCTGCTCAACGAGCGTTGGGAGACCTTGCGTTTGCGTGCTCTCGACATGCAAGCTAAGATTCTGATGCGTCTAGCCGAGTTCCAGAAGCAGAAACTGGAGCAATTACGTCAGTTCTTAACCAACGTCGAGGATCGCATTTCTCACATGAGTGACTTGGGACCCACAATCGCCGAAGCTGAGCAGCAGTTGACCGAGGCACGTCAACTTAAGGCAGATCTCTGTGAGCAGCAGGAGCTGGTGGACAGCATCAGCAGCATGGTGGTGATTGTGAATGATACTTCGGGTAACTTCAATGATCTCGAAGACCGTCTTAGTGCACTGGGAGAACGTTGGTCCCATGTGGTCAAGTGGATTGATTTGCGCACCGAGAAATTACAGCAATACAAGTGTATCTCGCGCTGGTTGGATGCCCGTGAAAAGGATCTGAAGCGTATGGAGAGCCATGGTGATGTCACTGATGTTGGCGGCATAACGCAGCGTATTAACGAGTTAAACTATTGTGCCAAGGATTTGCTCGAGCTGCAGCGTTATTTAATAGACTTGCGTCAAATGGTGGCTGCCACATTGCAAGATGGCGACGACAAGGGTGAACGAGTTCTGATCCAGTTGGAGAGTTACGAGGATCGTCTGGATGCACTTAAGCAGATTCTTGAGATGCAAACGCTGCGTATTGAGACAAAGGGATTCAATTTTGGACGTGAACGAGCCAGCTATGATGATAGTCGAGTGGTGCGACCTGAGGGCTGGGTGGATTATCAGATGATTATAAGATTCGGTGAGGATGAGGAGGAAGATGGAGGGGAGGCAGAAGAGAAACAGCAGCAGGAGGGACTGGAGCCCGATCAGTTGGCCAGCAAGAAGCGCAAGTTGCGAAATGCGGATAATTTCTTAGCGCTTGAGATGAAAATCAGGGAGCACTTTTCACATGTGCAGGATGTGGAGCAGCAAATGCAGCAATTGCAGCGTCAAAGTTTGCGTAATCGGTGCGAGTTGCTTAAGGAGCTGCAGGTTGAGAATCAACAACGTTCGAATACTCTGCCCGAGCTCAAGAAGCTGTATGAAGTGTGTGAGCAGGAAGAACCTGGACGCAAACTGCAATTGGAGGCGGCAGACATAAAGCAACTGGAGCAACGGTATGCGGCGCTTAACCAACGTTTGTCCAGTCAACACAACGAGAGCAGCGCTCTGCTGGCAAAGGAACGGTATTACAACAGCCTGACGGGCTTTAAGCTCGTGTTGGCTGACTCTCGTGATTGGTATAAGCAACACACAGCCTCGGCCAGTTGCCAGGAGCTTGAGCAGCGACTCAGTCACATGGAATCGCTTTCCAAAGAAATTGCCGAGGCACGTGATGCCACTGAAGCTCTGGATGATCAATTGATTGAGTGGAAACAGGACTTTGGAATATTCTACGACAGCTGGCACGACATGAAGCAGGCTCTCAATGCTCTGATCCAGCAGCGTGGTGGTGAAACAATTGCCCAACAGTTGCAGCAACTGGAGCAGTTTGTCAACAAAGTAGCAATACAGAAGGTACGTGTGTCTAATCTGGAGGCGATGCAACAGCAACAGCAGCTGCTCAATCAACTGGTCGATGAACTTGAGTCCCTAAAGCCCTGCTACGAACGTGTGCCAAGCCATATGCTCAGCGCAGAGCTGCAAGCAGCCTGGCGGCGATTGCCGGAACAGTTGAGTGAGAGAGTCATCAAGCAGACAACAGCAATTGAGAACCTCAATCATTTTGTGGCTGAGTATAATTCTATAATTGCCGTTCTACGTAGTGCTCCCGATGTGATTCAAGCACAGGATTTGCGCAAGCTTGAGATCGATGTGATTAGTGCACGGAATTTCAGTGAAATTTTAATAAAAGAATCAGAGGAAGAACAGCGTGAATCACTGCAGGCACAAATACGTGCTCTAAACACACTATACGAACAGGTGGAGCAACTGCATCAGAACCAGCAACAGCAGCAGACGGCGATGCAGTCGCACATCGATGCGATTCAAGAGCGATTGCTGAAAACAGAGAGGTGGCTCAGCGAACTGGAGGCCAACACACCCAAGTCAGGTGTGGCTGACATTGGTAATTCCAATGAGCTCTTCCAGAGCAAAAGCAAATTCCAAACTCTCAAGGAAACATGCGAACGGGAGGCCAAACAATTCCGCGAGCTCAACGAGCTGGGCGGTGAGCTGTTGCTGCAAATGGACGAGCTGCAGGACAAGGACAAAGATTCGAAGTATGGTACACTGGCCAAGCAATTTACACGCCTCAATGCACGTTGGACGGAGGTCACGGAACTGGTGTATGCCAAAACGGCGTTGCTTGAACACATCTCTAGCCAATTGGGCGAGTTCAAGAAGTTTATGGTCAGCGAAACGGGCTATTTGGATAGGCTGGAAAATAAGATACGCAACACTCCTGAAAATGCAGCAGATGCTGAAGAGATAATGGAAGAACTGGATGTAAGAAAAGAGAAGCATAATAATTTATTAATTGCATATCGTTTTTAACGTTTCTTCTTTCATCTACAGGATCTGGAGAATGTGCTGCGCGCCCACTCCGAGGAATGGCTAGATAAGATTCAGGAAATTGGCAACGAGCTAATTGACAATGAATTCATGGCCGATGTGATGCGGAAAGATATCGATGGAATGGTGGTGCGCTGGACAAAGTTGCAGCAGCAGGCCAAGAAACGCACCGAACTGCTGGAGGAGAAGGTTAGTGAGGCACAGCAGTCGGAACGCGCTGTTGTCCACCTAGAGGCTTGGCTAACGCGTATGGATGAGATACTCAGCGAGCATCTGGAAAACGATGTGACCATTGAGGATCTGCCCGATGATTTTCAGGTAAGCAATGAAAAGTGTTTAATATAAACAGATAAATAATCAAAGTAATCATCTAATGCAGATGTTGGCGCGTGAGTTTGCCATAAACGAGCAAAACTTTCACGATATAAGTGCCCTGATTGCTGAACACACTGCTAACGGGAAAACTGGTGCGGCTAATCGATTGCAGGAGCAGCTCAATTTGATGGAGTTGCGCTTCAAGGCGTGTCAGGCCAAACTCAACAAGTGCACAGCTCCACAGCCCGCCTATGAATCGCGACTAAGCCGGGCCTATGGAGAATTACGTAGCGTTGAACACTCTACGTTGGTGCTGGATGTGGCCTCAGCTGGGCCGAGCACCGTGCAGGCACAGTACCAGAAGTGTTTCGTATGTCCCTATATAAACTCGTAGCTAACCTCAAAATTAACATTTTATATATTTTGGATTTTATAGCAAATTTATCGCACACTTTCCGAAATCAAGGCAGAAATTGAGAGCACCATAAAGACGGGACGACGCGTTTGCGAGGACAAGTATACCAAGTCACCTAAGCAGCTGAGTCAACGTATCGATGCACTGAAACATTTGTACAATGCACTCGGCGAGAATGTGACCCAATCAAAGGCGATTCTGGAGAGTCTAATGAAATTGGCCAGGCAGTTAGAGCAGTGTTTTGAATCGGCTGATGAGCTCATTCGACGTTTCGAGTCTCCGCAGGAGGTGCACGATCGAAATTCCATACTGCTCGAGTTTGAGGATGTGTTACAGCGTTGTGAGAAATATTACAACGAATACAGCTTATCATGCGATCAGAGCTGCATGCATGAGACACGGCAGCGCATCGATGGCCTGAAGGCAACATATCACAAGCTGACCAGTGCGGATATTATTAAACGTCTGACCGAGATGAAGGCGACGTTGCAGAATTTGGATAATATTTCACTGGAAACTCTCAAGTAAACCCACTTAATGCAAGCCTGGGCGGCTATTAACATTTAATTGTTTTTCAGAGCCATGGAACATGATCTTAAGGAGATAAATGTGCCATCGAATCCGGAAATTGAGAAATTGCAGCAACAAGTTATTGCAATTGTTGTGGTGCGTACAAAACGATTGCCGTAATAAGACTCTCACCCGCTTAGTATAACTTTAAAAAATGCACTTAAGATTTATCTCTATAAAATCTCATGTTTTCCCAGTGATTTCGCATCTGCGTCTGTCAGTCTATTTCTGTCTGCGCTTTCATTCGATACCATTTCATCCAATCTATTTGGTTCACAAATGACATTTCACCTTGTGGTTGTTTCTCATTTTAACACCTTTCGGTTCTTTTTTTCATTCTCATACACTCACATATACACACTCATCCACTCCACCCTTGCACATGTACACTCGCTTGCATTTTAAAATGGAATTGAATTTCTGTTGCTTCTTTGGCGTCCGTTTGGCTAACGGATAAAATGATTGGTTCTCATACGATGCAAATGTAAACCGAAGATCTATCTTTCTCCAGTCTTTTATTAATTAATTTCTTAAGATGTTTATCTTTTTATACATTATATTAAATGTTTATATATATTCTCATGTATTTATTAATGTTTAAAATTTAAATAATACTATTATTACTGTTGAGTTCTAATCAAAAGGTGTCAATGCTATAATAATTACTTATTTAGAATTATGTTTAATGCTTATTTATTTGTTGTAAATTCATGATTTTTCTTTTGCTATTCCATATACCACCCATTCGAATAAAACATTGAACATTCATAATAATCTTTCCACCAAGCTAATCTACAACCAATTTAAATACCAGATAAATCAAACACCAACAACCATCACCCAAAAACATACCAGAATCACCGTATCACTAGCTCTACGAGGTCTTAACTTGGTGTCATTTTCACGCTTCAAGATAAATTCTTTTGTTTTGCGTTTTGTTGTTTGAAGTTCTTGTTACTGTTCTCTACTTGTATATAAATATATAAAACTCTATAAACCATAATTGGAAATCAACTCGGTTGCGGCTGCGTCCAATCAACATATCCCGACAACAACAATATACTGACATAAATATTTTGTATTCCCTTCACCAACGCTTTATGGCCTTCAATTATAATCAAATCAAATCCTTAACATAACATAATGTTGAAAAATATTGAACCTTATTGCACAGGATACTTTAAAAACGCGATTCAATGAAACAAGCACTCTAGGCACTGCAACAAATAAGTCAATGGCCACAAACAAAGCAAACGATGATGGTACAGAAATTGTTGTTGTCAGCGATACAGTGCGTCAGAGACGTGCGCGTACCCCACAGGCCGGCGAAGGAGGCAATAGTTCGCTCAATACAAGTGCAACACAACCGCAAACGCCAAAGGCGGTAAAGGATGCGGATGGCGAACACGTATTGCCCGATTTGTTGCCACCGCAAACATTCCGTTTGGCCGAGTCGAGTACGCTCTTCTCGCAGATATCCTTGAACCCAGCTCAAGTGGGTCAGGTTGAAGAATCACCTGCTGCAACACCGCCACCAAAACCAGCAAAAAACAAACGTAAAGCACCACCAGCTCCCGCTCAGGTTGTAGAGATCAAAGTGAAAAACATACAAAATGATAAGATGTCCGTGCATAATATTGCACTGGAACCGCAACTAGGCGAAATTGTGGATACGGTTAATATACTGGAGAGCGTGGAGCCTCTTCTGCCGGAATATGTGCAGACAGTTCAGATTGTTGACCTTTCTGAAGATTCGGACTCTTCATCACGTTACGATGCGGAAGGCAAAGAAATGCGGCGCACCAAGAGCAAGCATTCGCTCAAGGAAACACAGCATGACAAAGTTCAGGGAGATGATGCAGATGCAGAAGGAGAAGCCATGTTGCGTCCTGCTGAGGGCAATACAAGTACACCACTCTTGCGTGTTGAAAAGCAACGCATTTCCTTTGATGAAAAACGCAAGCGTATTGCCCATGAGCGTGACATATTGCGTGATTCCGAGGAGGATGAGCAGGAGATCACGCAAGGCTGTGATGCGTCTGGTGCAGATGGCACCGCAGAAGTGCACCGATCAAAACCGAAACGGTGGCGTCAACTGCAACCAGAATTAGAGGCAACGACACCCGATAGGGAACCAGAATCTCCCATACGAAATAGTTTCTATAGTCCCGACAAGGAGACAAGTTTTGATGTAGAACCCTTGGTATTCTCCGATGATGAGGATATACCTCGTTTCTCGCTGGAAATGACACCAACCATTGACTCCGATAGTGATACGGTAATTGGGTTGCCTTTGGTCCACTATTGTACTTTACTGTTATGCATTTCTCTATATCTTTTTATTTTAAAAATTAACGCAGAGCCGCATTGAGACACCATCCGCAAAGAAGCC
Source organism: Zaprionus nigranus (assembly GCA_018903425.1). Lineage (NCBI taxonomy): Eukaryota > Metazoa > Arthropoda > Insecta > Diptera > Drosophilidae > Zaprionus > Zaprionus nigranus. Next base: position 5,168,875 of record JAEIGD010000003.1, on the reverse strand, counting down.
GAACTCGTTCCTGAGCAAGGTTCTGAACTCAATGCCCTCACCGTTAGACGATTCGAATGTGACGCTTAAGAGTCCACCCAGTGAAGAGCCTAGCACAGGAGTGGGCCTGGAACAACGTGTGCAGGAGTTCAATAGACTTGCCAAACAGATGATTTATAAACTAGAACTGACCAGGGCCAAAATCGAACATGGTCACGAGACCGAGGCGTAAGTGTAAATAATTTCCATGAAGATCTTTTCATGAGGATTCCCTTTGATTTGCAGCGAGGACTTAAAGCTGTTGATAGCTCCAGATGCCGCAACTCTCATCTCAAAGGGTGATTCGCTAGTTCTTGAGACACATGGCAAACAAGGCAGCATCTCTCGCCTGGTAATGCGCACACAGATCATTCTACGTGAGAAGTTTCGCGAGGTGCAACAGGCCAAGTAGGATGCAAAAATAACAAACGAAAAGTTCTAAATGTCACACGTGACTTATAAATTTTTTTCTTAACAGGTGCAAATTCATGGGCACCACAGCGCCCCGTGCCACGCCGGACAGTGTCAATATCGAGGAACTGGTGACAAAGGGTTTGCGTCGCATCAATGTGTTGATCGAGAAACCTGTTGATCTCAAGGCCAGCGCTGAGCTCGAGAAACGTATGAAGGATATCAATGTGAGTATGACCACATCTATTTCATGCTGGCGTTCATCCAAAATTTTTCTCTGACCAAATCACTTCTAATTGTCCATGCCCTAACGATGTTAAATAATTTTAATTACTTTTATAATTGCACGCATTATTTAAAATCATCTATGTTTTGCGCGCTAAATACGACAGGTTGATAGATGTCTGCTTTCTTATGGACACAAATGTACATCTACGTGAATGTGTGTATGACTTCATATGTTTTTTGCTCTTCTCTCCACACAAGTTAATTGGCCTCTTGAGAATTCAGGGCATCGGCACAGACTAACATACTAGATGTGCCATTAGAAATACCCGAAATAAACGAAAAAAACATTTCTGACATACTTAGTTACAAATAGACAAGTCGCGCCGTTCTGTCGTACGCCTGCATTAACATTAACATCTGTGAGTTGGCGTTTCTAGAGACATAAACGATTTCGAAGAGAGCGAAATCTAAGAGATTTCTGCAATCTTGCATTTAAATATACATATTATGGGCCGCATTGTCTGTTGACGGATTTGGGTTGTACGAAAGAGGACTAGATATGAATGTATATTTCCTATACATATCATGTTAAGTTTATTGTATCATGTCAAGTTGAATATAGTAGTTCGTGTTAGTTGTGTTATTCTATCACAAACATAAGGAAATCACAACAGTAAGGTTCTACCCAATGAGGAAAGTTGAATATTAGGTGGTATAGAAAATTTCTACACTCTCAATGCATCTGAGCTATTTTTGTGATAATATTTCAAGTTTAAGTGGAGCAGAATAAAAACAACAAATTTTTGTTGTCTGCAAGCAGTTTAAGGTTGATTATTTTGAATACCATACTTCTCATACACTCTCTTTCGTATTTGTTTTCATTTAAATGCAATTTCAACAATCGAAACACAAATTCTTATATTTCCCTTGAATAAAATAAAAAATATAATCTTCTCGAATCGAAATTATAAGTCCGAAGACGACGTATCATTAGTCAATGCGTACACTTCTATTTACTCTTGTTTTGTTTACGCTTTTGGTTTTTTTGTGGTCCCAACGATGACAAACTTTTTCTGAATCAAACATAAATAAAAAAAAATGGGAAACCTATGATCAAAAATAGAATATTTGAAAGCAGACATTGAGGAAAATCTTAAGAGTGAGCATTAAGAGCGGAAAATAAAGTTTTGAGTTAAATCATTGCGATATCTCTTTAATTTGGTATAAAGTTTTCTCTTTTGTTGCCAGCGGTGGCGTTGTTTTTGTTCTCAGTCTTTAAACGTCTTGTATACGCAACGGTCGCGTCTTTCGCAATTTATTTGATTGATTTAAGTGTTGTGGGCAAACTCGCTTGGCGCCAAAAGTGTTTGCCCCGGGTGCTTTATGCAATTTTGTTGGTTGACACACGCGGCGAGTGCGGTATACAAACACCAAACACACATTGCATAGCGTACACCCATTTTCATTGTCCTGAGAGAGACTCCTGCATTGGAAATTTTTGTTCGATTGCATCTGAAATTGAACTACATCCACCGTTGGATTACCCAGCGGAGTCCACTTTGCACGTGTGCGTGCACAGTTTTTCTTCTCTTTCCATTTTCCTTTTGATTCATTGTTAATTTTTTATCACACGTGAAATTGAACTTTTTTCTCTTTGATTGCAGGAACGCCGTGACGATTTACAGGTCATTGTAGGCGCCATTGGCAAGAACCCCCAGATGCCAAAGATAACGCCAGTCATGATGAACGAAATCGAAAAAGGTTTGCCATTTATTTTATTGCACTGGTACTCAATATGCATACTCTCTTTCTCTCTTTTTACAATTTTAAATTTTAGACTAAAAATAATTTGATTGCTCATGCCGATTTGATTGAGCTTTCTTTAACAGAACTAAAGAATGACACTAAAGTTGGTAACGAGAGTGGGAACGGAAACGCGGAGAATGCCATACGACAGGGTAGGTAACTCTTTTTTTATCGTGTCTTTTTTTATACCCTTTGACCATTGAAAAATGTCAAAAAAAATTTTATATTTTCTTTGTGCAAATGTGTGTAAGAGGCGGAAGGAGGCGTGAAAGACCCCACTAAGTATATATATTCTTGATTTTTGCAATGGTTTTCAATTGCACTTCTTTAATTTATCCAACTATTAATTTTTATGTTGGGCTAAAATCCGGGTCGACAAACTGTTCATTAAAGAAACATTTTCCAATCAATATTTGTACTTTTTCTTTGCCCTGAAATATAAAAACTATTTACAGTTTTTGCAAGTGCAACATGTTTATGCAGAATGCAAAAACTTACAGAAAGGCACGACCTTATTGATTTTTCTCAAAATTGGTTTTCAAATATTTTTTGAATTCGGCAGTTTCGAATTTCATGTTTTTCATGCAGCTGGCAATACTTTACTGCATTTTATGGGATTTTTGTGGCGTTCGTTTTAAAGCTTACAGTGCGGGTGCTCCTCTACTTCCCAACTTGCCCCCTTGTTCTTTACATTTTTATTGGTAAATATTTATGTCGTTTACTGTTTCAGTCTGTTGGGAGCCCGACTCTCTCATATGGACCATGTCAGCAACACTTTGGGCATGTTATATTTCCGTACACATGAATGTACGTATATATTTTGATTTCAGTGGTAACATCGATTGTTTTTGTGTTCTCCCTTCCCCAAAAAAGTTGTAAACTTTGTATATTTATTGTTAGAATTTCCGTTCTGCTTTTATTATTTGCATGAAACGTAATCTGACATTGTGGGACTTTATGAGATGGTTGTTTTCTAGACTCAATAGACCTAAGATCCTTACGATCCTAGTTGGAAGTCCATCATTCTGTACTGTTGCATGTTCATCGTCGTTGTTTTCCGGTTCATTTGTTTTACTGTTTTGCTGATATAAGAGTCGCTTACGAAGAGATGCATGGCTTGGGAAGCGTGTGGATATGGAGCTGCTGATCAGCATAAGGTCGTAATTGAGGGAGAGCACATTAATGGCTGCGTAAGTTTCGTTCGCGAAATACAATTTTTGTACCATGATAACCACAGTATTTTGAAAATGAAGTATATTTTTTAATTACTAAAGGGAATTGTTAACTTACACAAACCAATTTAATACTCGATATCTGTAGAATAAAAGCTATCGGGAACTGTATTTAACTATTTAAGATTAACCAGTAAGAAAAGCAACAGTCGCGCAACACGCGACAGTGGGATACCCTTCGACCTGTGTTCCCGTGTAGTTTAGTTTGTTAAATTCATACAAATATGCATATGCACATGCTTTACAATTATTCCCAACAATGCACTATGGTCCAGAATTCGTTTTTTTTGGCATTAAGTCAAAATTTTTATGTCAATATATCGTCCTTTATCAATTATTTTCTAAAAGAAAATTGATCAAATAAATAAAAAACAAAAACAAAACTAACCGAAAGCTTTACTAAAGCTTTTAATGAGCTTTTAGGGGTGCAGTGTTAGATAGCTGATTGAGAGAAGGCAATTCCCGCCAAATTATTTGCTTACTTTTGCACGTGGTACGATTGTTAATACACATCCATAAATTATAGTAAAATATGGAAAATAAAAGCCGAGGTATGTTGTTTTTAACGTATGTAGTTAATATATGTGTAGTTGTACTGTTTTTGTGTTGTGTAACATTCAATTTATGTGTATTTTAATAGAAAATTCTAACGTGTCCCCTGTGTTTCGTGGAGTATAACTAATTTTCTGACTATTTCTGACAAAAGTTAAAAACGTCAGTTTGTACCTTTAACTATTGTCTTTGACGGTAAAGTAATATCTTTTGCCCATTTTTGCTCGTTTTCTAAGAATTTGATTTTATATAGGCAAGTTCGAGTTCAAACATAGCGACCTCCTGGACATTTGGAGGCGTAACAATCGGCAAATAAGTTATGTTTCAGATTACGTTTATTCCGCAATCAACAACAATAATCTGGAATCAAAAAATAAAGAAGAGATTGACAAAAAAATAGTCAATTTTGAATTATTCATTAAAAGAAAACTGCCCGAGTGTAAAAGACAACTGACAATTCTGATTCAAGTTCAGATTCGGAATTTTATAATGTAGAACTAGAAGAAGAAGAGGGCGATTATTCATAAAACAATATATGTACACGAATACACATTTATTATATTTAAAAAACAATACAATTTCGTTGACTCCTGAGTCATACCAGTAGTTAATATGGGAGGCCAGAGAGGGCGTGGTCGCACGGACTCCAAATTTTGTGTGCAAACTATGTGTGTATTAACAACAAAATATACAAAGTTTCAAGTCTGTAGCTTAATTTTTTAGACTTTATGCCAACAAAATCGAATTCTGGACCACAGTGCAATGGCGCTCGCGCTAAACGCTCGCCCGCCTCCCTTGTTAGCTGACAGAAGCATTTGGTTTTATGCTCATACTTTCTTAAATAACTTTTGTGATTATTATCCGATCGGATTGTAATTTGGAGACTACGTAGATATTTCATTTAACTTAGTATATGTCAGAAAGTTGTATCTTTTATACAGCGCTTACAAATTGAGTTCAAAAATTAAATTATTGATTTTTGGGGGCGGTGGGCGTGGCACCTAACATTTGATATAAACTTGATCTGCTTATAGTACACAGGAGTCTTCATGCCAAATTTGGTAACTCTAGCTTTTATAATAGCTGAGATCTGTGCGTTCACACAGACGGACAGACAGACAGACATGGCTCAATCGACTCGGCTTGTGATCCTGAGCAAGAATATATATACTTTATGGGGTCTCCGACGCCTCCTTATGCCTGTTACATACATTTGCACAAAGTTAGTATACCCTTTTTTGACCATTTTTAATGGTCGAAGGGTATAAAAATAATAGTTTTTAAATTAATATTTATTTATTATTATACAAATCAATTACAACATTCATGTGTGCACATGTCTATGCTGTAAGGGTTTCATACATCGCTCTTTTTTATAAAACAATGACAATCATTATATACTTACTCATAGCCAGAGCTACTAAGAAAGCCCTGTTCACGCATAAATTTTGTTAGTTTACGTAAAGCCTTGTCTTGATCGAAATAATCATCGTCGGTAATAAACTTCGGGTCGTCGGGAAAGCCCATCACAATATCGTTCAGAGGGACACCATTCTTGCAAATGGTGAACTCGGCTTCGTCATGTAATCGCCTTCGTTCTGCAAAGCTAACTTTAGCATTTTGTGTTGGCTTCGTTTCAGTCCAAGTAGTTTTCGGTACTATAAGCTTTACCTTCTTTACACATTTCTGAGCTTGAGGGTCCTCCATATTTACAGAGCCTTTTTTCAATATTGGCCTTAAATCCTTAAGCACAATACTGGAGTATGTCCTTAAATTGTTCTCTGGGTGTTTGTTGCTAATATTATAAGAGTTTAAAAAATCTTCCGAATCCGTTGTTTTAGTCTTCGAACCAAGCGCCGCTAGGACTCCAATCTTCTTAGAAACAAATTCGGAAGGAATACTTGAGGTGTGCAAGGTGTGATGGCTTAATCGATTAATTAATGTTTTTGGATTCAACGCTATTTTTTTCATTGGGTGTGGTGTTCCAATTGAAAGAAATTGGTGGGTGAGTGAGCTTCGCGTGGAGCCATCATTCAGTTTCGATACGACTGTAACGTTTCGCTTTCCAGTAGATAGGTTTTTTATATCTTTACTTGTTATATCTTTACTTGACTCTATAGAGTCAATACTTGCAGATATGGATGTTCGTTGTAGAGTCCTCTCTTCGTGAACATATTTATCGCAGTTTCTGTTTTGCTCCTTTAAGAGACGATCACGAATAGTCGGATTATTGACGGGCTTAGCAGAGCGTGGATAAGGTGTTGATGCTCCTTCTTCTTTGGTCACTCGTATAAGTCCGTAATCCCGGACGGACACACTTTGAAATTTTGGGTTTGCGAATCCCAATTTTTTTTTGCATTGTGTGCCTTAACCTTGTTTTTTTGTAGATTTTTTTTTTTATCTTTGTATTTTTTTTTTCTTGTTTATGTTGGTGTGTGTGATCTGGTTTATGTAGATTTACTGAATATAGCATTTGTTTTTAGTTGTTTTCAAAAACAAAACATCCAAACCGCCTACTTTACTTTAATGATTGTATGTTGTTTTGAAGGCGTGTCAAGACTTCTGCTCCTCCTCCTCTGTGAACAATTTACAAAGACCTAAATTGTGTATTGGCCAACGAGCTCAGCGAGCTAACTGGGCTTACACCATAGTCTACAACGTTAATTACTTATTTTACATAATTTTCTTGATAAGCATCAAATTTTAAGTTGATTTATTGGTCTTTAATTAAATACTATATACGCTATTAATGCTCAGCCATTAAAACTTCATTCATTTTCTTTTCATTTTTTTACCAGTCGACCATTGAATATTGTCAAAAGGAGTAAAACTTTGTGCAAATGTATATAACATGCGGGATGCGTGGCAGATCCCACAAAGTATTCATATTCTTGCTCCGGATCACTAGCCATGTCTGTCCGTCTTACCAGATGAACACACAGTTCTCAGCTATCATAAATATTATAGACACCAAACTTAGCATGAAGGTTCGATTTGTAGGAGACGTATAAAAGGTAAACCTTTTAATTTAAACTTACCTACCTATAATATCTACATATCCAATCGGACAATAAACACAGAAGTTATTAAAGTTAGTATGAGCATAACACTAGCAAATAAACCCAAAGCACGAGCTCTATCTGATCAGTTATTGTCGTAAACTGATGTACTTCTTACGCCATTTCAACATAGGTCGAAAGATATCATATTGTCAATTCCGCTCGACTGTTGCTCTCGTTTGCAATGGTATATTCACCCAAATTGATGTTCTTGATTGTTCCTTGATTGAGTGACTCCACTGCGAAACGACTCGTTTTTTTTCCGCAGCTTTAATATGAAACAAAACGTTGATACAAGTCGTTGGAGAGAATCCGTACTCCAGTATTTGCCGAAAAGCTTTTGAATGATACTTTATCCAAGTATGTTAACAATCTTTTGGCTTTACTTACTACAATATATGAGCATGTTTTTTTCTAGAATTTGGGGATGAGCTCTACCATCTTACGTACATTCAGACTGATTGAAGGCAACTTTTTAAACGGGATATATAAATTTTAGATTCTGAATTTGAGTTACTTGATTTTCTTTCTCGAAAAGACCTAGAGTGGTAACATCGATTGTTTTTGTCTACCCCCTTTTCCCCAATAAATCGATCCACTTTGCAAATTTATTGTTAGAATTTCAGTTCTTCTCTTAGTATTTTCATGATGTTAATATACTAGATTGTGCCCAAAGCTTTTTTGATACCGCATATCTTTCGAAAAACAAAGAAAATACATTGAAACATCTCTAACGTATTTTCTCTATTTAGAGAATGATAGGTTTCTTAGCTTGTTGGAGTTTATTTTCTGGAAAGTGTTCGTGAGGACTTGTGATTTCTCTATTGATTGAGATGATATTGACAGTTTTCAATATTGAGTAGTGTCTTCTGTTATGCTTGTAGGTGGTGTCGATTGTGAGTCAAAGGAAAGGTTCCTGAAGCGCCCATGCAAATCAATAAATGTATTGCGCTTGCTCATTTTGAATCCATACTTCTTGAGATATCCTTTTATGTCATTAACGTCTTTTACATCAGATATGTCAGACAAATAGTCATCATTTAAGGGGTAATCTTTTTCGTACATAGGCATATCGCTTAACTTCTTGCCGTTCTTGGCGATATTGAATTCGTTCATATCGAACACTTTTCTACGCTCATAAAAACTTTGAGTATCTTTGTTGAAGTTGACGGTACTTTGGGACTCTACGCTAGTTGTAAAGTCTTGTAAAGAAGAGTTATTGTCTCTAAAAGTACTGCTGTCCGCAGGTATAAGTACTTTCTTTTCCTTATCAAATGCGCTTAATCTATTTAACAAAACTTTAGGATTCAATGCAATTTTTTTTTGAGGGATGTGGTGTTCCGATTGAAAGTAAATGCTGATTGTATGAACTTCGCGCCGAGAGAGATAACCTTTTTTGTGGTAATGTAGTCCGTTGAGGGACTTTAAGAGATGGTTGTTTTTTAGACTCGATAGAATTAGCCACTTGCTTAAAATCCACAGTGAGGCATTGTAATGGATGCGGTCCTTTTTAAGGCAAAAGTTTCACTTAAATCTACACTAGCGTTATAAGTGGGATATCTTTTGTTTTGTACTGTTGCATGTTCATCGTCGTTGCTCTCCGGTTCATTTGCTTTTCTGTTTCCCTGATATGCGAGTCGATTACGAAGAGTGACTGCATCAATGGCTTGGGAAGCGCGTGGATATGGAGTTGCTGATCGTTCAGGGACCACACGCATAAGGCCGTAATCGCGGGAGAGCACATTAATGGCTTCATATGTTTCGGCTGAGAAATTCAATTTTTGTGCCATAGAAACCACTGTTTTTTTTTTTTTTTTTTTTTTTTTTTTTTTTTATTTTGTGTTTTTGCAGAAATAAGGTTTAAGTAGTTTCTGTTTTGTTTTAAGTTTAAATATACATAATACTAAAACAGCCTACTTAAGTTAATTTTATTTTCATTCGAAACTGTCACAGGTTTTTTACAGTACTAATTTTTTGAAAAAATAGTATATTTTTCAACAACCAAGGGTGCGTATTCAATTACATAAACCATTTTAATTCCTAATATCTGTAGGAATAAAAGCCATCAAAACATTGTGAAATCGGAAAATGTATTTAACAAGTTAATGCGGGTAAATTCTATTTAACCAATGATGTGGTATATTCGTTGATGTCTGATTGTCCATCCGTAAAATAACCGAAATACATAATCCCTTTTTAAAAACTATTTAAGATTAAAAATAATAGCGTTTTGTAAATAAATATTTTTATTTACGCGTCAATATTGTAAGAATTTTATATAACTATTCTCTTATAATCATGACAAACTATACACACTTAGTGCCGACTCAATGAAAATTGCGTAATAATTTAGTTAGTTTAAGTAAAGTCTTGTCATTATTGTAAGAATCATTATTATCGGTATTAAGCTTCGGGTCATCGGGAACGGCCATCATAAGTTCGTTGAAAGTTGCAAATCGTTCTGCAAAGCCAAGCTTAGCATTTTGCGCTGGCATCGTTTCACTACAAGTAGTTTTTACAAGCTTTACCTTCTTAACACATTTCAGAGCAAGATGTTCCTCCATAATTACAAAGGCTTTTTTCAATATTTACTTTATTACTTTAAACCCCAAATACAGTGCTGGAATCCCTTGCATCTGTCTGCGAACCAAGGGTTTCAATTTTCTTAGAAACAAAAACAGAAGCAGTACTAGAAGTTATGGGGAAGGTGTGAACGCTTAATCGATTAACGTTTTTGATTCAACGCTATTTTTTTTTTTGGGTGTGGTGTTCCAAATGAATGAAATTGCTGAGTGAGTGAGCTTCGCTTGGAGGCATCATTTTAATACGACTTTAACGTTTCGCTTTCCAGTAAATAGCTTTTTTATATACCTTTACTTGACTCTATAGAGTCATTATGTTGTTGTAGAGTCCTCTCCATTATACGTTGACTTTCGCTCCTTGTTACTAGTTCTTCATCAAGGTTTAACATTCTGTTTTGCTCCTCTAAGAGACGATCACGAATAGTCGCATTGGCAGAGCGTGGATAAGGTGTTGATGCTCCTTCTCCTTTGCTCACTCGTATAAGTCCGTAATCTCGTACAGACACACTTTGAAATTTTGTGGTCATGAATCCTAATTTCTTTTCTTGTTTATGTTGGTGTGTGTGATCTATATTGCGTTAATTTACTGACTATAGCATTTATGATATTTTTAGTTGTTGTTCTGAAGGCGTGTGCGTCAAGCTTTCTTCTCCTCTTTCTATGTGAACAATTTGTAATGACCTAAATTGTGGATTGGCGAACGATCTGAGCGATCAAAGGGGGCTTACACCATAATGTAGAAAGTTTTTTTTTTATTCTATATAATTTTTCTTGATTAGGATCAAATTTAAAAATGATTTATTATAATCAATGTATGCTATTGCGAAAAAAGTGCGTGGTATGACCAGAGTCGGACGTTGTTAAGCCATGATTATTCACATACGATGTTATTGCAACGTGGGCTTGCCAATCTGCTCCGTCCATATGTTCCATACTAGTATCTGGCAGCGGTTGCTCAGCCATTACAACTTCGCTCATTTTTTTTCCATTTTTTGCAATGGTATATTCACCCAAATTGAATAATCGACGTCGCTCATTGAAGTTTATGAGCTCATTTTGAGACGACACAAAATGGAGAGATTTGTGTGGTATTAACCAGGTAACTCTTTTCGCATTGTTTTTTGATTGAGTGTTTTCATTGCGAAATGTCTTGTTTTTTCTCGAAGGATTTAATTTAGATGATACAAAATCTTGATGCAAGTCGTTAGAAAGTATTCCAGTTGAATAGCTTTTCAATGATCCTTCATCGAAGTTTAAGAATCTCTTAGCTTTATTTGTGAGCATGTTTTTTACTAGAACTTTGGGGTTGAGCTCTACTCCCTTACTTGGATGCGGAGTGCTTGCACTCTTTTTTTTGATCGGGCATATAGAAATTTTGGATTCTGAATTTGAGCTACTTGCACTGTTTCTTTGAAGAGCTCCAAGACGTTGCCAAATCCTAGTGGCTGACAAAGATTTTTGTACACCTGGAAATGGAGTTGACCTCTGGCTGATCTTAAGAAGCCCATAGTCTCGGTTTGCCAAATTTAAAGACCCGGAGTCATCGAAATTAATAGAACTGTGTCGACATTCCATATTTGCAAATAACTCAATTAGAGTTTTCTTTTGCTTCCTGTTTGTGTTGTTAGTTGTGTTGTTAGTTGTGTTGTTTGTTATTTTATGATTTGTACTGTTGAAAATTATGTAAAACACTTAATAAAGTAAAATTTGGAACGAGTTTGAATTTCCAACGCCTACGTGTATACCCAAAAAAAGGTAATTGCTACGAAACGACCTGCATGTGCTTTTGAACGCTTGTTGCGGAGCTTTCAACACTATACACGTGCGCGCGCTTGTTGAATAATGATTTGTTAAAAATAAAACTTGTGTTCTGTTAAAAGAACAAATAAATTATACACCCATGTCGCCATCTCCTCTGGTTTTGTGGTATTTTCGAACTGTAAACTTCAAAAAACTACAGTTGATTTGCTAACGCAGTTATATTAAGCAAGCAGTTAACTGCTTGCTCAGCTTGACCAAAACCCATGACACGATCCCATGATGTCTAAGCTAATCGCAGCTAGAACAAAACCGTCGTAGCGCATGCTCTACATGTGTTGGCAAACGGGCACATTGCCGGCAATGTCATCAGTTATTTCTTAACTTTTCGGCAGCGCGTGTAAAACAACTTGCGCGTTAACGGAATTATCCGATGCTCAGGTGAGTTAGTTGCCACCAACAACGACATTTAAATAAATTCAAAACTTGTTAAAATTAAATAAAAAAAACTGCAAATAATAATTAAATTCTATCTTGTATCTATGATGAGGTGGGTTGCCGCTGAAATCATTGATCGCACTTCATTGTAGGAATTGCTTACTGAAATTTTCCGATTGAAATTACTAAGCCCAAAGCACGTGTACGTTGAATATATTTAGGGACTTCAGTCATCTATAGACAGACTTAAAACTGCTATTCCTTGTTGGGAAGACACGATTTCATCACTTTGTACTGTGTAAGTTATTTGGAAAGAAACCTTTAAAACAATAATAGGGAACAATTAAATAATATGTATAAAACATAGGGCTGTTGTCGATGGTTCTCGTGGAGTACAAAATATTTACTTCGTTTTCAGAAAAGCGTAAGAAGAAGAGTTCCGAGCTCTGAGTGACATTGAAAGGCAGCAATGCGACAGGAATAACTGACACGCTTTCATAGCTTTTTAATGAATTATGACATTTTCCTGTTGCGACCGTTACTGTCGGTTATATCAAACCCGTACATACGTGTTGTGCTCGCTTTATTCTTTATTTTTAATTTTAATGATTTTCTACCATATTGCACCTGCCTGAGACCAAGAAGGCCGCAGAAAAGACAATTATGGGGTGGGTACAATACATGCGTCAAAATGAGTGAAAAGAAATTTTGCACTTAACGTGTTTTTCCTCTCCAGCTACTTCGAACGTGGAAGTGCTTGTGTGTCTTAGGCTTGTTACATGGCTTGTTTTTTTCTGAAGCTTTTTCACATGTTTGCTTAACGGCCTCTTATGAACAGTGACTCTCATGAATTTCATTTTAAATGCATACGGACATGTGGCATTTATTCATTCAACATAGACATGTCTAGTAAAAGGCCTGCCTCAAAAACCTGTTCAGAGTTCTTCTTTCTCGACTCTCCCTTGGCTTGGGTTGTCCCTTATCGCAAAAAAGGGACTCTAATCCTGCATGGAGTGTTGTCAAAAACAAAAACAAAGTATAGAACGCGACGTTGTGGCTGGACATACATTCATAAGTATGCACACACACAGACACACGTACGTTTATATGCTGACATAGTTATTGGGTTCGTTTTCACGGCTTATGTGCAACTTAAGTCCCCGAAAGTTTCATAAATTTCTGCGTCATCTTCTTACGCTTACGAAAGTTGCCTTAAGCTTTTCTTTCAATTCCCTGAGTCGGTTGTATGTCCCTGAATGCGTATCTTTGAAACATTTTCGGACACTTCGAGTTTTCAATTGAAAGTTGCCATTCAGAATGTAAACAATTAGAAAAATTAGCGAGGAATTTAAAATATGAGTGCCAGAAATAAAAAAAAATAGGTTTACTGTACGGTTTTATTTATCGGTGGATAAAAAAGAATAAATCTTAAATTTAAATGTAATTTATTTATAAAAAAACCAAGCTTAACGAAATTTTCCCACTGTGCTTGAGCTGACGCACGGCTGTCCAATAAAGCTACTTAAAAGTTTACTTCATTGAAATAGTTTTTATTCACTCGTCGTTTTCTATGCGCCTTCAGACAGGCGTTTTGAAATGACCGACTGAACGAGCCGGCAGGCAAGAGAACAGGCACCAACAGCAAAGTGAACACAGCTAGCACCGTCGAATCGAAACGGCAAGTGAATGCGTGAAAGTTGGTCATAGTGACCACAATTAGGCCGTGCTTACGACCGCATCTGCTGTTAATGAGGAAATGCCACCGTTTGTGATTGTGAATGGGAGACCTCTAATTATCACCATCAACATCAACATCATCATGATTGTCTCTTTTTTAATAGAAATTTCTTTGCCTTTTCCAATTTCAGACTACAACAGTGAGCCCAGTGGCAGCGGTGTTTTGGCCAGCAGCTTCGATAAGTCTGTTCTGCACATTTCCGACTGGTTAACTTGGGAGCAAAACATGATCAAGATACAAAGTGTTTTGCTTGACGATGGCGATGCGGTGCGTTTGGCCATTGAGAAGCAGGAGGTGAGTACCACTGTGCCGTCATAGATTGGTCGAATCGTGGCCATTGCTTCCACTTGACATGTGCTTCACTCTTTGCAGAAAGTTTTGCGCGAATTGAAAATGAAAAAACCGCAACTCAATGAACTGGTGCACACCGCAGAAGTGCTAAAAGGGGATATTAAACGTCAGCAGTTGCAAGAAAAAGGTAAGATATCCTTAACTTGTATTCTGTTCAATACAGTTAATTAAATAGCAGATCAGCATCAAGTTCCCCTTCTATTTTTAAACCTTTTTAGTTAATTTCCCACTGAAATATTTAAATATAACGTGCTCCGAAAAGTAGGCTATGTACATACATATGTATTATCTTGAAGGTGGAATTAAAAACAAGTCTTAGACTTGAACAAGTGTATAAGTTATATTGCCTTTAAGGTTAGACATCTGTGGTGAGAGCAACCCTTTCGGCTAATACTTACACTTGTACACTTGAAATTTCATCGAACAAATTGCCAAATTCGAAGCCAAATGGAAATTTCATTAGACCCTTTTAGCAGTATGTCTGCTAAATGCCATTATGAATTGCATGCAGATTGCGTTTCAGCCAGGCAACTGGCCAGATACCATTGCCATTTCCCTTAACGACTTTCGTGCAAACAAATTTCCGCTTTGCCAGACCAATGCGCGCTCTCATACACAGATGGATAGACACACACACACACACACACATGTAGGTAGACATATGAAGTCTGAATACATGTGCGTTGTGCATTGCAAAACAGAAGCAGAAACAGACTCTAGATCCACTTAAAACTGCTAACTCAGTCTTGGCACTTGGCTAGCTAACTGGCCCGCACAGTGGGGTGGCTGGCGGTTGTTATCGTTGCTTCTGTTGCTGTTGCTGCTGCTGCAAACATTTACATAACGAGGCCGTGAACCTCCTGACACTAAGTCGCTGCGCGTAGTCATGTAGCATCTGTCTTTGGATAGGACTAGCTGCTGTTGCTGCAAGAAAAGACAAACATAAATCAATAAAGCTGAGAGCGTCGACTAAAGGATTCCCTGTAAAACCAATATAACAATAGTCGCTCTAATAAAGTTAATACGGCGCATTTACAAATTTAAATAAGTTTAGAACACTTTTTGCGCTGTGTGGAAAGGGTATACCAAGATGGCAAAGTCAACGCCGTGAACTGACAATGAAAGACAATAGCAAAGTTCAAAACAAATACAAGTACGAGTACAAACTTACACACACAAACGGACACAGAGAAACTGACGTAGGAAACCTTAGTCAATTGTCCAACTTGAGAATGCATAAAATGCCGAACATACCGAATCGAATCAAGTATTTTTGTATTTCTGTTTTTTGTTTTTTAAGATTGTGGTGAATATGCATACAGTTTGACAAGCACTGGCAAAGAGCAGTCTTGGCCTAAAGAGAATTTAAATGTTCATTGCATGCTTCACGGCGCATGCTCGCTAGAAAAACGTGCGAATAAGAATAAATAAGAATAAATTTACTCTATTTTTGTTTCTCTCTCTCTCTTTCTTCTCTCTGCCTCTTATTCGCTTAAGAATTTTAATGTGGCAGACGGCAAGCAACATTTATGCCAGTTGACATTTAATTGACATACCGAGCGGGTAAACGGCAGGCGGTATACATTTTTATGCCCCTCACTGTAGCTGCTGTCGCCGCTGTCATCTCGTTGCTGTTGTTATTGTTGTCGTTGTCCTTGTTGTGATTGTGTGTGCAGAGCTTACATAGTTTTGTATTTTATGTCATTGTGTGTGGACTCTGGGGGGATTGGCCTGCAGTCGCTTGCACTGCTTGTGTGTGTGTGTTGTTGTTATTGTTACATATTATTACGATGTTTGGTTTGTCATAAACATTTGTAACTTGTCCTGCCCTCGACCACGTACATAAGTGAGTCCTTGTTTTTACTGCATGCCACTGGTGCCTGCTTAGCTCTGCCACATACCGAATTCCATATTTCGCTGGTTCTCGTAGTTGGAATCAGCTTTGTTGTGGTTCCTCCTCGGGTGCATTGCAGACGTTGCTTTACCAAGGGAAGCAAATCTCTTTAGATGTACAACGATTCTCCTCACTCCGATTTTGTGGTATAAAGGGTTCAAAATATAATTGTATCTAGATAAAATTTGTAAAATTACAAATTTAAAACTCAATTTAAAGTGTACTAAAAGCAATTAGGCAAATTATAGCAATATGCCGCCCCTAATTGGCCAATAGACCACATAAATAAAGGCCCAATCATGACACCAGATAATTGCCTCTAAAATTTCAGTTGGGCTGGGCATACTTTACCCAAGCCCTGGCAAAACCGCTGGGCTTGCTTTTGTTCCTTGTTCCTTGTCCCTTGGTGTGCATCTGACAGTGCCTGTCGCTTATCTGGGAGAAAACAAACTGCACACAAAATCAATTAATTACGCATTTTGTAAGCTGACGCTTAATTAAACCATTATTTATTATCTCATATGGCTCTTTGGCGTGCCATGAGGCGCCTCTGCCCCTCCCCCACAGTTTATGGGCGCAAGTTCTGTTATCATAAATAAAGTGCCTACAAAGCAAAGCGAAACCGATGCTGAAGGCCCAAGTAAAACACAATGTGTGTGTGCGTGTGTGTGTGTGTGGGTGCCTCGTAAATCTGTCTTTGACATGCAATTTTAGTGCAGCGGCTGTTGCTGCAGTTTTCTGCTTCACCAGAACAACGAGTATAGCAACAGCAACAACAGCAACAACAACAACAACAACAACAATGACACCACCAGCAATAATAATAACAAAGCGCATTCTATGAAAGGACAACGTACTCGGGGGCACCCAGTCAGAGTTAGAATGAGAGTCTCCCAGTATGTGGTCCCTGGCCAGGCTAAAAACAGCTACCAAATTGCCTCTAATTGCCGTCTTTCCCGCAGCAGCAAAGCCTTCAACCTGCAGATACCCGTCACCACACCCGGCACATCCCTGCCCTTCCCCCGATGCCCAGTTACACGCCCACTTCACGCCATTACACACTTTAATAGGCCTCCCCCTTGAATTGTCTACCCGGCTGGCGCTTTCTGGCGCATGTGTCTGTGCTTTCAAGAAGTTTTTCTCCTCTGCGGGCGCTGCTGCCCTTGCCGCGGGGCATTGTGACTTTTTCATAAAGCATAAATAATGTAAGTTGAGTATGGACGTAAAGTTTTCAGAGAGTTTTCTGTAGTAAATATTTCGTGTAGACTCGGCAAACTTTTAAAACTATTCTTTCTGTTTTGCGTGACGAAATTATATAATTATATACCCTCGGAAAAAATATTTTATATGGTAATATAAAAGTTAAATCTCTTCAGACTTTCCTTGAAATTCCATACTAAATTAATTTCAGATATTTTTAAGTTTTCTCTTTAGTGTATTTGTTGCTTCGTTGTTTCTCTTCTACGTCTCTCGTTTTGTTTTTAATTACTTAAAAGTGTAGTCTTCATGGCTGCTTAACCTCAGACCTTTGGCCCGGGGCAATTGGGCTTTGGCTTTAGCTATGGGCTTTGGCCTTATGAAACTCGAGCACTCAACGCTGCACTCCCTCCCTGCCCCCTATCAGCTACAAAATGGAAAACCTTAAATTAAATAATTGTCATGACTACGTCAGGCTTTTAAGTCGCCGAGTTTCAACACCAGAGATAGTTAAGCGCAGCATGAAAGTATCCGGAAAATGTGTGCGTAAATATAGCAGATCGCAGCTTGTAATACCAAGCCAAAGCTTTGTGCTTTGATGCGAGGAGAATGTCCTTGCCTGCAGCTTGGAGCTAGAACAAGGAACTTTGCTACATCATTCCGCACACGTTAAAGTTCCTTTTCGCTTCGCTGGGTGGTTTTTCGCAATTGTTGTTTTTCTTCTTCTGCTCTTCTCACTCATTACGCAAATTGTCTTGGGTTAACTGTACGTGCCGGCCATGTGTGTATGCGTGTGTGTGTGTGTGTGCTCAAGTGGATCCTTGTCTTTATTCTCGCCACTGTGACGCGCACACAATATACTTGACGATGATTTTTAATTAAATTCATTTTATTTTTCTTTGGGGTCTGCTGTCAATTTGTTTACATTGTTTTTGACAAAGGTTTTTTGTTTCTTCTTTGCACACACTTTATGCGTTACTCTTTTTCGCTATACTCAAGGAAAAGTATCTGAAGAGGATGTGTAAGTTAATCAGATTTACTCTGAACTGCTTTTTCTATTAACTGTGCAACAGTTCATGAAATAAAACGATGTTCAGTTTTTATTGTCTCACTTGGGTTTGAATGTTTTTTCATTTCCTTTTTCCAAGTTGTTCACTCGTTAATAAAGTACAAGCTTTTGCGTCTGCAGTTCTTTAGGGGCCATTGCACACGCCTCAACTGCCAAAAGTCCCCACGTGATTGCCAACCCAGCACCCACATTACCAGCGTACCCACCCACGCGTTTGCCTTCTGAGAAAGGTGATAAGGCCGGGGGAGGGAAAAACAAATATTCACAACGCTGTAAAAGCAGAGCGATGTACACACACACACACACGCAAATTCCGTCAATGGCCCCGGCACGCTTTCAGTGTGCAACCCTGTGCAAAGCCGATGTAAAAGTTTCTTATCAGTTGTCAAGGTTTGCGGCAGACACGCACAACATGTGGCAGGAAGGTTCGGTGGCCCCAGAATGGATTCCGGCTGCTCCCGGCTATGGATCACCCCAATGCGCATGGCATTCACAAGCAAAACAAACTGCCGGAATGCCGGGTGAAAGAGAGCCGGACTAGAGAGAGAAAGAGAGTAGCCGAGAAAGAGCGCATGATAGAGAGAGAGTGTTTGCCGGTGGGGGTGGTTGTTTATTCAGTTGGTTTGGGCGCGAGTTGTAATTATGTGGGGGTTGCTTGACAGCGCCCGTTCGCTTTGTTTACCCATATCTTTTTGTTTGTTTTTTATTTTGGGGTTGCTGCTCCCCGTTCAGTGGAGAGGCCACTACAGATAGAAGACAAAGAGAGAGCAGCATAGCGAGAGCGTGGAGAAAACGTTGTGCAAAAACATTTCCGTGTTGAAAACGCAGCGTGCTCTTTGTTCGTGCCAGTGCGGACTTGGACAGCAGTCAGCCCAGGACATTCGTGGGTTCTGACTGCGTACAAACGGTTGTGAATTACGTCGTATTCGTCTATATATCCCATTTAAAACGGGGGCGCCCTTTTTGCGTCCCTTGTCTCTCGATGTGCGACGCGTGAAAATTTCTGTGCTCAAAAACTGTAAATTTTTTAGAGTCCACTCAAAAGCGACAGAGAATTGTTCTGCAACTAAGCCAAAATAATTGCAATCAATTAGCATAGCTTGAGTGTTTGATGTCTATGTCTAATCTTTGTGTATATGTGCGTGTGTGAGTGAATATGTGTGCGTGCTTGCCTTTGTATGTGGGCGTGCATGTTAAGGTTCTTTCCGAGTGCCAGCAAAAGTCAAACCACAAAACGACATTTAAAGTTTTTGTCTGCGATGGATTATTTTGCCCAGCCTTGGTGTTGTCTTCCCCCCTAACTTTCCTACCGCCCCCAAGCCTCACACTCTCTCTCTCCCTCTCTCTCTCTATCTCTCTCTCGCTCGCTCTGTTTCTCTTTTAGAGTTACTACCGGTGTTGCTCTTGTTTTTTTTGTTGTTGTTGTTGGTGCTACTGTTGTTGTTGTGTTATTTTTGTTGCCTTCACCGCCGCCACGTCTGTAAATCAATAAACCTGAGGGTGGCAAAGTTCGCAAATGTTGTCGACCAAAAATGTTAAAAAACGGTTAAAAACTTCACAAAAACAAACGTAAATGATTGAAAATGCACACAGAAATAAATGGTGTGCATGAATATGCGTGTTAATTGAAAGGATCTTCTCAAATGCGACAACAGACCCCAGCAAAACATGCAATTGAAAATGAAAAATTCTAAGGTTGTGTTTAAAATTAATTGAAAATGTTTTATTCAGCGGAAAGTCGTTAAGAGATAATTGTTGACTCTAACAAAGGGTTTAATCGTTAAATGAATAATTAGAAAAGGGGATATAAATACATATATAAAAAATAATTATGGGAAGTTTAATATTTAGAATTGAAAATATACAACAAATCACAAGCTAATGAAAATAATTAGTTTCAAAAAGTTACCAATAGATGTTTTAATCTCCTTTCTAATAGTAGTAAAATAATATTAACTTTACTAGTAAAAGTTCGTGCAGCAAATAAAGGGCAATGCTTTAATTTGATTTATATGAAGACAACGTTAATTATGCATTTACACAAGTACATTGTATAGCGCGTTGTTAAATGTACATTGCACATGGAACAAGAAACCATTTGTCTAATTAATGAAAACATAACAGGCGAAAATTCCATTAATATTATAATAAATGCGCCCATAGACGGCCAGAGAATTTACATATAAATATTCAATAAAACCAAACTGGCAAAGCCAACAAAAGAGACACCGAATAAAGTGGGCGTATTTGCGGGAACAACAACAAGTATAATAATGAGGCAGACATCAACAATATGAGCTTGTGTTGTTGCTGCTGCTGCTGTTGTTCACATCATAGGGAAATAAATGTGTTTCAATAAATTACATGAGCGCGCAGAGCAAAACGTGAAGGCGACGAAGGACGAAGAATGAAGACGGAGGCAGTAGCGGCAGCTGGAAAAAAATTATGTAGCATAACTTGAGGGGTGACTAAGTGTGCGTGCGCTTGTTGGTGTGTGTGTGTGTGTGGGTGTGTGGCTTGGACGTGTGTGTGTGCGCGTCGTGAATGGCAGTTCATAGAAGGCACACAAAAAAAGCAACGCCATCAAAAAAATCATGAAAAAATTGGCGCTCACTCAAATGGTAAAAGCGGCAACAACAACAAAAACAACAACAACAGCAACAACATCAACAACAATGTTAGCCATAACAGCAACAACACAAACAGCTTAAGGCCGCGGCGTCACAATACACACTCAAGTTGTTTGACTTGATTGCATACTTTTAGGCGGAAAGAACATTTCATTTATGTTGTATTGTATGTGCGTATTCGTCCGCTCTGCAAACGTGTTGTGCAGGAAAATAGTTTTCAACCTGTTTGGGTCTCGCTTCCCTTTCCCCTTCCCCTCCCCATTTGCTGCTTTCCTTGTTTCTACTTGTATTTCTGCTTCCGCCCTTGGTTAACTCAAATCCAAATCCAAGACAATGAAATTTACTTGGCTAACAAGCTCTCTATTCTCTCTGGTTGTTCATCACAAATTGTTGCATATTTTATGGTTATTTGTTGAGTAGAAAATTGTTAAAGTTTTGATAGACAGCTCGAAATTGTTGTTTTGCATATAAATCATATTTATATATATCCTCAGGGCAAGTACAAACCCCAGCACTATACACAAATTGTTTCGTTTATTACACCCCGAAAGAAGGTGTGGACTGAGTATGATTAATGATCAGCTTTCGTTACTTAATGCAATGGATGCGTCAGTTTAGTGTTATGAAGAAATAACTTACAGTGTGCGAGGTCATTTCATTGCTAGAGGTCAAAGTACAACCTGTTCTATGGAAACATATTTAATATATTCCCTATTTATTTCTATATCATAGCACAAAACCCTTGCAATTAGCAACTTCAAGCATTTTAATCTTCTACCCCTTCAAAAATTTCCCTGCGACTTAAACTAGCTCTTTTATAGCCAATCCGGCTTTAGCAAGTATCTATGAAAAGCTAACAAATTTGCTGCTAATTGCTAAAATCTCCAGCTAACAGTTTGCATTGGGAAACGAAGCTAAAATATTTGCAGCTTTTAGAGTAAGTGAAAAGCAAACTGCAAAGTTGAGTAATTATTCTAGGAGGAGCTTGATAGGGCAAGGCAATGTGTACGGGGAGGTTAAGGAGGATCATCATCGCACACTTAACGGTTGAACATGATTCCGGAAAAACAAAGACTATTAAACAAAGTCAAGTCAAGCGTTTGAGGCAAAAGCAACGGAAAACAGTAGACAAACCGACAGACAGTGCTACAAATTGCAGCAGCAGCAGCAGAACAATGCGGATGAATGAGGGAGAGAGAGTGGAGGGGAGACCGCTTGTGGCAGGGATAAACAATAAAAATTTCTCAGAGTGAAATGCCCCACAACGTCGACATTGTTAAAATGCACATTTAAAGGTGTGTGCCAAAAGTTAAATGCACCTGCCATGGGCGATTTTCTCAGTTTTAATGCTACGGCACGGCACAGTGCAGCAAGGCATGCACTGGACGGGACAATAAAAGCGCACCGTTAGGTTTTCACATGATGAAAAACAACAATGACAGCAGCAGCAACAACAACAACAGTAGCATAGCAACAACTACACTGTCAAGACTAACAGCAACACGAATACGCACTCGCACACGAACACAGAGCGCTTGTCTGTTGCTTCTGTCGCAGGTGCCAAAAGCAAACGGCAAATTTCGCAGTGCTCTGTAGAGCTGCGTAAAAGTTTGCTGAATACATTTGGGCGCACGACCAGCTGCGTATAGTCTACTTCGACATGTATGTATGTGTGCGTGTGCTTGTGTGCATGTGTGCTCACTCGTATAAGAGTGCATTCATCTGCCAACAGACACCCAGACACACGAAGGCCAGACATCGTGCAGGCGCGTCTCAAAAGTTATACAGTAGATACTGACAAAAAGTCAAAGGCTGTACTAATTTTTTAAATAGTTTTAAAAGCACTCTTCTATTAGAATAATTATATTTAAACAATGATCTATTAGACTTGAATATATTATCACATTGCGCAGTAATTAAAAGTTTACCTGGGAATGAATGTAATTGAAGTGCATTAAAATATAGAGAGGATTTGTTTGACGAACTAGCTTAAATTAAATATATCTAGTTAAGTATAATGAAGTGAAAAACTTAGACTTCATATGCGATAACTACTGTGCCTCGAAGGAGACAGCAAAGCAAAACAGCGCCAAAAGTATGCAACGATTTGAAGAGAGACCAAATACGCCGCCTGTGTGCGTTGACAGCCGGCGCAGTAGATGGCAAGAAGTGTGGTGAAAAACTGTGTGAAAGAGAGCAAAGGCAATGCAGAGCACGAGTGTGGTGAATGTGAGTGAGTGTGTGTGTGTGGATGAATAGTTTGTGCGGGTGTGAAGTGAATGCTCTTCTATGTTTACTGACTCTCTCTTTATGTTGGCGCTCTGCGCTCTTCGTTGTTTGTGTTCTTTGTATGTGTGTTTGCCTGTGGTCTTTAACTGTGTTGAGTTTCCGGCACGTTGTATAAACAAACCCAGACCAAAAACACAAACCGCGTGGGGAGATGACGATGCCGGTGCCGCTGGCGTTGTCGGTTTGCTGGTGTCGGTGCTGGTGTTGGCACTGGAGCTGCTGTTGATGCCGGTGTCGATGTCGATGCCGATGCCGGTGACGATGCATATGTTTACCATTTACCAATGTCAACATTTAGGCGTGCTTTAAATTGAACCGCGACAGACAATGCAAAGCCAACAACATATCATAAATAGTACGTGATGAAGCACATCAAGTGAAACGCCCCGAAACCACAATCCCACAACGAAACATCTAACAGCAGCTGTTGCAGCTACGCCAGCTACACCACAACGCACAAC
This sequence comes from Zaprionus nigranus, assembly GCA_018903425.1. Taxonomy (NCBI): domain Eukaryota; kingdom Metazoa; phylum Arthropoda; class Insecta; order Diptera; family Drosophilidae; genus Zaprionus; species Zaprionus nigranus. Next base: position 5,145,162 of record JAEIGD010000003.1, on the reverse strand, counting down.
GACACGCACAAAAGAATCCTTCTCAACGACCAGCAATGACTGCCAAACCGCCGCCTCCAGTACCGCCAACGGTGCCCAACGATGAGCAGGCCCTCAAGTTGGCACCGCAGATACCACGTCTCAATTCCGAACTGGCAGCACAGGCTGCGCTGCGTGCCCAGCAGATATTGCGCAAGCAGAGCTCAACGGAGCAAGTGCCTGGCCCAAAATCAGCTGTGCCACCACCACTTCCTCCGCAGAGTCGTCCAGTTCCTGCCATTCCGGCACGTGGCTCCAGTGATCGTACAGCACCGCCTGAAATACCACCCAAGCGTCATAGCCTAAAGAGTATACCAGATAGCCAGGCAATGGTCATGGCAATGCCTGGATTGCCACCCCCTATGCGTCAGCCACCGCCACTGCCCAAGAAGCCTGCATCGGCACATAGCTCAGCGCAAAATTCCGCTCAAAACTCACCGCTTGTTGGACTTAAGTTTAAGGAGAAGCCACCGCCGCCACCAGAGAAACATTCAACGCTTTCTGCCGAGGCAATGGCTGCCCGACGCTGTTCAAATCCCTTTGAGATGCCGCCTCCGCCGCCGCCTCTGGTGCTACAGTCCGCTGTGGCCGCACTTAGCGAGCAGAGCTTAAAAAATTCAGCAGCTAATTGCACTCTAGTTCCTTCTCCGGCGCCCACGAGGGCCAGCGAAGCAAAGAAGTTGAATCGGCCACCGCCAGTTGCCGTTTCACCCACAGAGGAATTTGGCTCAGAGGACGCGCTACGTGGCATTGAGAGTGGACTACGTAATATGGAGCGTGCCATGCAAGAGCAAATGAATCTGCGTAGTCTGGAGGCGGCTGTGCAGAACAACTTCGATATAAGTTTTAAGGCTAGCCTGGCTGCTGGTGGTGGTGGTCGTCATTTGGGAAGCTCTGTTAACTTGCGCACTGCCAATTATGAACGCAATCTGTCGCTGGACGAGAGTCGCGCCGGCGACTCACGACAATCGCTAGAGGAACTGAAACAGCTGCGTGCCCAGGCACAACAGCAGTCGCTGCACAATTCATCCTCCTCTTCAGTTTCTTCGGCATCAGCTTCGCAAGTGGAGCAGTCGATGCGCTCCACCATCGAACATCATATGCGTTCGCTCGATCGCAATTTGCCACTTGAGCTGCAGTACAGTCGGCATCGCATGCAGAATAATCTGTCTGGTGCTGGTGCCGGCCATCATCAGGCAGCGTCGCAGGCGACACCACAGTCGCAACAGCAGCAGCAGCAGCAGCAGCAGCAGTCACCGCAGCCTCCCATGCCGTTGAGCAGCGAGTTCCGCGAGCAGATTCGCCAACAATTGCTGGGCAACATTCCGCCGCAGGTAGTGCATAATATGGGACAGTTGCCCGGCTCCGCGGCAGCTGCAGCTCTGCTTCAGCATCAGGCTCAGTCGCGGGCAGCTGCGGTCGCCGCTGCTGCTGCCGCTCAGGTCGTCGTCGGCGCCGGTCCCCTGTTGTTGCTGCTCCTCCGAGTGGATTGTCGCGCGAGGAGTTGCGTATGCGTCGTCGTTCGTCGCATGACGAAACACAAATGTCCCAGACAGCTAATGTGCCCGGTAAGACACAAGAAGTGTGATAGGGTACTGAATAAGTCTTTACGATTTTGCAGAAGGTTCTTTATTTTGTTTTATAAATATATTCATTTTACTTAAACTATTATTTTTCTACCCCTCTGCTAGAGTTAAAACAGTTCTCGTTAGCACCGCACTGTTCAGCCGATTTAGACTATATACGTTGCTTTCTCAAAGGTAACGAACGACTGCAGTTTGTGTTTATGCTAACCATGATGTGTGACAGTTAACAGCCACAGTTGGGCACCGAGCCAGAGCCTCACTAATCTACCACCTCTCTCTAGCCCACACACACACACAGTTACACACAGAAACACAACCTAAAGCTAACGGAAGTTATTACTAATGAAAAACTCGCATGGCGCTATATAAACTTATAACTGGTCAATAAATGTTTGAATTGGGTTACCGGTTCCATTGGTTACCCCCCTCTAGCTAATTTCCGTTTGCCCAGTTATAATTTGTTGTTGTATTAGCTAATATACTGACTGTAACAGTAACGCTCTCATAATCTTTATATTCTGATACATATTATAATCATAACACTTATTCCTTCATAGTGACCCGTTTGCGAGAGCATTGGGACGAGACGTCGCAGTGCGTGTTGCAGCGTGCGGCGCAGCTAAAGAACATGCTGAGCGACTCACAGCGGTAGGTTCTTTTTGCACCCCCCCTTTTCCCTTCTTAGGTAATTCTAATTAATGTTGTGTTTGCTCTTATCCCCTGTTCGGCAGCTTTGAGGCCAAGCGACTAGAGCTGGAGAAGTGGCTGGCGCGCATGGAGCAGAGAGCCGAGCGTATGGGCATTGTGGCCACCACAGCCGACATACTGGAGGCCCAACAGAAGGAGCAAAAGGTGAGTCCTTGGGGTCGAGTGGTTCGAGTGCACTGAATTAATCTATTTCCATCTCTTTTTGCCTATTGACATGCAGTCCTTCCACGCTGAGTTGCATCAGAATAAGCAGCACTTTGAGCTCTTTAGCGAGTTGACACAGAAACTAATTGCAGTCTATCCCAACGATGACACTTCCAGAATTAAGAAGATGACGGAAGCCATTAATCAACGGTGAGTGGGTATTGAAATCGTGGAAAGACTCCGGCGACTCGTACTTGCACTCTTCTGTGACTCTCTTTCACGGCCGTTAATGATATGCATAATGTAGCACAATTTATATTCAAATCAGTTCCGGGAATTTGCATTTAATGCGATTTAATGACTTGCACGTTGCCAGCGAAATACTTCAGGATGAAAAGCTCCACTATGCAGGCGGCATTTCTTTTTCTAGTGCTTTTTTCAAGACGACTTTTGCTCTATGGAGAACACCAGATGAAAGCATTGTGCTGTTTTTATTTGCAATAACTTAAAGTGCCCTTAAGATTACATTCCTCAATTAGCTAGTACTTTAATTTTAAAATGATAAAATTTGATGGATTGTAGTTTATATTTTTGCTACTTTACTTGGTTTTCATTTCTTCATTAATATATATTGATTCTCATTTGGTTCTCAATTTCATTTATCTGCAGCTACTCAAACTTAAACAATGGCGTCATCAATCGCGGCAAACAACTTCATGCGGCAGTGCATAACCTACAATCGTTCGACCGTGCTATGGATCAAGTGAGTATAAAATTCCATTAATGTGTATATAAATATCTCAAGAGTGTTTCTCTAATTGATTATTCTCCTTCTTAGTTTCTCGCTTTTCTTTCCGAAACGGAAACACTTTGTGAAAATGCGGAATCGGACATTGAACGCAATCCCCTGATGTTTAAGGTGAGTGTTTATCTCTTATTATTATTCTTCCTTTTGGAATCAACGAATGACCCCTCTTTGAACACACCGCTGCCTTTGTACAACAATAAGTCAGTTCCCAACTGACAGATTTATGCACTGAGAATTATTTCCTTCAGCGTTAAGGCCATTGCCTTGACTGCAAACTGGGTATCCCCGGAACAGTGGACAAAATAACAAAAATGCTTGCAAATTTGATAGTATTATAGATTAAGTTTTTGATTATTAATTCATTCTAATTTTATTAGGTACTGCAAATAATCATGAAAGTGTTTGCAATATTCAAAGAATCCTTCACAATATTCAAAGAAAGTTTTCTTTAATTGTATTCTTCTTCTATAATTGGCCCGCATTCGGTCAGCTCTTGATTTCTCCCTACTCATCATCTCTCCCTCTTGCACTCGCGGGCTTATCAGCTAATTTTCTTAAACATTTCCCTGTGTATGTATGACCATGAAACATGCAAGCAATTTGTGTGATATCAGATCGGGGCTCAAGTGCTGGTGGGGGGGCCCATCAACCAATGATGCGGATCCACTCGAATTTGCTTACTTTGTGGCATGCTTTGATGACCGGCACGGATCGGAACGAATTTCCACCACCATCCGCCTGTACCGCCAGCGACCACTTAATGTCTCAATTGCATTTGCAATCTGAATTGCCATTGCAGTTTCGAACGGGTTGCATGCCACACACAAATACTCCATCTACGGTACTCATCCCCCCCCTTGGCATCACTTGCTTGTGTGCTTGGGCACTTATCAACGACACCAGATCAGCCCCCCACCTTCTCTACAGCGCCTCTGTTCCCATTTCTACCCACGCATCATTACAAAGTGCGGCAGCGTGTATTTCAAGTGCCGCGTGGCGTCTGTCTGTTTGTTTGTTTTGGCTGCTCGGGTTACTGCCCGCTTGACGTCATCGGCATCATCAGCATCGCCATCATCATCATCAGCATCTTTCTCATCATCTATGCTGCTGACTTTTTCACTTTCTTCTAATCACGCATTTGGTCAATTGGATTCATTTCAACAATTCTTTTTTAATATCACTTTCTTACACTTTATGTGGATTGCCTCAAAACACGCAATTCAATTATGAGTATATTTAACAAACCTTTTTCATTGTTTTTATACATTATCAGTCAAGGAACTTTACCGCAGACTGCAGTTCATAATTTAACGGGTTTACTTTGTAAATAAGGAAAATACTTAAAAAGCTCAACTTTTAACATATTATCCGTATTCATTCAATGTAAAAGCTCACCCAACGGGTGTTTGTATTAGATGAATCCTTGTCCCAATGTACTAAAAAGTGTCGCATAACTCTTAAAAGATGCTTTATGCAACACGGAACTGCGCAAACGCACTGTCCCAAAAAGCTCATAGAAATTATTAAAGCTTTCTCACTTTAATCTTTTGGTCTGGCAATTCTGTATTTGTTGATAAGAATTTTGATAAAATGTGTTGTTATTAATTGAGATACCCCAGAATTATTGTGGGGTTGATCGAAAGATGATTTCACAAAAATTTTCATAACTTTAGAAACTTAATAAAAACATTATTTCACCAACTTTTTAATGCAATAAGTGTGTAAAATAATAATATAGACAATCCCTAACTGTTTTCTATATATTTTGTCAATGCACTCAACAGAGTATCTTCTAGTCCAGGCCTTTATGTTATTTACTTTTGCATGCTTTATTTGCCGGCCAATACCGTTATATTTACCGGCTGTTCGCCGTGTAGAGTGAGAGAGCCCCAAACTCTCCACTCGAGCGGGCCCCTCTCGGCGTCTGTTTTCGTTTTCGTTTTCGTTCTCTGTTTTTGTTATCTCGGCACATGCCGATGCCGACGCCAAGCGACTGTCGCTATTTTGGAGTGCTCGCCAGCTGCTGCTGCTGCCTCTGCCGCTGCCTCAGTCGCCGCTGCTGTTGTTGGATGCTGTGGCGTCGACATCGATGCTTCGGCGGTTGGTTCGCATTGCCGTTGGCCGACGTCGTTTAGTTCGTGTTCTGAGATGCGCCCGGACGCGCGTTGATTACGGTCGCAGAGCGCAGATTTATTTAACCGGCTAGAGTGTTACATTCAAAAATTTATTCTGAAGTTAATGGAATCAAATGATATGTTCGCAAATCGGTTAAAAAATTAACTGAAAAAACTTGTGAAAATTTTCGAGAGAGAATTAATGTTTTGTTTACGGTATGCAAAAAATGTGCACGCCAATTAAGCGTTGCATATTTGCAGGCGCGCATTCCACGCACATGCATGCAACCAAATGCCTACTCATACATACACTTCAACAGACTGCAACTGCACACATGTAAATTGAATCCACCATGCAACAATTAATCGCAAATCTTTGCTTGAAGCAACGTCGGGTAAAGGCGGCACAAGCGTCGCCATTTTGCTTCCCGCCTTCCTGTTAATGTCTGTGTAAGCAGTGCATGTTGTGCGCTCCTGTGTGTGTGAGTGCACTTGCATGTGTGCATGTGCGTGCATTTTAAAGTGAAATGTGCATTAATTATGCACACATTTCTCTGGCCTCCTTCCTGTGCATCGCGCGCTGTGAACTAAGTGAAATTGTTGAAATTGAAATTTATGCAGCGTGCACTTTTTGTGCACCACCAAAATAACAAATAGAAACAACACATTTACAATGTTATATTAATTCTTCGAATAAGTTTACAAAGTGCACAAAAACAAAAAAAAGAAATATAAGTAAACAAAAAAAATGTTAAACTGCAATCGTTATCGACTAGGTTCCATGTGAAGCCGAACGAAGTCTACTCCCTGCAATTTTTACATAAATAAAATATTCAAATGGTGCTGACAAATGTTGTGGGAGAATAGTGAGCAACACTTGGGAATTTTGAAAATTTGTTAGACTTTTTTTTAATTAATTTAATTTTCTGTAAGCTTACAATATAAAATGAAATGACTACAGTGAGTGCTTAAATCTCCAAAGTATAGTCAGGCAGTCAAATTGACTTGTTAATTGTTTCCGCCTAATACAAAACGGATCCAGCTATAAATGCATGCTTGAGTGCATTGCACCAATAAACTGTAATATATCTATAGGAGTGCTTGATAGTCTTCTGTCTTCTGATTAAATAAACACTGAACAAGATTCTCGATGAATAATCCAAATACGTGTATACAAAAAGCACTTAGAAAAGAATAACAGACGCATCATTGATCACTTGTCCGATGGTGATAAACGTTCAACTTTAACCCAAAAAAAGCAAAGCTATCACGATTTGGCACGCAACTCAAAGCCGTTTATTTATCAAGTGACAACACAATCGACAGAATCTCGTTTCTTCGAGTCACAATTTCATTCATAAAGAGATTTCCGCACTTTCGAAAAAAAAAACTTTTCGTTTACAAGTTTTTCCCGTCAACGCGCATTAAGACAAGAAAATATGCACGGCCCTCTGAGGTGTGGGGCATGCGGCTTTGGTCAATAACAAATGTCAAACATGCGTTTTCTTGAGCTCTTCTGGGGTCTTGGAGTCTTGTCGTAGTCTCGCTGGGCATTTGGTCGCGTGTGTGGGGGCATGTTTACGTTTACCTGTTGACGCTTGTGGCGTCGGCGTCGTCGGTGTTGGCGGTGGCGGTGGCGGCGGCAGTTGCGACGACAGACACAGAAAGCAACAAGTAACCAAAACAAGTTCACAAACAAAGCAAACCGAAGTGATTTAACATAATGGATACCATGCAACACGCCGAAGTTTCTTTACACTAACAAATAATCTTGACGGTATATTACAATGAACCAGAAACTCAGTTTTGAGTTGGACCTATGATGTGATTTATGGTTAGGTGATGTAACTTTCTTGAGAATTGGCAGATTCAATAAATAAATAAATACATAAAATAAATCATTGGTAAATTAAATAGTTAATTGAATGAACAGAAAAACATAAACGTATATAGGCAGAATGTTATATTGAACAAAAATATACTTAAAAATGTGTTTCCTTATGTAACAAGTTGTTCCACAAAGTCATCAATACTTTATTTATAGTGAACAACAAACACAAAGAAACGAAACATTGTGCGTAGGCTTTGAAGTTGTCATAGTTGTTTATTTGTTGTAGTTGTTGATGACGGCGGCAAGCTAAGAAGCACTTCAAAAATTGTCTGCCCAGTTGTCTGTTTCAGCTGTTTGGTCTGCGTGGGTTCTTCAAAGTCGTTTGATTGGAGCTTGGCTCGTTTTTTCTACATTTTCTTCCGTACCTTTTGGTCAGTTCTCTTAGGCAGCGTCACTCGAGTATTAATTGTCTGTTTAGCTAAAAATTATAACGCTTGAGTAGATTTCGGCGGAGGCCTAAAGGTGCAGCTACTTTTTCATTATCGTATCGAAAGTTTGTTAAAAATGTTGTAAAATTTTAATTGATATACCCAGCGAGGTTTTCTTACTGATCAAATTAGGGCTAGTAACTAACATCATATTAGGTGGGTGTATATACACAAGGAAAAGTTGAATTTATCACCTAAAATGGTCTCACGATTTCATTTTTCTATTGAAAATTTTGCAAATTCAAAGCTTTAAGACTGATAAACAGATATTCAATCAACAGCACTTCGATTTATTGCTTAATTGTTTTCAACATTTTAAATTGATCGATGGGTTACACGTAAAATTCTTCCGCTCTTAAGATTATAAACAATTTTTATTAGAATTTATTGCTTAAGTGCCAAAAACTCAATCGAAAAATACTATTTTTAAGTCTCTTGGATTTTTGGGGTTAATAAAATTTTTACGATTGCCGGTTGCATAGAAGCCAAAATAAAAAACAATAATAATAATGACAACAACAACAACAACAACAACAGCACACAGAACCCGCAGCACAATTTAAGTGCACTTTGTTAGACCAATTAATTTACATTTCCGCGCAGAGCGTAGCCGAAAAGAGAAACACAAACACGGCCGGAAAACCTAAAACAAAAAGGGAAGAGAACAAAAACGGGAAGAGGAAGGCAAAACGAAAGAACGATAGGAATGCGCAAAGCAAAACGAATGGTGGAAAAACTTAACATAGAAACAAAAGCAGAGGCTGCTGAAGGACTTGACGAACGGCTGCCACTCGACTTGACTCGGCCAGGATGCAATGGCTATCAAAGCCGCAAATTCAGTTTCCGTTGCTGTGTATACGTGTGAGTGTGAGTGAGTGTGTTGGTTGGTTAGTTTGAAGAGGCAAGCGGGTCAACTTGCACGAGCGACAACAGTAACAAGATTCAAGTAGCTCTTGTCAGTGCGTCAGTCCGTCAGTCAAACGGCATCAGTTGGCGGTCAGAAAGCGACCACGATATGAGGCAAAAAGTGTAGCGCACTTTCAAGTACCGTCGCAGACAGTTTGGAATACCACTGGACACTGGACATGCAAATTACGACAATAATGGACACAGTGAATGCCAATGGTGGGTGGAGAGTGGTAGCCAGTACCGAAAAAAAAGACGCGTAATTTTTTGAGCTCGTAATACTAAATCATCTGTGTACCGTATTAGTCACCGCAAATAGAATAACACAAAACAAAACAAATACTAAAACAATAGTACACATGCCAGTCCAACACGTTGAACAATGAGGAAATATATCGCTCCAGGCCCTCTCATCTGATATCCGCTCGACGGCTATTGTTCCTTTTGTGATTAATTTTCTATTTGAGAATTCCTTTCTTCTTCCATTCTCTTCATCAACTTTTATTGATTCTTCATCCAGAATTTCGTTCATCTTTTAATGAAAATGTGTTCGAATGTGGTTTGAAATCGATATTGAAGTCAGTTTCTGAGTTAAAATATGATTATAAATAAAACTTTTGTTTCGTATAAATATTTACTTTTTTTCTAAATATACGTTGTGTGTATGTATGTATGTTTACAAAGCCCAACAACAACGCCGTTTGGAAACTTGATTTGCTTGGAATCATTCTATGCATGACTAGCGGCGATGGTGTAACTAAGTAAAACGGAATTGTCGCGGAGATTTAAGAGCTTGCATATATCACACAAAGATGAAGTTATTTGTCATCCGCATCTACACGTAAACCACTACAAGTGCAGCGCATGCACATAAAGATTACATCTTCACTTCAGCTGTAATTGCTTCAACGTGGCACTTTACCCAGACACATTTGCAATGCGTCCGCCATGAAGGAGTTGTTACCCCAGCTCTCACCGGAGAGTCTGCTTCTGTCTCACACTGCTACCGACTACGTAGACAACCCTGCTACCCCTGCTGCACGGCTCTTTGTCCTGTAGGGCTTCCGCTGCGGCTCTGGTTGCAACCGGTTGTTGAATATTTTTATTTTACTGTGTTTTTGTGACCCCTTCTCGCATGTTATTGCATTTAATTTGTGCCAGTGTTTGCTGCAAAACAGAGATGAAGTTAGTTAGAATAAGCGAGAAAGAGAGAGAGAGAAAGAGAGAGAGAGAGACAGTTGCAGACGCCGCACAGACAACATGTTTTGTGTGTTTCTCTGTTTGTTGGTGTTGAAGTTTGTGTTCGTGTTTATGTTTGCGATTCTCCATTTATAAACACAAATGGTGACTCGCGGCCAAACATGCGATAAAAACAACAAAAGCAACAACAATAGAAGTCAGCAACAACAAGAACAAAAGGGGGAATACTAGTAAAGAGCAGCAGCAGCAGAAGGAGATATTCGTGAAAAACGAGAAGTAACAGCACACACCATTTTTTTTTCGAATGCAACGAAATTAAATGCGTTCCTTATGCAGCAGCTGGAAATGCAGACGCACAAACACAAATACAAGTCAGAGACGCACACGCTTACTGTCGCGAACATACACACAAACACACACGAAGACACACACACACACACTAGACGCTTTGGCATCGCAATTGTTTAGCTGGTGTTGCAGTTATTGCTGCATACTTCTGTGCGCACTCGCTTTGCTTTGCAGTTGTAACTACGGTTGTTGTTATTGTTATTTTTGTTATTGTTGCTGTTGCTGTTGTTATTCCTACGGTTTTCGTTGTTTTTGTCTGTTTCCTGCTGCTCCACTTCCACTTCATTCGGCGACTGTTTTGCACAATGTTAACTACATTTTCGCATGTTATCATCACAAGAATATTATTATATATTCTTTTTCCCTTTTTCTTTGAGGTTTTGTGAATCTTTTCCCTTTGCACGCCCACAAATTGCATAGCATTCTGGTCGAAATGTAACAAAATTATGTGCATATTAAAAGTGCATTAACATTGTGGGCGTAGTCGTTGCTGCTTCTTTCGAAACCCGAATGAGTTATAGCACTGAAACTTTAAAGATTCTTTGAATTCAAATGTTTTTTTGCTGTTTCCTGAAAATTTGCACATTGTGGAATCGTAAACTTTATGAATTGCCCACTTTCTGGAGGGGTGTGGTGCAATTTATCGTTGTAAATTTGCATCTGAACCCTGAGCCAAATATTTCACAATAAATCAACAGACAATTCGACAGTTGCATTGAAAACACGTCAGGCGCAAGCAAACTATAATCCCCATAAACCAGAAATGTTCGACACAATACACAATTGCCAAAAAGTCAGCTCACATGTGGCTGTGTAATTGAAAAAAATTCTGCAGCCCATTTTCTCCTCCTCCCAAAGGGGCAAAGAGAACAAAAGAAAGAAATAAAGAAAAACAAGTTTATGTCAATGCTGGACAAGCAGAAATGTATATTTTTGAAAAACACAGACACAGACACACAAAAACTCACGACATGTGATTGTCAATCAGAGAAACAGTTCCAGATATTGTAAACATAAACATAATCTTGACTGATTGCGGGCACGACTACGAAGCCATAGACTAAAAGATACATTTAAAAATGTGTAGAGCATGTGATTTTTTCAGTGTCATCGTCGAGACATAAACAAGAGCCATACAAAAATATTGTATAATTCGCTAATTTGTACGACATACGTACACGTATGTACATATGTTCTTGCGTTGCCGTGTAAAAATTTAGACGAATTTCACGAATTTTAAATACGCTCTAAAAAAATTACTTGAAGGATCATCGCTGCGTCCGGTAATCATAATTTTACATTTGATTTGATTATTGCAGGGTAAATTTTATTGCGTGCAACAGTTGCAGTTGTCAAAAGCATCCCGCAAAAAACCGCACAAGCCAAAATGTCAGTTAAGAGACATGCAAAAGTTACAGCAAATTATAAGCGACATGTGGCAAGTGGGCTTGTGGGCGTGGCAGCCACAAAATGTGGTATAACAGCGTACACAGTAGATACGATGTATATGTGACTGTGTGTTTTCCCCGTTGTTTGTTTCTGCGATATACATACTTCACAACTATTCAAAAATGCCAACAACAGAAACAAAAACAACAACATCAACTGAGCAACTGCTGCTGATGCGACAACAGCAACAACAACAACAACAACCGCACAGCAGTCCGGAGCAAGTGCAACAACATCAAAAGGCTAACCATACACATGTCAGATAAGGCTTATCAGACCCGCGCAGCGCCACAGATAATAAAAAGTTAAACAAGATAAAAGTGTAGAAAATGAGTTGGAAACTTTTCTCAGTTGGTTGCGCAGTTTCTATAAGTCTTGGGAAATCTGTCAGCGTGTACATCCAGAAATGTTGCAACTTTCAGTTGTTTTAGCCTAGTTATCAGAACATTTTTTCAGTTTTCAGTCTTTTTTTCTGTCTCTCTTTAAGTTTTGGTTTTTTCACTTTCCCTTTCATGGTTAGACATTGCGGTTAATTAAATATTCAGCTAGATAAGAGAGCTTAGCAGAGAATAGGTGCTTAAATTAGGGGCCTCAGGCAAACAAGAACAAAAATATATAAGAGCCAGGTAGACAAAAACAAAAAAACTGGAGAAAATAAATAAGGGTGAATAAGCTCATAAAAAATATGCCAACCGTTGTGGCGCCACAAATTATTTACCTTTACCTAACCGGCAGCAAAAGGCAATTTAAATTCTAATGATAATTCCGCAAAAGCCGTGCTGCCTTCTGCTGCTCCGCTCAGCTCAACTCACATCTCCAGGGGGCGTCGCCAACGCGCGCTGCGGAAAGTGGCTCTAAGCGAGCTTAGCAAATTAGCGCGCCAGGCAACCTCACCCCTAACTCGGAACACACAACCCACCCAATGCGAACACACCGTCCGAATCCTTTGGTATAACTCTACAACATAAATTTGTACTTTATTTCCGCTTTTTGCATAATTCCCAACGCCCAACGAGTTCCATGGCAGCGCTCTTTTGCAGGGGTATTCTTTCTTTTGTTAATTATGCTTTGTTTACGCATTGTGAAATTATTTGTTCTGCGTGTGCGTGTGTGTGTGTGTGTGTGTGTGACTTTCCCTCCAAGGCATTTGCCTCTTTTATAAGCCCCTCACTAATGGCTAAAGATGCAGCTAGACTAATAAATGAGTTGGACTGGAATTATGTATGTGATTTATTAGCTGCGGTTTAAGATTTAAGCTAATGAATACTTATTAGTCCATGCACTTTAGTTGTGAATAGTAATTGGGAAACAAAGACACAATGATATCTTTAAGAAACACTATCGTCGTTGTCCAATTGAACCTCATTGTTAACCAATTCAATTCAACCCCAAGCAGTCACACGTAATTAACCGAACAATTGAAAAGCAAGCAGCCACAAATTTGGCATATAAATCATCATTAAGAGTGCCACAGAGAGCAAGGCAAGAGCAAGAGCAAGAGCAGGAAAACTACCAGAGCAGAGAGGAGCTGAGCTTGTCGGAGTTGAAGATTTTCACAAGCCTCGTTAGGTCTCAAGAAAACGGAGATGAGACGTAGTTGAAATTTCCATTCGAGCAATTTGATAAATTGAACGTAACGTCAAAGCTTTTCACAAAATCAAATGGCTAAAATGGCGCAGCTAACACGATAATAATCCTATTAAATGGCCAGAACAAGAGACGACCACGGAAAGGCTTTCGATTCAACCCCCCCCTCACTCCCCTTTCAATCGTTTGACATGGCAAAAGTCAATTTTTTAACACTTTGTTTGCATAAAACCAAACTTAAACGACGTCCGACGAAGCCGCTGGATGAGTCCAGCTTTTAGTCCTTTTAGCTTTTTTTTCTTATTTTGACGTTGCCTGGCGTGTGGCAACAATTATTGCGTCATTAATCAGGCGGCATTTGCAAATGCTCTGACATTCAATATATAGTAGTAGGGATTCGAACCCGAGCCCCTGACCAGCCTTGCCTATCCCCTCCCCCTCCTTGTGTCCTTGCAATGCGTCGGCAGCTGGCATGACTTTTGTGCGGCTGGCGAAAAAGGCAACTCGAATTTTATTGATTGTTGCCGAGCCTGAAATCCACGCCAAAGAAGATGAATGAATCGCTTGACGCACAAAATGAAATAAAAGCGAAGCAGAAAATCTACAAGAAATAGTTGAACACCAAATACACTTCTCAAAGAGATAAGCATAACATGTAAATATGAAAATTATCGTTTGGTAATTAGTTGTTAAAAGAGTTGAATTGATTTGCAAGCAATGGAAAGGCGCTATCTTTTCTGCTTGAAGAGACTCAACTTCTTCACGGGACAAGTGTGAATATACGTGTAAGCCATGAGGAAAAGCGTTGCAAGCTCCAAGAGATTTCCATATGACTTGGCCCTTGGCCGTTCATTGAGAAAATTACAAAAACCCGATGCCTTTTTCCTTTTTTTTTTGCTACATATGTATGACGGGGCCTCGGGGTAGCTTGCTTGTTTCGTATCCAAACCCGTAAACCCCTCTTGAAAACGCATTAAAAGCCACGCACACATTTTCGCCAGACGGACAAGAAACGAACCCAACCGACCGACCAAACTTTGAGCATGGCGAGTGAACAAACGAACCGCCCAGCGGCGTTCTCACAGTTGCGTATCAATAAAATATCCATACTTGCATGCTAAGTAAGTGTCTCCCCAGACCCCTCACCCCCCATCCCCACGGAGCACGGATGTGTATGTGTGAGTGTGGGTCACTGCGCTGTGATTCCTGCAGCCAAAACGAATTGGGATTTAAGTGTTGTACAAGTACAAGTACAAGGCGTGCTTCAGCCCGCATACACACATTCACACGCTTACACATACGCACATACACACATAAAAATAAAGTGGGCTTCCTTCAGGCGATTGTATGCTGTTTGGTAAGGAACGTGGCCGAAGGCGAGGGTGTGTTTGCAAAAAAAAAAACGAAAAAAGTAAAAAAGGATAAGTGTGCGTTTGATATTACGTATACGCAGCGTTCGCCACAAATGTAGTTTGTAGTTTAACGTCACACATTGTAAGCCAACCGATAGCTGTGAATAGATATTTCAAGTGCTCTTTCTTGTGGAATTATCATTAAGGAGTTGAATTTAACCAAAATTGAGGGTTATTCAATTTAGAAGAAGCTCACGAGCTATCTGCAAGCAAAGGTGCAAGCGTTCACTTGAATGTTCTCCCAGAATTTCAGATATTTAAATCTTTTTTATGTTTTTGCTGCTTACAGGTTTTTCTTTCTCAAGTTTTATTGGGTTTTTTATTTAAACACTTTTAATAGCGCTTGCACTTAAGCGATTTTCCGATTCTTTCAGTACTTTATTTATCAGCATTTTGCTTTCCTCCTCTTTTTTTAATATAATCTCGGTGGAACTTAATTTGCCTGTTGCTGCCAACAAATTTCATTGATCGGCGTTAACTATGCGTGATAGTTTTTCCACTTAACAAAAGTTACACAACAGACACAGGCACGAGCTGAGCTGAGCTGTGCTGAGCTGTTGCCTCCTTTCCGCTCCTTCGTGCCACCTGGCAGCATAATTGTTTGCCACAGTTGTTGTTGCTGCCGCTGTTGCTGCTAGTTGTCAATTTTGCATAACAGATTCATTAATTTCACGACGACTACAGGGAAAACTTTTGCTTAGCCATCGCACAGGCACAGGCACGTAACGAATGTCTACGGACGCACCAATGAAGTAACGGTAACTGGCAGCCATTTTGTGATTAAATCTGGGCACAAGTTTACCGTAACTGCCGCACCCCCTCCCCCCGCCTCTCCCCCACCAACTCAAACTCAAGATCCCACAATCCAAACAGCTGGCAGTTCGTAATGTTGTTGCTGTCGCTGCTGTTGCTGTTGCTCGTTCAATTGTTGCCGTTTTTATTGTGCAAATTATTATTGTAAGTGAATTAAATTAATTTTGCCCTCAGCACAGAGTTCGTTGGCAGTTTTGTAAACGATTTGTTGAATTCAATTACTGCATTGTAATTTTATTTCTCCACAGAAGTTGATCATTCAATGGCAGAGCGTGTGTGTGAGTGTGAAAATGTTGAGAATTACCCTAGCAAACTTATTTTCTTTTCAAAACTGTAGCACTGAATGAAAAGCCTTCACCTTTCTATTCTGAGCTGCCTTCTTCCTTAATTTCAATTAGATTCATTTTTATTCGGTTTATTTTCATAAATAGTTCATTAACGTTCGATAATGTTGCGTTAATGTCGATGAAAAGTTTCGAAAAGTCCGTCAAAGTTTTCAAAGCGCGGCCTTTGGCATTTGCTTGCCGTGCACGTTTGCCCTGAACTTTTATTATGTAATCGAGTTTTAATGTCCATAGCCCAAGGGGAAGAAAGCACTTGAAAAGCTCATAAATAAATTATATAAATAGAAAGGGTTCAAACGGCATTCAAATTGCTGGAGCCTTTCTTTTAACTTTGGCTATTATGAAGATGATTATTATTTCGAAAGCATTTTGTGTGTGCAACGACGAAGGAGTGTGATGCGGCGTATACGCAATACTTAATATGAAGTTAGAATGCTGCACTTCCGGCTATTTAAGATTTATTGCGGCATAGAGACACACAAACTGAAGTCACGTTTAAGTAGATTAAATTTGAGCTGATAATGGCACGACAGAATGAGATAGCAGATCAATGTGATAAGGCAAACATACATGAATTGTAATTTAAGCTGCTTTAATATCCATAGCTATGCCCCCCTTCCCTGCCTATTTGTGCCTGTGGCAAAATTTATAACCCACACACACCTACCAATTTCCCTGCTCAACTTAATGTCATGCCAACACGTCATACAACAAAGCACGCCCACACTCACACAATCGCAGGTACGATGGCATTTTGGAACCACATAATCACGCTTCTGTCAGCTTTTAGTAGATTAAAACTTTCAGCCGAAAATTCCGTAAATTATTAACACAAACTTGGCTCGCGCTATCACTGCGAGCTTGTCTTAGAGCTTTGACTAGGGAAGAAAATATCAAAGCGAAAATCCACATGAAATACACGTTAAGACAAGTGAATAGGAAGCAAAATACCAAAGTGCTATTTAACGATGCGTTGAAGCTTTTTTTGAAGGAGCTGGAGGTGTCAGACGTCTGTCATTTACCTTAAACACGCACACATCTCTCTCCCTCCCTTCCTCTCACTCTCGCGGGCAGAACTTTATTAACACTTAAATACGTTATAATTAGTGAACTGTGGTCTTAATTAGATCACACACACACATACATGCAGTGTAAGGAACTATCAGCACGTGTGTGTTTGTGTGTGTGTGTGTGTGCGTTTGGCAGCTCGTTTCTAGCCAGTTGGTTATTTCAATTAGACCCTAATAAAATTGTCTAACCGAAAAAACTAATTTTTGCGTTTACTCGCACAGACAGAGCAGTGGGAAAATAAGAAGATAGAGGAAGAGGACAAGGACAAGGAAAGTTTGCGCTTGTCTTCTTTTTTTTCTATTCTTCTTCCATTCCAACGTTATCTTCCAAACCTTTTGCCATCCCATCTGGTCAGCAGCCAATTTGCTTGCGTCAGCTAATAGGGGTGGGAGGGGGGGGTAGGGTGTGGTCGTGGCATCGTGTGGCCGGGAGACGTTGCCTTTAATTGGCTAACTTAAGTACCGTTTCGTTTCAGTTTTACTTTTTCAAATTTCACCTCAACCAGTTATATTTCCCTAGCCATTAATTCTACCTTGCGTTTCAATTAGTGTTGTTCTTGCTGTTGCTGTGTTGCTGTTGCTGTTGTTGGACAACGCTTTTTCTTTCTTGGCTCCTGTCCTACACGAGTTCTGCTTAACTTCTCCCACAAGCTGATTTATGTCGTCGTCTTGTGCGGCGCAGACCCCAGCACATTGCTTGCCATTGAGGCTTAGCACATGGCAATTGAGGGAGTCAGACAGTGGACTGAGAGAAAGGTGGCAAGAAGGGAGATTCGGAGACCTGGTTGTGGATTGTGGGTTGCCAGCGCCAACGAAGCGTGCCAATCTCTGGCTATCTCTGGCTGCCTTAACTAACTCGTCTTCATTTTTCACTTGGCTGCGTATTTGCACTGTGTCGACGAAGGTGTCCTGGCCGTGTTGGCCATGTTGGCTATGTCTATTGGCTTAGTTCATGGCGCGCGCCAGCAGGTGCAATGTTGATATATTGCCCGTACGAATAGGGTTGTCAGCCGACTGTGAAATGCCAGTGAAACATCATAGAATAAATAGTATATTCTTTTTAATGTAACTCTCTATATGATATCCAATCTGAACGTATTTTGTGTCTCTTTGCACTGGTAATATTTGAATTTAATAATTATTTTATTTATTCTTCGCAAATATATTCTTCTTTTTTGGTGAGCTTGGCAACCCTGTAGCTGTATTGAGGCTATGTAAATTGCAAGTCGCTAGCATTTCAAAATGCTCCAACACCTGCCGCAAAGCTTAACCGCGCCTCCTTAGCCAACGCCAACTCCAACACCAGTCCGGTTTACTTTGACTCAGACTTCAGCTTCTGTTAGTCCCTTTCCTTTATGATTTGATTCTCCTTTGCAGAGCACCCTCCCCCCCCTCACCTGTTTATGTATTCTCTTTATCAGTGTGTCGTTTTGTTATTTATCCTGCGTTCCGGCAAACCTCAACCCCATGCCACGACGCCTTTGGGGCATGCCACTTAACACACTTCAACCACGAGCTGTAACGACGCCTTCAAAGCGCGACGCCATGCCACGCCCACTCGAATGCGAGAAGAGTGTAATTTTTCTTGTGCTTTGCGTGTAGCGTGAGTGTGAGAGTGTGAGAGTGTTGTGCTGTGTTTGTTTTGTATTCCTTTTGGTTTTTAATTTATCATGTCTATTTGTTTAGTGTTTCTTGGCCATTGCATGTTGTGCGACACGACCGACAAGGCCCGCCCACCGCCTTCTGATCCCTTGTTCATTTGTGATCCTCGTTCGCTTTGCTACGTGTCTGCCTGTGTGTGTGTGTGTGTTTCTGTCTGTGTGTGAGCTTTGAATGCGGCTGCCTTTTGCTCATCGAGTAGATAGTTTGTTTTAAAAAATTGCCTTAAGCTTTTGGGATTTGCTTTTTGCAGTCTCCTCTTTCACTGGTTGCCTCCATCAGGCGGTGGTCAGTTTCTGCTTTGTGGTGCATTTTAGCTGTAGCTGTTGCTGTTGTTGTTGCTGTTGTTGTTGTTGTTGTTGCTGCTGGTGTGGTTGTTGTCGATGGGGTTTACACATTAATTGAAAATCATTGAATGGGATTCCGCCATTTGTTGTCTTGTCGTAATGCATTTAATTAGATAAATTGAGTAGATGATTGAGCGGTTTTCTGATTTACATTTCTTTAATTGGAAATTGTGTACGAAGTAGAATCAAAAGAATTTTCAATTTGTGTTTTATTTCTTTCTTTAGCTTTTAGTTTTATGTAAGCTGTATCTTTCCTTTGCTAATCAGCAACTCTTGCACTTCTTGCATTATGTAAACCAATTAATTTCTGTTTGTCCAAGTCTCGGCACTTGACGTACAGCGTGCGTGTGAGTATGTGTGACTGTATGACGAGTACGAGTGTGTGGCACGCACAAGACAAACAAACGCTGACAACAACCCCCGCAGGACAACTGAAAGTCCTTTGCATTTCAAGACAGACCCAAGATGTGGTCTGTGTTTTCCATCTTGGTGGAGCTACAAATTGAATCAAATTCCGAGATGCCGAGATTCATCAGCCACAAGAACTTACACACTCGCAGGCACACACACACGCACTACAAAGGCATGACAGTGACAGCATATCTTATTTAATTTCAACTCACTCTGCAACAGATAACCAAAGCCAACAGATTCAGATAGCAGTGGAGGAGCAGAGTTTATAGCCGAGCACATTCTGGGCCCCGGCACAAACCGAGCATAACATTAATTTTTGTTAATCTATTTTGAAGAGTTGGTCAGTGGGTAAACAGGCTTTCCTCTCCACGCGAAGAAGCGGTTGTTGAGCAGAAGCAGCAACTAAGCAACTAAGGAAGAAGTGGCAGCAGCTGCTGCATCAGTTGAGCAACCGCAAGTAAATATGCTGTCATTAATTTAAAACTTAAACAAACAATACTAAAACTTTACTAGCTTCGCCGGTTGTCGGTCTGTCTGACTATCAGATTGTCTGTGCGACTGACTGTTTGACTGTCTGTTTGTCTGTTTGTCTGTCTGTCAGTCAGTCACGGCCGGCGCTTCTGCACTCTGAGTTATGTTCATTAGCAAATTCAAAAGCATTTCGAAATCTTGGCATACAAAATACAGAGACGGGCGGACCAATATTTAGCTAGAAATCCTAATGAGACCAACAACAGGCAGAGATAGAGTCTGAACCAGAGCGAGACAGAAAGGAGAGAGAGAGAGTGCAGCTGAGCCAACCTAAATATGTCAAACTGATGCTTAAGCTCGACGTTGGCATTTCGTTGCCTGCTTTTGGGGGGCAACGATCTAAAGGGTCAGCAGGTGTGTGCGAGTGCGTACGTGTACGTGTGCGTATGTGTATGTGTGTGTGCTACGTCTGAAAAGTGGCGCACTTCAGTACACTTGCATGTGCTAAAGTGTTGATACAAGTTACTTTCCTACTGCTGCTGCTGTGGCTGCTGATGCTATTACTGTCCTTTGGCACACTGACACACTCACCATCTGAGCCAAGGTGTGTGTGTGAGTGTGTGTGTCTAGTCATAAGCCATGGCATACAGCCAGATAGCCGAGTACGTTGCAGACAGCTGAGCATGACGAGCTGACAAAGTGCAACAGCAACATTCTGCAAGGCCTTCTTCGACTTCCCGCGCAACCCCTTCCCATTTGACACCCCTCTCATTCATCTTGCACGTCACTGCAACCTGCCTGTGTCTCGTGTGTTTGCACAGCTCAAAATGCTGTGTGCCTAAAATTTGTTTGCATTATTATGTGTAAATTTTAAAGCTTCTCAGAGGCCTGCAGATTTCAAATAACATGATAAAATTCTTTATACTCAAGAATTTGAAGAAATAAATTTTATTTGACAAAGTAAAACTCCTGCGAAATTCTATTTAATTTTTAATTTGCAAGAATAACAATTCAAAATTGAAATCGTAAGCTGATTATGGCATACACGTATATCCCTTATTCTTCACTTACTCTTCACTCCGCTTTGTGTCTTACAGTGTAATTTGTTTAGATTTCGATGTAGAATGCAAATGAAACAACCCACTCGGCGCACATGTTTGTCATACTCGGGACTCCTCGAGCATGTTTTGCGCGCACATTTCCCACATGGCATGTTTCATTTTGCCATTTTCTCATTTAGTCTGTGTGTGTCTGTGTGCCTGTGTGTGTATGTGTGTGGCTCGCTCATTTGTTTATTTTCATATCTCAACTGAGTTGGTATTTTATAATTTATGCGCATTTTTTATTAAATATTTATGTTAATGCCGAGTTTAAGCCCTTGGTCGTGTATCCTTTTTCTATGTCTCCTCCGCCATGCCCCCCCTTCAGCTCTCATCATATTGTCACCATATCCCTTTACGGCGTATTTATGCTCTTAAGCGTGCAAATGCTTCAGTTGCTTTTTTCCCGTCGCTTAGGAATGTGTGTTTCACTATGTGTGAGTGTGTACATGTATGTATGTATGTGTGCGAGTCTGTGTGTTATTTTCATATTGCTGTTGACACGTAGCACGGGATAACGGTCGGTCCATAGTCTAAAAGGCATTGTGGGCCACCCACATGGAGTAGTCATAAATAGTTGTGCCAAAGCCAAAGCCAAAGCCACCACATAACATAACACAACACCAAGAAGACTTTGACAACTACAACGCGTTGGCATCTCAATTTTGAATTTTGGCCAGAACATTCCTTGGCCATAATGCACAGAAGAAGCAGCGACTACTATGTCGAAATATTTCGACAGGTTCTGCCAAGTGCAACAACGAATATTTCTACAATTTGTTATTAAATTTACATTGCGATCCCGCACTGTGACTGGTGTCTCCATCTTCAGGACCTGCTGCTCAATTTGTTTGCTGTTTATTTCCCATGTAAACAGCATGTTTATTATGATGAATTTTGTCGAGTTTCCCAGGGAGTTGTTGCGTTCCTAGCTTATTGATTACCATCACCTCGAGTCTGTCAAAATTCAATGGAAATTTCAGAAATGTGGAAATAAGAAAAAGATTTGTTTGCTGTAGATCTGAGTTCTGTTTGCATAAGTTTAAATAATTTGATAAATAAATATGCAATGTTAATATTTAGGTTGAGAGTTTAAATCGTGTTAGCTGCTTAATGTACGCCGAGGGGGCATAATTTGATTCATAAATAGTACACAGACATGAGAAACTTAACGACAACAGTAATGTGGGAATGATCTGGCAACACTGAGTCAGATGGCCCAAGTGATAGTCGACGGACTGGCAACGACGTAGATTTATAAGAGGAAGAAGAGTTCTAGTTGACGACGCGAAGAGAAAAGACTTAAAAGAGCAAGGCTGACGCTCAATTAACGACGATCATATTAAAGAATTAAAAGATTAACTAAGACGACATTAAGACTAAACTAAATTACTAATAAATTTTAAGGAACTACATTAAAGTATTATGAAATAAAATCATTTAATTGAATATTAAAACAACCGTGAATTTAACACATCAACTGGGACTTGAACTTTAAACAAAACAGTTTATACCCAAGTCCCACATTAAATCAGAAATTCTATTGCTCGAAGGGGTTCACAACAATTGTCAATTGCCACAAATAAATCGAAATATTGCGCATACGTCTGTGTGGCAACATACATAAATTTAAATGCGCAACGCGTTCCATTTGCATCCCCTTCTCACCATAGCAGTCGCAAGAGTTGCCGAGTCGAACACTAATTTCAATAATTGCCCCACGAAGTGCAATTAAATTGATAAGCTGAAGACGATGGTGATGTGACGAGCACAGGAGTTAAGTGATTGATTGATTGATTACCCGATTGCCGGATTGCTCGACTGCTCGATTGATTGCCCAAGCGGGCTAGACAATTGAACAATTCCCATGCCAAAAGCAAATCAACTTAACGACATTGGCAAACCGAGCAAACACACAATGGCCACGTAGCCAGGCAATGTAGCACGACGATATGACAACGACAATAACGACAAAAAGTGCACAGAAACAGCAACAAGAACAGCAGCAGCAGCATCAACAGCATCAACAGCAGCAACAACAACAACAACAGACGCCTCAGGCTACCACTATGAATGGTTTTCGTATAACAGGCTACCCAGCAGCAGCCACGCCCCCTACGCGCAACGCCCCTACGACAAACAGCAGTTACGCCAACAAACCCAATACTCATGAGCTTGATCTGCACATAAGCGAA
Organism: Zaprionus nigranus; assembly: GCA_018903425.1. Classification (NCBI taxonomy): domain Eukaryota; kingdom Metazoa; phylum Arthropoda; class Insecta; order Diptera; family Drosophilidae; genus Zaprionus; species Zaprionus nigranus. The sequence continues at coordinate 5,122,150 of JAEIGD010000003.1, read as the reverse complement.
TCGCTGCTGTATCCGGGCAGCACACAGCATCAGCAAAAGTCGCTGCAGAGCTCACCTGGACCTCCGCCGCAGTTGACGAACATGTTGCCTTCAGCAGGCATACCTGGTGCTGCCACGCCCATAGCATTGAAGGGTAACAATCCTTTTCTAAACAGTCCATCGCCCACAGAGGCGACACCTCCAACTCTGGCCAAAGTGCCAGCGCCGACATCAACAACAGCAACAGCAACAGCAACAACTGCGACCGGCTATGAGATGCCAGAATACGCGGAACCTTCGCGTCTGCGTGGACTGAAGCAGCGTCCACACAGCATTGCTGTCGCTGCTTCCACAGCATCGCCCACCAGCGGGCCGCGTTCGAGCTTTGTAGACTATAGTGTCCAACAGCAACAACGATTGTTGCACCTCTCGCGGCAGCAGCAACAATTGCGCAATGCCGTCAGCCTGGTTAGCAGCGCCAGCAACACAGCGACAACAGCCACAGCGAGTGCTGCGGACAAGGAATCGCTTTATGCGGCTATTTTCCAGCAATACAGACAAAGTCCCACCAATGGACAACCGGCACCGCCGGTGCCCATGCATCGCAAGCCGGCGGCAGTGACTCCAGGAGGAGGCCAGGAGGACCAGCAGCAACAGTTGCCGGCTTACCAGCGGTGCCCCGACGTTCGCAGAGTACACCACGGCCCAATGGTCCGGCATTGCAGCAGCATCAGCAGGCACAGAACCGAAGTTTGGCTTCACCTATTGCCGGTCAGTTAAATGGGAATGGAGCGCAGCGTCCACGAAGCTTGGATCGCTTCAATGGCGGTGGTGGTGGTGGCATGCAAACAGAGGCGCCACCAATACCAATGCGACGCTTTGCCAATGGCAATGGTAATACTCTCAATGTGAATGGTAACAACAATGGTACACTGGGTCGTCAACGGAGTCCCAAGAAGAGCTGCAGTGCAGACAACATGTTGCAGGCGGCACCTTCGGCGGCACAGCAGGCGAACAACACAATGCGACACTCGCTGAGCTTTCATGGCAGCCAGGAGCCGGCGGAAAATGGAAAGTCAGATACTCGACCCTCTAGCTATGCGGCTGCAGGAGCTGGGCCAGATCAGGCCTATCTAGAGCATCAGCTGCGTGCCTATTCCGAACAGTTGCGCACCATAACGGAGAGTGTGCGCAAGTATTCTGAACAGGCCAAGCTGCTCTCCGAGCTAAAACGACAGCAGCAACTTGCCAAGCAAAGTCAAACGAATCTTAATTTGCTTGCGCCCAACAGCAACACTAGCAACAGCAGCAACAGCAATGGTAACAACACCGGCAGTTGCAGCGGCAATACTAACAGCAACAACAACTTCCAACCAAACATGATCTCGCCGGAAATAGTCAGCAAATCGTTGGCTTCTCTGTCGGGAGCTGGCGAGGTGCAGACACCGTCCAACCAGTTGCGACTCTTTCTGGACAACATACGTAGCAGCATGCGACAGGAGTATCAACAACATATTCCCGACGATATACTCAAGCCGTCTTCGACGTTAAAGCGAAGCAATGGCGAAGCAATAGCCGCCGTTAAAGTTGCTGCTGCAGCTGTCGAGGAGTCACCACCACCGCCGCCAATGCCATCGGATCAACTGCGTCAGTTTCTAGATGCAATACGTTCTAATAAAATACCTGAGAATGCAGATAAGCCCAAGCTGAGCACATCGCAGACGCTCGATTCGTTTATATCGAAGCCATTGCAAATGCCCGATGTCACCTCCGGTACACCGAATGTGGGAGTCCCCGCTGGAGCTGGAGCAGTCGCAGCAGCAGCAGCAGCAACAAACAATGCTGGCGCCGCGGCCGCAGGGGTCCCAGGGGCAGGGTCCCAGTGGTTTGCCCACACGGCGGCGACCCAAAAGCAGCGTTATTCCTGGCAGCAACAGCGCAAAACTGGAGCAACGCGAGCATTCACTAGTCACCTCCGAGAGCTTCCATCAGATCTCCGATAATTTGCGACTGATGAGCGAGGATTTGCAGGCTCTGAGTCCCAGTAAGGCGGTCGGCACCTCGGTCAGCAGCGGCAGCCTCAAAGCTCTGGCCAACGGCAGCAGCTCGTTGACCAGTGAGCTTCGTGTGATTACCAGTTCACCGCAACAAATGGTCATGAGCAAGTCCAACAGCTCGCTGGGATCTCTGGCGTTGACAGTGACCACACCCTCGAGTGCCACAACAACACCCTCGACGGCGCCACTGATGACGGATTTTAATGAGATTTTGGACAGTTTTCATGCCATGGCCGATAAGTACAAATCGAAAGGTTCCTATGATTATTTGCGCAAGTGTTCGGAGGCATTGCGGCAACACTCGATGCAGCTTAAGCTGCAACAACAGCAGCAACAGCAGCAGCAGCATTATCACCAGCAACACCAGCAGCAGCAACACTTCCAGCAGCAACAGCAACAGCAACAACAATTGCAAAACGGTTTCAACAGCGATGACAGCAGCTCGTGCAGCACAACGCCGGGAAGCATTCGCGATGCGGTACAGAATCTTCTGCTACTACCCCGAAATGGCTTTCAGATACTGGACGATCGTATGCGATTGTTTATCGATATCATCGATAGTCAGGATCGTTTGAGTCAGGTAAATGATTTATGTCTAATTCCTTAGTAAGTGCAGCAGGTGTGTTCAATTTCCCCCTTAGAAAACTCTCCTAAATATAAACTTTAAGTTTTTAAATATATTGATATAATATATTTATAATATATTTAATATATTTCTTGTTTCCATTGCAGGTATGTTTAAAACTCAATTCAATGCTTATTCCTGTTTGTAAGTATAAAACCTTGGATTTTCTCGATTGAAATCAACTGACTATTATAAATAATTCATCGCTCCCTTCAGCCTTTCATTTTCCTTTAAATCATATTAAACGTGCAGCCCATCCATCCCTCATGCCACACTGACCCAAACGACTTATCTTGGGTCACCCGCATATTACGCTCAACTGCATAACGTGGCAAAAGCTATCAAATCAGTTAATGACCCAGAAAGTTAAACATTTTCAATGAAGAAAATGGGGAAGCATGGTGAACCTATCAATTTTCCGAAAATTGCTGTAGCTGAACATCGGCAATTAATATTAATAAACTACAAAGTCATTTTGTTGGAAGGTTTTTAACTAATTTCAATGCTAATCGGCAGATAAAGCGCAAAATGCAAAATTGAAATTTTAATCAAATTTCTGGGCAGGTTGCCCAAAAACCACGCCCACTTTATGGTGTAGTTTCAGTCAGCTCATTTAACGATGATGATGATGATGACGAACCACAGCATTGAGACAACTACGTGTGTTGGTATCTGTGTCTGTGTGTGTGTGTGTGTAGGTGTGTCTGTTCGTTAGTGTGAAAGCCATAAAACTTGGGTATATCCCAGACGGCAGTTGAGGGAAGTAATCAAGCGACAAGTCACGAAAATTCCCAAAAGTAGCTAATCAGTGGGGCTATCATGACTTAAAGCGTATCCTCTGCCTCTCCTGTCACTCATTTTCCATATGAAATTTGATTTGACTCTATGCTGTGCTGTGGCTGGTTATGTATGTCTACGTGTGTGTGGCTAAGGGAGTGTGTGTGTATGCTTAAAATTTGATATGCAAAATAAATCAGAGAACTAATTTCGTACAATTTGGCATGAGTGCAGGGCGGAAACGGAAATGCTTGACGTCGCTCTCTTGGCTCGCCTGAAACACGCCCTTTGCCCCCTCAGTCCGTACGGTTAAATGATGACTAGCTCCATTCTAATTGTACACGCTCTGACCTGTAGCCTCTGTGCGCCAGGTACTTCAGTGCATGTTCCTCTGTCTCTGCTCCGTTTATCTAACATATCAGCTGTGGCATATGCACAGTTGGGTATGACTACATAACCCCTTCGTATTCATTTGGTATGCATATAATTTTATGGTTACCTTGATTAAAGTTTGTGAGGGTGTCTGGGCAGTAAAATACGTTGCTACACACACGAATGCAAATGAGAACTAGTGTAAATTGTTGCCTTGATTCGTGTAAATGAATTACGTATTCACTACATGTATTCATTCATGATTAAATAACGCAGGTTTTTTATTTAGTTAAATGTTTTGAGATTTAATAAAATTAGAACCAATCAAACTAATATTTAAATGACTTCTTCAAAATCATTTTACAAATGTATTTCTGTTGGTTTAATTCTGTGCCACCGGGTGTCCAGGAATTATAAAATTATACTATGCAAACCTAATAGAAAATGTGCCTGAATTGCATACCCTTTAAATCACGAATCGCGTCAGTGAAGTATGCATGTCATGTCCTTATAAATAGGGTCGAATGCATTTAAATTAGGGGAATCAAATTATACCACGGGGTATAAAATATTCCAAACATTTTAATTTATTAGCCATAAGTAAATAACTTTCGGCAATTGAACAATAAAATTAATGAAAATGTGAACATTTCTGTCATTCAATTTAATTTATTTATTTTCCTATAAACTCTATTTAAATTTCATTCATTTGAACTCTATTCTTGTGTTACCCGCAATGCTGTTGTCTTTTTTTCTGACAGAAAACTAAACAAATAAATGCCTAAAATGTGCTTTTCATAATGTAATTGCAAACAATTGCACAAATATGCACAAACTGCAATAATTGCGTTTGTCGGTCGACGCCCGAGCAAAACTTTCATTACAAACTAATTATTTTAACTGGTCAGAAAAAGCAACAACAACAGCAGCAGCAACACAAGTGTTGACCACATGTTTGCCGAGCACATCCAAACTGGCCTCAAAATGGACCCTTAGAGCTAAATGAACTGTAAAACAAGCGAACAGCCGAAACGTCATTTGAACCCATTTTGGTGACCATTGTCGGCAAATGGCGACCACATTGACAGGGTTGCCAAGGGCCATTTATTTTAATTAGCTGTGCAGCGGCCAACACCAAGCAACAACAACAGCAACACTTTCAGTTGTAACAGTGTGCACAAATTTACTTTAAGGCTGCAATTAGTCAATGGAAATTACAAATACCTTTATAAAAAAATTTTGCAATTAATTTAAAATTGTTTAATAACAAGCTGTCAGCATTAAAAGCGCTTTTTATTATGCTGAACAATGCAGTGTAGCAATAATAACATTCTTTTATAATAACCAGTGTTCTTAGGTACAAGAGTATTACAGCGTGCAAATGGAACATTCATGTTTTAGAAAAAACGAAGGGTATAAAAAGGTGAAATACATTGCACCCTTTTTGTTCCTTAATTTATCTTTTGATTTCATACTTTTTGTATAAATTTAATAAAATTTAAATTTTCAAAGTACTAAAACTTTACCTAAAAAATCTGTTCACATGCAAGCTTTCAGAAAAATTGAATGCGATTTTTAATCTTAATTAATGCCAATAATTGCAGCTTAATCTTATTGGAATAATTCCCATTAAATTTGCCGCATATGTGCTGTATAAAACGTCGTTATATTGATCCTTAAATATTTTGCTTTTTCACCATTTTTTCGCCAATGATTAAAAGCCGACATAACAACTACAAAAACAACAACAACAGCAGCGAATGTGCGTGCTTAAAATAATTGCAATAGTCGTGCCACAGTGGGAGCTACGGCAGTTGCACGATGATTGTGGATGGTCGCCAAGAGGGAAAATGGGAAATGGAGATGGAGATGGAAGTGTTGAGGTCAGGGAATTGTGCTTTCAACAGCTTTCAATTGTGGCTAGAACCGTTCGTCCAGCCATGTCGCTTATTAATTGCATGTCATAAATCATGATTATGCCACTTGCTGACCAACCGCTGTGCTAGTCGTAGTTATTATTATTAATCTTTGTCGCCCACACGAACATGTCAAAAGGAGGAAGCGAGATGCCAGACTTGTAGAGAGAGAGAGAGTGTGAAAGAAAGAGAGAGAGAGGGAGAGTAAGGGAACGAGATTGTTCAGGTGGAGATGGCCATATGCCAGCTTCATGCAAATGCGACATTGTCATCGTCGTTGTTGTTATTGTTGTTCGGCTGCTGGTTGGCATATCTTGATTAATTGCAAAAGTTTACTGGTCACACGAGCCTGGCTGGGAATACGAACAAGTCCAGTACACCAGAGCACCACCAGCACACCAGTGGCGCAGGATCAGCACCGGCCAGAGAGCCATGGAAATACGTCAGCTGCTTCCGGTTTTTCGTTTCTTTTTTTTGCGGCCCAGAGAATTAATAACAAGAATGCGGGTAACAAGCTTCATAACACGCGTATGTTGTCGCGTAAATTGGTTTTAATATTTAAAGCACTTCATTACTCACAGCCTGAGCCCGAACCGGAGCAAGGGAAACCATGAGAAGTGCCCACTGAGGAAACAAGCGAAAATGGCTACAGCTGAAAAATATGCTATGAGAGCGCTTAATCAACCGCGGGGCTTTAGTTGAAGTATATTCATACATATATTTAACAGCGCCGCTTCATTATGTTATAATTAAATCAAAAGGAAAAGGACGCTTTAGTCAGTGCATAATATCTCCGAATGTTATTATAATTGAAAAGTTGCCATAAATACCCGACTGTGTATTGTAATGTCCCCTTACCGGGGCCAAGGCTGCTCTTCTGATTACGTGACTTATGCCAATTATTATGTGTGGCAACATGTGCGACTTCTTTGAGACCTTTGAGCATAAATATACCTGCTTCATCAGCTGTATTTCCTGCACGAATTGAAAAGCATTTATAGAAATGATTTATATTTTCTTTGTAGCTGAAGAAACACGTGACATGATGGTATTCGTTTTGTTATGTGTCTTTATCGTATTTTTAGCAACATGACTGGGCGACAAGGTAAATGTATGGACTCGCTGTTTAATTCAAAAGATTTAAGAGTTCTTCAAGCACTTTTAATGCCTATTGCATTATAAGTATGCTAAGTAAAGATACAATGGAAATTTCCATAAACACCGATTGGTTAGTTCCATAAATTTTCCTCAATTTATGTATAGGCTTAGTTTACCGATGCAACATCTCTTCTGTAATTACCATGTCAATGTGAAAAGCAATTGAGTCTTGATCTTTGCTCGAAGTACAACACTTTATGTTTGCCTTTGCCTCAATGATAATGCAGTCAGCTACTACAGGAGGCAATGCGCTTCTGTTGGAATGCAACCAATTTCATTTTTCTCAAAATGAAAACGAAAATCTGAGCCGACAGCAGTCGAAGCTGTTTGCATATTTTCAGACGTCTCGCCAGAACTTCACTGCAGACAGAACATACACCACACACGCACAACCATTTACACACACGCATACATACACGTACACATCCACAGCAGCCGACAACCAACTAAGTTGCTGTGCTACTTCAACGCACAGTGTGTATCTACCTAAACTTGTGTGTGCGTGGGTGAGTGTGTGTGGTGTGTGTTGAGCGACGAATGAAAATTTGCTGCAAGCTGTAGGCGATCAAAAAATTTATTTTTCGTTTTTCCTCTTTTTTTCCTTTGTGCTGATTTTTGACATATTTTCTTTGGCAGCGAAACAGCAAACAAACTGACAAACTGCAGGGCGTTTTCACAGGTGCAACTGGGTTAACATAGAAGGCAACAAAACTGCTATGCAAATGCAGGGCCAAAAAAGATTAAAAAAAGAAAAACGAATCCAAAGAGAGGGAAACGATAAAGTATCTTACAGATTGCAGCAGCAAGCAACCAACGAAATGCGTTCGGCGTTTTCCCAATTTGTTTGCAGTCTTTTCAACCCCGTCCCTGCAACTTCCCCTCCACCAACTCCCATGCCATCAGTGCGCCTTGGAATATGCAACAGCTCAATTTGGTATTGTGGCAGGAAACCCTTTTAGCGTTTTCTGAATGGCAGCTTCATTAATCAGAATACCAAATAGCATTCACAACTGCGGGCATTGATAGATGCAGCTACCCAATCACAGTGGGTCTGCAAAGAGTGTGCACCCACCAATTGCACATGTGCAAATTACTGTGCAAAAATGTTGGGCTTTTTTTCAGTTTTGGTAAAAACATATTCGATATAAAATTGCATGCAATTACTTTAATACCCCTGACAGCAATCGAAGTCAATCGGTCTCTGCCCCCAAACAGGCATCATTGAATAGTAGTGCAACAAGCCGCAACTCGTTTGCGGTTCCTCTGAGTACTCGTGACATCCATTAAGTGCCATACAACTGCCGATGCCATCAACTAACCATAATTCGCTTTACTGATTGTGCACAATTCAATATTAAATTCCGGCCTTCTCAGGTTAATGGTTTGTTAATAAGCCTTCATTGCAATTACGTGACAGCGTTTCACTAATGTCGCAGCTTATCATTGCAGCTCTGTTGATTAATCTTTTGAATCATAGTTGGGTAATGTTCGAATTCAACCAGAATAACTGATGAACTCTAGTTGGAAGCGAAGTTTAAAACTGACATAACGATGTTAAGTTCGTTGAGAAATGATTAAAATTTAAGTACAATCTATTGTGGACATATAAAATAACGATTCTTAACTACACTTTCACAATTTAAAAATACCTCCTTGTCAATTTCCTTACCCCGTACTGTACTTAAAATGTATCCCCATTCAACTTGATGGAACCCTTTGCAAGAATGCATTGAGCACAACTTCTTTGGGTGCACTTCAGAGCACATCAAGTGATGTAGAATTAAACTCCTGCATTGTATGTACGAGTATACATAACTGTGTCACACCCACTCACACACACACATACATATACACACACCTACATTCACTCACCCCCGTTCGATGCACGTTTAGCTGAGCAATCGACAGATATGTGGGATATTTTTCTCCTTTTTTGTGTGTCATGTATTTGCTTGGCACATCTTAGCATCGATTACATTTTCCCCAAATTGAATTGTGCATGAGGGAGAAAACAAACTCACGTAGTACATGATTTTTCTTCGGAGCTTGTCAGAAAATTGGGTTGCACGACGACATGAAAGTGGCAATTTGATTGTGCGACATGCAAACAGTTCACAGTATGTCTTGGGCCTGTCAGAAATCCACCAGACTAAAATGTTGAATTTACTCTTTGACTGGGCGTTAACTTTGCAGTCGACTTTGCAGGCGCTTTAAGGCTGAGCTTGTTGACACTTTAGCATTATTAGTTGACTTTTTCTCTCTATATTGTTGCTATTGTTGTTGCTGTTGTTGTTGTTCTTATTTCTCTTCTTGCAATTGTTGTTGGGCATGAGAGAAAAACAAACAGTCAGAGACACTTGACATCTCTAGAGTGCACTACATCAAAGTCAAAAGCCGGTCGAGTGTGTTTATTAAAGGCAACACAGGAATAGAGGAATAGAGAATGCCGAGGCAGAGGGTGCAGAAGGAGACGGCGAGCTTGGCAACGAACTGATGATGACTGAGTGTCAGGCAGAGCTAGCTTTAGCCTTGCGATCTGCTTTCACTCTCTCTTTCGCTCTCTATCTCTCTCCTCTCGCTCTCTCTCTCTCTCCCCCAAGCTGCAGTTTAGCTTGTCGTCATGGTTATTGCATTGTGTGTGTACGACGATTACTTTTCACAGTCTGCTTTTAGGCGCGCGTGCACACAACCACAACCATACACACTCACATGCACACACACATACACATGAAGCACATAGACGTAATTGCAATCTCACTAATGCGGGGCGAATGTGTTGCGGCTTTGGCTCAGCATCGACAACAATACGGCCACACTTAATTGGATTTTCTGTGCGCCGTGTGGATTTTGGATTACTCGACGAGTTCAGATGCCAAATGCCATTCAGCGGCATCCCGTTTTTTGTCACTATCATTGTTGTTGTCACAGCGCAGCGTTGTCGCTCTTCTTATTGTTGTTGTGCGCTGCTCTTGTGCCTATGTTGACATCAGCCAACGCCCAGTTTGACAGACGCGTCAAGTTGTTTATTCGTTGTCTTTGTTACGGCTTGGATTTATTGTATTTAATGTGTTGAAAAGTCTGCTTATTTATGGCGCACAAGTTGTCTGCTCCTGCTTCACACACACACACACTCACACACAGCATTACATACGTGTGCACATGTCTGTAGTGGAGTTTGGTTTTTTAGGGATTTCGTAAGCACGATATGTGACACTGGAAATAGTTGGGCACATAGTTCCATGTGCTGTTGCTTTGCGCTCGATTGTGTGGAAAATTGAAAAACGGGCGTTTACGACCAGTTTTCGCCTCCTCTCCATCTCCATCTCCCTCTCTCTCATTCACTTTGTCCCTCATTCACGTCTTGGGCAGCAGCTGGACGAAAGCTATGAATTAGAATTGATTTTCGAATAACAATCGCTGAGAACTGCTCTTGGGGTAGTAAAGCATCGTTTCAGTATAGAGAAAGCTGAAAGATAAATGTGATTTAAACAAACAAAAGATATCAATAAATAATAATTATTTATTATTGTTTTATAGTGGCACTTAATAAATCAAAAATCAAAATACTTAAATTGTTTAAAAATGAGATTTATTTGTATTGTGTTGGCTTACTATGAACCCACTTATACAATACTTATAGTATATACTATTTTATTACTTTATTATTTATTTATTTATCTTCCATCATCAATCCTAATGTCATTTGTATCTCAAAAACCATCTCAACATTTCTCTTTGTCTCGTGTCGCTTGAGAAAGCAAGTAGCGAGTGTCATTTATTTGTATATTCATTTCTCTCATTCGTACCATCATCTAATATCATAAATCTATATTAAATATTTTTCTCACATTTTCGCATTTGCATCTGCGAGTGCTCACACCCGACTCCGGCGAACGGAGAGAGGAAATAAATAACTATGAACATTTTTGTTGCCACAGCTGTAGCTGCAGCAAAAAAAACAACAATAAAGTTTCATGACACGAAACATGTAACAACTAATATTTTAGCCGTTGTTTCGCTGCCACCTCCTGTCCCTTTGCTACTCTAAAACAAAAGGAAAAGCTAATAGTGTTTGGCCATTTTTCAAAATGGCCGTCGCGTGCCAGTCTCTCGAAATTGGCGGAAAAGCGTGCGGCGAGCGCATCTCACGACTTTCTCTGCTGAAAAAAAAACTCGTTAGATACTACACTCATACACAAACACACACACGCACTCCCCCGTTCCCAACGCCACACCCCGGCTTTTAGTGGGCGATGTCGTTAGCTCAAAGTTTGTTGAAAATTTTTATCAGTATGCTGAGGCAATGACATGACCACATCACAGCGACACGGACATCAACAACAAGGCCAGCGGGGAAGCCGGAGCATGGGCTGGACAGCCACAACATGGCAACAGTGTCGACATCCTCGTTGCACACACCATGTGTGCCATACATACTAATAAACTGTTAGTTGCCTGGCCCCCGTTGTTGGTATTTTGATAACATTTTCGTCCGAAATTGTTTCTGCAGGCGCTTTTTTTTTGCTTTTTGAAAGACATTTTAAATTCATTTTGGAATTTTTTATTTCCTGAATCTTGATTATAAATAATATAGGGTATTTAAGTGTGTGCCAGCACTTCCTTGCATTTTAGAATTTCAGCAAATATTTGTGCTAGTTATCAACTATTTTTGCGATCTTGTTTATCTCTTGCGACGTTCATGCGGGTTCAGCTTTTGAGTTAAACTTCTCTTGTCTTTCATTCCACATACTGCATTAAAGCCGTGTTGCATTTACGCTTGGCTTACTTCTGTGTAGATAGAGATTGTCTATAAAGACAGAGAGAGAGAGAGAGCAAGGTACAGAGGAAGAGAAACGCACAATTGAAGTGGCCCTATTATGGGGGCAACTTCTTTTTGTGTCGTTTTTACAAGCAGCTACACTCACATACCCAGGACCTTACTCATCCCCACATAACCCAACCACACAGTCAGTGAGTGCTTCCCCCAGTCGGTCTGTCTATCTATCTGTCTGTCTGTCTGTCTGTCAGTCTTACGACCACTTTTTGCCGAGTTTATTACTTTTATGCGATTATGTGTCGTGTGCTGGGGTCCCTCTGTAGTTCGCAGCGCATGTAGTGTGTGATGTATGTGAGTGTGTGTGTGTGTTGGGTATGATGTGTGTCATTGCCATTATTAGTTGACACACACCGTGATATGAGTGTGAGTGTGTGTATGTTTGCTCGCGTGCGCGTATGTGTTGTGTCTGCTGAAATTAGTTCCAATTATTTATGGCCTTTAATTTACTTCTACTCGGGGTATCTCTGCGTTATATGCACTGCTTGCTCAAAGAAGTTGGGTTAATCACTCTTCATAGTTCATAATTAATTATTTTTTTAATGATTCAGACTATAAAACAAATTTACGATCAATTTATTTGATATACCTGAAATAATTAGAAAGCAGCATTATTTTCCCTGCAAAGTATTCTACTTTTTGTGATTCCTATTTCCACCGTTTTTACTCTAAACAAAATGAAATAATAATAAATAAATGTATTTGAAAAGTGCACTAACATTTAATTAGAAGCGTAAATGATAATGCTGCTCTCATTTCATTCATTATGCTCAGCAAGCTTACTGTCTCTTATTACACATACGCAACGTGGTATTAGCAGCAGCAACAGCAGCAGCTGCTACTTTAGCAGGCACTGCGTTCAGCAAACATGAGTTTTACACCGAAATTACTAGGGTTTGGACAGTGAAAAAATAGAAATTCAGGGAAACGAAGGAACACAGCACATTAAAAAAATAAAAGAGAACCATCATCGTTTTCGAGAACAACATGCAACAAGGGAAATCTGAGCGAAAGAATGAGCTTCATATGTATATGCTGTTTGGTTCTGCCTGTGTCCCGCTCGGATTAGATATCTTTCTGGCTGTGCGTCTGTCTGTGGTTGCCTCGTCTAGGCAACTGGCGCACTAACAGCTCTCGTCAGCATTATGAGAATCTCTTCGTAACCCTCCGCACCTCTTGTATCTTTCTCTCTCAATCTATCTCTCTCATACAGTCTCCCGCATCTGTAGCATTATTTTTTGCATTGCATCTCTGCTTGGCGTGTGTGCGAGTTTGTTATTTTCGAAACGAGTTAAAATTAGCATAGTTATAGCAAACGTGCAACGTTGTCGGATCTGGCTCTTACGGACGACTGCCAGCGTGTCTGGCAGCGGCGTCTGGTTGCCTCGTTTGCTACTGACTTGGTAATGATGTGAAAATATAATGAACTCGGTAGTTGCCGTTGAAATTGAATGAAAACATTTCCTACAGCAACCACCCAACCACCGTTGCTTGCCACAGCACTTCGAACGTGTATCGCACTTTGGAGCCGTGCATCCGTTGCCGTTGCCGAAGCTGCTGCTGGTTCAATTGAGGTCAGTATGTTTAGTGCATAAACATTCGGGAGTCGGAGCTGAAATCCAAACGTGCTCTTGATATTTGTGGCCGCAGTCTTTTGCACTTTTGCAATCTGACTCAGACGCTCGTATTAGCACAGCTTGCAATTCAGGTCAGCAGTATAATGCTTCGCATAAGTGCCTATAAGTATGCAATGCACTTTAAACCCCAACAACGACACCATACTCGTACCATCACCGCACAGCACTGCAGTGCACAGTAGCAACATTACCTGCCTCAACTGCCTGCCTGAAAACCATTCAACACCTGCGGGAAAAAACCAACGCACAAAAGTGTCAAGTCAGGCCATAGCCCAAGCCCCCACGCCCCTCCTCTTCTTCTACTTGCGCCCCACCTCCGCCTGCTTGCGGTATTTATTTAGCCTATAAAGCGTCAGTTGGTTACAGCAGCTACGGCAGCACGGCAGAAAAACAGAGGACAAAAAAATGAACACACGTGGCCAGTGAGCTGCGCGCACAGCATCAAAGCGTTCAGGCAGAAGGAGCTGTGGCGAAAGTGAACAAAAAGCGACAAAAGCAACAAGAACTGAGAAAAAAACACCAAGTGAAAAAAGCTACAGCCTTATTCACTGGCCTACGTTATACCCTTTAAAGAACTTACTAAAAATATGACTTCAAAATTGTATATTTGTAATTTTTAAGAATGAGAGGCGTGTTGATTTCGGCATATATTAATAATGACTATAAAGATGTTTTTATTTATCATACTCCACTCAGAGATGCTCAATGTGTACTGGGTATTAAACAAAGTCGGGCAGCAAGTGACATAAAAACCGCATAGCCGTAGCCTCTACGCACACCCCAGTTGAACTTTGTTGACCTAAAAATCTCATTTGCTGGTGCTTTGCTCATTTCTGCCATCACTTTTGTTGGGTTTGTCGCGCCCGCCCAGTGCTGCGTGTGCTGTGCTGCCTCTGCTGCTTCTTTGTTTATTGTTCTGCCAGCGCCTCAAGCTAGGCACCATATTCTTCTTTGATATACAAGTATAAAAATATTTGAGCTTGACTACCTCGGCTAGAAACGAAACGTTGATTTAAAGCGACCAACGGGAGCAGGAAATGCGAGGAAATGAATTTCAGACAAACAAAAACTGACCTAGAAACATGGCACATCCCATACGCCATTCAACGACACACGAACTGTATATGGCATAAGGCATATGGCGCATATGCCATTTCTTGATTTCCTTTTGCCTGTGTTTCGCATGTCAAGGCTGTCCAGACAAACACTAAACACATTATTCTTCACATTTTTTCATCGAATTCAAAGCATCTTTCGCATGTATTAAAGTGCTAAATATGCCAAAAGCAAAATAAGTTCTTTGGTTATTTGAAAATTCTTCAAGGCATACAAAATATATAATAATAGATATTCAGTTAATTAACATTTGCTATCTGATATTTGCTAAGCAAAGTCTTAACTAATTGTTTACATCTATCTTTACAGGTAAGTTCATGCGTGAAAACATCGATTTATAAAAATTCCAAAGGTTACGTAAGTGTTTAATTGTCTATAAAAGAGAACGTACTCGTTCTGAGGGATGAAGTAACTAAAACACACATTTAATTATGGAGATTTATATTACAATTCTCAAAATGTATTCAGACTTCTAGCTTCCTTTGTCCCTAGTCAGATATTGATTACATTTTAAAATTATCTTGGAAATTACCTCGAGCCATTGAATAATTAAATATAAATCGGATTTAATGGCATTTAGAACACCCAAACCCAACGATTGTCAGTCGCTTGCCGAGATTTCGTAGAATTTGCTACTGAATGTCAATCGAATAAAGCGAAACCGAAAGTGAGTCGCACTTTTCTAGGCTGCTGTCACTTAATAATTCAATGCCAGAAAATGGGGGACACTTCGTGCCCAATTTGGATGCCTCTTTTCTTTTTTCTCGCAAATGTCACATGCAAATCTGTATCTGCATGAGGGGAGCGTGAAACGGAAAGTGAAAAGCGCCACAAAAAAAAAAATGGAATGAAAATTGTGTTAGCCGTGCCGCGACAGACTGACAAAATGATAGATGCTGGACCGGGGGAAAATTTATGGGGAGGGGAAGAAGAAAAATTAGCGTAGGCTTTGGCAAGCTTCAAAAGCAATCAAAATGACAACTTAAGTAGGCTTCACAGTGACAATTCAATATATACGAAACAAAGGACGAAAAAGAAAACGAAGAAGAACGCTAAAAAAGACGCAGAAAAAAAGTTGAATAAGCAACTTCAGCACCCCATTTGGGGGTTGGGTGTAATGAAGGGGTCAACCCTTGAAACGCTCGCGATGGCGTTTCGTGGAGCGAAAAAAAATGTTGATAAATGTGGGCTCAATTAGGACCTAATTGTATGCGGCTAATTGAAGCAGAAAAGTTTGTTAAATAATACACTTTCTAGGTGAAAGATCAGATTAAAGAATCTAAGAAAATGGGGAAAGTAAATTTTCGATTTTGAGTTGCCTTGTCCCGTGTTGACAGCTGTCACTGCATAGAATTTTCTACGATAAATCGTGAGTAAAATTTATTAAATTTCAACTGCCCAGTCTAAAATTGCACAGCCAACGCAAAAAATTATAAAAGAGGACCCGCAAAAACAGCGGCAAAAACTTTAACTTGAACCGAAGTTGAAGCTAAAGTCAACAACCCAAGGCAAGCCGACAAAAACAGAGATTTGTTGGTATTCGCGAGGCAGGGCATATGGCCACGGAATCAGTTTATGTGCATAGCAAATGCAAAATGTGTACTTAAGTTGCGTTGGCCCCAAATGCGCATTTAACTTAATCAAGATTTTAATATTTAAAGAATTTTCAAATGTCACGGCCACAGGCGTGTGGCGGCGTCGGCGGCGTGGCCACAAATTTCTCTCTTGCTCTCGACATCTTATCTCGCAATGTCTGTGTTCAAAAAAGGGTTGCTTCGGAGCTTTCAGACGGTTCTCGTTACGGTTGGGTACAAATAACATTATCTCACTACATGGCAGTTGGCACACTTGAATTGCTGGCGAAACCACACAATAGATCCCCGCTGAACAGAACTGACAACCGCCGGGCAACCGCAAAAACCCGAATCCAAATCCGACACCGACTCTGCCCAAAAACCTCAACGCCCAACTCAATGTTCGACATTATAAATTTTATTCCTTTTGTTGTTGTCATTGTTGTTGTTGTTGCTGCTGTTGTTGTTGTCGATCAAGAAGAAAGTTTTGTGTGGTTTTTTTTTGGCTGCCTGGCTGTCGACTTGGTTTTAGTTTTATGTTGCACTTTTATTTGTTTCGACATTTATGCCAGGTATTCGCAAATACATTTCTGCAGAAAAAATCAATAAGAAAACGGACGGTAAAAGTTAAGCTGTTCCGAGTGCACACAAAATCCCATAAAAGCTTTTTTGCTGCTCTCAAAAGAAATGCTGAATGCTGAATATTTGAAAGGGCCAAATGGAAAGAACTTAGTAGCA
The DNA here is from genome assembly GCA_018903425.1 of Zaprionus nigranus. NCBI lineage: Eukaryota > Metazoa > Arthropoda > Insecta > Diptera > Drosophilidae > Zaprionus > Zaprionus nigranus. Next base: position 5,105,367 of record JAEIGD010000003.1, on the reverse strand, counting down.
ATCAAATTGTTTTCCTTTGCCATTTGCACAGAATGCTGTAATAGAGATATCTAATTTATTTACGTTATTATCGTTTGAATGATAATATAGAGAATTGTCTAAATTTACCTAACTGATAGATATGGTTTTTCGTCGGTAGTTTCCTCGGGGGGCTGACAGACTCAACTTTTACCAGCGTCGACACTTTGTACCGTTCTAACGCCCATTTAAGTGAGAAAGTTATACAGAGAAATCAAATCAGTTAAGCTAGCGACATGAACTCGAAGATTTGCACACACACACATACACGCACGCACCGCCTAATGTGATGTGGTTTAAGCAAGCGCTTTATAAGTTAGTGTGGTTCTGTGTGTGTGGGAAAGAGAGTGTGTGTGTGTGTGCTTGTATATGTGTGAGCAGCAGGCAGCGCACTTAAATCTAGCAAAAACTTTTCTAAGGACTTGCCAGGACCTGCCAAGCTGAAATGAAGCGTCACGAACCTTTTCGCCTAAAACGAAACTGAGACAAAGACTTAGGACGAGGTTGAGGCTGAGGCTGAGACAGAGACTGAGGCGAGAATACACTTAGGACGTGTGGGTCCTCGCTAAAACGCTTAATGGTGACGGTGTCGTAAATGGCAAGTCAAAAATCTACTTGCCAAATACTTTTGGCTCTTACTGTGTGCGCGCGCCTTCTCCATTGCCGTCCGTCTGTCAGGCTTTTGGCTAAGCGAGCCGAAAAAAGGCAAGAACTACCCGTGACAATCAACATGCCAACATGTGTTCTTCGCCCTTGCCTTGTTCATATGAAACGTGGAACTCTCGAACTTCCACTCCTTTGTGGTTGCTCCCTCTTCCCTTCCCACTCCCTTTTTCCACTAGGTGCTTTATTATTATTTGCGCTATAGTTTTGTGAAATAAATTTGCCAAGTTGGTCTTTGCATTTTATTGTTATGCGCTGTTTGCCTGGCAGACTGTCTCATAACTTGTTATTGTCGCTGTTAACATCTTGTATCTTTGAGATACTTTCCATGTACGTGACTGACTGTGTATGTGTGTGTGTACAAGTCTGTGCATTGTGTCCTCGCCTTGCGTAATTTGCCTCTTTTGGCAACAGCAACTCCCTCGCAGACGCGACACACACACAAGTTCACATGCGCATTAGTCCAATTGTCTGCGCTATTTCTGGAGTTTCTAGATTGGCTACATTTGCTATTCGTTTGACAATTCACGCCCTTTCAGGACAAGACAACCGCCCACTTCCCATGCAGAAGCAAAGCTTTGCCAACGTAATTTATGTTGCTCTCTGAACACTGTTTAATCTGCGCAGTGTAAGATTTAATGTCATAGCCTAGTATTTATGATACTAGCACTCGCAATTGAATTATTGCAATTCGCTTAAGAAGTGAAAGTATGTAAGAAAGTTAGTTAGTACTATAATACATTACCCAATATATCATCTCTCTAATGGCTACAAGCATAAGGCATAGTTGCAACGACTCACAGGAGAGTATATCAATTGAAGCACATTTAAGTCAGGGCATTAGCACCCATACACACACACTCACAGAGACATTTAACACTCCAATATATCTTGGGAATTTCTTGAGAAATAAAATTGTAGTTCGCTTATAGAAAAGAGTGTCAACAAACACATGAAAATCACAAACAATGCAAATGAGCAAAGTTTTTACCAAGCCAACGTGTGTGCGTCGGGGGGTTGATGTTGATGGGAAGGGGAAGAAATTTGTGGTAAGCAAATAAGCGAATGGAAAACGAGAGCTGTGGGTGTAATATGCTGTTGATGGTGATGCGGATCTGTTGTCGCTTGTTTCGCCTGTTTGCGATGATGACAGGCAAATGTAAATAATTTAATTTCAAGTACCTGCGGTTTTCCTTGCAAAATCATTTTCAAATAAATAAACTAAACGAGCCAGCAACTTGCTGCAGGCTGCTCTCGGCAGGCTTCAGGAAGTTATCAACGGCCACAGCCAGCATCAGCAACAATACGAGCAACAGCAACAACAATAACGGTGGAACAACACTTATTAGCTTCGAATAAAGAGTAGAGAGACAGGCAATTGCGACATAAACAGCCACTCGAAGCCCATAGCTATGGTGTGAGTGTAAGAGAGTGTGTGTTTGTGTGTGTGTGTGCAAGGGGTGTAGCAGTTGACAAAGTGCGAGGCGAACTTTTGAATTTCTGTGTTTTGCACCAAACCGCAAAACTTGAAGTGCGCCACTTAGGCCAACAACTTTATCGCTTAGAGACTGAGTGCAAGAAAGAGAGAGCGAGCGTGAGAGAAACAGAAAGGTGAGCGAGAGGCAAGAGACATTCGAGTAACTCACTTTAAAATGGTTTAACTCGAAAGTAGGACGAACATTAAATCAAAGCCAAAACAAAGCACGTCGATTGCTGCCAGGAGGCAGTAGGCAAATTGTGTACTAAATTTATTAACATAATTGACTGCTCATGCAACAACAATATTATTAAAAAAGTTTCTGTGGCTGCAGCTGAAGCTACTCAACTCATCTCAGCTCACTTGGACTCCCTCACTTAATGTCGGGTAAATCAGTAACATTTCCGCTGAGCTTCCGTTCGCAATATCAACTGAACTTGCGCTTATCCTTTATTTTGAAACGTCTTTCCTCTTGAGTGTGCGCCATTCTCACTTCATTTCTTTTCACACTCTCGCGTGATTGATGATACTCATTTGTGTGTGCGGGGCGCCTGTATGTGCGTGTGTGTGTGTGTGCGTGTGAGGGTGCCAGTGTGCAGGTTTTCTTGTATGTGTTTTGTTTAGGTAAAATCATTTCGCTTAATTTTAAATCAGTTTGCCATTTGCAGCCCAAAGTTTTTCCGCTCCCTGACAATGACGCCGAAGAAGCCGACGTGTCTGTGGTTTAATATTGTTTATTGCCTCGGTGCGTGCTGTATACTTTTAGGCGCCTGTCTGCCAACGTAATTTAGTCGTTTGTTTGCCCATTTGTTGCTCTGCCCTTGTTGGCTGGCATTGTTGTTGTCCCCGTTTCTGTTTCCTGGCTGTTTATAATGTTTAAGCACACTCACGGGTAAAGTTAACTGCAAGTTGGCAACTTTATTAATGTGCCGTCTCGGTTGGATTGCCTCATGCCTTTTCCATGTTTCCCTGTTTTTTTTTTTCAATATCTTGTCTGGCCTTATTTCCGTCTTGTTTTCTTTGTGGTAACTTTTTTTATAGCATAAAGTTGCTTTGCCTTCAAAGTTATGTCTTGTTTTTGAAATATTTTCAATATTTCGATCACATGTTTCAACAAAATAATATGGCTGAACAAATTCTGTAAGACAACAATAAGCGGTTGTTAATTTCAAAAATGTTCACTAACACGAAAAAAGAATGAACAGCGTCATTTTGTATTTGGTTCCCGATGTTTTATATGAAGTGTGTGGTATGTTACGCTCGAGTGCTGTCGACTAAACATAGTTTACTATAAGTCACTTCCTATTTTTTGCTTTTACCTTAAAAGCAATGTAAGAAGCATTGGCATTCATTCATCGTAGATAAGAACTTGGTTCCGCTATAACTATAGTATAGTGGGCCAAATACTATAAACAACCCACCAAACTACATACCACCTACCTGCCATTGTAGCCAACCCTTGACATAAAACTTGGCAACGTTGCCATCAGCCACAACACAATAATATTTTTCTTGTAAAGTGGCAACAAGGTTGACGCTTTTACATTTTTGCTTCAACGCCATTAAACATACCAACGAATTGCACAGAGAGCCAAGAGGGAAAATAAATCTGAGATGGACGAGAGTAGAGAGAGAGAGAGAGAGAGAGAGAGACAGAGAGTGCAAACTATTCATATAGTTTATAATTGTTTTTGTATTTGTGCCACGTTAAAACTTGCAATTTTTCCGCTTTTTGCTTTCTGACAGAATTTTTGCCTTTTAACTCGGCTAGTTTTATTATTTTTAACACCGTATTTTACAGTTTCCTTTTTCAGCAACACAATTTACACAGTTTTATTGTGAGCTCGCTCGGTTTTGCAACTCTGTTGCACACATTTCATTAAAAGTTAAGACCTCGTACGATCGCAAATTGGCAATTTATTTTAATAAATTTAATTACCAAACTAAAATGTTGCCGCAAATGTGATTTTCTGTTGAACCGCCCGCCCCGCCCGGCAGCTCCCAACGCGCTTGTTTGTTTTTCCCCTCGGGGCAGAAGTGGGTCGAGGCGGGGCTTTGACCAGTTGCTGCCCGGGCTATTTGTCTTTTTAATTGTACGTTAACTGGCCCACAAGAACGTGGCACCGGGGCCCTCCTACACTACCACACGAGTTTGCAGAACTTCCATTACCTATTTGTATTACATAATTACAAACACGTGTGAGTGCCGTCGGTTACAAGCAAAGGTGGCACAGTGAACACTATGAGCACTGTGCACAGGTAATGCACGACTATCATCAGTTTTTAAAGTTGTTCGGGCGAAACGGCTAAAAAACAGCAAAAGAGCAACCTTTCAGCGGTTTGTAATTTCTGGGCCATTCCATAACAAAGTTTCATTTACTGCGCTGATAATTTGTGAAAAGTTATTTTTGCTGGCCACAACTCAGAGTGTTCTCCCTTTTTGTGCCGGCACCGTTGCTCCTGCTGCCACGGTGGGTTCAACTGCGGTCATTGGTCAATTGGGTGCGAGAAAAGTTGCAAGGTTGGTAAATTTTTAATGCTCGTGTGCTAAAAATTAACTTTCTATTGATAGCCTACATAAACAGCGCAAACTGGGCCAGAGTTACTTACTTTGTTAACAGTTATATGAGTTTTATTTTGCAAATGAGAAAAAAGTCATTGCAGAGAGTTCAAAGATTTAAAAGTAAATTTAATACAATACGTTTCATTCAACATTTTGCTCAATAGCTTTGACATATTTGAATAGGATTTATATATGCGTGTTGCTTGCTTATGGTCATAGTCGATTTCCAGAGGGATCCTTTGAGCCGACAGCTGTCGTTGCAATTTTTAATTAATAGAGAATCTCTCTCCATTCACAACAAGTTTACAGCTTCTTTTTACCAAAGTGAAGGCGTGTGCCAGGCAGCCAGTGGTGGCGGGACTGGTGGTACCGTGGAAACGCCTTTTGCGTGTCATAATAATTTTTCGCTTTCCTTTTATTGCTGTCTGGTCTAGTCGTTTGTTGCATACTAAGAAGAGAAGGAGAGAGAGAGAGAGAGAGAGAGAAGAGAGTGTAAGTGAGAACATGGAGCGAAATGGCGCATGAAAAGCGCCAACTGACTTTAATTAGTTATGCAAAGTGAACGCTGCTTTGGGACATTAAAAACTAGCACATAAAAAGTGAACACCGAGAGAATAAAAAATAGCCTTAAATATGGCGGTCAGTTTGGACAGTTAAAATTTAAATTGAGAGCTTGGGGATGAAAACATACAGAGAAAAACATGAAATAAACTGTAAAACGAATTATGACGATGCACGCAAACATTTACACACACCACAAACACATGAACACTTGTGTATACTCCGGGCATTCATTTGCATTTATTCATTATTCTAGAAAATATGTTATTTTTTTTCGCTTTAAATTGTACTTAAAATTAATGTTTTAAAATATGCGCTCATAATATAATTGTAGTAATTAATTAATGAAACTAGCATATGCAAATTAAGCTTACGGGCTTTTGTGCTTTTAATATTCGCACACAGTAGAATGCCAATAGTGCAATAAAAAAGTTGTGAAAACAAATTAACGCGATTTTAATTGCGAATATAATATAACAAACATTTTATGCAGAGCCATGCAGAAAAGTATGCTATGAACATTTCACTTGCACAATTAAGGGCCGCCAGGTAAACATTATCAAAAGAGAAAAGTAACTTAAATTCGAACATATCAATTTAAGTGCAATTTGCTCAATGCACATCAGATAAACAACCTTGTATCGATTTTTGTTGTTGTTGCCCAATCTTTTGGCATTCCATTTAGCCAATTTGTCCACTTGACCGTGATTGAAGTTCATTTCGAAAGTATACTAAGGGTATTGATGATTTATCAAAAGGTTCATACTACACAAACTAATAGAACAATTTCAACTAACTTGTTTACTTAGCTTTCAAGCAACCATTTCCGTATGTTTATTTCTTTCAGTTTTATTTTTTATTGTTAATCTAGAAGTTGAAAATTTTGTTGGGAGCTTTATTAATGTTGCTTGTTTATTAAGAGTATTTTGAATGTTGCCCACTAGAGCCGAAGACAAAGACAAGCTAGCTGCTGCATTTGTCTTCTAAGTTAACTCTTTTTCTGCTGTACAGTGTCCTGTACTTCGCTCAGTGTCTGACTGTGTGTCTGTATGTCTACGTACGTCCTGTGCGGACATCCAATATGGTTATTGTGCTTCCTTTGGCTTCCTTTTTTCTGCTGCTACTGCTGCAACTGGCAATGCCGCTCTTATTATTATTGTTGATGTTTGCATGCCACTTTTTGTTGAATTGTTGTTGCAACTCAACGTGACTCGACTACCATTATCCTGGGCAAAGTGTACTCACTGCGTTGCTACCCTGTCTTATCATTACCTCACTGTTCTCCTTTAATTCTCTTTTGACCAGTACACATCACTCTTCGTTTACATTGCGAGTAAGTTAATTAAAAATCCTGATAAATAAGCTGTACGCTCTCGACCACACTGCAAAATATCCAGTTGGGTCGTTCTTGGAGCACTGAAGAACTTCAAATGGAGTGAAATGCTTTTTGAATTGCATGTGTAATTGTCACGTTTTGATATGTTTGCATTTCCTTTGTCATAACGTATGCATGTTTTTTCTGAATTAGGTTTGTCGACCAAATTTTTTATTATATTTGAATACAGTATATATTTTTGCGTACGTATACGCATATATATAATATATGATTTTTTGCGCTGACACATCGAAAGTTAAATTTTTTGTTTGCCAACTGACTTGTTTGTCGGTTTTAATTATTTGTTAAGGCACAAAGTTTGCAAGCTCAAACAAACAGAAAAGAAAGTATTAACTGCAATTTTCTGTTTACGCTACAGCAAGCAGAAATCCAAGGAAATCCCCCTTAAAAAAGCCAGAAACATACTCACAAAATATGCATGTGATACGCTTAATTATTTATTACGACTAATTTAAAAAGTCGCCTTGTGCAAAGTTTTTCCTGTTGTCTGTTGCCAGTCCAGTGGTAGTCAGCAGCTGCCACATAAAAGTAGCTGTTTACGAAGAGGAGGAACCCTCGGATGGGCTTAAATACTGCGATACACCTCATCCACATCCACATCCAACAGATAAGTACGACCTGCCACATCCCTTATGTGGAGGTATGTGCAGCTGGCTGCTCACATGGGTCAAAACCGCAAACTCAGCCAAAGCCTGGCAGTACCTCGCAGGGCAGACAAAGTTAAAGTAGTTTAAAAGTGTCCTTGTCTGCCTGTGTCGTGATGATGAGCACGCCGGCAAACTAACTGAGAGTGTGGTGCACACATAGCTCGTTAATATTTAATAAACAAATTAAACTTGCTGTCTGCAAAGTTGGTTTTATTTTGTTAAGAAATAAATTGCGACATTTAAAAGTCCTTAATAAGGACTAATTTATTTAAAGTATTGTCGAATAAGTTAGTGAAAATAGTTTTACTTGGCTGCAGTCATCCAAATTAAATGCACAAGTTCTATAATTATCTTTAATTCTGTGTGGCACACATTATTTTTTCTGCAACCTGTCTGTTTTCCTTATTTAAAAGGTCTAATTTACTTTCAAGTATGCCAGATATCCCATATATTTTTACGTTCGAAATATATACGCCTACTTGGTACTTCTCCTGGCAGCAATTCTCAATTATTTTTCGGGCACAGCCATGTTTTAGTCTTAGGTCGTATGTGGAATTTTATTATCCCCGCAAGGATGCGCGCCAGAGACGCGCAATTATGATGCCACCGCATTTTATTTATTTCAATTTACGTTTCTTCCCTACAGAAAAAGGAAATAAATAAAACAAAGTGAGGCCATAACACATTTGGTTTTTCCATCTTTTTGGAGTTCCCGTTTTTTCCTTTTCGCTTTTCGTCTTTCTGTCTTTCAGTTGCGCTTCTTTATGAATTTTAATGAGCGTTCGGCATCTTCTTCTGTTGTCTCGCTTGCCATCTTTTGCCTCGTTTGCTATGCAAAATGTATTTTGCAGCAAACGTCACGAAAATCTTCCATGGAACTCTCTCTCTCCACCTCCGTTTCCCGTATTTTCCACCTCAACTTGGCATATTTTAAGTTGATATTTCCATATGCAGTTTGCGCTCTGTTTTATTTTGTGCAACGGGCAACAAATTTAGTTGCCAACGCGGCAAAAATAGTTGCCAACTTGTCCGACGTGCTGCCAACTGGGCCGACTTTGTTAGCATTGAGAATTGTTCGTTAAAGTGGTGCACAAATTTGTTGGCAAACAAATGTTGCATTCACCACGAAGGCATCTCTTAATAGATTCACAGCCAAATATTTGCACCAGCCAAAAGTGTTTGTCAAGTCTTTGGACGCATCAAGGGTGCTTTGAGCTTCAAATGCTTTGGCAAATAGAACCAGGAAGCTAGAAAATACACTTGGCATCGGGTGACAAATATAATTTAGACTGCAATGAATAACTTTTGATTGCTGCATAAATATGTCCTAATCATTTTTTAAATAGTGATATAATTATATTAAAATTTATTGTTTTTAAGGATCTGAAAATGTAACATAAACCGAATTGAAAGTGTTTTTGGGAACATGACAAATGTAGATTAATGTCTTCATCTGAAGGAATTTTCTTTTCCCAGTCAACTGCACTTCAGCATCTCTTTTATTATCCAACTAAAAATCACACTAAGCGTGCCAAAATTGTGAGAATACTCTGGCACATATTTTGCGCTCCACACTTTTCGCCATTTTCACAGCGGCACGCTAACATTTTTAATTAAAAAATATTTTCATAACAGTCTTGTGTTGCATTTTCGCTTCTCATCCTTTTTACGCGCTTGCGCTATGTGTGGGTTGCTTTCAAAAGCGGTTTATAGAAATTTATAATGAACAAACTATGGGGGAGAGAGAGCGTATGCTTGAAATTTATGTCATTGAATTAATTAATTTGAGTGTGCATAGTATAAAATAAATTGTTTGCTTTGAAAATGTCAACACTCTGCCGCGCAACGGGCCAATTGAAATGCACAAGGCAAACATGGTGTATGATTAATATGTATTAAAATGAAAAAATAAATTTAAGTGCGTTTTTTTGTTTTATTTTACTCTGTATTTTCTGTGCCCGCTGCCGTTGAACTTTCCGCTAAAGTCAGCGAGCCAGACGCACCCAAACTGAAATACATCACAACAACAACAGCAACTAAAACAACACAAACAACAACAACTTGCACTCGTGGGATTTGGGTTAATAGCCGACTCGCAACCAGTCGGCAGCCAGGACTACATAAAAACAACCAACAACCGAGGAGAACAACAATGGCTTTCACTATGTCCATATCCGTGGACGAGGGGCAGAGCGCAGTGCGGGGATTGAGCCAAGGTGCCCGGGCGTACGTGCAAGCCTCACAAAAATAATGACACCGTTTGTTTTGTTTATTTCTGTGTGTATGTGTTTGTATGTGTGTGTGTGTGTATTTGTGTTTCTCAGCTTTCTTTTTTTGTTACGCCTGGGCGGCAACGTCAGAAAACAACTCAAGTCAAAGGCAAATACGAGTAACAATATGCAGGCTTTGGTGTTGACGAGTTGAGCAGGCGACGCAGGTGGGATAAACAGAGAGTGAGAGAGAGAGTGGAGAAAGGGAGAAAGAAAAAGAGAGAGGAGACAAGGCGTAGTACGTAGGGCAGTTGTGACACACTGAGAAACAGACAAAGACACAAACTGAGCGGAGCTCACCTGCAGTAGACAATAAAAAAGGACATACAAAGAATTGTGTCTGTGTGGAAGCATGATGCAAAATGGGAAAGTCAGTTAAGACAGCAGCAGTGGTCAAAGGTGAAAAAACATAAGTCGCATTCGTTCAGATGTGGACTTTCCATACGGGGGATTATGCTAGACCCCTTGAGCTACTTAAGTCTACGCCTTGCGTGGAACATGATGCCTTGGAATACCCTTAGTCAAAGTGGTTTTAAAAGGTCTTAAAGCTTAGCAGGAACTTGAAGGAATCGCAAGATGATAGGTTTTCTATTAACTTCAGATCGTCTACTTCGTATATATCAGTTTGTAGTCAGTAATCTTTTTAAACGTAGGCGCCATTAAAGGTGCCACGTAGACGGGCCACACGCAAATAACGAGCTGCCAAGATGAAGGTAGAATAGACGAACGCACATACAGAGAGAACAACAACAAGTGGAACAGGAATAACAACCAGGCTAAAACAATGAAGGCGACACTGGTTAAAAATATAATGCTGACTGGCAAGGGAATGTGAATGGGATCCGTGGCCCAAGCCCCTGAGTAGAGCCGTAAACTTGAGCCTCCGTTGTGATGAAGCCGTGCCGCTGCAGGCGGCATACGAAAAAGGATTATAAACGAAATGAAGGCAAAGAATGCTGAGGATTCTGAGTGGCAATGTGCCGGAACACAAGTCCCCGCACGGTGTTCACCTGGTCCGTTTTATGAGCTCTCTCTGTGAACTGGCAACACTGGGGCACTCACCATTTGCCTGGCAAAGTAAATTAAACTGGAGCAGAACCACATACAGCTGCAGTAAAATACACTGTGTGTGCGTGTGTATGTATGGTGGATGAGGTGTGGGAATGGACGGAGAGGGGCTTAGTCGTCCAATAATATGGACAACAAGAACCGCAGAGTGTGGGATGTGGCGATAAGCTGCAGCACCAAAAACCATGAACATTTAACTGGACTGACTTCAGCTGGTTTTCGCTTGGTTGCCAGACTTGTTTGACGCTGCTGAGACAGCAAATCGCACCACTTTGATTTGACTAAGCCAGCTCTCTTAGTTTTTTTTTTTCATTTTGTTTCCGTCTCAATTTACCTGCTAAACATAGTTTGTTAGCTGATGATAGGAGTGTGCGTATGTGTGTATGTGTGTTCAGCACAGCGTAAACTTTGCAGATAAGTCAAAAATAGGTACAGTGGAGTATACGAGTATATGGCTGGATTCAAGTAGAGTTTCAGCTTATATCTTCTATACTCTTTCATATTTTCTTTCATTTTCCAGTAACTTCTTTTCATCCCTTGCTGGGTTTATGCATTTCTGATTTGGCTTTTGCCTTTCGTTAATGCTTTGCTGTGTGTTTGGCTAAGCAGAAAAGTATTTTCAGTGGATATAAGTGAGAAACAAATGTGCAATCTGCATTGGGGAAATGATTGCTGACGAAAACTGAATTCGAAATGGAGGATGAAATAAAATTAAATTCCTTTTATAATTCGCTTCAATTTAAATTCATGTCACACACACGCACTGACGACAGCGCAGTCAGACAGATAATATTCCCCGTGTTCGAAAAGGTGAGTTAGGAAATAAACATAATCAAATAAGTTGAGAGGCATCGAGCAAACAACTTGAGCACATTTTCCTCTTTCGGTGAAAATCAAATTTCAGTTTATTTTTTGTCTTTCTCCTCCGTTTTTTTTTGTGGTTCGTTTGTTTTCCATGCTCTTATTGCCAATGACAGCTAAAGTTGGCCATAAAGGATTTACATGCATGTAAACAAGAGGCTGCCTAAAATATGTAAAATGCTACATCTACAAGGCCATTCGAACGATAACGGTTAAGGGAGGGTGCGGGTCGAAAAGACTAAGGGTTGTTGCTGGAGTCGGGTATACGGTACTCACATGTGGAGCAGTCCCCACTCGGGGGGCTGAGTTCTCATCGAGGCCCGTTTAAAATTGTTGTCGTTTTTGTTTTGACTCGCTTTTGAATGAAAGCGGACGGGGAATGTTGAAGATGGGCGGAGCGGAGTCTGCAGGAGCACGGGCCTGTCACTGCCGCATGAACGCTTCGGGCAAGCCCATTTGACAGCTCGCCGCCTGTCCCTGCTGACAGCCAGCACCCCAAGGGAAAGAGAAGCTTCTGGAGTGGGTGAACGTCGGCGTGGACGGGGGTGGGGGGCGTGTGACTGGCCAGCCAGTCAGGTTTGTACAACATTCGTCACTGCCTCAGTCGACATCACTTGGCGATGTGTTTATTATGTGGCCCTAATATATTTATGAGCGCGTTATAAACGCATTTCCATTTTATTTGTATGACCGTCTGTAGCCTCTTTATGCTTCTGCCTACCATATTCTGCCTTCTCTTGCTTGTTGTTGTTTCTTCTTCTCTGTCTCTCCCTCTCATTTCCTCTTTTTTATGGATGATATGCTACGCTATTATTTATGAGAGAAAACACCCAAAGGTATTTTTGTTCGTTCAAAAATTTGATTTCAAATTCATGCTGACATTGCATTTGAGCTTTCTATGTACACCATCTTGTCATGCTTTTGCTCGGGCCAAGCGAATATTTATCATACGCACCGAGGTCGCCAGTAAATTTATGCCAAAAATCTGTGTTTTTTTTTGGGATGAATTTCTATAAAATCTAAATAAGTGGCATAGGAATGGAGTGATGGATGTGTAGATTTTCTGGAGCGATAGCTACAGTTGCCAATCAATCTTGTCTGTGTGTTTTAATTACTGCACCATTTTTCGATCCCTGAACTCTTTGCATGCAGCTCGCTCTGAATGGAGACCAAGCAACGCATATATCATGAGTAATTAAAATCAGGAGCAAAGATTGGGGCAAGTAAACGTACTGTAATCGCAGTCAACAGGAGCTCAGCTAGAGGATCCATATGGCAACCGAATCACGTCTCGTTTTATGCTCCCACAGAAGTGCAACTCTGGCGGGGTCTTGGCATTTACTTAATTGGGGCTTAAAACTGCAATATGCGGACATAGCATATACACACTCACATACATCACACACACACACACGTACGTATATACAGGTATCGCACACACATGTAGCCATATCGTGAGTTGGCAAGGTCTTGTAGCGGAAATGTGAAAAATGAGCCAACAAAGCGTGAGGTAGTCCAAGCGCACATACACATACATTCTCAGAGCTACTGCACACACATACGTGTACATATATTCGCTAATGCGTACAAGAAGCACGCGCACATTTGCGGCTTCAAGTTGAGCCTGAACCTGTGCCCGGCTTAACGGGAAATGACCTCAAAAAAGTGCGCACGTTTTAGATTTGATAAAAAATGCCAACTCGAGTCATATCAGTGCATGTGTGTGCACAAAATAAGGAGGTTTTGGGGCACAAATTAGCAACATTAGTTGTTGTAGAGACCGCTGATTATGGACGAATGGGAGCAAAAAATAGCAGCATTGGGCAATTCTAACCCCAGAGATAATGGGCAAGTTCAGTGCGACAAACTGCTGACATTAAAAGTGACGCCGCTGCCGTTGGCGCTTTCTCGTTTTAATTGATTTAATCGGCTTTTCCACATGTACCACGCCCATCCCATCCCCTCTGTCTCCTATGCTCTCACTTGCAATACGTAACCCACGCACAATGACACACACCCACGCACTAACACACTCTTACGCACTTAAATGCAGAGATGGAGAGACGGTTGACTCATTAAAAATGCTTTGTTTTGCGTTGCTTTCTCTCTTCCTCACTCTGTCTTTCTCCCTCTCTCTCTCTTTTCCACTATCATGCCTTCACGCTCTTTCCGCCCCACAAGCATCACTCATTTCCGCTCTATTGGTGTATAAACAATTTTTGCGCATTAATTGAATCGCTCTGTTTGTGAATGTGTGCGTGTGTGTGACTGTCTGTGTGGGTGCTTGGGCATGTGTGTGACATGCATAAGCCAAATTAATTGAAGCCTCGTTTCGCACAACATCGTAGAAAAAACGCCGTGGATTTTTACTCCCTTTGCTTGCGCTTGCTTTATTTATTTACTCATTTCTTGCGCAGCCTTTTTTCTGCTGCTGCCTTTGTTTACATATAACAAAAACATTTGTGCCCTAATGAAGGTTTAATTAGCAAACAGGGACTTACACATACACACACACACACACATTTTTAGAAGCCATTTCTGGCGCTCTTATGGTATTTCAGTTGTGTGCCACTAATTCCACTTTTAATTAGTTTATTTGGCACGTTTCGTGTGATTGATTGATTAATTCAATTAGCGAAAAACATTGCTTGGGAAACTGAAAAGGATTTGTCAACCGTTCGAAACGCTTAAAGTAAGCGTTCGATAGGTGATTAGTTTTATTACTGTGGAAAATTTGAAATACAGCTATCTATTCCAGCTAAGCTTATCTATTTACATAGTAATTATCGCTTATATATGTGAAATGCTTCATAGAACTGCGGCTAAGCCTGGCATTGTGTGTTCCAGCAGATAAAACATAAGTCGAGCTAAGATCTTCCCGTTTGCAATCCTTACCACATAACGTAAGCCACATAAAAGTTAAAACCTTAAAACCGCTTTAGAAGCTGCCTTAAAATGCACAAGACAGGCTCAGCGTACCCACTCAGATACACACACACACACACACACACATAGAAATTGTGTACATATATTTTGTGGGTGACTTAACCGACAAAACCACAGCAAATAACTGGCTAAATTTTTAGAGTTTTTGGGTCCAGAAAACAAACCAAGAGGCGAAACATTTTTAAGCCCTTGCCAAGCGGGTTGACAAATAAAACACCTGCCACAACACAGATGCCACAGTGCCATGGCATAAAACAAGGCAGCGAACCAGTCTAAAATTTAGTCTGACTGAAGGAAGAAGAACTAGGAGGAGGGCAGGCCCTTGCGGGCTTAGAGATGAGGAATGAGGCACAGCTGGGGTCACATGCGGTTAATAATTGCAAAGCGAGAATAGCCGGATACGAAATACGGTATACGGGGCAGTGAAAAGCTCTTTAAAACTTGTCACTCATGTTCAAAACTTTCGTGAAAACAGCTCTATGAGGGGAGTGGGTAAGAGGTGGAGGGGGGCAAGGGTTGGAAACAGTCGTTGGGGTGAACGCACAACAGCGTTTAAATGGGCGTGCGGGCCTATTGATGGCAAACTCGGCAATTTCATGGACTGCTTGCTGGGCTAAATGGCCGGCGCTTAATCCTGCCCCAGGTTGCCGGTGTCGTTGCCGTTGCCATTGCCGTTGCAACCTCAGTGTTAGTAGTAGTTAGTTCGCTTTGTCTAAAATGCTTTGCAACCGCTTTGCATATCACGCGTTTTTGTGAATATGAAACGATACACAAACACACATACACACACATGCATATGCTCGCTCACAATAGTTTTTTGTAGGTGCACAACAAATTCATATTGAAATTCAGATTCAATTTCCTGGCATCTGGTCGTGCGCGCGACCGCACTTATGAATAAATTTTACATACACTAATTTATTAGCATTTCCATACTGCCTGCCGAGTGTGTGTTTGTGTGTGTGTGTGTGTGCTTGGGTGTATGAGTGTGTTTTTTCACTCGAAATTCGCATACTCATTCAACCTTTTCAACTTTTTAACAGTTATCGTTATGCTTGTGCTTTCGTTTGCAGGATCTACAATCGGAAATTGAAACCCATCGCGTTGTTTACGATCGTCTCGATGGCACCGGCCGCAAACTTTTGGGTTCGCTCACCTCACAAGAGGATGCGGTTATGCTGCAGCGTCGCTTGGATGAAATGAATCAACGTTGGAATAATTTAAAATCGAAAAGTATTGCAATCAGGTAAGTGCTTTTACCTCAGTCATCCTCTTACTCCCCCCCTCCTCTTTCTCTTCTTGCCGTTTCGCCGTTTGTTTCCCTTAGTGTTTTCCTTTGCTGGATTTTGTTTCGTTGTTATTCCTGAACGGTGGCGGCGTATGATGATGCTCAACCACATTCCCGTTGCCATTGCCCTTTGCAGTTTCGACTTGTTATTGTTCGACTAAAATGGCAAATACATATGCATGCACAAACATACATATGCGTATGCAAATAAATGACTAAACTAACTGTGGCACACCTCGTTCGTGTGGAAAATTGCATTGATGGTTAACTAAGATACGTGGAAAATTTGTAGAATTCAATTTGAATATTTTGCGCTTTTCCAATTTAACTATGTATGTAGATTTAAACTATCGAAAAATGCGATACCTTTAGCGTTTTCTTTTTCCGAATATCGCCAACATTTATCCATTAACATGTGTTAAGTAGCCTCAACGAAGACACCGAAAGGGACTTGCAGGCTAAGGTATTAATAAAACCAAATTAAACTCAAGTTGTGTGCCAATTTCCAAAGGCAAAGCAGACGCTGAATGCAGCCTGCCTCCTGTAGTTGTCCCGTGTCCTCTGATCGTTGTTCACTCTTGTCTGGGTTGCCATAAGCGACTTTGTGTTGATGAAAATGCGAAAACAAGAGAACACACAAGCCAGGCGGCAATGCGAGCCAATGCTGCTATTGAACGCGGCTGGTGAGCAACAACACTTTATGCCTGGCCAGGCAGAAAGCCTGGCAGATGTAAAAGCGACGCCATCAAACAGCTTCGGTCGACCCCAATGAAAATCAATAAAAACGTAGCGCGTGAAAAGTGCCGGAACCGGGTGAAGTGACACAGTGGGGCACAAAATGGCGTGTAGCGTGTACCGTGCACCGTGCACCCTGTCATTTCGCAGGCTCGCCGTTGATGTGACCAACACAAGGCGGTTCCAGGCGTTGACGTTGACAGCACTCGGAACCAATCTCCTCTGGCCACGGTTGCCACG
Source organism: Zaprionus nigranus (assembly GCA_018903425.1). Lineage (NCBI taxonomy): Eukaryota > Metazoa > Arthropoda > Insecta > Diptera > Drosophilidae > Zaprionus > Zaprionus nigranus. The sequence goes on along the minus strand of JAEIGD010000003.1, from coordinate 5,088,634 downwards.
CTGTATTCCACACAACAATGAGATGAAATCGAGTGCAAACAGGCTTCTTTGGCATGTCCTGCGCCCTGACCATGTCGCTGTATGTTTGTAATTTCCACATTTCATAAATAAAGCACGTCAGCGTATACAAATATTGTCCGCTTGTTGATATTGATGCCCACCATGACCTGTAGCTGGAGCTGGTCCTGTGTTGTGGCTGATGCTGTGCCTGCTGCTGCGTCGTGTGGGGCAAAGCCAGCCAGTTGTCTCTGCTGTTTACTGTTTTGGCCTGGGTGGGGGAGAGGCGTCGAGGGGTTAAAATGAATAATGATGATGACATGCGAAAAGCGCTGAAAAACAAGCGGCCACAAAATGAATATAAATGGCAATTATGAGAAGACACCGCCCAACGGTGCGCATACGTGTTTCTGTGCGCGCAAAAGTAGGCAACGATTTATTTTATGCTCTTCGTTCGAAGCGGTTTTCAATTAGGCCGCAAGAGCTAACGAATGACACCTTAAGTGTGCCCAAAATGTTTGCCCACGCCCAGATACCAGCTCCCTCCCACTGTGCTGTGCTGCTTGTCGATGCTGTTGTTGTTGTTTTTGTTGTTGATGATACTGTTGCTGTTGTTGTCGCTGCTGCTGCTTTCGTTGCAGGCAAGTTCTGACGATTATTCTTTGTCAGCTCTCGCGACGCTTTCTATTTACGTTCATTGTTGGCGTTTTGGCATATTTCCGTTAGCCAAGTTTGGCCACTTCCGTCATTGTTGTTGTTGTTGTTGTTGTTCTTATAGTTGTTTGGCCAACAGCCATTGCTTTGTTGGCTTGCCCGTGTTTGCTTTAGCCTCAGTTGTTGTTTGTGTTATTTCTGCCGGAGATTTGCTAGCTTATAAATTCCAATGAAATATTTTCGGACAGCACTTGAAAAGTTGGCTCCTTCGCTCGCGCTGTCTCTTCTTCCGTCGCATAGTCTCTTTATGCGCTTGATTTCCTGTTTGTATTAGCCGCGGCACTTTGGCTCTCGCTTTGGGTCATTTATGTACAAAGTTCCCGGCTTTGAACTTTTGTCGTTGTTCGTTCTATCGTCTTTGAGGCAGTCCAACTTTGGACTCAACTCTAAGCTCAACTCGACTCAAACCGAGTCGAGTTTGTTTTGTGGCATCATCCACAGGTGTTTGAAACGCAACGCATTCTTTCGGTTGGCTCTGCTGATTGTTGTTTGAGTTGTGGGAAGATTGATGAACTTGTTTGATAAAAAAAACAGAAGCAAATACGGGTGCTTGTCATGCGAAGCCTTATGTCTGTGTACCAGCGTGTGAGTAAATGCCTTAAATTACATTTGGAATAACTCAAACACCTTTCGTGTTGCTGCAAATCTCGTAATCCAACCACTGGGCGAGGGAGAATGATGAATATGAAAAATTCAACATACTCAATCAATGCATTAGGTTCTGACAGTGTTCTGAAAATATGGTATTTGTTTGTTTCCCCATCTGTTCAGTAGATTTCAATGAAAATGTAATTTTAAGTGAAATATAAATAGAATAGAATATACTAATATATCCATTGTATAATAATACAGTAGATGCAATTCTTAAGAACAGGTCGAGATAAAATAATTAAAGTAATTAAAGTAAATTTCACGGGTCAAAATCAAATAATTTCCTCACATTGCCTCACCACACCGCAATGCGAAAACATTCGAGCCTAACAATCATCGCCAATTGTTTCGCCTGAGGCCACGTCATTTGCCAGCTCAATTTGCTGGTCGTACTAATTGTGTCTGCCAAAGTCAACGACAGAAACCGACAAACAAAAAAGGAAATCTGACAAGGCTTTACACATAAACGAGCAAAACGAGCCAGTCGACAAGTTGGACAGCTGGTAAAGGCAGACTCGAATGGAAAAATACAACAGGAATAGAGAAAAAGTATGCTGAATTAAGAAAAGCACAGCGAGCATATTTGAATACATCTCATTTCCGAGCCTATTTCCGACGAAAGTCGTTGCTTTTATAATTTGGCATGGTCAAAAAATGAAAGTGAACATTGTGAGTAGCAGCTGTCCGCATAACCCATACACATATTCTGGGTGCGATTTCAGTTCTATTCCGATTCCATGCCTTAATTACAAGAAAAATCATAAAGAAAACGAGCCAAGGAATTTCCTCAAAGATAAACAGACAAAAGGCACCAGGCGACGACTCTCAGACGGTCCTAGATGACTATTGTCATAACAGCGACTGCGACGGGGCACAAGCGGGCGGATGCATATTTTTAAGAGATTTCTTCTTCTTTTCGTTTTCGTTTTTTTGGTTTGCCCTACAGAAAATGGGGCGAAAAAATATGCCAGCGATATGGCGGACAGGATGCTCCTTTGGCCAAATAAAATGAAAATAAAATGCCAAGGCATTTCACAATTACAGTGACTGCTAAAATTTAGCGTAGACGACAAGCACTTGGGTCGTCGCCTGCCCTAGGGCGTGTCGGCAATGGCGGGCGGTAAGAGGGTCTATTAGAATAGCTGGGCGACCGAGAAGACGAAGGGTGCGACGGGTGGGGCTGCCCCTTTGCGGAAGTAGACAAATTGTCGCTGACATTTTGCGGTCTTTTGACTGGGCTCCAGCTCGTTGATAATCAACACAGCTGCTCGGCCTGTGTGTTGTAAAGTGCAAATTAAATTTAATATTATTACGACGTTTATATTTCTTATTTGTGGCATACTTCTCTCTGACCTGACCCCTTCTCTCTTTCTCTCTCCCTTGCAGAAATCGCTTGGAGTCAAATTCGGAACATTGGAATGCGCTGCTGTTGTCCCTGCGTGAGCTAACCGAATGGGTTATTCGCAAGGATACCGAGCTGAGCACCCTAGGCCTGGGACCCGTGCGCGGCGATGCGGCTAGTCTACAAAAGCAATTGGTAAGTTGAGCTTGGAATGACAAATACTTGTAATTGTTGGATAACAACGTGGAATTTCACTGAAATCCTCTCATCATTTATTATTATATTATTTGGAGTTTGCGTAATTTTCATAAAGAAAATGTGGAATTTGCAAACGTGAAATCTTCAATTGAATACATTAGAACTTCATGATACACAAATCCAAAGCTTAAACTCCCTACGATCCTGAATATATATGGTATAATAGTACTTGTAGTAGGCATGGCCCAGTTTCGAGCCTGCACACAAAGTTTTCTGTGCTCATCATCGTGCCGAGGGATGCTGTTGCGGGGGATGTTGAGGAGTTACTGCTTTTCGCTGCTTTTTGTGTTGCGAACGAGCCAATTTTAACCTTTTCCAAAGCACTGACTGCACCTCAATTTGCTCTGGCCAACTAATTGTGTGGAAGGCTTTTGGGGCCCATGCAAGTGCGGCGGGGTACTCAGTATTTTTAGTGGCTTTTTCTGGCACAATTCGTAATTTTGCGCCTGAGTCAGCGTGTGGGGGTGTGCCTAGCAGGTTATACTGACTTGTGTACGTGTCTGTGTGTGTGTGTGCGACTGTACGTGTGTATGACTCTGTCTGCGTGTGACTGGAGGGCCTCTGTGATTTAATGGCGCATAAAGTGGTTGGCAAGCCCATTTTGTGTGTGCGCCAGGCATTTTTCCAGCTCAAGCAAATATTTAGCCATAATTATATATTGAAAAATTCGTTGACATTCTGCGAAATTAGTGTAAATTCCAGTGTTTAGCTTAAACCAAAGCAAAGCCTTGTTGTTAACGATACGATACGTGTATTAGCATAAGTACTAATACTATATATATATTGTACTCGTATAAACCAATACACTAAGCTGAGCTTATCGAATTGTATGTCCATCGGCTTTCGACATGTTTGATTATGGAATTCATTTGCAGTGCTACGAGAATCGCATGATTCGATGCGAACGGGCCGTTTGTTTGCATACAATAAACGATTATTGCATAGAATTATTCTAGTTTCGAGCATTATTATTTGTGTGTGTGCTTTGTTTATTGTACAACGGCTAACGGTGCGTATGCATGATACTAAAATTGGTAAATAGAATAGAATTTGTGGTGCTCCATTGAAAAAAGCAAATACCATTAAATTACTTATTGTTTCAAATTAGTTCAAGAATCTATAACCAATTATCAAATTCAGTACACGCTGTGGAGAATCTGCAGCAGGGTTTATGTATTAAATTATACTTGTCTGTCGGAATTGAATAGCAAAATACCTTTCAGTTAAGCACTCTGACTTGTGTTGGCTAATTTCGATTCAGTATTTGTGGACGGCTTATCATTGCGATTCCAGCCACACACTCCAAATACGTATCCCTTACATAATTCAGAAGTTGCTGCGTCAATGTTTTTTATAGCCTCATATAAAATGTGCTTTATGAGTGCATTGCATTCGTTCGTGCTGTATTATTTTTTCTTCCTTTACGCCAAGTCACTTGAGCAGCCATTGGCTCTCCCCGCGCGCTCTCTACCAATCCTCCTATCTAACTGCCCAACTTGACCGAATTGCGTTGTTGAATTAAAAGTCCCACTTGGCTAAACTGCTCCTGCTGCGAATTCTTAAATAATTGTTAAATGATGCTTGTTATGTCAAAAACATTCGCACTCACATATGTACAAGGGTGTATGATCGGGTGTGTGTGTGTGCGTGTGCGTGTGTTTGTGGAAATCACTTAAGGACTCGCCAAGGCAGGGAAAGAAACCAAGCAACAGCCAACAAGCAGAAGCTGCCGGTTCTGGGCAGGCAGAGTTGAAAATGCTGAAACACTGTCTAACACAGCGTGCGCCACTTGAATTTCACTTACCCCCAACACGCTCACACTCACACTCACATTCACACACACATACACACACATACTCAACCCCTGTTGCGAGCTAAGAAAAAAATGAGGCAACTTTCACCCTTGGAACCAAGCCTGGCAGGCTCTGGGAATCTATTGCCTGCCACTAAGTTACGGTCTGCCGGACATTTACATTTCGGCCTGTGGTGTGTATGTGTGTGTGTACATGTTTCTCTTTGCACGAGTGTGAGTGTGAATTGTAAAGACGCTTTGGCTTGTACTATTTCGTATGGCCTTATATTGTTGCATTTTTTATTTCGCCACTAAATGCATTAAACACGAAATTTATTGTGAGCCGTTCTATGATTTTTTTATTGCAGAGCACTTGACTGCTTTTCGGGGTTGGGGGAATAGAACATGGCGAATTGCGAGGGACGAGGCCATTTTATTTTGAAAAGCTTTTGCCAATAGAGCAAATAGTTTTTTTAACATTTTTATTTTGGGGCTGCATCATTTGAGGTCAAATAAATAAATCTTTTGCAGCCACTTTGACAACTACATATTTTATTTGCCATGAATTCTCATCTCTTTCTCTTTTGTCTGTCTTCTTTTCTTGTGCCTCTATTTTCAGGATGATCATAAAGCTTTTCGCCGTCAGTTGGAGGATAAACGCCCAATTGTTGAGAGCAATTTAACGAGCGGTCGTCAGTATATTGCCAGCGAGGCGCCCGTGTCGGATACCAGCGATACGGAGGGTAAGTTTAACGAGATTCCATTAAATTATTATGTACGCGTTCATTCCGGGCTGATAGCAGATAGTAAACGTTGACCACAAAAAATGCCATGAATTTGCAAGCACTATTTTAAATTGACTTTTGGAATGGACACTATAAGTGATGGCCTTCATTACAGTGTATGTACTCTTGCTAAACCAATCACTGAATTTTGATTTGGTTTAAGCTGTCTTTAAAGGTCTGCTGTTGAAAGAAATCGCTCAACATTCTCATCAGGATTCAACAATTGGCATGTTGTAAACTTTCAATTTGTATGGCAAATCTCGAAATCAAGCAGCACAACATGTACTAAGAACTCGTTTAGAGACTACTGCACCAGCTTAGCAGCTGCCGAAACTGCACACAGGCCAACATACACACACACAGACAGACCAACACAAGTACACGCGTGCACGCACACATGCAATTACATGAATTGACAAGCACCCACAGAGTTTAGCCGCACGTGAGACGCCTAAAAGCAGAAGTACAACTGTTGTGCGGATGTGCCTGGGGCGGAATTGCCAATTGATTTTGTTCCAATGCAGTTGAATTTTTCTCATTGGTTTTAGACCAGGGCTTAGTACTTTTTAACTAGGGCCAGCAATTTAGCAAATGGTCGTATGGACTCGGTTTGGTTTCGATTGTTTTGGTTTTTGGTAGTTGCACAATGGCGGCGGCACATAGATGGACAGATAGACAGACAGAAGGAGGCTGACAGCAGGAGGAACAGTTTGGGAGATCGAGACTGTGGCCCCGCCATGTTGTCGAGGCGTCAACGATAATTGCACCCAAAGCAATTAGTGGGATTAGTGCGCTATTAGTGCCAACTATCAACAGTATCTACTGTACACAACAGTTTGTCTGGGGTGTGTCCTATGTGGGTGTGTGTACAGTGGTTTATGTGTCATTCAGCTTGATATTCCTGTGTGGCTTTTGGCATTTGATTTTAGCCATTGATATTTGTTTTGTGGCTTAGAAAATACCACAAAATTTAATGTTTATTGAAATTAATCCTAATTATGTGGGTAGTATTATCGTATAATTGTTTGGAGCATATTAAATTTAGAGTTTTGAAATTGAATTCAAAAACTTTAAACTTGGCAGCTGGTAAGAAAATTGAGTTCGGATTCAATTCAAAACAATTTAAGTCAGTTTTTTTTGTGTCGAAAGAAAATGGAAATCAAGGCGAAGGCAAAAGTTTCGCTGTCGTTCATTTCCATCATTTGCGTTTCCATTTCCAACGAACTCCGACGTTTTCATTCAGTCAGTCAGTCAGTCACATCAGTGAGGCACGCAAAGAGCAGAAAACATCCAAGCGATAAACTCAATCTTTAAATTGAATTTGAATATTACAACAGCTCCGAGCTGTGGCGACAGACGACGCATCGTCCTTCAAGCTTTTCAGTCTTGATATTTGCTTAACGTCATATTACCAGATGTCGACTGTCCAACCAGCAATGTCCCACTGCCCTCTGTCTCTGCTGTATCCTGCCCTTTGACCCCTGCAACTGATCCCGGCCTCGGTGCTGGCCATAAAAGTTGTTCGGCTGCTCCGTTCGTGCATTAAATTAAATTTAGATTAAGCCAACTGCTCTGACGTTCATCGATGCTCAGCCACAGCAGAAGCCGCTGTTGTTGGCATACTTATTTGTGCCACTGTGGTGTGTGTGTGTGTGTGTGTGGCCTGACTGGTGGTTTGGTTTGCCCAGTTTCGAGCTTGCGAGCCTCCCAGCCTTACTCTACAGCTGCCACTTGTCACTCGGTCACGGGCTTCCCTTGCATTTCCGCCACATTGACGTCAGTTTTACTTTCAAGTTACAGAAAAAACTGGTTTGTATTTCTTTTCTCAATTGGGTGACGATTCGATTTCGAAGAGGATATAGCTCAAGCTGTTGTCACTTATTGGCCTGTTTGACTTGTGGGCTTTCACTGAATTTTCATGCTTTATCGATTATTTTGATATACAGTCCTTAAGAACTGTAGGTTTCCGCTATTCCTAATTGCAATCGAACGACTTGTTCTCAGTTTCTCGTTGCTTCTTATCCCTTGAGAACGGCTGTTATTCCGTTGAGCCATAGTCTCTCGCGTAACAATTGCCCGACACTTGAGACGAACAGAGAGATCATTTTATTGCAAATTTAATCACTGTGTGCAATCAGCATAATCAAAGTCAAAGTCTCCCCACACTGGCCCTTCCTTCCCATGGACCCCTACCATCGTCAGCAGATATAATCATTGCCGTTGGCAGACATTAAGAGCTATAACATCATCTCTAATTCATAAAGGATGGCGAGAGCTACGTCACGTAGCAGGAATCGAGGTGGCAATTGTTTTTGCCAACCTGGAGAATCTTTCTGCGTATCCTTCTGTCATGACCTACCCTCCCTCTAGCTGCCTTCTTCCTGTCGATTTTCATAATTTTTTCATGTTTCCCTTCTTTTTTTTCTCGTTTTTGGCTTACAGCCGCCCACGATTCCGACTCACGTTACATGTCCGCCGAGGAGCAGAGCCGTGAGCTGACACGCAGCATACGACGCGAGGTGGGAAAACTTTCGGAGCAATGGAATAATCTAATCGATAGATCTGACAATTGGAAGCATCGTTTGGATGAATACATGACGGTAAGTCTGGCACAACGACACGACCTTACTTACTTATAGCTTCATTTGTTCTGTAACATTTTCATAATTTTCTTATGACTTGCGGGTGAATTTTCTTGTGAAAATTTGAATTGACTCGCAGGGCGCACTCCTCATGCGCCCTGTGACTTTTTACCGTTGTAATTTTTATGGCCTCCAATTTGTTTTAGCTCTCGTGCCGTTTAGAGGGTCTCTCAACTTTCTTCTCAACAGGGGATGGGAGTGGGTGTACTTATGTATGTATGGGTGTAACGTTGGGTGTTTGTGTGTGCAAGTATTCGTACTCGCACTCGTACTTTTTTGTGCAATTATATTTGCGAGCTGAAAGTGTGCGCCAACTTTTCGAGCAAGTCATTTGTGGACGAAATCAAATCAGAGATGAAATTCTGAGGAGGCCTTTGAATGGAATCATTAGGAATAGGAATAATTTGTAATTTCCGTGTTCCTGCAGATTATAAGAGATGAATTGAATGTAAATTAAAGGATGTGCGCTCTTAATAGTCTATGAAGAGATTATTATAGATGAATTTAATGTAAATTAAAGGTTGTGCGATCTCAATAGTCTATTAAGAGTACCAGTATGTATGTATGATTTCGGATTGTATGCATTGGACGAATGTAAGCCGGGATTAGCTTAAACAGTTTCATAAAATGATTGCCAACTGATAAATTGCGCTGTTATTTTGTTGTTGCTAACATGTTTGGAGTTTGGATGAATTTCCCATATGTATTATTCAATTGCATTTCAATGTATCAACAAAACAGCAACAAAAGCGAGCAACTGTCGAAAGACAACACAGAATGTCGAATATGTTGAATACATTGAATACACATTGAATACGGTGAATTTTGAATGTCCCTTTGCTTTCGCATTCTTCTCCATAGGATTTGGATTTGGGGTTTCTTGGCTGTTTGATTGCTGCTTCGGTCCGTTCGATTCCGTTTGGCTTGGCTGTGGGTTGTCGCCTGATGGCTAATAAATGCAAGTGTGCTTTTTACGACTCATGTCGTTCGGCTTGCAAAACAACAACAGCATTGGTAGCAGCAGCAACAACAACACCAGCGTGAGTAACAACAACGAAAATATTTGCCACAAATGTGGCAAGCTGATGGCAACTGCTGTCGTTACTCATACGCACCGTAAATTTGATGCAACAAAGTTTGGCCGCATAAAAATGTCACAGAGTGTGCAAACAATGGATATAAGAGCGAAACACAAACACAGCAGTGTGTGTGTGACAACTCGTTGAGTGGAGCGTCAGTGTGTGTGTGTATGTGCGTATATAAAATATCAAAGCGCATAAAATGCACATATTGTATATGCTGTATGCGATATGTGTAGCATACTTTTGGGCAACTGAGCTAACCCACAGCAAAAATCAATACAAAGCAAGCAAAAGGCAAGAAGTAATGCCATAAAATGAAACAACATGCTGCTGTGTGCCATGCAAGAGAACAGAAACAAAGGAGGAACAACAAGTGAGCGACATAGAAAAATATATTTGCAACAAAGTGCGCATAAATATGACACTTGAGCGCGAAGAAAAAACTTGGCCTAAGACGCTTGCCAAGCGCAGAGGGCTTAAGGGAATAGCAAGCAACGAGAGCAACGAGTGAGGGTTAGTCCAACTTTTCCTTACTCTGTCAAAGGAGTGCAACAGTGAGATGTGCCTGCATGTATAATACATACATGTATTTGCAACTAACCCCTAGTTCAATCCTTTCATATCCACACTGCGCTGCCAGCAGTCTGTAGCTCATGCTGTCAATTTATCATAGGATTTTCCTAGTTTCATGAATTTGGGAATTTTATATTTAATGCAGAACTTCCATTGGGAGTAATTTTAAGTTTTACTGGGTCAAACTAGACAAATACTAGTGCATTTATGTGCATATGGTAAATGACATAGGCCTATTGTTAACGATAAGCGCCTGTGTGACCTATTTTTTGTTATTTATTTGCAAGTTTAAATAGAAACTACCCGAAAATAACCAACAACAACAAAAGGATCTGTATACATGTGTATTTATGCGTGTGTGACAAATATGCAAGAATTTCACAAGAAACAAACCTGTACCTGATATAGAAAACTGAGCATTGTTATTTATATGAAAGTATACATGTTTTTAGAAGTATTTTCTTTTCTTTTAACAATAAATGAAAAATATATATAGTAGATACATAAATAGAGTGGGTCAAAGCTGCATAAATAAATCAACTTTCTTTACGGTATCATAAATCAATTAAAATTTGTGATATTTTAATTTCTAACAATTTTTCAGCACTGAAAGTGCTTTAACTATTTTTCATATCACTTAGCAAACATGTATTTTAAATTTGATCCGTATTGCGGGCATTGTTGGACAAAAATATTCGTACAATGCAGGTTCCAACCGACTCCAAAAAAAAAAAAAACTGATAAGAAAAACTTTAACAAAATTAACAACGTGGAGCAGAACAAGTACAAAAAATATGGAAAAAAAATAACAAAAAAATTAAATAGAATTAAAAAAGTTTTCTCAACAAGCTGGGAAACTTTGTCGAGACCCGGGCGCGAGAGTTTTGACAGAGAAAGCGTAAAAAGTTTAAATAAATGCAACTTAAAACAATTACCACGAAACCAGCACAAAAATGGTACAGCGTAAATGAAACTTTCTGTGTGTTAAAAGGAGCGCTTTATGAAACTCTTGCCTCCGTTTAAATGAAGTCTCCAAATGGACGACGTACAAACACTCACACCCCCATCCACACACACACACACGCACACGCGCATACACACTAGTGCTGTGGGACAAACTTTGTCCAGTGCTGGCTAATACAGTCCAGCAGATTGGGGAGAAGGGTAAACGGAGGAGCTGCCGGTCTAAGCCGCAGCATGCACTGCGTGGTTAATTGACCACACAAATGTCTGCCCTGCCCCGCCCTGTTCTGTCATGCCTTATTCGCCTGCTGTGTGTCCCAGCTCGAGGAAGAATTTCCATTAATTGAATAAAAGTTTGACTGGGCAACGAGCGTATTAAATTCAATTTTAAATTCCATTTGCATGTTGAGCATTTGCACTGCTGTTCTTTGATATCAAGCATACGCGACGTACGCCTCGCTCAAGGTGTCAACCAGGTGAAAAAAACATTAAAACACGTTGGAAAAAAAGCTGTGACACGTCAATCACATGTTGCAATGTTGCCCACATTTTTGGCAGTATTTTTCACGTTAATGCAATTAAAGTGCGTTTTTGCAGTTGGAAAAATACGAAAAGAAAATGCATTAAGCAAACGTGCACAAAGCACCGCCTGCAGCTGCTGCTGTTGACAGCTTTTCATGTGGCAACAAAAGACGGCGTGAAATACAGAAAATTCAATTTGTACTGCATCAGAACATGAAGAAAGCAAAACTAAAAGTTTGCGAAAAATCATTTCAGATATAGTTGCTATACCAATCTACAATGGCTTGCAGTTGTTTGCCTCCTCTGGCATTCACACTATGCAGAATGCAGAATGCATCTCCAAATAGCAGTTGCAAGCCTGTCAATCAAATGTAATCCCAATTAGGAACCCCAGCTATGCATGGTCTTCGCTCTAATTTGCCACTTCATCAGCACTGGAGCTTCTTCGGTACACAAATGATGCATGACCACATCAATGTCACGTCAAACCGCAAGCGAATGCTTCGGCTAATGAAAAGTCCTTAGCAAGTTCCGTTTGCCAAACTCTGTTGCCAGATATTCGGTCTCTATGGTCTCTGGTTAGAGCTTTAGTAAAGCCACACAGCTACTCTGGTTCATTGGGCACATTATCGAGGGTTTTCGAGTGTTAGTCACCAACAACAACAACAGCAATAACGAGAGAAAATCTGGGAAACCCGGACACGTTCTGAAGAATCCAATTGTGCCACCACTTAACCCAATGCAGTCACAATGCGACCATTTAACCCACTTAAGCGCGTTGTATGGTGTCAGTTAAAAAGCAAAGGGTGGTGCGAAACTTGGAAGCAATTGCTTTATGCTATGAAATATGTTCCATTGATTTCCTGTACAACTGTAAAAATAGCAAAATAAATGTGGCTAAAACGCATTGAAATTGCACACATGCCATCACATAAGGGCAGTTCGACCTCATCTCTTGGGGAAGCATAAACGCTGCGCACAATGCTGCTGCTTGCCATAATTTAACCACATGTGGTCGATATCGACGCCATACACAAACACTCACACACAAACTCACACTCTGACATACGCACAACCAAGTCATTTAACCCCTTATGACCGCTGAGCTTGGCCACAGTAGCAGCTGCTGTTGTTCTGGCCATGTTTGCTCTGCTTGTCATCGTCGTTGTCCTTGAGTGTGGACTGCTACTGCTCCTGCTGCTGCTGTATTCGGCCCTCTTCCATGCTGTTCTCTTTTCTTCTCGCTCTCATGCTGTGGTCAGTTGGGCTAGTGAAAAATGTGGCTACCAAAATAGAACTTGCCGTTGCAAGCGCGCCTGCAGTTAAGTTTAGTTTATTAAGTATGCAGGCTAGACACCATCGAAATCAATTTCATTTTTCGAAAAAACCATTCAATAAATCACTCATACGTAGTGTGAAATATGTTCGTTTTTCATGTAGTCTGAAGAGAGTCGTTGATTTATGCTGGTATTACTTTTGTAAATTGGATTTTTTAAAACTAAAAGAAAATTGAAATTCCTTTTAAGCAAATGAATAAAAATGTTAGTCAGCCGTAAAAGTATGCAATATATTTTTCTAATATTACACCTTCCATGTAGTCTGGACACAAACCAGTCTCGGATGAGAAATAAACTTTTTCCGAAACAAAATTGAGGTGAATGACAATGGAAATTCGCTGCATTCGTCCCTTGCGAATGGAAAACAACAATAATTGCAATTAAAAAATTACACGCAATCCAATACGCAAATGAAAATCAAACAGCAGTCGCAGCTGGACTACTGCAGGAGAGAGAAAACACTAGCAATATTTACACAGCTTTTTAATTGCGAGTTGTTTCAACCCTTTTGTCCCCAGATAAATCATTTTGTTTTCGTTTCTTTAAATAAGCCATAAACAAAAAAACACGAATGATTTATATGCAACATTATGCGACGCTTTGTCACAATCTACAGCATTTAATGTTTGCACATTGATCACAAAATAGCTAAAACCCCTGCCAAAAAAAAAAATAAGCATATCCCGTTTACCTCTTGGGCAATCAATTGATTGCCACGCTGAAATGGTTTAGCTTTGGCTCTGGCTCTGTGACTTTGGCTTTGGTTTTCTGAATGCTGCGTTTTGCGATTACTTTGGCTCTGCTGCAGAAGCCAATCCTCACCCCTTTCTTCTCCAGCCAACTGATCGACCACCTGGCCACCCCTTCCACTATCAATTTAAGACCACATATTGCGCTGACTTTTTTGCACCACTTTGCACGAGTATTTGGCTACGGGTTTGGTTTTTTCATTCTTGTTTGCAGAAGTGCAGCAATATGCCACGAAATGTAACCGTGTATAATTGTCAAACGTGTTCAGTTATATTGACATTGCACACAACAACAACAGCAACAGAAACAACAAAAACACGGCGCACAAACATCGGTGTGCAGAGCGTCGTTCGGGCAACATTCATTTGGCTGTCATCTTTTTTCTCTTTTGCACGTTTTCCAATGTCTGAGGGCGCCATTTTGCGCACAGCAGGAGTTTTGCAATTTCACCCTTTTAACCCAATTGGATGCTGGGTATATTTTATAAATATTGGCTGCGCCTTTTTCTGATATTTGGTAAATATTTAACAATAAATACAACCACGTTTGCCATCAAATAGTTATTTAATCGACTTTGCTTGCCCTACGAAAATAAATATTTTACATATGACGCAATTTATTTGCTGACTTGAATTACTAATGAAAATAGCTTTACTTTTGACTACTTCAAGACCTTTGCTACATTAAAGTCACCAGGGTCGATCTTTAATTGTTCAAAGTCAATTCGAAATCTATAACTACAAAGTAGCTTTAGCTTAATGCCCAAAGAGTCACCACAGGCAAATGACTCAATAAAGTTTTGCAGAAACTCTCAGCTCGAAATTCAATTTATAAATATAGTAAAAATCAACTATTGAGATAACTAGAAAAACCATAACTGATACTTTTAGGCTTGGTGACAACAAATCGCATTTGGTTAAGATATATGTATATGAAAGTATGGAGATTCGAGCAACAAAAAAACGCTCTCAAAAGGTGGCAGCGTGAAAAATTATGCGCTTAAAATAGATTTTCCAGTGACATTTAAAAAAAAATTTCAAATAAAAACCAGGAAAAAAAAGACAGAGCTAGCAAAAAATAATCTGTCGTGTATGGAGTTATTGCTGCTGGCTCTGTCCGTCCAATGCCCATTCGTCCATGCTGTCGCGTCTGCAGTTAATACATTTTTTTTGCCATATCCTTTGCCAGCAGCGCACAAGTGTAGACAAATCCAGACTCGCACCGACTATGACTAAAATTAAAGAAAACTTTTTGCACTCATGATAAACTCGTTGAGGGCATTTTTCACACTTTGTCACGTGTGGCGACAATGACGACGGAAAGCAGCAAAAGGCGAAACGCCAGAATTGGCCAAAGTGTTTTGCATTTGAATTTTTGCCATTAAATAAAATCGTCTAGCGGGAGTAAAGACTGCAGCATCTTTATCTCTTTGAGGGCCTGAATGAAGTTGTTGCCAGTTGACGGATGATCTGCACGAGACATTGACTTATTTGGCACCGTTGGCGGTTCTCACATTGCTCTTTGGTGTCTGAGTTGATTTACGGACTCGACTTGTGAGTGGAGAATTGTATGTGGGTGCAAGACTATCAGACACGAGTTAAATATACGTACAAAAACTACATCATGTTGAAAATTACAACTGCAATATAACATGTTGGGATTTGGAACACCTGATCAAATGCTGTAAAAACAACACATACTTAACATAATCCCGTTACAAGCACATTGTCATATTGCCCTGTTCATACATATAAATTCAGCCAATAAATCCTTCAGTGCTCCATAATGATCCACACACACACAACCCGGCCGTAATTCATAAGCCCCAAATCATTCAGAAACGAAAAAGGCGCGCGCAAAAATGCGTATATAAAATTCCATAAAAATCAAATAAAATCAACCAAAATGCGGGAAAAATAAAGCAGAGAGACAAGCAGAGAGACCATTCAAATGCATTTATAAATCCTACCGAACGAAGGCAAAAGCAGGAAAAAACCAAAAGAAAAAAAGAAATCAAAAATAAAAACAAAAGCAACAGAAAAAGAAACAAGAAAACCGAAAACCGAAAACGAAAAGAACTGCGGCAATAAACAAGACAAATCGTAAAACTCATTGAAATGTTACGAGTATAACAACAACACTCAAGAGCAGCACTCAATTGGCCGGCAGACAAGCGACAAGCCACTCAACATACTCACTCACCATTCGACAACCACTTAATGAGCCAGAAGCTGAAAGAGAGGCAGAGGTTGTGAGACAAAAGATGCGGGAGCGACGGGTCTAACAGTTGAGGGGTCTAGCGGGGAACAAAACAAAGCAAAGTGGCCAGAAAAAAGATACACACTCAAACATACACACGCATCCGCAGAGAGTATATTTACATACGTATATAAACAATTCTAGAGCATAAACAAAACTCAAAATGCGAGCAACAAGTTCTCAGCGTGCGTGAGTACGCCAACGTGTGTGTGAGTGTGTGTGCGGGAGAGAGTGTGAGTAAATGTGTGTGAGCAAGTGCTAGCTTGTGTTTGTGGATTGGGGAGAACAAGTTTCGTTTGCTTGTGGAGTTGAGCGCAAAGTGGCTGCAGCAGCGTCAACACCGACAACGACAGCGACGACGACGACGTCAACGACAGCGTCAGCGTTACTCTTGGGCGTCGACGTCGACGTCGCTCACTTAACGCACGCGGCCGGCTTTGTTGTTGGGTCAGTTTCTGAAACGTCGGCGCGTAAGTTGGTTGCGTTTTTTGTTGAGGCAGAGTGGCGCGCGCAGAACGCGATCAGCCGGTATTGGCATTGGCAAAAACATGAGATACATTTACGTATCCGTAAGATACATATCTGTATGCATGAAAATCTACAGGATCTATGTGAATGCATAATTTAAAATATAAAAGTGATTTTGGTGCTCTTAGTGTTGTTGTGTTTTTTGCTAGCACGTCGCGCTTCTTTGCTATGCTTAGTCCCCCTTTAATCTTGGCGCTGTCGTTTCCCAAGAAGTGAAATATAATACCGACAACAGACAACGAACGCGAAAAACTGTTGTACAACAAACGAAAGTAACAAGAGTAATAAGGTCGAATTTATAATAATAATTTTTGTCAACGTCGGCGACGTCGTCGTCAGCTTGGCAGAAATTTTTGTGTGATAAATGAAATGAAATTCTTTGTAACAGTCACGTTTAAAATTATGCGCCCTTTTTTCTCCACCAGAGTTTTTTCTTTTTGCATTTCGATTTGTATTTTGTAGTGCGCATTGTGCGGTAAATTTTGTTTTCGCGTAGTTCGTACGGCTCGGTAGAAATTCACTCGCGCTCGCTCGCGTTTTCGATACTTTATCTACATAGACTAAATATATGAACGCATTGTTTTTGTAGTTCCGTTGCGTTGTATTGTTTAGTGGTTACTGTTGTTGTTGTTGTTGTTGTTGTTAGTGTTGTGGGGTTGAGCGACGGCGTTAAGCAAATTTTTGCTGCATGTGCCGAAAAAACCAAAAACGTAAAAAAAGGAAACGAGACAAATATAAAAACATCAACTAAAGCAAATTGAATATATAGTTCAATTAAAATCAGCTAAATCTATTGTTTGCCTAACAAAATGATTTAAAGAGCTTATGACAATAAATTATTATTAAGCTCAGACTAAGCTTTGGCTTTAAAAACATACACAAATATAAATGTTTACCATTTTTAAATGCATCAAAAATATAATTTGTTATAATGAAAAGCCTCTGACAGTATAGATAAATATTGGTACAAATTTGACTTTTATTTATTTAGATATAAACTTTTCCAAATAGTTTCATTTGAATTGTAATCATATTTTTAATGCGATCTTTAATGCGTCATTTAAAATGACCGTGTGCCACTTTGCATGATAATGAAATTTACATGTGGCTTATCATCTGATTGCTTTTGCAAGAGACTTGACTATATTCCTTGAATGGTGATAAGCTGGACAAGAACTTGCCATACACAGCGAAAAAAGTGAATTACACATTATTATGTGCATATAAACGACGACTCGAATTTCATATGCGCTCCCCTTTAACAATGTCTTCATTCAGTCGGCACTTCCCTCCTTGTCCGGACTCTATCCGACCACACTTTTAATATCCCACGCTTGGCTGTCAGATGCCTAAAGGCAAAATTCCCTCGGTGGCAACCAGCGAAGGTCGTTTATTATTATTTACTTTACATTTTATTGAATTTCACTTCATTTTTTGCATGCTGGCAGCGCAGATTTAGTTGCTTTAGCGGGGACCACAAGATGCTTAAGATGCGACAGCCTGCTGCTGGTTATCGCATCTTTAAAGAACGAGTACGGAGTGTGAATACAAGCAAATGCGACTGTGAGTACACGAGCACGAGCACGCCAGCGCGAGTGAGTACCATCGTATACCACACAGGACTGCTCTGCAGCTTATTTGTTAAAGTTGTCACTTTATTTGCCTGTTGCGCTGTCAGCTGCAGGCCCTGACTGAAACTGAATCTAAGGCATGGAGGGTGAAAACAGGGTGAGGGAGGGGCGTACAGGGAGCACAACTGAGAATCTTTTACTTTATGTTTGTCATCAGTTTGGGCTTCGTAGGGAGTCAAGTAACTCCAGTGTCTTCCTGCTCATATAGCGACTCGTATGTTACTATAGTATACACATATATACGTATCCCAGCTGAATTTGCATTGTCGCACATCTTCATCTGCGTATCTCTCATCTCTCTCTCTCTCTCTTTGTGAGGGTGTACGATTTTTTTATTATCTTTTACAGTTGTTAGTCATTGTTATTACTGCTGCTGTTGGGTTATCTCTTTTGTGCACATTCCATTTGTCGTTGGCGAGGTTATACGAGGGAGTGAGTTGGGATCGGGGCAATCCCAAATGCCTTTGTTGTCAGTTGGTTAATTAGGACGACATGACTCGAAGCTGCACAGGCGTCCCATATGCGAGGCGCCATCTGGAACTTACTCAAGGTCTCATAAGTTAATGAAATACTTTATGGAAGGCAGCGAATAAACTCTGGTAAATCTTGTATCTGTATCTGGATAAAATAAACAACATTTTTGTAAGCTTTGAGAACTTCTCCTTACTTCTCTGCTAATTTAAACAAATGACCATTGACACCCGGACTTAAGTCGAGGGTCTGCCATGACCCCAATTCGATTTCCGTTTGCCAGACACAACTCAAGTCACATTAAATTCCTGGATACATCAATGACGTCAACATTTATTTGAAGTTTCTTTCATTGAACTCATTTTTGAACTTTCCAGTCTGTGAAGTTGATTAAAGAGCAGCAACAGCAGCAATAAGAAATTCCAATTGACGAAAAGCTTGGCAGTTGTCTAAGAAAACATGTGTTGAGAGAACATATGTTAGAATGTCAATTTTCCACATCCCCATATTCTTTCGGTTCGCCGTATACCTAATCTAGTAACACATTTCTTATAATTTTGTTTAATTTCGTCAATACCTTTATTCTCATCAATCTGTTTCTTTTTGTATATTTTTTTGTATTTTGCAGACAAGTTCAGTTTCAGTTGTAGCTCAAATTCTTATTACCGACACGCTCAAAGTACGTTAATTCTTTTATGTTATCTCTTATTTTTCGTTTTTCGTTTTTTTTATTGTTTTTACATTGTCCACACATACTCGATTAACCCCACGGCGTTGAGCATAAATCTCACAACAAGTGTCTTTGAGCCCCATAAAGTTCATTTGTTGTACATAATAATAATAATAATAACTCTCACGATACATTGCCATATTCCCCATGTACTCGTACATATATACACATGTACTATATGTACTATAAACCGTGTGAAACACAAATGTGGAGCACGAATGTGACACTTTTATCTAACACAGCCTGATAACAATACTCAATAAATATACGATGGGATTGCGTGAAAAGGGAGCGACAAGGGGATCTCTGTTATGGATGGTTTTTTTATGATGCTGTCAATGATCTCTGCGATGCTGATGACACTGATGAAATGTGCCAGAAGGCGTATAATAATTAATGCCACTGAATGAATCAAATTTATGCTGAAATCGAAAGCTGTTCCGGCGTATCGGTTTTCATCTGGTCTCCCTAATGTGCTACATTTGCTTTTTTGCTCTTTTATTTTAGTCTAAGCTATGAATGAAGTGCACACACACATACACACACACACACTTACAGCCCCCCTCTGTAAGCTGTGCTAGGAATTCTCGATCTCCAACAAAAAACTTTGACCCACTTTGGCTGAGAGGCTGCGCAGATAAGCCCCACATCAAGACTAATTAATGTAATAGTTCAACTTTTTAATTGCGCTCAGACAGATGCAAAATACTCTTCAATGAATAGTCATAGAAAATAAGTAATAGCAATTTCACTACTTAGGATTCCCATTTCCCATTTTAAATTCAATTGAAACACACCATGGAGGGCACATATGTTAATTGAAACAGCAATATTTTGATTTTCCTATGACTTTTGTTTACAACTAATAATAATTGTGAACAAATGTTGCGGGAATGATTTCAATTGGCGAGCACACAATGAATTTCCTTTGATTGTTCATTTTGAATAACTCAATTTATTGCTCTGACATGTGGCGAAACTAAAGTCAAGAATATAAGAAAAGGCTATTCGGAATACATTCTTTCACTGCATTGAGGAATTTATTGAACATATTAAATGCTTTTCCATTTATAGCGTAAGCAATTTGACCTTGGCAGGGTTACAGATAATGGGTTAGTACCTCTCTGTATTGGGTGCATTTGCAGCTGCTTCCAGTGGCATAAAGCATTTCTATTATAGCTCAAAAAAAATACTAACACTTGATACGATATACTAGTACATATCAATTTGTTTACATTAAATTTATGTTCAAGTTGTACTGAGAAGAATTTCCCATGGATCGTTTCGGTTTACGAAAAATGAGCTCAACCTTATTAAAAATATTTCAAATACCTTTTTACTTATTTATTTTTGTGTTTATTTATTATTTGCGATTTCGATTTTGGGGTGCTGCACTCCTTTATTTATTTATTTATTTATTTTTTTTAATCTTATTTTAACGTATATATTCGTTCGTTAAACGGCAGTCAATTCCCAAGCTTGTGTGTCGTTTAAATAAGGTACGTCGTATTTATTCAGTATACTGAGTATATAATATACATATGTATGTACGTATGTCTATAGTGAAAATGTAAACAAATACCGACCATGTGCGGCTTGTGGACAGTCTGGAATTGTGGTCGGAGGGTTCTTCGCTTCGAGTTCTGGCAGCGGCTATGTAGAGGGCAATTTGTGAGATCACTTTTATATTTTTAACTGTCCTCGTTAGGGGTTAAGCTGACTTCATCTTCGTCTGCAAGTGTTACTCGAAACTTCGATACGATTTGTCTACGCACAGCTGCAGTATGAAATCATCAGATTGGATTCCTTTGAATTCCCTCTAAGTCTCGGATTTTTATTTCTTATCTACTTCAGTTATCATTACTATATTATTAGGAATTCAGTCTATCAAGAGCCATGGCTGAATTTGTATATGGAATAGCTTTTCACTATCTCTATTTCGAATCAAACTTTAAATTGAAAAACTCCTTTTCTGTTCACATGACGTACCTAAACTGCAGCCAAATGCGGCAAACTAATAATGCAACCGAAATTTCCATAGCAGATTTACCATATTTGCGGCTGAATCACGGAACACATTCCGCATGTGCTTGCATGCAGCCGTAGCTCCTGGCAGATTTTCCCCAACTCTTGATTACAGCTAAAAGCTGAAAATTGTTTATGCTAATTGCGTTTAATTTATGCATGTGTAGACGTGGCATCTGTGTGTGTATCTTCGTCTGTGTACATGTCTGCGTGTGTGTGTGTGTGTTTGTCTCTATGTACATGTTGTAAGAACAACAGAAGAAATGCAAAGACAAGGCAACAACATGTTCGTGTTGTTGTTGTTGTCGTTGTCGCTGTCGTTGTTGCTGTGCATACAATTGATATTTATTAGTACAGCACAGTCGGCGGCAGAGAAGGTCTGGCAATTTTTGCGTGCCTCAAATGTGCAATTATCGCAGCAGTTCGCTGCCGTCCCCAGTCGCCTCCCACTATACCGCACCCACACAGCAAGTCAGTGGAAAATTTCCCCTTTCCCCTTTCCCCTAGCCTGTGTTGACATTTGCATGGCAAACCGACGGAGTAGTGAGGACGGAGATGGTGATGGCGATGGAGCTCGCAGTTTGCGAGTAATGCACTCGTAAGTAATACGCATTTGACACACGCGAACGCGACTTGCCGACGCCAAATGCCATTTAAGGCTTTCCACATGAGGCAATGCGACGAAGACTTCTACGGAATTTATACAAATGTCAAGCAAATGTCGAGACTTTGAGTTTCGACTGCAACTGCAACTGCCCTGGCAACAGCGATGTGGCCTAGCCAGGTCTAATCCTGCAGCAGTTTGCGGCGGTGTCTATTTCGGCCAATTAATATGCGGTTAATGGTGTTAACTGTTTGACGTGCTTATTTACAGGCACAAAGATGCAACTGCAACTCAATTGCAACGTGCAACGTGAGCGCCAAATAAATGGATAGACTCGACAGCCAGGCACGACAGACAGACAAGACGGACAGACAAAGAGGACGACAGCTAGGCAAGCAAGCGGGCGCCGCAGTTCCACATTTTGCATGCCAAGTGATGGAACTGCAGATATTGTATCCGATGGATTGCATAAGAAAGCACAGCTACAAGCACTAGTATCTCTATTTGTTGTTGTTGTTGTTGTTGTTTCTGATGCAGTAGCCATAGGCGATGAAAAATATGTATGGGCAGGGTCGAGCACATTCGTCGTTGTTAGTTGTGTGGTGTGAGAAACCAAACAGGGAGGTGCGGGAAGCATGAAACTGTCGGTGGCACATTTGAAGCATCTGCAGTCTGCATGGAATATGTTATATGTTCCTCATTTTTCCTCTACTTAAGCAAAAACAGCATCTGCTGGTGTGAATAAATAACTTATCGGAATAGATTGCAACTGAGTGCGTGTTAGATAAGTGAATTACGCTGGCGCAAAAGGTATCTTTAAAGACTTGAGAAGATATATGATCTAGGGAATGCAATGCTGAATCGATAACGAAACATATTGAACACTTGGGGATCTGTTATTTACTCGCAGCGATAACATTCGGCAAAGTTATCTGCAGTAATTAATTCCAATAAAGAAATTTATCGAAAGCACTTGCAGTTTTTTTTCAACTGATAGTTCACTCTTAATTTTACAACGTACTCTTTCTTGGCGTATTTTATAAATATTCGAATAAACAAACCTTTTTCTCTGCATGAATGTGAATATGTGAGCTCTTTTGAGCACCTATAGCAATTATGGTTTGTCTGCGCTACGAACTAAAACTCTAGAGGAACTCTGCAACTTTTGCAATAGTCGGATGAGCACGTAGCAGCAGCTCGGTTAAAGCCTACTTATCGGCGTTACGACCAGTTCAGCTTCCAGTTCAGCGCCAGCTGCTATGCACTGTGCTCGCGATAAGTGAGCAGCTTGTCGATAGTTTGAAACGAATTTTTCCCGCTTCCTCACGCACATCATCGCTGCGGGCACAGGGGCTATCAATGAAAACGTTGTTCCAATCAATTAAAAAATTGTCGTACTAATTGCTGCATGTTTATCAGCCAAAATGGACAGTGGACAGTGGAGAGGCAGGGGTTACTATTCTGTTGAAGGACGAGGAGGGTTGCTATTGATAGAACCGTTTCAATCATTTCAATTGAACAATTACGCTGTGCGAGTATTTAACAATTAAAGGTTGCACTCAATTAAATGTCCGCTGCAGGCGCTCAGCGTGTTCTTCTTTCATCTCGATTGCGATTAGTACCACGCCTTGGCGAAATGCGATTACGCTTCATTGAGCCGTTAGGCAAATCAACAGGCAAACAAATGAAATAATTCACATCAACAGCTGTCAGAATGTTGAAATGTCTGACTCACGCTAGGCCTGACGACTAGGACAAGGGCAGCGCCAGTGTTGCCAGGAAGTGGCAAAAACAGCTCAACCGAAAGAGAAATCACAACTCAAATGGCCAAGACGCGACTCCGAGTGGCATTTTATGCAAATCACCCACAAATTGCCTGGCACTTGATGTGAATGCGGGACGGGGTGGATGGATGTGGATGGAAGGAGACCCAAACAGAGAGACAGAGACAGAGAGAGAGAGAGAGAGAGAGAAAGAGAGTCAGAGGGAGCTATGTACCAGCCAAGTATAAATAATTCTAGGCGCGCTCTAATGAGCGCAAATGTTTGTCAAAATGTTGACAGCTTAATTGAGCAGAAAATTTACATGTAGCGCAGTGTGAACGAACACACTTCAGAACAAAGTTAACTACAGTTATGCATTGTTTAGTTAGTTAGCTCAGCTAACTGAAGCTGCTGCAGCGGTAGAGGCAGATACCCGTTGACATGCGAATCGACTCATTTATCAACGTCAAGTTGTCCCGCATCGCAGATCACGGACTCCGACTCCGACTCAAATCAGTCTGAAACTTCGACAGCGACTTGAAGTTTGTCTTGGGAAGCGCAATTAGCTCATCGATAAGGCATTAGACACCGTACTACGGTTAGCTGAACTTTTGAGGCCAACAAAAGGGGAAAGCAAAAGGGGAACGGCAAGCAACATACGGCATTGATAATGTCTTAAGCTGATGGCAACCTAAGCCGTGCTGCAAGTACACAACAACGTTCATACTCGAATCCCGCACACACATTTAATGCGACTTTAATGAGCTGAAGCTATTTTCTTTGACGGCGTTGGAAAGCATAGCAAATTGTTTTGGAAAGAGTCGTGTCTGAGCCAAGTCGAGGCAAGTCTTTAATGAGCAGCAGCTATCGTTGCACGCAAGCCCCCGTCGCCCTTCTCTTGCCAGTCATTACAATACATTAGCCCGATTTAAAATTTCATATGCATTCCATTCTATATTCTATTGGTTGATGTTGCATTTTCTATTTGACCTATTTGCCAAATATTTGCATTCTCATTTATGTGGTTTGTATTTTATTTTGGGCACATTTTATGTTACCTGGCTGCAGAATAATTTCTTTACGTTTATTTTAATTGCATAAATATATAAATGGCCGACATCCATGAGATATTTTTTTGGCTATTTGTTCGCTATTTTTCTGCTGCGCAAAATCTTCCCCAATTCATTTAATAAATAAACAATTTTGATTACGAGCCAGGTGCCTGTTTATCGTTCTTGCCATTTTCCTCTGTGGAACCCACATTCGTTGTTCGGCAAGTGAGTATGCCATATGTACACAAACTGTTTTTATTAACTAATTGCATCATAAGTTGACTTGCCGCAAAATATGCTGCAGGTAAACAGAATGTTTAAATTGAGACATTAGTTAAATAGCTTCTAAATTGTTGTAAACCCAACTCGAACAGATGTTTGGCAATTGCTTTGAATTCGTCTTGATTGAATGAATTAGTGACTAACTGCTGAATATTTTCGTCCAGCTTTCGCCTGCAGACCGCATTGATGAGGTCGTTGCTTATTGCCCCACGAATGGTATTTCTGACCTCGCTTACCTTTGGACTTGTTTGTTTGTATCCTCTGCACACAACTCGGGAACTCTGTGCACTTCGAGTAATTAGCAAATTTGTTTGGCCCTGAATTTTCGAATTTCTATTTGTATACCAGCTGGCAGGCCAATAGCCTGACTAACAGTTTGTTTAGAATGCCACAAAATAGGCCAACGATAAGCACAACTCAACCAATAAAGCGAGAAAAAAGGAGGAGACCGAAAATAAGAATGAACAAATGCGAGAAAAAATCAATAATCATTTAAAATTCAAATGGGCAAACCATGAACCGGAAAATGCCGAGTGCTGTAACCAAAACACAAAACCGGCAAATGCAAATTGGAAAAACAGATAATGAAAAACCAAAGTGGGACTCTGGGGCCGCGCCACGCTAATGAAATTAAAAATTGATGCTTTGGGGCCATAGGCGCAAATATATCTAGGCAAATACAAATACAAGTATATAGTAGACACATCCATTGAGCCCAGCGCTCCAAACAAATGTCATTTAATAAATTGGAAATGTGGGCGGTTCGCATCAACACACTCAACTGTTGGTGAGCGGGTCGGGTCGGGTGGAGTAGGGAAGGAGAAGGGGCATCGCCTATGGGGGTGTGGAAAGTGCGCTGCTTTTCCATGCCTGATTGATTTTGCGGCGTTGGCGGCGTCTGTGGCTGACAAGCAACTCCACCAGCAGGCAATGCCAATCCAAATGCAGCCACAAGAAAGACAAACACCGCCAAGTTGCCGCCAACTTTTGACGCGTCTTTGATGAAGTTGCCAAAGCGGCAAGCGGTAAGCTTCGATACGACGATAGAGACGCCGTTTTGCGGTCTGGTTACTCAATCTTCCTGGTTGCAACAAGCCGTTGACATCAATTAATTGTACAGTGAGATAGAGACAGGGAAAAATTGAAAATTGATAAATTACTATGCACTGGAAATTCGAAGCGAGTGCAGCACAAGGCTCCAACAAATTTTCCCGATCTCTGTGGCAAATTGTGGGCGTTGCAACATCTTCGCTCTATTTGCGCTTCATTATCCATCCCCATTTCTATTCCTCCTTTATACACCAATTAATCAGATTATGTCGAAATGTGTCACTGGGTTAATGCAAATATATTACGCCTGGCTGTCGAACATCGAACGTTGAACGTCGAACGTCGATTCTCATTTCCATTTCCATCTCCAACTCCATTCACATTACCATTCGCGTTTATGGACTATTTATCTTTTATCGCCTGGCAGTTGCTTGGCTGGATGGTTGTCTGGCCGTCTGTTAGTATAGTTTGAAAGATTTGCATTGGCGTTGCGAATGCGCTTAGTGATACTTAATTAGCGAAGTGAGACTATAAACAATTTTAAGCTGATTAGACGACGCGCTCGGACTTGGTCTCCTCCGAGTTGTCTCTGCATTTCCAATTCCATTTCCATTTCCACTTCCACTCCGTGATTGATGCAGTTGTAGCTCTGCTTTAAGTCTCGTTTTTCTTAGTTTCAGTAGGTTAGGCAATCGATATTCAATACGATTTAAATGAATGGCTTTATTACTGTAGATTTCACTGCAATCAGTTAAAAATTTTAATTTATCAACTTTCATTTTATTGTGTTTATCGGTTTTCCGGACTTATAATCGAAAAACTCGTGCCACGCTGAATATCATGTTCGACAGATTTATGTGACAAAGATAAATATTTCATTGGATAACTCAATCAATTTGTAATATTAAATAAATTCACTGTAAAATTGATATTAACTGATTACCAAGTCACTCTTTAAAGTATTTAAAAAATGTTAAATATATGTACAACCAGCATACAAATCTCTCAACACATTAATCATTCGAAATTCTTTTAATCGACTGACTTTCATCAGCAGAAGTTACGTTAGCTCTAGATCCCAAGTAAATGCCATCGTTTTCCAGCCCAGCCCAATTGCCTTGACTCGAATACCGAATACCGAAATCGAAAACAGATGATCGGCGATATGAGTATTAATAACTCGTGCTCGTACAATGTAAAACTCAGCTTTGCCCGGGTTCGCTTTCGTTCCTTGAGCAGTCGACATAAAGCCATTAAGTGACACACCCGCCGTCAGCATTGCTGAAATAGATCTCAGCATATTTATCATTTTTCACAAAGGGGAGAGAATGAAAAAAAAGCTGCGCGCAAACCTGGGCTTGGCGAAAAACTCTGTTCAGTCAGTCAGTCCTGTCTGTCAGTTTGTCTGTCTGTCTGTCTGTCCGTCCGTTTGTTTTTCTCACTGTCTCTTTGGGTAGTTTGACTGGGACTGGCTGTGTTTAATCACCCGTGGCAGCTTCAACTTGTTTTTTGGGCGCATTTGCTGCGCCCCATTGCAAGCGCCGGGCGGAAGTTGAGAAAACGGAAATTGAGCCATAAAATATTGTGACTAAATTAAGTACAAGTATTTGGCTCGAAATGCTTCATTTTGAAAACTTTCAAATTGCTCGACTGCCTTTCAGGTGGCTCAGCTGATGACATATTTATCCACATTTTGGTTTCCATTGTTTTGGTTTTTCTTTCGTATTCATGGCCATAGGTAGATATAGGGGGAGTGGGAGATGGTAACCTGAACAAAGGTAACTTTCGCTTTTACCCATTGTGTGATTATATTTTATTTTTGCGCTATAAAAATGGAATGCTTATTAGCACGAGTTGTAAAAGGACTTTTTATAACTCATTAAAATTATTATTGTTCTCGACACGTTGCGTATGCGTAGGTGGGATGCGTTAAAAGGTTGCGCAGCTTGCTTCGTCTCCCCTTTGTCCTTTTACCACTTAACCAGTAACCTCGACTTTATATACCAACTTTGTGGCACCTACGCTTGTGCTTCTTAAAGTTATTACGGCAAAATTTGCGTGAAATTTGTGGGAAAATTTTGCTAAAATTTGATGAAAATTCCGTTTCTTATGATAAGTTAGGTAGAAGTGGGAGTAGCTGTGGGAACACAGCGTGGTAAAGGTTGCGGCGCTTATTTTATTCTTATTAAACTCGAAAAGTTTTCTTAAGTCACGGTTTTTCGGCACAAGCCAGCAAACTGAGGAAAGCAGCAAGAAGGTACCGCCGAGTGCTTGGATAAATGATATGCAAAGTTATTATGGGAATAGAGTAGGAAGACGAAGGAAATGACGGGTATCTCAAGTGCCAAAGAGTTTCCAAGAATGCTTAATTCAACTTGCTGAACCAATATTTAGCATGGCTTGCACCTGTTGTTAGCCACAAGCAAAAACCGCTGCCAACCGGGGAAACCTATACTATCAATATAAATATAAGAAAAACATGCAAAATATTATCTCAAAGTTCATGGCATATTCATAGTCAAAAATGTATTAGTGAATATACCCGCATATCAACTTCGTAAGCATAAAGACATAAATATTTCTTGAGACTGCTTATCGTGCCTTATGTCACACATATGCATACATACTATATAGTATTTCATTCAGTCGCCTGCCAGATGCCAAATTTAAGCCTGTGATTGGGGTAAACGCTGCAGTTGCCTACACAAAAGAAACGCCATTG
This sequence comes from Zaprionus nigranus, assembly GCA_018903425.1. Lineage (NCBI taxonomy): Eukaryota > Metazoa > Arthropoda > Insecta > Diptera > Drosophilidae > Zaprionus > Zaprionus nigranus. Next base: position 5,060,109 of record JAEIGD010000003.1, on the reverse strand, counting down.
AGCTAACCGAGCCGCCATTTTGTCGACGCCATTGCGTTTAGCCAAAAGCCATTGAATGCGCTTTATTAATGGCTTCATGCCTAAGCCTGTTGAGGTTGCGGCACCATGGCAACGGCCTCTTGCTCTTGGTGGCTAGAGAGATGCCCAGACTCTGCAAGCTTTTTGCACTGGTTTCTTTGGGTGCCCCGTTATCGGATGTCTGCTGCACTTGCACTTAATTTTATCTATTATGCTCCATTTTTGTCATTGTCTAACGAAAATGAAGATTCAATGCCATAAACGTGGGTATGTGTGCGTGTGGTGTGTGCTGTGGTGTGCTGCATGCCACTCAGAACATGAGCCCGCATGGCATCAATAGGAAGCAAAAGTTGCAGCCGCCAGCTGTTGGCAGAGAGAGAGAGAGAGAGAAAGGGAGAAATTGAGACAGACAACCGAGACAGACAAACTATTGTTGTCTTCGGCGTCCTGGCAATCTGCCATCCTCCTGGCAGCCTCATCCTGGGAGCCTTTTCCCCTAGCAGCAGGTGTGTGCCATGAAAACTTTTGCAGTCACTTTTCACTTGTTGTTGTTATTTTTGTTGTTGCTAGTGCTTCTCTTGTTTGCTGTTGTTGTTCTTGTTGCTTGCTGCTGGCAGCTGGGCACTTGGTTTGAAAATGTGATAAAATGATTATAAAATAATTTTCACAAACAAAAGAACATGCATTTGAGTGCTCACACGTAGCCGAGTTAAAGTCCTTAGTCCTTGCCTAATCCTTTACCCAATCCATGTTCCCCTTCCCCACCTCCCCACGTTTAGCCATGTTTAACTTCTGCATTTGGTACGTGAGTCTGTTTGGGCATTTAGCTAACTTTTACACAGGCACCGTGTCTGGCCCAAGGCTCCCATTAACAATCTGATCATATCTGTTGAACATGTATTAAGCCAATTGAATGAATTTGAAACTGGAATACATCTATGTGTAGTGTGTGTGCGCGAGAGGGTAAGCAAATTTAATTGCCATTTGAAAAGGAAACTAATTTCGCCATCTGGCTGGTCTCACAGGAGCTTTAAAGCTCTTCGCGCCCGCGGGTGCCATAATAATATTTTACTATTGTCATAAATTTTATTCTCAACATCATAACGCATTTTTTATGCCTGCATTTATTATTTATCAGAATGCGGGGCCATTAAATACGAAAATAACTTTTTATACTGCTTTGTGTTTAATGAAGCTAATCCAGTTGCGATTGCATATTCTTATATGAGCTTCCCCCAACTATCAATAGTTAAGAGTAGATTAATGAAGTGTTAGTGTAGTTCTGTTTTAGAAGCCGACGATTTTTAAGTAATTGAATAGTTTATTATTGCAAAATCTTAAACAAGAAGCGAAAGTTATTTTAAATCTATTAAATATTTCATGCTTTTAATTCACATCAGCTTTCACGGAGATTATTAATGCATAATAAATAACAAAATATCAAAGACAACAATTGAAATGCCCATAAATAATGACCATTAATTGCAATAACCATGTCATTGTGACAAACAATGGCACAAAGGAAATCTTCTGCACAGCTGCACGTGATGGGCGGGCCACACACACACTCACACACACGGCCGAGAACCGGGAGCACCGCCCACCTCAAGCGAGGGCTCCATTTAAAAGCGCAAAAAGCAAAAGCAACGTCTTTTGCCATGGGCAAGCAATAAACAAGTCTTAAGGTTCTAGACCAATGGACCAGTTTCTAAGCTCTCTCACAGACACACCCCACACACACACACACTCAGCATACACACATAATGCAGTCCTTCAATTTGTGCGAATGCGTAGCTGCAATTTGAAGCAAATTGCTGGCAGGCGGATACACAAAGTGCACCTCCTGATGTCGTCTTTCTGGAATGGAACTAGGAGAGATTGGTGGTAGCGGGGAGGGGAGCGTATCAAGTTGCCCGCCAGCTGATGCAGCTCACATTTGCAACTTTATTTATCGCCACGAAAACATCTTGTAAATTTTCCATGTTATTTTTGCCTCAAGACGCTTCGCTTCGACTGTGGAAAATTCAACAATTGATTCCATTTGCCATTCCACCCACCAAAACCGTCATGTCGTCGTTTGCCGTCGTCGTCGTCGTCCGTCGTCGGCTCCCTTAGTATGTCGTTCTGTCGTTGCGTCGTGCGATGCCAAACGAAATTGATATGAAAATTCGTTTAAGCAAAAGGCTTTTAAGCGAGGCGCGCAAAGCAGCCACGCCTTCGCCTCAGGGCCCGCCATCCTTGAATTCAAGTGAGACTACAACTGCGTCTGACCTCCTTCGTAAGACGATTCCGAGTCCGATTTAGGTTCGGATTCCCATACCTCTCGTCTATCCCAGGCCCCATTTCCCCTCTCTTTCTATCTCTCTCTCTTTCTCTCGCTGCTTCATTTCATTCCTCCTGCTTGTTGTGATCATTTGTTTCCGATAAATTGTACCATTTCGCCCGCCACTTTTGACTTTTATTGCTGGCCATGGTCAAAGCGTCCCTCCAAGCAACTGGCCTATATTTTGTTCTCCTATTTTTACTCCCCCATTTACCCCCATTTTTTGTCAATTTTTTGTTTATTCTTTTGGGCTAAGTCGAGTCAAATGCAACGCTTTTGCGGCAGTTACCCAGTTTATTGCGACATCAAGTTGCATTTGCGTTGCCGTTTGGAAACAATTTTTCAACGCCAACTTGAGTTGTGGATTTGTGGCGCCCCTGCATATTGATGTGTGTGTATGTGTGGGGGCGTGGCAAATGTCTTTGTGATTGCAATTTGGTGCATGACACACGGGATTTGTGTTATTCCATTGAATATTATGCAAAATGTACAAGATTTTCGGAGTCTGATAACGTAAACGATATTGAGTAAGCAAGTTGAATGCATTTCCTTGAGTTGAATTGTTGTACATGCTGAATAGAAGTGAATTCTTTTAGATTTGGCAATCCAATTTCATGTTTTTTGGGACAAGAGCTTAAACAATAAATTGAAGACTGTGGGTTGGGAAAGTTTTCTAATCATAGCAAATAAATACCTGTGTTTGGACAGCACAGTTTAACTTTATATGATCCCATTCGTCTTACACAATCTTCAGCTAAACACGCTGGTACCAATTATATTTATGTAAATTCCATTCTTTATCTTGTGTGATACGACACGAATTCATTAGTTCACATGTTAAAAACTCCGCTTATCAATGGGGCTAGATCTACAAACATAAAGCAACATTCAGCTAACCGTGTTCTATGGCCTTGTATCAGTTGCTGCATGCATTAAGCCCATAACAGAAAAACACGAAACAGAACAGAGGACCGAACAAAGCGCATTTGAAACAAAAGAAAACACAACAACTACGCCCACACAATTTCATTTCAATTTCCCATACACTGCCGCTCTATGTCTCTCTTCCCTTCTCCCCGCTCTTTAGTAAATGCATTTCGGTTACGATTTACGCACTGTAACAACAACATTGACAGAACTGGGAAATTATGCATGGACGGGCACCCAGAAGGGAGCATTTAGAGCTCGGGTAGAGTTAAACAGTTGCTACTGAAAAGCAAAAGCGAAACAGAGCGCAACAATGCGAAAGAGAGAGAGAGAGAGAGAGGGAGAGAATTATGCGAGAGAGAGTGAGAGAGGAGAGAGACAAAAGCCGAAATGAGACCCAGAACTGCGGCACATTATGCACTTTTGCTTTTCCTTTCCATTGAAATACAATAAATTGAATAAAACTGATGAAAATTTCCGGTTACATGCACATACTTATGCACAGACAGACACACAAACACACACCTACAGACAGGAACATGTATACGTACTCGTATGCAAATATAATAATCCGCAGTCTCTGTGTGCGACTTGCCCCGTATTTCTGTGTCTGTGTGTTCGTAAGTCTCGGCTCTTTGCATAGGGTTGTTTGTTTTCTTTTGCCTTTCTGCTCGGTTCTCTGAATTAATTTTTTAAAGTTGAATGCACTGCGCAAAGTCGTCGCCAGTTTGACGTATCTTACACATTGTTTCTCTTGGCAATTTGTTAAAAAAAATTATCAAAAAAGAAATACAACAAATAATCTGTCTGATTAAAAATGCACAGAGCAAGGCGCAGTTTACGAAGTTATCAATTCGTCTTTCATTGAGGCATTGCGACTCAATCAATCTGCAATTATCTTCTGCACGTGCCACGACTCTTATCAATCATAAAGTATGCAGTCTTACTTTATGCCGCAGCTGCACATATCTCCTTTTCTCTCTCTCTCTCTCTCTCTTTAGATTTGGCTCGCTGTCTGGTTTTGTGATTTGAATGCGGTCCATGAATCGACATTTCTATTGCCGTCGCGCAATTGCTTTGACTTTCCATACTTAAGTTATTACTCGTATTCTTGTCACGCTTGCTGATCTCAGTTGATCTCTCTCTCTCTCTCTTGACTCTCGCTGGCGCTCGCTTTCCATCTCTTTCACTCGCCCTTTTGTTGCTCGATCGACAATGTGAAAAAGACACCTGGAGATCGTGACGAGTTATGGATGTGACCGCAGGCTTTCCATTCGCATTGTCTACAGCCCAAGGGGCAAAGCTCTATCCACTTAATTAGTTTTTAGAAACTGTTGTTGATAAACAACAAAAAAGCCGAAATAATTTCAGATATTTTCTTCGCGCAGGTAAACGGATTTACCGCCTGTGGTTTCCCATAAATAACCAAATCCAGAGGATTTATTTATGTACATCGTGTGTGTATGTGTGTGTATGTGTGTGTGTGTGTGTCCATGTTTCGTTGTTACTTTGTTTTATTTCTTGTCCACAAATCGCCACTAAAAACTTTTGCACCAACGCGTGTGCTGCGCATTTCGTATTAGCCGAGTTGAAAGTGAAAATGTTTACGAGAAACCGACACTGTATAGATGAAAGATAATGCCACTGTGAATGTGTGAATCGCATATTGAAGAGTTATAGTATAAATAGGATTGTACAAGCTAATAGAATATCTAACTTGATTAAGTTCGATCGGATTATTTTATTTGATTCAATAATTCATTGAGCCACACTTATTTGTTAAAGCTAATCCCCATGAACTTGCAGAATTGTTCTGTGAATGAAGAATTTCTGGCAAGTTGAAATCCATCCAGTGCAGCCATAAATACTACTCTATCTTACGCTTTTCAATTACACAATCCACACACATGTGAGTGGAAGCTAGTTCATTTCCTAGTTTGTGCATTGATTTTACTTGTGTGTATGTGTTTTTATTTTTCGCTTTTACTGCGAAAAATATTTGCATATCAAAAAGCAACAACAAATTCCAATATTCATCCCCAGCCAAACATCAATGCGGCATTCTGTCAAACCAAGAAACCGATTTCGTATGCAAGCCAACATCCCAGACCAGATGCCTTATGCATATTTTATAAATGAGAAGAAGCGACAGAAAGGCAGAGAGAGAGAGAGAACGAAAGAAAGAGAGAGAGAGCTAGATAGGGAGTGAAAAAGTGAAATTCATTGGGAATTTCCCTCACGTTCGGGCAGAGTACATCAATCAAAACTAAAATGCATTTTCTGCGTAAATATTTTATAATGCATTCACAAAAAAAATAAAAACTAAATAAATCGCAAAATAGTTACTAATTTTTTATAGAAGGCCGTGGCGCTTGTGGCGCACACACAAAAGGCTCGTGTTGCACATAAATTGCAATCAAGAAAATGCATGCAAAAATGTGAAATGCGTGTGGCACATTTTCAATTACCTGGCTAGGGGAGCGGGGGTAAGGTGGAATGGGTAAGCGAAGTGAAAAATGTGGAAACTCTCTGCGTACGGCTATAATTTATGCATCCCCCAAACAAACAACAACACACTGCAAAGGGGGCAGAGAGATGGGGAATAGAAGGGAGGCAATGTTGGGACAACTAATTAGACACTTGTCATTCGTCGTAATGTTGTAATAAATACCGCTACAATGTCATTACCGGCATTACCTGACGGTATTCCGGTATTTTTGTTTCTACTTCTTGTTTCAGAACTGTGCTCCCCTCACCCTCTCTTTCTCTCTGTCTCCCTGTGTCTCTCTTTCTCGCTCTTTTAACTGGTCACAGTCACCGAGCCAATGAGGCAATGTCTGGCCCGTCCGCGAGTTTCTCTGTCAATGGCTTGTTAGCTTACTTGTCTGTCGTGAACTTGCCCCTTACCCTTCCTTCACTCACCCCCCCCCTTCCCTTCCCCCTCCCCCTTTCTTCTCCTGCCCCTTGTGACTTTGTTTAAAAAACTTTGTTTTCCTTTACGGCTTAGAATTTTAATGAGCTTTCGTCTACTGCGCTTTTTCAACTTCATTCTGAAATATCATCTTTTTTCCACATTGTGTTCGCCACGGTAAACGCACGTAGAGCGTAGATACTTATTCCTATTTTCTGTGGGGTCATTGCTTAGTTGAAAGTATTAACCACTTGACACTTTTTTTTGCTGCGTCAACCTTAAGTTGTCGCGAGATTGTTGTTTTCTTTGCAATTGCTTGAGGCTTAGAATTCTTTTGGGATTGTAAGGCTGCAGAATATACATAATATTGTAGAAATAACTTTGAGACATGTTATTGATGTTTTTTGAAGTCTGTATTGATGTTTTCTTGGAAAAAGGATTGTCAAGTCAACATCCTGCTCTCCCCCATTGACAATCTTATCTATCTCCCTCTCTCTCTCTCACTCCTTGTTGTTCCGCAATCAACACCCTAGAGTAAACTGATTGTCACACATGTCGGAAACTCTGTCAAGCAACAATGTCACGGCTCGACAGAACACACAGAATTGACTGAGGAACTCGGGGGGTCTATGAAGCATTGAAGAACTTAACTTATCTCATTGGGCAAATATTGCCCAACATAATTTACACACGCCTAGCAATTGTGTAAACAAAATGCAGCCGGCAACCTTTGGGCTTTCTCGACTTGACGAACACACACAACAACATCAACCAACAACAGCAACAACAGCAACAACGACAACAAACACGCACTAAGATATCGGGATAATTAACGCCTGTGCAATGTTTGCCGGGAAAGGTTGGGGGGGGGCTCTGAGAAATTTCGGCGTAATTTAGTGGCTTATTTGCTTCGTCAATTACGAGCAGCAAACACACACACACAATTACATCCATGTAACTTGTGTGTCCACAAGTGTAATTATTGGTGTAGTTGTAGAGTATTCATTTGCCTAATATGCCGGCATATTTGTGCAGTTAAAAAAAGAATAGCGAAAAGAAGAATCCCGTCTAACCGGTCTATAAAAATAGAAACGATCATTACGCAAGAATGTGCCCTAAAACGATGCAGTAGAGTGCTTGAAGAACAACAAAAACCTGAAATCTGCATAAGCGTGGAAAGATTAATTAGTCCAACGCAAGGCAACGCGGCGAAGCAACAACAACTACATCGACAAGAACAACAACAACTGCAGTAGCAGTACCGATACCAACAACAACAGCAATTGCATCAACGATGCGACTATTTGCTGCAACATCGCCGGCAGCGATGCTGTCACACAGCTCCAGCGAGGAGGCTGGCGAAATTATAGAGAATGCGCACATCGACACCAGCATCAGACAACAAAGGCAACCAGCTGGGGAAGGAGGTGCAGCTGCAGCTGGAACATCAGGACGAACTTCGGCGAGGGCAGTGGCTGCAATCGATGCCACGATCTACAGCAATCAAAGCAAGTCAAGGTCATTGGAACGCTATGCCGGCGCACCGTCACATCAGCAACTGCAGCTGCAGTTGCCCCCCTATGCCACGCCCACTGGCAGTACGCGACGGCGTCTGCTGTCTCCGTTTCGCTCCATCAAGCGTCGCAGTCGCAGCAGCAGCAGCAGCGGCGAATCACAGGCCTACAATCATCTCGCCGTGGTGGTGGCCAATGCGGCGGCTGCTGCCACGGCCAGCGGTCCAGCGAAGGCATCGTCGCAGAGCGGCGACAGCGGCACCGGCGGCACTGAGTTGGAGCATGAATTGGAACTTGAATTAGAACTGGATCAAGAAGATCAGGAGGATCATGACGAAAGCAGTCAGCTCAGTCTGAGCTATTCCCAGTTGAGTAGCAGCGGCTGCGATGAGCCCGATGCAGATGCAGATGCAGATGATGAAGCAGCAGCTACAACGACTACAGTCGCTACAGTTGCAACAAGCACACCGACAACGACAACGACTGCAACAAATTCGAAGTCCGTTACCGATGTTACTGACGAACGAGCGAGACATCGCAACGTGCTGTCGATATACTCATCCTCGTCGGAGGATCAGCTACACTGCCGCATCGGCGATATCACACTCATGGACGACACTTACTCCAACTGCGATCCGCAGAACGATGCAGAACGCATGTTCCTTCAGATTGTTGGCATGTTGCGCGACGAAAATGAGGTTTGTGTATTGGCTACGTTGCCGCCTTGTTGCACTTGTTGCATATTCTATATATATATTTTTATGCGTCTATAAATATACGCATTAAGGCCAGCTGGGTATTTTTAAGCCTTACTACTTTAATTAAATGAATTTCTTAACTCTCCCACGCTTTCGTTTTGTTGGTATTTAAATCTTGATTAATGCCCAGAGCGCGCAGCACAGCATTGCCCGTATGGCTCGGATAAATACGTATATAATCAAGTATGTACGTAGGTGTTATAAAACGACGACTGTTTTTTCGATTAATGAAAATACACGACTTTAATCGGCACAATTATAATTACAGGCACAATTTCGATTAATTAAATGTATAAATTATTGCTTTGTTACACAGGCGAATCTGAGCTAAAGAGCAAACGAAAGGTGTCAGAGAAAGCGGTTGAAATTATTGAAATAAATATTCTTAAATTGATAATTGTGCAAAGTAGTGAAACCTAAATTAGGTTATTAATTAAATCCTAAATTCTTCACAAGTATTACACATACAGTTTATAACATAGAAAACTGTCAAGTTTTGCTTATTGTTTTCAAATATTGCTGAAAATGACAGAAAGAAAGTCGTAAATTAATAAATTTGAAATGTGTTATTGATACTCAGTTCTAATTAATTATGTGCCCATCTATATATGTTCCTGCTGTCAATTAATCAATACGTTTGGCTGCTCGAACTCAAAGTGTCAATTAAGTGCACGGAATGGTGGAGGAGTATGTGCGTTCTTGATTGAATCAAAGTGACATGAGAAGTGGCTTTGATATGACACCACAGCTGGTCACCTGGTCGACTTCTAATCCATTGACAGCAGGCGCCGCATTACTCGCAATGCTCGTGGCTCGTCCCCTAAATGGGGCAAGAAGTCGATACGATGCCATAGTAAATATGACGATGGCTTTTTGCTTGTGCCTTCACCTGTGTGCGAGGCAAGGAGCTGTATTAGCTTCTGGCGAATGACACGTATTAAATTGCGCCGTACTGCACTTTATATCATTACTATTTTTTCTGTTTTTTACCGGATACACATAATACACACCCAGCCAACAGCGCAATGCTGCTACTGCTGCTGCGATGGCAGTCATATTGACTTTACAAGGATTCCCAACCGAGAGTTGCACGCATCTTTGAGGCTTTGGCTTTGTGTGCTCGTTGATTAAAATTGAAAAAGTTGCACTAGCAGCAAACGCGGCTTCCCCGGGGGGCCTTCCGGGTCTTAAGAGAGTGCATTGGCCTGCTATCAACACCGCGTGCTGCGAGTTTCCGTAATGACTTCGATATCAAACGGTTTCTTGTCTTTGTTGTGGCATCGCTGCCACTAATTAGTGGCGCCTACAGCGTGGGCTGGTGGGCGTTTCTGTATGGCGTGCTGTATAGCTATGCTGCATATTTATTGTAAACATCAAAATATTGATTGAAGTGGGCAACCGCTGCCGGTGACAACCGCAACTGTTGTGTTGTTCTTCTTCGGTTTGCTAATTAAACGGAAATGCAGTGCGGCAGAAAAGAGAAAGGCAGGCAAAGTACTAGTCTACAAGCACAGCAAATTGAAACTTTAGATTATATTTTCGCTTAATTAACTGCAGCAGAATGTACAGGAAAGTATTGTTGGAATTGCCTCCTCTTGTTTAACGCAGCTGCAAACGAACTCAGTTATCGAAGGCAAACTTAATTGAATTTATAATAGAGTGACATCATTTTATTTGCATATCTCAAACCAATTATGCAAAAATTGTCAGGAAAACTTAAATAACAAACAACAATGGACAGGGACCATTGTGTGTTACTCTGGATGAGATGTGGCCTTTCGGGCACTGGAAACAGGAGACACCAGGGGCCAACACATGTAAACTTGCACGTCCATACATTATGAAGCATAAACTTGCCCCGGGGAAACAGCAGAAACGGCAAAGTTCAAAATCAAAAACACAAACTCGAAGAAAACTAAATTACAAATAAAAAGCGAGCGCAGTGCACCGCACAGTTGCAACAGCAATAGCAGCAGCAGCAACAGCGAGCACCAGCAGGAAAATAACTATAACTAAATGAAATAATAGAGTAAATGGCTCGAAGGGGGTTGGGCGTGGAGGAAAGGGAGTGAAGACAAGGGCATGGCATCCTGCCGTACTGGCATCCTGTCGTACTACTATCCCGACATCCTGGTGGCTTGTTGCGCTGCATCAAAGTCGAAAGTTGTGCGCAGGTAAATGCATTTTGCTTGTTGCATGCATTTTGTATGCAAAATGGCAGCAATGAAAGTTTTTGTTGCAAACTCCAATGGGACGACAGCGACTCCGCCAAATGGTCTGCCAAAGCGAAATTGAAAAGCGAAAATGATGAAAATGTGCGAAATGAAACGTGTGGCATGCAGCAACGACAGCAACAGGAGCTGCAGCACCAGCAGCAACAGCAGCAGCACCTGGTTGGTTGTGCCTCAACTCCCGCTGACAATTTCGACTTTCAAAGCCTTCAAATTGGCAACGGCAAAGCGAACTTCTACCTGGCAGTTGCCGCATCTCGTTCTTCGGCACAGCATTAAAGTTAAAGAGCGTTCTTTGCCTTTTATTGCTAATGAAGAGTACACGCACAAAGAAAAGGGACACACACACATAAGCAGGCAAGCCTGGACTGCCTTTGAGTTAGTTATGCCAAACATTAAATTGCAATTCGCTCTATTCATGGCGAAAGAACGGCTGGTCACAAGAAGATAACTTAATTATTGCTGCCACAATGCGGAAAATGTGTCGTATACGTAAATTAATCAAAACGATTATGCTGCAACGATAGTCAGAGCTGACGGCCGACAAGAAGAAAACAAAATATTTACCATAAAGCTTGTAGCCCTCTAAGTGTGTTCAAGAAATCGCCGACAATTAAATACTGACCGTTACCTTTCTTAGTTTTCTTAAGTCTGATGAAGTTTTATGCATATGACCAGACTAAATATGAAAGGATGACTGCGGCACCTGACCAAGACGCATAATAAAGACGTGCGTGAAACTAATTATACATAATCGTATATAGATACAAGTATATGTACCTATGTATATGTACATATACAATTCACATATAGCAACCTGATTGAAGTGAAGCAAGTCTGGTGAAAATAAAACTCTTTGAATATTGTAAGACAAGCAAAGTGAAAAGGAGAACACAAAGCTATGGAAAACTAACAATGCATAAATTAACATATCTTATCTTATCTTTGAAATCATAAATAAATCAAAATATTTTGTACAATTTACCAAGTCTCATTAAAACTGACATCGAAGTGTTGCCCTTTGCTAATTGATAACTGTTGTTCTGCTCTTTTCAGAAAATGCGCCAATTTCAGAAGGTTTTGGAGGATTTGAGCTCCCGTGTCGCTCTGGCCGAGCAAACAAAGAATGCCTGGCAGACGCCCCCAACAGTGGGCGAGGCCAATGAACAGATGCAGCAGCTGCAGCGTTTGCGGGACAAGATGACAACGGCCAGTGCCCTGCTGGATGATTGCAATGAGCAGCAGTCCTTTTTCACCGCCAATCAGGTGCTAGTGCCGACACCATGTTTGTCCAAACTAGAGGATTTGAATACACGGTAAGTGGAGGCGGAGCAATACCATAAGCAGAGTCGAATGCTGACGAAAATGATTTTTGCTTGCAGCATGAAATTGCTGCAAATTGCAATGGATGAACGTCAGAAGGTGTTGTGCCAGGCAGGCGCTAATCACACGCACGAGAACGGCGACGATGGACGCAATACATCGAACAGTGGTACCATTGGGCCATTACCTAATTTGGGACAGAGCGTTAAGCCTCCCTGGGAGCGGGCAACAACTGCCGCCAATGTGCCTTACTACATCGAGTGAGTATTGAATCAAGCAAGCACGAGAGCCAATTTAAGCTAATCCCATAACTAACCTCGTCGCTTGCAGCCACGAACGCGAGACCACACATTGGGACCATCCGGAAATGATTGAGCTGATGAAGGGACTGGCTGATCTAAATGAAATACGCTTCTCGGCCTATCGCACGGCAATGAAGCTGCGCGCGGTTCAAAAGAGACTGGGTAAGTGCTGCCGGGATGGAAAGACTTTTTCAAGTACATTGCAAATAAAATCTATGTTCTCTGTGCAATCTTTCTTAGCACTTGATCGCATTTCCATGACGACTGCCTGTGAATCGTTTGATCGTCATGGACTACGCGCCCAGAACGATAAGCTTATCGATATACCGGACATGACAACGGTGCTGCATTCGCTCTATGTGACAATCGATAAAATTGATTTGACGCTAATGCTCGACCTGGCCATCAACTGGATACTGAACGTGTACGATTCGCAGCGCACTGGACAGATACGTGTGCTAAGCTTTAAGGTGGGACTTGTCCTACTGTGTCGCGGTCACCTGGAGGAGAAGTATCGCTACCTGTTTCGCCTGGTGGCCGATACCGAAAGGCGAGCGGATCAGCGTCGCCTGGGACTATTGCTACATGATTGTATACAGGTGAGATAAACATAATGGGAAATTACATGTGTGATGAAACCAAATTTATTTGTTTTTTAACATTGACAGGTGCCGCGTCAACTGGGTGAAGTGGCCGCCTTTGGTGGGTCCAATATTGAGCCCTCAGTGCGTTCTTGTCTCGAACAGGCGGGCATCTCACAGGAGGCTATCGATGGCAATCAGGAAATTTCCATAGAGCTGCCGCATTTCCTCGGTTGGCTGCAACACGAACCGCAGAGTCTTGTCTGGCTGCCGGTGCTGCATCGTCTGGCTGCTGCCGAGGCTGCCAAGCATCAGGCCAAGTGCAACATATGCAAGGAATATCCCATTGTGGGCTTTCGCTATCGCTGCCTCAAGTGCTTCAACTTTGATATGTGCCAAAAATGTTTCTTCTTTGGACGCAATGCCAAGAATCACAAGCTAACGCATCCCATGCACGAGTACTGCACAACGGTGCGTATACTTAACACATCATTCAATTACCCATTGCAATTGTTAATTTCTTTGATCAATTCTACAGACAACATCCACCGAGGACGTGCGCGACTTTACGCGCGCGCTTAAAAACAAATTCAAGAGTCGCAAATACTTTAAGAAGCATCCACGTGTCGGCTACCTACCTGTGCAAAGTGTGCTTGAGGGTAAGTATTGAGCATCATGTCATGTCAATTGAGATCAATCCTAATGACAATATTCTTCAATAGGTGACGCACTCGAGAGCCCCGCGCCCAGTCCACAACACACGACGCATCAGCTGCAGAGCGACATGCACTCGCGCCTGGAGATGTATGCCTCGCGGCTGGCACAGGTGGAATACGGAGGCACTGGATCCAACTCGACTCCGGACAGCGACGACGAACATCAGCTGATAGCACAGTATTGCCAGGCGCTACCTACCAACAATGGCAGCGCCCCCAAGTCACCGGTACAGGTAATGGCTGCCATGGATGCCGAACAGCGCGAAGAACTTGAGGCCATCATACGCGACCTAGAAGAGGAGAATGCCAATTTGCAGGCCGAGTACCAGCAGCTGTGCACTAAGCAGCAGAGCGTTACTCCCGACGATTCCAATGGCATGCAGCACTCCAGCTCCAGCATCACAGGTCTCGCCAATCAGGGCGAACAAGGACAGGTAACAACCGTAAAATGACACCTTACGTGTAGCTATCAATTAAACCATGTTCGCCTTCTCTGCAGGACATGATGGCCGAGGCGAAGTTGCTGCGCCAACATAAGGGTCGCCTGGAGGCGCGCATGCAAATTCTCGAGGATCACAATCGACAGCTAGAGGCGCAATTGCAGCGTCTGCGTCAACTACTGGACGAGCCCAACGGCGGCGGTGGTAGCAGCGCCACTAGCAGCGGCTTGCCAAGTGCTCCCGGCTCAGCGCTTAACTCGAAGCCGAACACCCTGCAAACACGCTCTGTAACCGCTTCGCAGCTGAACACCGATTCGCCGGCCAAAATGAATCAGCAAAATGGCCACTATGATCAGAACGCAAGTAAGTTCATCAAGAGTTCGTGTTTTGTTACTTTAATTTGGGGTTCCTTTTATGCTTAAGTTACCCATCTGCCGCCTGTCTTCAAATGACTAATCATCTGCTTTGCACATCCACATCTATGTTCATATACATATACACATAAATTTAGAAGGCATTATGCTACCAGGTCTGAACAACGAGCTGCAGCAACATCCACAGCTAGCCAGTCTAGCCGCTAAGCATCATCAGCATCAATTAAGCGGCGCCTTGAACGCACTGCATCAACAGCAACAGCAGCAGCAACAACAACAGCAAACCCAGCAGCAACAAAACCACTCTCAGCGCGGCATGCTAACAGGCAACGGCGTCATTGACATGCCAATTGCCAGTATGCAGTCCTCCGGCTACTTGGGCGATGACGGACGTCCGCCGCCGCCACCGCATTCCAGCTTGTTGCAGCAGCATATGAACGGTGCGGAAATTGCTTGAGTGACTTTAGCACTGATTTTTCCCAATTCACATTATTTAATTTCCTCAGCTCGTTATTTGTTATTTGGTTGAGCAGTCTTCCTTATCTTTCGCCTTGTTTTACTCATTTTCAGTGCTACCAGAATTTGTTACCGGAAAAATCCAAATGATTTCCAGAAAAGCTAAAATAAAAGCTGACATTCAAAATATTATTACTATTTGTTTATTTGAGTGTAAAATGTAACACACACACACATCTAGAACGTTATATATTACGTTTTGTTTTGTTTACTATTATGCAGTTTGATTTTATAATTCTACAAAATACTTTTAGGCACAGCGGTTAATTTATTGTCGAATTTTTAGTAATAATATTTTTTTTGTTTGCAAATAATTTTCTATTGACTTTGCTCTTGCTTTTTCTTGTTGTGAATTGTTGTTCGTGCCCACTGATTCATTCTCTTTCACAAAAACTAATGACATATTTCTTTTGCTTAATCTCCCCTGCCAAATGCAGATCTTAACTAGAGCGTTTTGGATTTATGGCAAAGCGGTAATTTGAATATTCATGTTGTGCTCTCAGAATAATAAATACATGTATAAATTGGAAAAATTTCATTAATTTTTTTGACTTAACTTTATCCATCTCTAACTTTGCTCAACAGAAGCCGCTGATAATTTGGTGACTGTCATCACGGAACAGGAAATTGAGACGAACAACGATGAGTTGGATGAGACGAGTAGCAGCACGACAACAAATACAACGACGACGACGACCACAAATACGGAGAAGACCTGTGTGGAACTAAATAAATAATATTCGATATTTAAAGGAAGCTAAACAAGAAAATGCTAGGCAATATTAAACATCCAAGCAAATGAAAAAAAATGGCTGACTTAAGCATACTTCAATGTACTGGCTGGCGTGCAAGCAAATTTTAAACAGTATACATATATACCTAAACACAACTTATACATATAAATATCGTGGTACATATATTTATACATAAAACATTTAAAGATGAAAATGGAAAAACGAAAAGGGAAAGAAACAATAATTTAAAGAAAAGAGAAACACGAGAACCATTTTAATTAGTTATGGAAAGAGATCAATATTAAGTAAAGGATACATATTAAAAGCTGAAGATAATGCAGAAATATAAAACCTAGTTAAGAAACTTAAGTTTAATAAACGATCATCGTAATAATGCATAATCAATTTTGAGCACTTGCGAAACTGTTAAAAATAATGCACTTTTTCCGAAAACAAAAAACAAATCAGAGCAACAATAGAGTAATATTATATAACTTGATTTTTGCATTAATTTTACAACAAATTAAAATTTATTATTTTACCAATTATAAAGTATACTATCAGTTTAACTCGTAATTTATTAATTTTCGATTTATATGTATTTTGTATTATAATTTAGTTGTGCTTACTAAAAGTGTGCTGCAATGTTTTTAATTAAAGAATTAGTTTTTATTTAACAACCGCAATCGGAGTTTTGATTTATATTGTGTTCCCTTTGTATTATTTTTAGCTACGCGTACAGTCCTACGAAGTACTAAGTATATTTCCTAGCTTTCATAAACTTTATCAATATAATGACGAATACGATCACTAAATGGACCACCTTTTTCTATGCTCTTTACTATCAATCAATCAAGTACATCATAGAGGAACTTCTTGAATGTTTACTAGATAAATCAATACAAAAATCCATTTAATACTACTAGTCAAATTACATTCATACTTGCCTATATATACACACTGAGACAAGCATACACTGATATGCATGTGTGGGAATATGATAAATAGAACTCGAATCGCTTTAAATACCGAACTTACCGTAATTTTTTAGATGTCCAAACAATGAACTATAATAAATAAAGTAATGAAAGTGTGCTTTCGTAAATTCAAACATTCAGATTGAAGAATATCAAGTCGTTCGTCGATTGGGCCGTATGCCAGTAAAGACAAACCAAATAAACAAGATAAATATAACAGACTTTTAATTAAAAATATATTCATTATTTCTTAAATATGAAAAAAAAAGCAAAAACTCTTACAAAGCTATTGACAATATGGAGTAGACTTTCAGTTGATTATATAAAACTAACGGATTTCTAGTTTATTTATTGTTTTTATTTTAAAAATAAACGATCTAATTTGAGTTTAGTGCATTTGTACTAATTCTATCAAGAACTGATTATGAAAATAATATTGAATTTTTTCACAACTCACAAACAGTGTAGAGAAGTTACCCACTATGCATATTTTTCTAACCGAATCATGAAAATAAGTCCTACCAATAGCTTATTGGTTATTACCAACAGTTTTAAACCCTCCGTTTCAAAAGTTAAAAACAAATGAACCAAAGGAAAAACAAAGTGCATACATCGTATAAAATCATTAGTAAACATATCCATACAATTCTTAAATGAACAATGAAAACTTAAAATTAGGATGATATTACATATATTCAATACGAATTTAAATGCATGCATGTTAACCATAATAATTGAGAGGAACGCAAAACTATAATCGATATACAACTTGGTATCCGTATACGCAAGCCAAAATGTTCATTTGAAAAAGAGCTGCCTGCTTTCCAATTATTTTATAATGACTAAACGACAAATGAAGTTAAGCAATTCAAGCATATCCCAAAATAGTCTTCAGTGCATCAAGTGGTTGTCTACGATAAATATTTATATCGAGGCCTATGCCAAGATATGTGCATAAGCTATATGTTAAACTAGACACGAAGCCAAACAATCAACGAAAATTATACAAAATATATTGCGTGCTATATTAGCTACTTATTTGGATAAAAAATAATCATATGTATATTACATACTCTCGTACTTATGAAACTATTTATATCAGATAAAAGGGAAAAATAACTATAAGTTCACTTAGCAAAATTGTGTCCAATTGTAAAGCAACCGAGCACTGCACTCCACTCTGCACTAAGCCCTTAGTTAAATGCTTACCGAACTATCTAACTGGAGATATAGCTTCAGTATATAGTACTATATTATAAAGTTATCGCTTTCAGTTTCTTAATTCTGCGTAGATATGAAGGTAGGCAAAGGGTTCGACTTAGATCAGCCTCAAAATTATTTTAGTGGTAGTCTATGCATGGGCATGGGCGAATTCAATTGTACCTATCTTTTGATACCGTTTACTACAAAACTAAGGACTATAATCGTATTATATTGTATTTATAAATCTAATTTTCATGCAGCAAGACCAATGCAGAAATTAATTATACATATTATATATATTATTTGTAACTTGCAGAGGATGAAATCGATGGCGAGATCTTACACACCTAAACCTATTCTACAAAAGGTAGAGAGTATCAATACATACATATACATACATAAACATATACATATAGTAAAGCATACATATACATGTGCAAACATGCAAAAAACTAAAGCATTAATATCAAATCATATTTAAACGTTTATATACAAGACAAACATACACACATATATTTATACATAATGGAATAATTATAATATATCATGATACAAAGAAAAACATACATAACATATATGAACATTGCGAAAAGTTGATACAATAAATAAAAGAATAACAGATTAACTGAGTTAGAAATGTGTTTTATTACTTCCTTCTAAGAGCGAAATTGATTCTTAGCATAAAAAATTGATGATATCGTTCTATAAGTCAAACCCCAATCTCATAAGTAAGTGTAATTTAGACATTTGGTTTTGATTTTATTTATCTAATTTCGAAATCCAGCTTATTACAACACATACATATGTACTTAGAATAAGGATAGTGCTGCTTAAAATCTATGTATATATGTACGTATTACCAACATCCAATGACGAACACACAATGGAGATATTAGAACGTTAAGAGAACAGAATGAGATGATATGCAGTAAGAGGACAGCATAAAATACTTGTTTTAGATATAGCGGAAGATAAGTGTAGAGTGCTGAAAATCAAAGATAGAATACGCCGTCTACTTGCCAAACTCTTGCCGAACTCAGTGATGATAGTATGCATGAGGATCAGCTGCGGGGGCGGGAGGGCCTGCGGGGTAGTGTGCGTAGGGGCTGTGTGCAAGAGCTGGGTAGGCGGCATGGAAGTGGGCGGTAGGCAGGTGAGCGGGAGCAGAAACTGGTACTGGTACTGGAGCAGGGGCTGGGGCTGGAGCAGGAGCAAGTCCGGGTGCACGATGCACGGCTGTCAGAGCAAATGGATATGAAAGCAAAGGCAAGGCCGGTTTTGGCACTGGCGGCAATGGCGGCGCTGGCACCGGAGCCAAAGGCAAGGCGTGCGGTGCAGGACCCGGTGCTACTGGTAGTGGCGCTATATGCTTATAGGCCAGCGGCTCCTTACGAACTACTGCATTAAAGCCATTGTGTGGATCTGCTGTATAGTCAACTGTGCGCTTGGTGCCATCGGGATCCACAACCGAATAGCTGCCCTTGACCACATCGCCGTGACGGGTCTCATGCTGACTCTTCAGATCACCTGTGTAACCATCCTGTATATCATAGCCAAAAGAATACTTCGGATCGGCATCATAGGGTTCCGGTGCAGACGGCTTAGGAGCCGGAGCTGTTAAGGGAATCCAATGAATTAAATATCAGTTTATGGTCAATATACACTCACCAGGTGCTATGTACGGCCCTGGTAATGGTCCATGATGTGGCCCATATCCTGCATAAGCGGGCAAAGGTCCGGCTGCTCCACCATAATACGGACCGGGTCCAATAACGCCGGCACGGGCCAGACCCAGCACAGCGCTCAGCAGAAGTATCTAAGTAAGGTATGGAAAAATGTAAGTTAGTGATTCGCTTTAATGACTTCTTATTCTTCGGATGATAGCCTGAACAAATAATCCCGTTGAAGTCTTAACTGAATTAATTTACTATTCACATTAGCGCACACCTGTAGCATTGCAGTGCTTATTTGTCCTTGCGCGACTCCAACTTGTCAATCCTTTTTATGCCCAAACACCGAACACCACTTGGAATGTGGCCAAGTAACTTGGAGGATTGGAGCACGACGACAAACGCGTTAGACGAGGAAACAACAACTGCAAACGTTTCGCTGGCGTTCTGGCAATTTATAGTAAAAACTGGCGGCAAATGTCGCCTGCTTCACATGGGCCAAAGACCAAGCGAACAATAAACTAATTGAAGATCAAGAGAGACTGAAAAGACAACAGAGCCAGAGCCAGAGTCGTAGTCGGAGTCGCAGTCAGACCAGAGTCAGAGTCAGAGCTAGACTGATCATGCCACATGGCGCTGCCAGATAGACAAACGGACAGACAACCCGGCAGACAACCAGCTAGAAATAACAACAACAACAAGTCAGACTATCTGAAACTAATACTGAAACTGGGCAGCCACCTGGCGGTGAATCGTGTGCCTGGGTTCAACTTTGCGTCGGCTTAGAAAGGTTATTCTTCCGCTAAACCATTTAAAGGGACCCAAAGCGAGCCGTTTATTTGCCGTTTGCCCTTTCACTTTTGCGCCGTGCTTATGTGAATTATGTGAAAATTTATTTCGCTGCACACACAATTGAAATGTTAAGTTATTATCGGCTAGGACTCTGGTCGAATTAAAGTCGCATAATTAATGTCGGCTATGGGAAAAACGAAAACGGTAGGCATGTCAGGCAAAACGAAATGGAATCCGCCGGTACCACCAGTTACTCCGACAAAAAAAAACAACAACAGCTTTGCGCATGTGCAAAAGGTCAGACAATTGACAATTAAGTTACAACAAACAAAATACCTGGCTCCAGCTGCCACCGTGTGCAGCGAAAGGTCAACTTGCCCAACGCTGCCAAACGACAGCATATTTGTGACCTGGCAAAGACACATAACACAATCCAATGCAATCCTTAACTTCCCAGTCCCCTCCGCAAACTCGCTTTTCAAGCAATGGTACAAGAACAATGTCATTAGCTTTAGTTTCATGTTCACTTGCACGCTTAATTTATGATCACAAATTTGTTGCAGGCCACGAATACTTTTGTATCTGCCAGATGCTTTTGTAGCGACAATGCAAGTTCCTATTATACTTCATTTGGTTCGATGTGTGACAAAACACTACAGAAATCGTGCAGTTTACCGTTATTTGCTTTTATATTATTTGCCTCTAGAATACTAAAGCAATTGATCAAAGCAACTGTCATCAAACTAGCTAGAAGTAAACAGATGACATGAACTGATAGCAAATGCGGTTTGTATTACGTATCTTCTGAATTACAAATTATATAGGATTGACACATTTTTATAATTATAATCTCAACTTAACAGCTCTCAACAAAAATATGAAAACATATTTAAATATTACGCCATGCACTTAATTATCGTCAATACCCAAGCTACACCCAAGCACCTAAGGGAAATTGACTGTTTGGAGTGGTCCCAGTTACGAAGAGGGATCAGCTGTTTTCATGGAATGTGTTTGTTATCAAAGCAAACTTTTTGTAATTTACAAGCTTTGAAGCTTTTGAATGACGACTTTTTTACTTTCTCAGCTAGAACACAGTTATATTTTGTAAGTCGAACTAAACGCATTGCACAAATGGACTTTCCTGATGTTTTGGAAAAATGCGGAAGTTTCGGACGCTTTCAGAAAGTGATTTTACTTTTGTACGGCTACACAAATATTCTCGGTGCATTGCACTATTTTTCGCAAACTCTGATTACATTTACCCCTGAGCACTGGTAAAATGTTGAAACGAAGAAACAAATATTCTATGAAATAATTTATTAATTTACCTGTATAACTAAAGGTGTTATCACGATGATCTACAAAACCTCAGTGTGTCTGAAATTCGATCGGTGTATGCAAATATATCACGGCCATCGTGTACCCTTTTAGAGGGCGTACAGAATGGAACGGGTATTGTCGCTGGGTCAGGACAGTGTCAAGACTGGATCTTCAAACGCGAACAAGGCTACGAAAGTCTCACAACTGAGGTACCCCAAAGCAATCTGGCGCTTCTTTTTAGTAATTAACTGCTGTCTTTTCAGCTCAAGTGGGTCTGTGATAAGTCCCACCGCTCAGCGGTCGGGCAATCGTTCTTCTTTATTGGATCAGTCGTTGGAACCGTAGCATTTGGCTACTTGTCGGACTGTATTGGTAGAATTCCAGCTCTATTAATGGCCACTTTGGCGGGGGCATCTGGGGACTTTATATCCTCGTTTGTTCATAGCTTTCCACTGTTTATGCTTTCACGACTTATATCGGGTTTGTCTACCGATACTATGTACTATTTAATGTATATATTGGGTAAGTGTTGGTACAATAAGATTTCTAGTAAAATATTAAATTTTTGTAAATTACACAGTTTTTGAGTACCTTGGCCCAAGCCGGCGTACCTTCGGACTCAACATCATCCTCGCAGTATTTTATTGCTTCGGTTTAGTAACCTCTCCGTGGATCGCACTCTGGATAGGCAACTGGAGGCAATACCTTTGGCTAGCTTCGCTACCAGCTCTTGGGGTGCTTGCCTACCCGCTATTCATATGCGAAAGTGCCCAATGGCTGCTAACGAAGAAGAGATACGATCGCGCAGTGCAATGTCTAAAGTGGGTGGCAAAGTTTAATGGACGAAAAGTGGAGGACTCAATTTTTGACGATTTCATAAAACACCACGGTGAGAAGATGAATATGAAGCAAAAAGTGGACACTCAGGAGGATACATTTATGGGAATGTTCAAAACTCCACGACTCCGTCGCTTCACCCTCACCCTACTTCTCAAATCGTAAGTGCATGACACCTAACTGACGTCTCTATATTAAAATGTCAAGCTTTCCACAGAGTCATTATTACACTCTCGTACGATGTAATCAACCGTAATATGGAAGGTCTCGGCATGTCGCCTTTCAAGCTCTTCTCCATCACCTCAATTAACTATTTGCCAGCTGGTTTTACAATTCTCTTGCTTCAAAACGTTATCGGACGCAAAGGAATGGCTTGTGGTGCTCTTCTCGTCGGCGGCATTATAACAACAGTAACCGGATTCCTAATCGCATTTCTCGATCCAAAAGAAAATGCAGTACTAATAGCTATTATGATTGGGCTTGGCCGCTTCGGTGTGACGGTCTCCTATGATGCAGAAATTCAGTATGCTGCCGAGATTATTCCAACAAGCGTTCGTGGACGAGCAATTTCCAACATACATGTTGTTGGTTTGGCTTCGAACTCTCTGGTTTTCTACGTTATCTATCTGGCTAAGTTTTATAAGCCACTGCCATCGATTTTCATTAGTTGTCTTATGTTCTTTGGCGCAGCCTTGTGTCTTACGCTACCGGAGACTTTAAACAAGTATAATTTGGAAACAATGAAGTCATCTTAAATAGGGTAACAGCAATTTGTTTTTTCATTTCAGAAAATTGCCGGAGACTCTCGCTGAAGCAGAGTGTTTTGCCATAGACGAACCTTGCTTCTTTTTTTCCTTCGTTTAAAAAGAAAGACAAAACCGAGCCTTAGTATGTAAGTATGTTAACTTCATACGATGCTTTTATAAATAAACCTTTTTATTAATGATTAACATATGTATATACTGTGTATATAACTGCATCAATAAACAGATTGTAATTTTCAATAAAAGCTTGAAGTTAAGGTACGCTAGTAAGTGATAACGAGCTTACTTTGTTATACTCAATAAGTAAAGCACAAGTATCTTCAAATATTTTATATTCTAGAAAAAGGTTATATTTAAATCAAATCAGTGAAATCATGTAATCAAACACTAGATTTTCATCCCAAACGAACTGTAACTATCGTTGTTATTTACCGAAAGTCAACACATATTTATTTAAAAGGATACGTCAATTGCAGTTTAAGTGATAATTTGTACGTATTACCATTATAAATCATCCCAGTCGAAATGCTGGTAACAATGTAAACAAACCAAAATATTGTTTACAATAGACAAAATTAAAAAGCCGCCATTTCACAAATTATTTGATATTAGGTTACTCACATACGTATATAGGCAGTTAAATACATGATAACCCAAAATTACTATAAAAATAAAAATAAAATAAATGCGCATAATCCGCTAACAATGGAACAAAGTATATTTTTATAACACAGAAGCTGCAATATTCTGCAAAACACAAATTTATAAAGTTAAATTAAAATTTATAATTATAAAATGACAAGAAATTAAATTTAATTTTTTTTGGTCTCTTTGGTATAGTTCTAACAGTAATATCGTTATTGTCGTGGCCAGAGTATACGGTATCATCACTCTCGCGCACGCACAGATATAATAAGTACAAACGCGTCACATCGCATGCGAGATCGTTGCGAGCTAAGCAATCGTAGCTTAAAAAATCTATATTTATCTTCATGGAAAAAATATAAACACGAAAGCAAAACATATTGCATTTCATTTCAGTAGACAATAAAAGTGCATCCAGAGACGACACATAAAACTTGACTTCATTCTGTGACGGTTCATAAACGGGACTACCGTACCATATTTGTATTCAGATGAAATCAGACGGGTATCGCAGTTGAATCAATAGAATCACTCGGTACGCGTGAAGCGGTCAGCGACCGTTCGTCATAAGTTCGCACGCTCGGCATCTGTTTTCGCTTTGTTTTAAAAAAACTGTTTCTAATCGTTAAAAATCCAATTTTAAAAATTTCGCGCTGTATCATCCTACAAGCATTTCGAATGCACATGTTCAACCACTTGTGACTCAGTTCCAAAAATGTGACACAAATAAAATAATTGGATGAACTACAGTTTGCTCTTTATATTTGCTGATAATGATAGATGAGTTGAAAAAAATAGTTTAGAGTTCAACTTTTCTCAATTTTAGAAAATATCAACTTGCAAGACTTTTCTCTTTGTGTTCGAAACAACAAAACTATTCAACTATTGAAGAAAAAATGGACTGAGAATAAAGAAGTTCTAATATTTGAATTTCATGACATACAAAATGCTTAAATAAAATCATGAACTTGACCTTAAACCTCATTAATCCAATGACAGCTTCCATACATATATTAGACGTACTATTGCACACAAACAAAAGTGTCAAATTTTAATTTAATAACTGTGTTTAGTCATGCTCAGGCGTTCCGGCAAATTTAAAGAGCTAATTGACTTTGACAATTAAGTAAATTTAACGAGACACACACAACGAGCAGGAATGTAAAGCAAAGCGATATGTGATGGAAGTGCCGCCAGTGCATTAAATCATTCGGGACGTACTAAAGCAAACTTTAAAAGAGCTTAAAAACTTAAACAAATTAAGCATCGAATGTGCTTGAAGAGAACTTTTTTGAATATATTTCTTACGTACCCCAAAAGAACACAATGTTAGAAGTTGATAAGATTCTAGAAAAGTGTGGCGACTTCGGTCTAATGCAGGTGCTGATGCTACTGCTCTTTAGTCTTATCAATGTGCTCTCAGCCATGCACTACTATTCCCAGACGATAATCAGCTTTGTGCCCAAGTACTGGTATGTGTAAATCATTAGTTGACTGGTACGTATACTTAATAAAACGTATTACTCATCGCACAGGTGCGCAGATGACATGGAGCCGGCAAGCAAAACACCGCAGACATCCAGTTGCTTACCACAGAGCTACAATGCAACTAACATGGACGAATGCAAAAACTACAGCTTTGAACTATTCATGAATTACAAAAGCTTTACTAGCGATATGAGCTGGATATGCGTTGACGCTTGGAAATTGACCCTGGGTCAATCCATGTTTTTTGTTGGCTCCGTAGTAGGTACATTGTCTTTGGGCTATATGGCGGACATCCTGGGCCGAGTTCCTATTTTGATTTTTGCCAATCTTATCGCCATGTTGGGCAACCTGTTGACTATTTTTGGCACCAATCTAGTGCTCTTTTCTATCTTCCGCCTGATCGCTGGCCTTGCCACTGACAGTAACTTTCTGATGATGTACATACTAGGTAAATATCCAAATCAAAATCGTAACAAAAAAAGAATTAACCTTACCATTATTTAACAGTTATGGAATATATGCGACCCTCATTGCGAACTGTTGGACTTAGCATTTGTATTGGATTTTTTTACTGCATTGGCTCAATGAGCGCTCCGTGGATTGCAGTCTTGATGACCAGCTGGCGTGGCTACTTGTTGGCAACCGCCTTGCCCTTAGGCCTCATACCACTCTTTTTATTTTATAGTTCCGGAGAGCGTACAGTGGTTAATTTCCATGCAGAAATACGAAAAGGCTGTAAGATGTCTGAAATTTGTGGCTAACGTGAATGGCCGACAAGTTGAAGAATACGACTACACCCAGTTCGTTGCCGAGTGCAAGTTCAGTCAACAACGAACGAAAACAGTAGCAAACCTAATTGATCTCTTCAGGACACCTCGTCTTCGTCGCAATACTCTCATATTGTTCTTTAAATCGTGAGTACACCATTAAGTGGCCCTGCCAGAATGACTTCCTAATTTATCGTAACATATTTTGTCTACCGCCCACTCTCTCAGCATGGTCATTACTCTGTGCTACGACGCCGTCTCCCGCAACGTGCAAGGCCTTGGCATTTCGCCATTCATCATGTTCTCGCTGAGCGCAACGACCATTTTGCCCGCCTGCCTGCTGATCATTGCTCTTCAAGATCGTATCGGACGCAAGGCGATGGCTTCCATGTCGCTGCTGCTCAGTGGCATTTTCATATCAGTGACTTGCATCGTTCTCTTTGCCACAGCCACCGTTAATAATCGCAGTAAGTTCGGCCAAAGCCAACATTCATGTATAAAGTCACATAAAATAACAGGTTTAGCGGCTTTAGATAATTTTTCTGTATACAAAATGTGCATAGCCACTTTGACTTTCATTATCAATTTACACTAAAAACAAAATTACTAATAATTTTTAAAAGTGTTTGAATATAAATAAATGATCCTGAATCCTCCACAGCCACAACACTATTGGTGACGTTGTCAGTGATTGGTCGCTTTGGCGTGACTGTGGCCTACAACTCTAGCGCTCAGTATGCCACAGAGCTCATCCCAACCTGTGTGCGCGGTCAGGGCGTCGCAGCGGTGCACGTCATGGGTTACGCCTTCACATTCTTTAGTGCGTACATACTGCACACACGTACCATTTTCTTGCCGTTGCCTGAAATAATATTGGGCGTGCTGTCGCTCCTGGGCGCCTGTTTGTGTCTTCTCCTGCCGGAGACGCTCAACCGCACGTTACCTACTTCATTGGAGGATGGCGAGAACTTCGGTAAAAATGAACACTGGTATATGTTCAGTTCATGGAAAGGCGAACGCAATCAGTGATGAAGCTGTCCCCCTTAAGTGCCTCATATCGAACGAATTCATCTCGGCTTTTTTCGGGGAAAGGTATAGGTTACGAAGTCGAAATTAGTTAATGTTAGCATACTTTTATGCATTCACTTAAAGACCGCTAATCAGTTTACAGTTCACATATGTAGTTCCTTTGGAAATTGCCGTACTTTCCGTACGATATCATTGTACAAATAGTCTCACATAGCAGTCATAATTAATATGTAGAACATTAATAAAAGTTTACAGTGTTTTAATTTGACGCTGACGCGGTATTTTCATTTGTGGAAAGTTTCTCTTTAGTCATGAATGACCTCTACATAGCCGTTTACATTTTGCTAGAAAATGTCATTGCATTCAGCGTGTTTTTAGAACTAATCTCAAAAATAAACTAAAAGCTTATCCATATTTTGACAAAACGTTAAAGACCGTTAAACCCCCAAAATAGTATTATAAATAAGCTGATTGCAAATTAAAGCCAGACAAGAAAAGATTCCAAAACAAAACAGCCAAAACCAAACACAAAAACAAAAACTGAACTAAAATTTATTATGATGAGATACTTTATAAACAACAATCAATAACGTGAATTTTATCACACTTTCTGGAAGTTTTCTAAAACTGCTTTTATTGATACGGCTCGCACACTACGATGAAGTCGGGGATTATTGATTATAAAACGAGTTTTTAGTGTTATCTAATGCCAAACATAACTATACTGTAACGAACTATTTAAGTTAAATTCTGTATCTTCCTTTTTTGACTGAGTATGTGATGCAAGTATATATAATATAAAAACAAAATTATGACATAAAACATTATAATTTTCTATATTATTTCATATTTGCTATTTTAACCAAAAGCCCACTGCTTGATAATACAACTTTCTTATTTTCATACATTGTATGAGTACTTAGGCACCCATTTTTTATTACTATCAAGAGGGGCGGCTTAACACCGTCTACAGATAACAATTGAAATTATTTCGTTAAGAGAACTCGACCAGAACATATCCTTTACCCAAGTATCGTCTCTTCCGTGTTATAGCTTAGAATCAAGATAGTTTAATCTTAGTTAATCTGAAATTCGCAATATCATATGACTATCTTTGCACACGCTTTGTGAAATTAAGAGTGGCCCTAACAGAAAATTTGTTTATCTAGGTCCCCTATGCGTATGTTGAGATGTTATCTACCTTTATATACACAAAACGACTATTAAAGGCCCAACGAACGATAAAGAAAAGTCGGCAGTATATGAGCCACAATTTGTTTCGAGAGTTTACTCTTATACTATACAACAAGGCAGAGTATATAAGAAACTCGTATAGCCCGCGAACCTTACTACATATATTCAAATAAGCATAGCTACAGCATTTTTTGACAAACGCTCGTTGGCCAACAAACTAAGCGGACGTTGAATAGGGCGAGACCATCCCAGCGATTTTTCGCAATGGATTTCGAACGTACGTTAGAGAAATGCGGGAGCTTTGGTCGCTATCAGTTCGTATTACTAGCACTCCATGGCTACACAAACCTATTGTCGTCACTGCACTACTTTTCGCAGACAATCATCAGTTTTACGCCGGCACACACGTAATAAATTTTACACAGCTTTAATTGTAAAAGAAATAACGATTAGTTATTTTGTTTCTGCAGATGCATTCCAGAGAAAACCCCCGATGTTATTGCATACATAAACAGCACCTCTGTCGCCAGATGCGGATACATGGAATGGGATTCTGACCTAATGAGCCATCGGGAGACCAAATGTCAATCGTGGCATTTTGAACGTGAAAGCGGCTATGAGAGTATTACAACTGAGGTATGTCATGCCTAGAAGTGGGCAACACTTTTTTACGTTTTACTTAATTACAATCGCATCCCGAAATATGGAAACAGCTCGAATGGGTCTGTGACGATGCCTACAAACTGGCCGTTGGTCAATCGTTCTTCTTTGTGGGATCCGTGATAGGTACCATTTTCTTTGGATGTCTGGCCGACCGGATTGGTCGTTTGCCAGCCTGCATTCTGACCACATTAACTGGAGCAATTGGTGATTTTATAAGCTCGTTTGTTAGTTCGCTGCCATTTTTCTCGGTGGGTCGTTTCGTTGCTGGTCTTTCTACTGATACACAGTACATCTTAATGTATATATTGGGTAAGTGAAAAAAATTCTTTATATTGTGCACTTCAACAATTTTGCTTTCATTAATTTTCAGTATTCGAGTACCTAAGTCCCAAACGCCGCACCCTAGGACTGAACATAATTTATGGTGTCTTCTATTCTATTGGTCTGGTGGTGTCTCCCTGGCTTGCCATTTGGGTAGGTAGTTGGCGGCATTATCTCTGGGCTGCATCGTTGCCAGCATTGGGTGTCCTCTGCTATCCGTTCCTTCTATTTGAGAGCGCCGAGTGGCTACTGACCAAGCGACAGTTTGAACGTGCCGCAGACTGTCTACGCCGCATAGCCAAGTTTAATAAGCGTCAAGTGGATGAGACGGTCTTCGATGAATTTATCAAGTTCTATCATGAAAAACTTAACGAACAACAGAAGCCAACATCGGACACATTCATGGGAATGCTCAGGACACCACGATTGCGCAAATTCACAATCATTCTATTTCTAAAGTCGTAAGTTTTGCCACACGCTTAGTATGAACAGTTTAATAACGTTTTTTAATTTCTTGGTAGAATGATAATCACAATAGCTTTCGACATACTCAGCCGGAACATGGAGGGCATGGGAACATCTCCTTTCAAACTCTTTTCTTATACGGGGATCACGATTCTGCCCGCCGGTCTGACTATAATACTGTTTCAGAATTATATTGGACGTAAAGGCATGGCGTGTGCCTCGTTATTTGTTGGTGGAATTATTACGGCTGTTACTGGGTACTTGGTGGCAAGTCTAGATCCAGCTGAAAATGCCATCATCCTGGCGTTAATGATCGGCCTTGGTAGATATGGTGCAGTAGTTGCCTATGATGCGGAAGCCCAGTACGCCGTAGAAATAATTCCAACTAGTGTACGCGCTCGAGGCATGTCGAATATTCATGTTATAGGCTATGGTTTCGGCTTCTTCAGCTCGTATATCATCTTCTTGGGTACCTATTATAAACCACTGCCCTCACTTTTCATCAGTTTTCTAATGTTTATTGGCGCAGCATTATGTCTGACCTTGCCAGAGACACTTAAAAAGTAAAGTTCGCTTCATTATAAAACTGAACAATCAAATAATTTACAAATTTTATCTGTAGAAAACTACCCCAGACATTGGAGGATGGCGAGAAATTTGGTCTAGGCGAAAAATGGTATTACTTTCCATGCTTTAGTCAAAAAAAGAAACTACAGGAAGAGACGCTGGCTGTTGCAACAATTTCATCAAGCGAAAATTCGCGTGCTATAGTTGTTAAAGAAAATCCCTAAGAAAATAAAGCTCCTAATTTATTATACTGGTATTTGTTTTTACAATTGTACTTTTGATCAAACGTTTGAACGAAATTAATAATTTCTTGCTGCAGAGCAATGCACTTTATTAAATAAGTGCTACTTAGTTGGGATCACCTGATGGGGACATTTTGAATACATTTTATGGCTAAATTGTGGTATTAAGGGACAATAAAATTATAAATTACGCCTAATGCCACAAAAAACGTCAGAGAGAAACTATTAAGCCAAGATAAGTCTATTACTAGACCGCCCTCGATAATTTACAATAATCACGTCGATGGTTCCGGAGCATTTACAACAGGATAAGTCAAATGGTTTATGTGAACTAGTCGGCTTACGACTGCGTGCAACGAGTATTTCGCAAAGTCAATAGAGTTGTAATCTATACTATATGCAGTATATAGTATTTGTGTTTAAGCCGTACCGTAAAAATGTCTGGCGCGGAATAAAGCCGACGATTATTTCTATGAAATGTTTACTCAACAGGCGTGACTTACAGCATCCGACGCTTCTAGCTCTTATATAAATCTAAGACTAAACAAACTTGCGATTGCCGAAATTCTTAAATCCTACAACAAAAACATCTTGCTATTTAATTGTACTGAATTGTTTTGTTTGTTTTTGTTTTTGTCTCTAAGCCACACCGGGTCGGCCGAGTTAAATGTCTGATAAACCAAATATGAGAAAAATACGCATCCCCTTCAGAGTAATGTATCATATCGCGTTGCCATACAAAAAATGGTTATGTCCGGTTTCAGACAATATTAGTTTTGAGATGATCCACTGTCTGATTGCTGCGTCTGATAAGCTTACATCAGTGGCAAATTCTGAGTGCCGGCTATAATGGCAATAAACTGTAGGCAATTTGATAGCGGACAGTAGCTCACTATTCGGTCTTTTGTCTACATAAGAGAGCGTTGTGTTTGTACAAGTATGAAAGTCATATAATGTAGCGTAGATAGCTCACCTCAATCTTTGTCATTAATTTCGCTCTCTAATCCAGAAGATGCGACGCGTAGCCACTTTTATACTATACTATATAAGACGAGTACTAACAATGCGAAGTATTCAAATACTAAACGCAGAGTTAGCTTCAACAGCATTGTGTCGTCGGGATAATTCATCTGAGCATGTAGCTGACAAAGAGTATTCAAGTCCAAGTTTTGCCTTCTATATTTTTATTTAAAGTAACAATTGCATCCTACAATATTTAAATATATTGAAAGGACTTTAGGTCTGAAGGATTGAAAATGGATTTCGATCGAGTGTTAGAGAAGTGCGGCAGCTTCGGGCGTTTTCAATTTGTTATTTTGGTACTATACGGTTATACGAATATACTCAGCTCCCTACATTACTTTTCGCAAACGCTGATCACTTTTACTCCAGAGCACTGGTCAGTATTTTAAGAATTCATTGTTGTGAATATAAATTCTAATAAAAAGTTGGTATACAGGTGTTCTCATAATGATCTTGAAGGACTCAGCGCAGAATCGCTTCGCGCAGTCTTTGCCAATGTCTCACATCCATCTTGTACGGTACTTGACGGAGTTATCAACGGTACGGCCATTGAGGCAGATGGACAGACCTGTGAAAAATGGATCTTTGAACGAGAAAGCGGCTATGAGAGTCTCACAACTGAACTTCAGTGGGTCTGTGACAAATCCCACCAAGCGGCCGTCGGACAATCGTTCTTCTTTATTGGCTCTGTCGTCGGTACCATCACTTTTGGATATCTGTCGGATCGCATAGGACGGCTGCCTTGCCTGTTGATGGCAACATTAGCAGGTGCTTCTGGCGATTTTATAACCTCGTTTGTGTACACTCTACCGTGGTTTGCATTCTCAAGGTTTGTTTCGGGTCTTTCAACCGATACAATGTACTATCTAATGTATATTTTGGGTGAGTCTTCATTTTGTATTTAAATGCTTTCAGACCGGGAATATTTAAAAATTATATATTTTTACATGAAATTTATATAGTGTTCGAGTACCTTAGTCCAAAACGTCGCACCTTTGGTCTTAACATCATCCTCGCCGTTTTCTATTGCTTCGGCCTGGTAACGTCTCCTTGGGCCGCCATCTGGATTGGCAACTGGCGGCACTACCTTTGGCTAGCCTCGCTTCCCGCCCTCGGAGTGCTTGCTTACCCACTATTCATATGCGAAAGTGCCCAATGGCTGCTAACGAAGAAGAGATACGATCGGGCCGTGAAATGTCTGAAGTGGGTGGCAAAGTTCAATGGGCGACAAGTGGAGGACTCTGTCTTCGATGAATTCGTGAAGCACTATCGTGAGAAGATGAATGAGGCGCGACAACGTTCAACTCACGAGGACACGTTTATGGGAATGTTCCGTACACCACGGCTGCGTCGCTTCACACTCACCCTACTTCTTAAATCGTAAGTTCACGATAAACTCAGTTAAGACCCTTATACTCTAGTTGTACGAATGTCACAGGGTCATCATTACACTCTCCTACGATGTGATTAACCGCAATATGGAGGGTCTTGGCACGTCACCCTTTAAGCTATTTTCCATTACATCGCTCAACTACTTACCCGCTGGTTGCACGATTCTCTTGCTCCAAAATATTATTGGACGCAAGGGAATGGCCTGTGGTGCTCTTTTGGTTGGAGGTATTATAACTACGGTAACAGGGTTCTTGATTGCTTTTCTTGATCCCATGGAGAATGCCGTTTTACTAGCCGTTATGATCGGACTTGGTCGCTATGGCGCCACCGTATCTTACGATGCAGAGATCCAATATGCTGCAGAGATTATTCCGACGAGTGTGAGAGGACAAGCCGTCTCTAATATCCATGTTATAGGCCTTGCATCTAGCTCACTGGCATTCTACGTGATCTACTTGGCCAAGTTTTACAAGCCACTGCCCTCAATTTTCATAAGCTGTCTAATGTTTTTGGGCGCAGCCCTATGCCTGACGCTACCGGAAACTCTACACAAGTAAGTCGTATTTATCATTAACTATAATTGTCTGAAACTAATGAACGCTTGCTTTAAGGAAACTACCTGAAAATTTAGCCGACGGGGAAGAGTTTGCAATGAACGAGAGTTGCTTGTACTTCCCATGCTTAAATAAACAAGCGCAAAGTTCTTCGAACACCGATATTAAGTCTGATGCTTAAATAACAACAACAAAACTGATTACCCTGAAACTAATATGAAAAGAAAATAACCTGAAGATGAACTCAACATGAAGTTAGTTCCTGTAACCAAATGGTCTGATAGGTATTACTCATGTTAAGAATGCATAGTAATCGATATATAGCCCTTAAATTTTAATCTTAGTATATTTCCTTCTATGCTGATTTCACTTATTCATAATTTCTATATATGTATTCTGCTTATACGATAATAAAATTAATATACTCTTGAAAATGCACAATTTTAATTATAGAAAAGCAACAATTTTAAACAAAGTTTTAATATGTTAGATAAATCTTTAACTTATGAATGTCAAGTACAATAGTTGCTATTAAAATTGCTTGTTATCGCTACGATAAATATCATTAGCTGAAAAACCCACTATACACATAACATGCATGTATGTATATGAAAATATACAAATACATGCATTAAATGCTTTATCAGCATTATATAAATAACGAGAGCAACAGTCGAGCGGCACGCGACAGTGGGATACCCTTCGCCCTATATTCCGGAATAGTTTAATTTGTTAAATTCACACATACATGTATGAGCATGCTTTCAAATTATTCTCGACAGATGGCGCTCGCATTTTCCGCTCGCCTGTCCCCTTTGTTAGCTGACTTAAGCACTTGGTGTTATGCTCATTCTTGAGTAACTTCTGTGTTAATTTAAATTTGAAGGAACGTAGATATTTTAATCAACTTAGTAAGTAGGAAAGTTGTATCTTTTATACGCCGCTTACAAATCGACTTTAAAAAAGTAATTATTGATTGGCAGGGATGGTGGGTGTGGCACCTAATATTTGAAATAAACTTGATAAGCGTATAGTACACAGGAGTCTTCCTGCTTTTATAATAGCTGAGATCTGTGTGTTCATGCAGACAGGCAGATAGACACGGCTCAATCGACTCGGCTAATGATTCTGAGCAAGAATATATGTATATACTTTATGGGCTCCTACGCCTCCCTCCCTGTTACATACATTTGCACAATGGTCGAAGAGTATGAAAACCATACTTAGACTTTCTTAAATTGCAAAATATTATTACGCGATGGTATCAAAGTAGGAAATTCATATATATTTAAGTGAAATTATAAAAAATTATATCGAGTTCTAATAAACAAAAAGAGCGCAATCTGCAGTCGAGATTTGTACCAACATATATACATAAGTACATACATACGTGTACATACATACACACATACATGCTTGTCGTTGATAAAACATTTATGTATGTGCATATTTATATTTCCACATCATGTGTCTGTATTTTTCATTACTAGACATCATTGTTATCAAATAAGTCTTTATATATTTACCAAAAATCATGTGTAAGTTGTTTAGCGACCCAAATTTGTTAGTTGCTATCGAGCAATTAATGGTTAAGGTTCTTAATGGATTCAGAAACAAAATGAAGTACTGTTTAAGATTTTAAATAATAAATAAAATTAATACATGTGTTACAAATAGAAAGAAGAGTATTTTGTCATTAATACTTAAGTGATGGAATTTCAATAGTCTGGTATTTTTAAAAAATCCCTAATTTTGTGTTCGCGACTATAATTAAATTATACATACATATGTATATACGTACATATATATTTTTTTTGCGGCTCGCGCTCAGATTGTGAGTTTTGCTTTTGAGTACATCGTCAGTGTTTGTCGAGAGCAGACGGATTTTCGAATTTTAAAAATTTAAAATGAAAAAGTTGCTATTTATTCTAATTGTCTATATGAGTCTACATTTTTCGTTTGAGCTTGAAAACTTTTTTCATACTGACATTAACTCACTAAGATATAGTTGTACAAAATCACCTATAATCAATTTATATAAAAACTATACACTGCTATCAGACGTTAATAGAGTGGAAAAGTCAAACGTAATAACTTATCAAGATAAATACATAAAACAACTAAAAAAAAAAGTTGAAGGATTGAATAACGAACTAGAAATTAAAATAAAAATTGAGAATAACTTTAAACAAATTATCGTTAACCTGAAGAAAGCTAATGCCGATTGGGAAAAACAAATAAAAGATTCCAGCTCTAAGCTGTCTGAGTGCACAAAGCAGATAGCAGTGCTCCAGTCAAAGGTTGATAAAAAAAACGAGGATCATAGTTTTTGTCCAGCCTTTGGCCATGCTGCAGGCCATATGAAGACACTGAAAATTCCTACTCCATGTTACATGGACAGTGAAGAGAAAGTTTGGTCTGTTATTGAACGCCGTAAGACATTCTCTGAAAGCTTTAACCGAACTTGGCTCGAGTATGCCGACGGTTTTGGAGACAACAATACGGATTTCTTTATTGGATTTACACTACTCCACACTATCACATCGTTGCAACCGCATGAACTGCTAATTCGACTGCAACAACAAAGATGAAACAAAAGAGGCGCGTTACAGTCACTTTGTAGTCGGCAGTGAGGCTGAGTCTTTCAACCTAAAATCCCTCGGTGCATTCTCAGGTAATGCTGGTGACGGTATGCGAGTAAATGAAAAACAAAAATTCTCCACATATGATAGAGACAATGATCAAGTCATGACTATCAGTTGTTCAGTAGATGCAGGCGGAGGCTGGTGGTATACAGATTGTGGTCTAACGTAAGTATCTACTTTTATTTACTTATAAAAATGTATAACAATTTTCCTTAAACTTCCTTTAGAGATTTGCATTACAAAGATTATCATAATGCTCGTCTTTTGCAATGGAACGGCAGTGCAGATTCTTATCTTTCTTATGAAATGATGATTCGGCCAACTGAAATTTAACATTGCGTGGTTTGTTTAAAATATTTAACTAAATAAAAATTCGAACTATATCTTATACATTTGTTTTTATTGAATTGTTAAATTTGTTTTTCTAATTTTTTTTAAAGGATATTGTATTAGTAGGCTTAGTATTTATAAATAAAGTAAATAAACTCCTTCTAAGGGATAATGAACTTATGGCAAACTATTATACATACATACATACCAAATGTAAGTATTCAATTGAGTTAAGTGATATTGTGCCGCTTAAATGTTAACTTTGCGATTCCGATTTCAATTCCAACTTCGATTCTAATTTCGTATCTCATTTTTTGAAAAAGATTGGAAAGTATTTTTATTGGATAAGTTTCAAAAATAACTATGAGCTCCTAACCATTTATGTATACATTCTATATGTGTATATGTATATAAGTCTATATTTAAGTATAATTAACGAATTTATTATTATATCATATAATTAGGTATACATACATTTGTTTGTGAGAGTTTCTATACTTAATGTAAAGTATGTGAGACATATTAGCATCATGTATTATTTATAGTGAATATACAACATATCAAATAGTTTCATATACGAGGTATTGCTACAGCCGCAGTGGCACTCTGTGGCTAATTTCAGTTTTATTTCAGATCTGTTTAATATATATACATATGTATATTGTGTGAGGTCTGCATTCAGAATTATTTGCATAAAGCCGTTTATAGGGATGTTGTTGTTTCATTGTTGCATGGTTTCTGTGCTGGATGGTTGATTGGTGCGTTCAAGCAATTAAAGTGCTTGCTTACTTATGAACCTAAGGGAAATTGGTTAACTAAACTACAAACTAGTCATTAGTACTAGAATAGCATTGACTCAATGCTTGGCATCTTTTAGGGCCTGCTCCTCACGATCCGCATCGATCAGAGATTGCTTGCGCTTGGTATAATTTCCTGACTCTACCTGCTGCTTCGCATCGATGAGCGAATGCTTGCGCTTGTATTTCTCAAGCTCGGAGTCCGAGTCATCATCGTCGTGGTGCTGCAGGCAAGGAAAATCAAACATGCGTTCACCCTTACCAAACACTTCGCCCTCTTCGATGGTTGTGGGAAGACTCCTGTATGGGAAAGAATGACATTTAGTACCCCCTTAGTTCCAAAGATCTTAAAGCAAACATACCGGTTAAGCGTCTCAGGCAGCAGCAGACAAACAAATGACCCGGCAAAGAACAAAACTCCCAATATAATAGACGGTGCTGCCTTGAAAAACGTTCCCAGCCAAAGGATATAGGGTGCCAAGAAGGAAGCCGCAAACCCGGCCACATGCACGGCAGCTACACCTTGACCGCGCACACATGTCGGTATCAGCTCCGTAGCATACTGTGAGCCCGACTCGTACGAAATGGCCACTCCAAAACGTGCCGCAATAGTCAAACAGGCCAATAGAATGGCATTATGATTATGCTGCTGATAGGCAATGGCAATGCCGGCAGCTGCTGTAAATAATCCACCCACCAGCAGCGATCCTGATGCCATCCCTTTGCGTCCAATGCGATCCTGCAGCAGTACCAGCAAAATGCTCGAAGGTAGAACAGCCAGAGCGCTCAGTGAGAACATTATGAAGGGCGATATGCCCATTCCCTCAACATTACGCGACACTGCATCATAGCACAGTGTGATGACCATACTATAAATTATAAAATATGTAACATAATCTATCCCAGAGGTTCAAAGTGTATCTTACGATTTGAAGAAAAGTATCAGCGTATTCTTACGCATGCGTGGCGTCCTAAACATATCCAGAAGTGTTGCATGCTTTTTGTCATCGCCACCCTGCATTTCGCGTGTCATTTGACAATGGCGCCGGAACTCGTCGAAATCTGCCTGGGTCACGTGGCAGCCATTGAATCGGGCCACACGCTTTAGGCGCTTAATGGCGCCATCAATATCGTTACGCGTGACCAGCCATTGGGCGCTCTCCTGTACCACAAAATAGTACAAAACCACCAGCAGTATGGGCAGCGATGTGCAGGCCAAGTATATTTGCCAGTGTCCAGCCAGCACCGCAAGCCAAGGCGTAAAAACCAGACCCAGGCAATAGAAAAGACCCACTGCCATATTGAGGCCCAGTGTGCGCATGCTGGGCCGAATATATTCGAGGACTGTTGACACATTTAGATAACAAATTAGCAACCAATTGCGGTAATCTCGTACGTATGTATGTATGTCTTGTCATCTGGGTCACACTTACCTATTATATACATGAGATAGAAGTTGGTATCGGCTGCCAGACCAGATATAAAACGGCAAAGTGTAAATGTTGCCACACTCTTGGTAAAAATTGTAGAGAAATCGCCCGCAAAGCCACAGAAATTTGACAATATCAAGGCTGGCACACGGCCAATTTTATCAGATAATAGACCATAGAAAAGCGTACCCACAACGGAGCCAATAAAGAAGAGGGATTGTCCGATTCGTGCTTTATACGCTGAGTCACACACCCAGTTTAACTGAACAAATAAAAACAAAGTAAGTGAATTAAAAACAGTGATTTAAACTAGTTAGTTATAAATTTACCTCTGTATTCATGCTTCTATAACCGAAGTCATAGTTGTAGATCCATCGCTCGCACTTTTCAGTGCCGACTGTAACATTTGCTCCATTAATGTCGGCTAGCCGGGTGCACGATGGCTCTTCGAATTTGGAATATATATCTGCTATCTCCTTATATGTCAAATTAACTAGCTTTTCGTGATAGCACCAATGATCTGGCACGAAGCTAATAACGGTTTGTGTAAAGTAATGCTAGAAGATATATTTTATATATTAGTGAATATACAAAAAGAATTTTGAAAAATACTTACCATCGATACGATGATATTGATAAAGCCGAAAAGGGCAAGTATCATAAACTGATAGCGGTTGAAATCGCCGCATTTGCCAAGAATTTGATCAAAATCCATAATGACTGTCCGATTTATTGGGTTCTAGGGAATCTATCTGAGAGACTTCTGTGATTTTGATTTGCTTATATGTATATTGTCTATCACAATCTGTTGCGTGTGTGTGGGTGTGTAGAAGTTATGTGTCGGTGTGTGTTTGTTGTTTTAAGTTAAGAAAAAGCTAAATGTCTACACATTTGGTTTACATTTGAAACCTTGGTTTTTCTACAAAAAAGTAACAGAACTGTATGAATTAATATCGTATTGAGTAAACAACTAATCAATTAATGGTTGTTTGCGTCAGTTATGTGCGATAAAATTTTATAAATAACCTTATTTTCCATTTTAATTTCATTTGTAAACTCAAAGAGTTCCCTTCCCTTGTTATTTTTGAGCATACAATTATTTATATTATATATGCACAGAGAAAGTCGAACGATATGTTCGAGTTTCGCTAATCAAGCACAAGTCCGCTCATTTGCCAGTTGACCTACTTGAAGACCCATTAAACAACACAAAATGATTATTTAAACGTTACTATAAACTGGTATTTTCAGAGTAAATATTTTGTAATAAATAAGCAAACACATCTACTTAACACTCGAACTATTTGAGTTAAATATTAAACCCAGCGCAACTAAATTACATGTGATTCTAAGTTCAGTTCCGAGTAACAACACGGCGCAGCAGTTGGGAAAATTAGTGATTAAATGAATATAAAAGTTGTTGATGTGAAATACATAGAAACAAAACAACATATTTATAGGGTGTTGATTTTCTGGCTCAGGCACTGGCTCAGCAACAAACTCAACAGAGGCCACGTTTTTATTTTGTCGGGCAAGCGGCAAGCGGTACCATCTAAAATACTACCATCTAATACTATAAATACTATACTGTAGGGGTGAGCTACGCGTCTTATCAAAGTCGCAAAATTTATATTACAACTCGTTTAGATACAACTCTCGTTATCGGAACCCCGCGACGGGGAGGTTGACTAATAGGCAGCAGCTGTTGACTACCGACCGCGGGTTGCTGACTAATTGGCAGCACTGTAGATTGGAGTCCGATTCTAGCAACTAGTTGAAACTTGTCATTGGTCGTCAAGTGGTCGAAATTAATCGACTTCTAACAGAGGCTAAACACGTGCGGCACACATACGGACAGACAAACAGACAGACAGACAGCCAGCAAGCAAAGTTGATTGCATTGTACCTTGTGTGGCGCAAATTACAATAATTTTCTCACTTCACTCGATAGAGAA
This sequence comes from Zaprionus nigranus, assembly GCA_018903425.1. Taxonomy (NCBI): domain Eukaryota; kingdom Metazoa; phylum Arthropoda; class Insecta; order Diptera; family Drosophilidae; genus Zaprionus; species Zaprionus nigranus. Next base: position 5,019,368 of record JAEIGD010000003.1, on the reverse strand, counting down.
GTCATATATCATAGAAGAAACGTGAATGCCAATGCTTACATACGCAATTGATAGTATTGAAAGCTGGCGACCATGCATAATGTGGTTCTATTTTACATTTTGACAACTGGTTTCAATGCGAGGCGATTGTAAAAGATCTGACCGAGTGCTGTGTTCGTTTCAAGCATACACAAAAATATTCCAAGGTTTCCGAAACTATAAGTAAAACGTCGTTGGACATTGTAGAAATTGACTTTAAGTACTCATAATACACTCAAAATTCTAAAAGAGCCTCTTGACATCTTTATACTTTTGACTATTGCAACACCCCAAACGAGTTTGTAGACATTATCGAAAGCAGAGCAAGCAAATTTAATTACCTGATTTGTAAATTTTAACAAATCGAGGAAACTTACGAAAATAAGAAACGAATTTGTTTACGAACAGAACAACAAAAGAGAACTTGGCCGTGTATGAGTAAGTTGTTCGGTCTATGCGCGTTTATACATATACAATTATATATTCGCAGACACGAAACAAACAATATTGTTTTTGAAACAGATTCTGGTCCAATGTAGATATATATTTAATTATTATATTTTGTTTTCAGTAAATATTTTAAAAATGTATTTTTCTTGGCAAAGTTTAACGCCTCGAACACGCACACGCCACGGCTAATAAAAGCATCCAGCAAAACCGTCTGATTTTCTAATATAAATGCGCTGCAGCTATTGTTTGAATTTTTAAAAAGTTATTGGAAATTATTTTCGAAATTTTTGGTTTTTGATCTTTCGGCTGCTGATGTTTTGGGGTCTGTGTTCTAGCGAACGGCCCGTTTAGCGCGCACTTGTAACGTGCACCGAGTATCTCTGCAACGATGTGTATCCGCGAACTGTCTTTTGCGTACTGAGACAACCAACGCTGCGTTTGTTTATTAAAAACACCGAACAGCTGTTCAACTTGGCAGAGGCGCTAGCGTCGCTGCCGATTCAAACGACGCGACGTCGACGCTAAATCAAATGAACAGGCAAACCAGACACACAGATATTATTATTGTATATGTATACATACATGTGCGGTCTACGGGGCTGATCGAACACGTTTTGACAAAATGGTGGAAGGGTTCGACGATGCGCAGAAGTGCCAAGCCGACTTTATAGCAGCCACAAAAACAGGTCATATGCTGTGAAAAACAAGCGTATCGAACCCAGAGAGGAGTCTGACTTTTAAGCTTTTATGAGCGACTACATTGCGTATACACGTTGATTGGATTAGATACGATTTCATTTGATTTACATGCTCATTTAGGCGCAGATCTTGTGACGCACGCAAACAACAAGAAATTATACTGTTAATTGTTTGTGCTAAAAACCTTTACACAAATCTTTTCAACTCCCTTCAATTTGGTTAAAACTTAACCGCAACTTTGCCTTCTACTTTCGTTGATCGCGTATTAATGACAGTTTAATTTATGGGAATTTTTGCAACTTTTATCATTTGCTGTTCACCCAAAGCACGTGTTTACAGTTCGACTGCACATCGAATTGGGGAAATACTTAGCGTGAACTGATTCATGCATTAGATGGCAAGTTGCTAATAATTGTTTGTTTTCATATAGTGAGGATCTAATAAAAATATATTTTATTATTATTACAATTATGATTTTGTATTATTTCCAAGAAACTAACTAATTTATTGTAGACTTTGTACCTTACTAAAAATTACACAATTAATAACCCAGACTTTTTGCGATCGCACTGTCGCGCGTCTGCAAAGCTCTAAGAATACCCGTCTTTTACGGTAAAGCAAATATTTATTGTTGTCATCGCTATCTAGAGTGGGGCGAAATCAAGGCTCACGGCTAATGCCTTAATTGTGCAATTATAGATAAATGAATATCTTGAAGCAAAACAAAAAGAAAACGCGATAAGATAAGTTCCACATATCAAAAGCCGGCAGTGTGTAATAGTACTAATGAAGCCTTATGTTTATAAATATAAAAAAAAGTTCCAAATGTACTACATATCGGACATATTTGATCTAATTCAAGCTAACCATTTCTCTCAAGTGCGGAAGCAGCTCATGTGCTCGCCAACTTCGGGATCAACTGGACCAGTTGTAAGCACAGATGGGCTGCAAAGTATTGGTGCGAGTCTTCCTGATGCCAAGCAGACAGTCAAAAGAGATTCATTATTGCGCATCCAAATATTTACATATTGTACATTTCTTTGTTTCTCTTCCGTTGGCAACTCAACAAAGAACAAAGATAACGCTGGCTAAGGAGACATAAAAGAAAAATCCCTCAAAGCAAATTACTCATCTTACACCCATGGCCGTTGTTATGTGCATCGAATGTCTAAACAAACTGTAGGTCCAACTATCGTGAAAAAAGGCAATCACGCATACGCCTCGTTGACAACAGCAACAATTAGTTGTATCTTTGATTACGATACAATAATCTCTTATCACATTACAGTTTCAAAGTTACGATATTTTTGCAGTGACTAAGCGCCACATTAAGATTACTCGTTAAGTCTGCAAATAAAGGGAGTACAATAGTAGCTGACACTTCTGGTTTCACAGTCTTTAATGTTATTTTTTGCACCTCCTTTTCGAAGCAAGAGTTAACTCAACTTTAAGTAAGAAAGAGACACAACCCAAATATAGGGTACAGTACAGTAAAAACTTGCTGAAATTGAATTACAGATAAAAAAGTAACTCACACATAGAAACATACTGTGATATCAAGAGCTATTGTTGAATTTGGTATGTTGTGAATCATGTCAATATTTCACATACAAACGATAGTCCATTAAAGCAGTTATCTGGCACGTGTCTGCTTAAATACAAGAATTGGCACACAAAAGAACTTCAGACCTATATTTATACCTACTTTAGAATTCAAGCAAAATACAATTACTATTTCTTCACTATAATTTTAGGAAACTTCCTATGCTTTGCCAAGTTTCAATTTTTCTAAATCGGTAAATCCAAATCAAAAATCAAATACATCTAACACTCATAAAATCGTATGCCTTGAGGTTGTTTTTAGGGAGTTTCATTTCGCACAAGTCTGCCAAATGTTTTATAATCGTCAAAATTAGATGGTCATATTTAACTTACTAATTTTCAAATGTTTACGATGTTTTGCGCAGAAATTAGCTCAGATTTATATATTTTGGGGCGCAAAAGTTATCCAAATGGGCAACGCGATTTTCCTTGTGGGTTGAACAACGATTTTTTCTTTTGTTGACACGAATACTAGAAATCACAACTTTCAAATAGGGCTAACACACACAGACACTCACGCACACGCCCGCATGCGCATACACAACAAGCTTTTCGCAATTCACGTTCTGATTTTGCTGTGTTGTGACAATCCAAATCGCTTTGCCTTCAAGTTAACGTATGTCTTCGGTTTTAAATGCCCTGCGTGACAGTTTCTTTAAATTACTTGAAGTACTCACACACATGTGTACATATGTATTAATGTATGTACATATGAACGAATAAACGTGTACGTTCTTAAAGCTTTTGCGAGCCGGCGATCAATGGCATCAGCTTCCCGGCACGATTCTCATTGCAAACGACTCCAGAATGCATCTGTTGTTCCGAGAAGTCTCGCGATATGGCATCATTATGTCTCCAACATAACACTCAATTGTTATGTATACATACATATGTGCGCGTGCGAGTCCGTGTGTTTTCAGCTGTCAACCCTCAAACTATTACTGTGAATTGTCATATACATAATGGAATAGCAACAAATGCTCATTGGTTCATTATTTTTTTTCAAACACATTTCTATTCTATTAATAATTAATTGTTTCTAATGGAAAATGTTTGCTTTTGTTTGTGCTTGAAACTTTTTCGCTTCTTATAACGTTCATCTGAGTATATACATAAATATTCTTGTGTATGCGGATGAACCCATAGGGGCAATAAATGCATATACATATAAATAGAAAAGTGTACAAAGCACTGGGCGTCAATTGAAATGCTTATATGGCATAATAATAAACCGACAATAAAAGATATATTTTGTTATAATGAAGACGAAAAGACGCTTTGGCATTTGATGCGGGCTTCGGTTATAGTAACACTTCTTGCCTATTCAAATTTATTTGGTATTTTTATTCAGTAAACAAGTAAAAACATCAACAATTCTTTTAATTCAAATTATACACATGGCGAGAAATAATTTCAGTTGAAAACTAATAAAATTAAGTAACTACATCAAATAGCAAATGCCACATTAATTTTCCTTCTAGCTTCAATAATTGACAACATTTAAACATTTGCAATAAACAATATTAAATTATTGTTTATGTTGTGAAAAAGATACCGCACTGCCACAACCTGTTGCTTTCGAATCAAACAGGTCGCAACTGCTTCAACATTTCTTCAATGCTTTTGAGAACTAATAGAACTGCTCGGTACTGTAATCAGCAGATTCCACATAATTAGCTGACATACAATACAAAATAAGAGTAAAGAATAAAACTACTATAGATCGGATTGATAAGATGTAGCTGAAAGTGCTTACAACGTAGTTTCTTACAACACAGTACAGGTACTGCTGCCATACAAATTGATAAAGCTCGCTGAAAATGTGCCCAGACAAACAATAAGCCACGTCCGACTCGGACTGGTTAGGGTCGGTTGTAACCAATTACCAGACGCAGATGTTGAACACTGGCCAGACAGATAGACTGAGAGAGAACGAGAGCCATCAGAGTTTGTGTGTGTGAGTCAGATTATACCCAGAAAATGGCGTCATGTGTAGTAAAAGCCAGTCCCCTAATAAGAATTCGATAAGTTGAGCTCCCCAGTCAATAGTTGCACGAACTTAGCAACAAATTTTGACTGGGACAAGTGTCAACTGATTGGGTTGACAATGAATACCGAAAATCTTTCTGGCACCTATTACCAAATGTACAATCAAATATACATATGTATATGCATTTGTTGAAATATTTGACACTTTTAAGTACCAAGCACACTATTGTACGCCCTACAATTTAATGTCAACAACAACAACTTGCAATTTGATTCGCAAAATGTGCCTATGCGTGTAGTTTTTAGAGAGAATTTCATAGAATTTCAAACCAACAAACAATTCTAATCTAAACAGACCTTCATGATTCATACTTGTATATTTTGTGAATTCCTTTGTTTTATTAACAGTATTTAAACCCATAAAGAAAAGTGAACACTGTAATTTTTTATATGAAATTCATAATAAAACTATCATAATTTTAAATACAATATTTTATTATGTTGCCCATTGTTACGGCCTTTAAATCTATGATCATCGACAGATCAAAGTCAATCAAATCAAACACACACAGACAAATCAATTGTGTACGGAATTACAAACCACACTCGAATACAAATATGATACAAACAGAAGGACGCCAAGTCATTGCCTATCGTCGCCAATTTCAAAATAAACCGATTGAGTCGATACCGAGAAACGAGACCAGAGACGGAGACCTGAGACTGGAGACTGAAGCCAGGGGACAGGATAGTCACGCACGCGTATGCAAATGATCTCATGTTCGGTTATGTTGTGGCAGCATAAATGCTGGGAATATTCCATGGAACCATGATACCGTGACGTAAACAAATTGATCGGTCCAGGGTGCGGCAATGTGGCAAAAAGTTAATGGAATAAATAAAAAGTTACAAAAACAACAAATGACACTACAGTCGAGCTTACGAATTCGATTTCGAATTGTTAATGAAAGATAAAAGCAAACAAAATGACGGCGTGTTTGGGTCTTCCGTCGATGTCAAGTATTCACTTATTACAAGTGTACGGCTTGAGTTTGGTTTACGTTCTCAGTTCCAGCACAAAACTAATCACAAAACCGACTCTCAATGAACCTAACTACGATATAAATACGAATGAAAACTAATCAGCAAGGTATAAAACAGCTGGAATAAACGATCGGACTTAGCAGATCCATGCAATGTGTTTGTCGGCACACGCCGTCTTTGTGAATCGACAAATGACTAGTGAGCTCGTTATCAGTTTAAAAAATGCACTGTAGGCGAATTAACTATCAAAGTGGCAACCGTCGTGCATGTAGATATCTCCTTAGGAATATCGCCGGATTTAGTATATGATGTACAATTTTTATGAACCTATCTGCAAACACTGAAAGCTATACAATTATTAAGTATACAAAGTAAGACTGCAAACATACCAATAGGCACGGGCTACTTAAACGCTTGGCAACTGTCTGACATTTAAAATATAAATTTTTTCTGGCGTAAACTAGGCGTATTCACTATCATATACATAAATATGTACACATTAACATATCATTCGAAGCAAACAACAGCAGAACACGAGTTATGTTGTTTTTTCGTTTTGTTTAAATGAGTCAAAAACGTGACAAAAGTTTTTTTTTGCTCAATTTATTTATGAGCATACAATTTATTTTGATTTTTTTTATTTTTTTTTTTCGAATTGTTTTGTTGTTTCCTCCAATTTGTCAGTTCAGTTAGACATCATTGGTATTTGTTGCCAATAGTGTCTAAAATTGTTTTAGATATTTTTGGGACGCAGATGAACTACAAAGTGAAAAGAGAAAACAACTCAAACCTGTTTCAAGAGATCAGATCTGAAATGTTAATTTAAGTTCACCTCATCAAATGATATTTATTTACTGTCTCGCAAACCAGTCGGAAAACACGTTATAAGCTACGTTATAACGACAACATTGGCATCGTTTGTTATGATTGCGCATTGGCGATTAGTTCCAAGAACGAGACTAATAGGTCATTATAAATATGTATGTATATGTATATCTGTTGCTGGTTGCAACTGGTTATTAGAAGATTTCTTGTTCTTAATGCATTCTGTGTAAATGAAATGAAAATAGCAGCTTACATAGTAACATTAATCTACCGCCTAACAATTAACAAGTAACAGGGAATAAAAAATAAAATGACACTTGGACATTTCAAATGTTAATTGTAATGCTAACTGCGCTGCAGTTATGTAAACCTTCAGTTTTTGCCATTAATTGTATTTCAATAAACACAATAGGTGTGTACGTGTATGTACCCTAAAGATCCCAGTCGTTCTAGGGCTGTCGATAAGCCATACTTAAACTACTTATTCGACTACTCCCTACATGGGTAGTTACCCTATTCACCCTTTAGTAAACGAACGTCGAACCACTGAAAGTATCAATCCAAAATTTTAACGCCTACTTTTCGTCGCTTTCTCGTGTAAGCTTAGAAATATTTAAACAACTTACCCGACTACTCCCTACTTAACTCTTAAAATTTCCATTCAAGTGTCAAATACCGGACTTCTTTTTAACAGATGAAGTACAGTTATTTGTAAATGCTCGGAATGCATTGCAAATTGTATACTATATCATTGCAAGGTGTAAGTATGTATTTATTATGCAACTTCGCCATTTGAAGTCGTTGACACTTCCTGAAGAACCTGCATATTTACCGCAAGAACATAGAAGCAGAAGAGAGTAAGTGAGAGACAGGAAAATTCCAGGCACTATGCCCTTATTCTCTGATCAGTAAAGAAGAGACGGACGAGCTGGAAAAATTATGGAGGATTAAAACGAATGAACTGGTGCTGTTACCTCTGCTGTTTTTGTGTTCTGCTCTGTTATAGTTTTAATGATATCGTGGAACACATTTTAAAACTATTTAAATGCGGGCGCCAATGAAAAGCGTCGTGAAGTGAAATTTACAACAAAATGTAGTTAACGTAGGAAGAAACAAGAAGCAGTTAAATGGCAAAGGCGAGCCAAGTGACGTGGCTAAGGAACTATCAAATATTTTGGCTGCAGATCAATTAGCAAAAAAAAATTAAATAGAACCGTGCTGTTTATCTATTAATACATAATATAGGGTTTTTTTACACACACACATGTGTTTACATCCATATGTATGTATAGACATGTGCAAAAGTTTATACATACACATTTATGTATGTACATACATATATTTATTTATTTTTAAAACACACACTTAACGCTTACAATACTCTAATAGTAAAAATATATATGTATCTGTGCGTTGAACGGTTGTTGCATAAATTTGTTAATTGCTATTTTTATATGCAATGCTTGGCAACTAAAATCGTATCGAATATTGAACAAAACTTTCCACTCGCCTGTGAGAAATTCTGCATGACGCTGCCGCTGTTTGGTTGTACTTCAATTGTCGTCAATTAATTATTGTTATACAAACATACACGTAAGTATGTATGTACACGAGGTACATTCATAAGTAAAGTATTGCACTTTGTTGCACACAATTTGTTTAATATTGTTTTATTGATTTCAATAGAGGAACTATTTATAAAATCGATCGGTACTTGAACTCTTGAACCTCGCAATATTTGCACGTTTGTTTTTCTACTCACTCTTTATGCAAATTTCTAAAAATTTTGTATTTTCAGTATGTCTTACAAAATGTACCGTTTGTCCTCCGACATCGCCTGGCCATGCACCGACTGGACAGTTTTATTATTATCTTTTCCCTGTGTTCGTGTGTGTGTGTATTACCGTGGTCGTGTGCAGCGCGAGCGCCGTCGTGTGACTGTTCAGTTCTATGCTTCCGATAATGCTCCTCAGGTATTCGAATATCGGCCATGACTTTGAGAGCCGAAACAACAACAACAACAACAACAGCACAGCGAGCAGAAGCAAACCTATTAAAACAAAACAAAATACGACAAATAGAAGAGCAAGAGAGCGCAAACAAGAAGTAAATACAAAATAGTCGACATGACAATGCCCTGTAATCTAGATCAATTTTCTTTGCTCTGTACTTTACGATGTAATTCAGTCAGTCAGTTTTATTTGCAAAAATATATAGTAGTTATATATAGAAGTAGTACAAATATCTTTATGTTGTGGATGTAAAGACGATGCAACTCTAATGAACACAGCCGACTAACCGAACATAACCCGTATACCCTCAGAATGAAAAGTTTTGTTGTTCTTGCTGCTGCGGTGCACATCCCCCTTTGATATGCACGTTGCGTTTGCATTGCCTTTGCCTTTGCCATTGCCAATGCCGCTCAGCTGTTTGCGGCGTATATTGTTTGCATTTGCTTTGCTTTGACGCGCGTGTGTTTCGCATACCGTAAAGAGGACTTGCTGTGAACGAAAACCAGTTCAAACCAGATGGACTTAACAGTTGGGGACTACAGCATACAACGCTTGCACTTAAAAGGCATTTCCCATAATCTTTATGATTGCGCTGTCTTCTGGTCTACGTGGTATTGGACGAAATTGGCACTTTGCCAGCAATTAGTAGTGCAAATGTCCGAATTCTGACAAATATGATTAAAACACTTATTATTCTCCATACTTTTGCATGAACAGCAGCTACACATTTTTCAAGTCGAATAACCCCACAGATGTAATTTTCTTTACTTATCAGTCTAATTTTTCTTTTTTTATATTGCTTTCCGTACAATATTATTCCGTACAAGGAGTATTGCTTAATTTGAGGTACACACTAAATATGTATGCTCACATTATAAAGGCCTTACAAGATGCGGTTTATGGTGCTGTTTTTTATTTGTTCTCTGTTCCACGGACGGTTCATTCACACAAATTGCATACTGATAATGCTGTGTTTGACCTGAAGTAACCGAGCAATTTAATTTCATTGAGATAGAATACCTGGTTCCCTCTTGAATAACTCTTGAAACGTTCTGCAACGCAATTACGTCAAGCAGTTACCACGAAGTACGAAAGGGGGATTTTCACAAAACCACAAAGCAACCCTTTGGCCGAATATAGGGAGAAACCTCAGTCGACAAATAAATTTTGCTGCGGCATGAGAAGAAAAACTATTACGTTTTCAAAAAAAGAAATGTGGAGGAAGTGCATCACAAAAATCGATAAGAGAGTTTAAACTGAAAAAACTATTTTGATAACTTTACATAATATCAAAACGTAACCGGATCAATTTTTATTTCAATTTAGCTAAAGTCGCAATGGCATAGAAATCGTATTTATAAATAAATAAGTATTATTTTACTATTAATACTATTAATATAAAGTACCAAAAAAAGTAGTGCGCCTGAAATATTTTTTCATATCCTATTTTTTTTTTCACTTTAAGCTTTACTCAACTAAAAAAAGGAACAACTCCAGAATGCTACAAATATCTGGAATTTATGACACTTGTAGTGCTTTCAGTTGCAGCTATTACTCATTTCCCGTCTTTGTCGTCTATATTGAATCAGCTGTCAGTTTCATTTTCCATCAATACATGAATTAAAACTACCGCCAAAACGAATGTGAAGAATGAGCTATAAAAGTAAAAAAAATTACAAAAATTAAGAAAATGGTATTTTTTACGAACAGAAGCTTTATTTTATGCAAATGTTAATTTTAATCAAAAAATTAACAATAAGATTAATACGTACACTACAACAGCTTTTATAAAACTTGAATAAATCAACTCCCATCCAAAACGTTTTAAAGCTAGCATAAGTTTAGAAAGTTTTGCAGTTGTGTTATAAATCATGAACTGAACTTTTATCTGTAGTATAAGGAAGAACATTTTTAAACTAATTATTTGCAGGCGAGATACAACGCAAGAACGCACATCTTGAACATCTTAAAGGGAGGGGTCTGCCAAGAAGGAAAGTTCGTTCCTGACATGTAAAGGAAATTGGCGTTGGCTCTGACGGTGTTTGGGACGTTGGCTTGGCTATATATAGCAATCAAGGACAACTGCATACATATGTACACCCTATATGTACTTACATACTTGTACGTATTTACATCACGTTGCAAGAGCGTAGCCATTGCGTTAAATTATAAACACGCAAATCGCATGTTACTTGTTTTTTTATGTTTCATTAGAATCGAACCCTCAGATACACCAACAAATTTACTAATTGTATTTCAAATTTATATTTGTTGGAGAGGGGTTTGCATATGCTACATTGCTATATTGTGCCGGATAATACTATATCCGCTCGTGAACCAGCACATTTATAGTTCTTCCTTTATGCAAAGCTATAGAAAATTATTTATGCATTGTTTTCTTTTATTTTCGATGTTGCTTGGCTTCATCTGTGTTTCTTACTTTTTTCTATATCGAGCTGCTCAATATGAATTTCTATTTGAATAAGCACAAGGAGCTGAATAAATAATTGATTAGGGATTTCGGAAAACTTAACAGTTTGTTGCTTAGCAATATTGATTGAAAATTTATGGTTGCACAACTGATTAAATGGTCAATAAGTATTAAACAAAAGTTGTATAGAAATACATTAGGATACAAATCCAATCCATATCGTATGCGACGAGAACATTTTTTTGCATTAGCAAAATAGCGTATTTTGAATAAGTTGAAGTCCATGTATAATAAATTCTATGATATACAAAGTCTACAACCAAATCATACAAACACCATCAACTACGCTGTCAGGTTTGCGTTTCGTTTTACATCCGAACTTAGATACATGCATATCAAAGAACTTATTCGAAAAACTGTGTTCATAGTCAGCATAGCTCAGGCTCATTGAGCAAAGCACACCAAGAATAATTAGAATTTATGTTCGACTGGCAGCTCCATTTTCCAACGCTATGTACCAACTTTTTTGGCCAGTGCCTGTAACAGTGCATTTAAAAGTAATTCTGACGGGAAACTGACCGATAGATAGACAGGCTGGCGGCCGCCAAGCTTCCGCTTGACTTTCCGCCATGAGCTACTGTACTGCAACAGGAACACTCAGTCAATCGAAGCGTTGTTTGCTCTGTAATTTAAGTATATACTGGGAGGGAAACGACTGTGAATGGAACCTCTGGGGGTTCTGCTTTGCAGAGTGTTGGAAAGACAGAACAAAGCAATTTAAAGTAAATAATTGATAGGAAAAAAGAAACTAATAACCTGCAGCGTTTAATTACCGCAATAATAATAGATATCGCTTCTGGGATCAATGACTAATGCAAGCGCTCAAATATTCAACAGCTTATGCCACTTATTAAATCAATAAAATTATCAAGAATTCCTGGCGAGCACCAAAAGTTTCCCAAACATAAACTTGCCTCGTTTGTTATTGATGAATATTTATTGCGTTCTTAGAAACATAATCTTTCCAAGAACACAAAAGCATTACGAGCTATTTAAATTTTATTTAATTTTGTGATAACAAAATTTAACAAAAATAATTTTAAGTACATAAATATGAGCAACAAGTGAAATCCAATTTCAGTTAATTTGTTGGTCTACTAAAGAAAAAAACAGATTGAATTATACTTTGAGTTATGTACCTCTCCCACAGACAGACAAGTCGAGAGATCACAAAGTAAATTGCGTATACTTTTCAACAAGCAGAAAACTTGTCGAAACGCGTTGTTCAAGCAAGGGAAACAAAGAGACGCCATGGCGGCGCGATGCAACTGCAAAGACGCCAAACTCGCACAGGAACATACAACACACACACACAAGGACACACATACAGAGATAAGTGGCATGGAAAGGAGGAATGTCGAAACACTTCCTTAAATGTTAGCCGACGCCGGCAACTAAAATCGATTGTCTGGGAATCGCAAAAGGTCATTTGGATTATCATGACAAATGGAGAAAGTATTCCCCTGGCTTGATAATTAAATAAATGTGAAATTTCTGAAATAATTCCCAAACGGAAGTGTAATTAATAATTATAACATACTTTTGATATCCGCCAAAACAACTTTACTCTGTAGTATGAGTTTGTTTGTGCCCCCGCTTTGCGTTGCCAGGCCAACACACTTCTCCTTAGGGCAATGCACGCTGCAACAGCAACCAAATTGGCCACACAAACGGATTCGGATTGCAGGAGGGACGAGTCATTATCGAACCCGGCATTATCCCGCGTTATCTCTGTCTTCGAATCGGGCGTTTATGCTCTAACAATCCGAACCAAAGCGCCAACAAATTGCGCTGCAAAGCAAAGCACAACCAAAATTCAAAGAGAGAGCCACAACGAACAAGGAAAAGCGCACACCGCACCGTGGAAAACAAAGTAAACGAATGAAAATTATTATTTTTATGAACACAACGTTGAGCATCGACGGACGCCATGTGCGCTGGCGGCAAGAAATCAGCTACGCTGCGCTCGCACAGAGTGTACGATTTTTTCAAGTGACGTCATGGTTTAGCACATGCGCAACCAAAAGAGAGTACAACAAGCATTTACACAAATGCCATAGGCCATCCCAGTCCCACTACTTGGCCAACACACTTCTAGCAACATGCTCTCCTCGTATAAGCAGTTTGCCAACAACTGCATGCTTGTTGCGCCCTGTGTGCTTGTTGCTCTGATGTCTTAGGGTTGATGGAAGAGATACCCACTGAAGGGTGAAGAAATGGATTTTTGAATCCTTTTTGAATCATTTTTAATCAGCCCATACATTGAACAATTTACAATTTCTAAATATTTAATATTTACAAATAATCTGATAATTTCCCCACTAGACAGGTCATTTTACTAACACATTCTACATTCAATAAAAACTTGATACATATTTTATTTCAATAAATACATTCATTAATAAGATTACTTATAAATTTACATATGTATAAATACGTAACTATGCATGTTTGTACATATGTCTATGTATGTTTCTTTAAGCAAAGTTCACATTAATTTTGTTTATGTTGTTTGGATGAGAATTCATTGGATGTCATTTAAAAAAGCCTGACTTTCAGCAGAAATAGGTGAGATTTTTAGATGTTTTGGTATTGTGTATTGTTGGCTATGCATATTGCAATAACATTATTTAATTAACTAACAACATACAAAAAATCCTTTAATGCGTTTTTCGATTATTTTACGCTAATATCAAAAGGCAAATATTTTTTAACGAGCCATAATAAGTCATCAATAAATATAAACACTGCAATATCTTGTGCATTTCTCTAGTTTGGCACTAACTGGGTTCAATTATTTTTGATGTTTATGTTATGTTTTCTGACCCATAGGAAACCATTACATTATAATTAAGTAGTGAAACTATATCACATTTGTTTATAACAAAATGAAAATTTGCAAAGCTAAAACCATATGATAAGCAATTGCACATATTTCAAAATTATATAAAACCTATTAAGATTCTCATGTATGAAGGAACTGACATAACACAATATAGACTTATAATCTAAACTTATGAAATAGTATTATAAAGGTATCACTGAGATTTTTGTGCTTTCGAGTTTCATAGTAGTTTCTAACAGTCTGCACCAGAAATGCCTGTGATTGTATTTTCTCCATGTATAATGGAATCCATTTCAATTTCCGATAGATTGGCGGTAAGTAACTTTTCAATTTTTATGAACTTTGCGTTTGGTTCATCAATTGATGCGGCGTCTACATCATGATCTACTATATCTCGAACCACCGAAAAACGCTTAGCGCGTTCTAAAAAAGAAGAGATATTTCATTAAAAACATAAAAAAAAACTAGTTGTGTAACTCTTACCAAATCGTGCTCGTTGAGCCTCTTGGTCAATAATAATTTCATTGGTGATGTAAACCTCACGCCGGATTTGATCGCGCAATTCCACACTCATATCAGGAATGCACCAACGTACCAATATCATAACCAGTGCCACAAAGTTCTGGAAAATAAATGAACGTAAGTAAACTAACTTGTCTGTAGAACAACCTTTGAAAAGCTTTAACGAACAACTAATGTATTTCATCACTGTTCACCCTTTTCGTATGTGTTTAAATCATTCTGCTGCAACATTTCACTAACTATACATATTCGGGTCATTCGCACAGAGTAAAACCATAAAAATGTCGATTCTGACCCGAAACTGCGGGATTTTTTTAATTAATTCAATTCTTTTCGCAAATCAGCCACTTTGCGTCCTAAACGCAAAACATAATACAGCTTAATACTTATTTAAATGGTCGAAAATTAAGCACAAAAATAGCTTGGGAAGTGACTTAGTCTCTTCAAACCTCCCACATTGCGACCCTAGCAATTAGCCCTAATGCACACAATAAAAGAAGTCAAGAAGATCTAGTTCATGCGCCATGCAAAATGCTAAGAAGTGATAAATAGTGGAAATGCCAACAACATAAAAATTGCACCTAGTTTTGTATGAAGTAAAACATTTTGACTCAGTAGCGGTAAATACTTTGAAACGAAAGCACGCGTTCGAATAAAAATAAAATTTATAAAAAGGACAACGAATAAATAAAATAGCAAAAATAAATTATAAACGCTATTCTCTTTAAGAAAATTTCTATACGACAACAAAGTAAAAAAAGAGTGTAATTATGAAACGTTTTGCCTGTTTGAATCTACGCTCTGTCGGTCTGAGCATAGCTTGCATGGATGCAATGATTGCCCTGTGTACCCTAACTTTGTGCAGTTACTATTTGTATTATGATTTTATGGACCTTACGCAATGGCAACAAAATGATGTTCAGATTTTGAGTCCTTTTGGCTCCTTTATAGCCACGTTAGGTAACTCAAACTAAGATACCAAAGAATATTCCTCAATTTTACAGAGTATTTATTTTTAGTCGACTACGTCTTGGTGCATGAGTTTTCCCAAGCTTTCTATATGATACTAACGGTGACTGTTTGGGTCAAAGCATTAATAAATCTGATTGTGGCATGCATACTAGTCGATGGAATTAAACAGGTAAGCGTGTTATGATCTCAATATGTAATTTGTGTAAGCCTTTTATCTATCTCATTTAGCGACGACTTATATGCATTGCCCCTTGGCTTATCAACTCTTGTGCATCCATGGTTCTAGAAGTGGCTATATTTGTTTCTCTAGAACTAAAAATTGACGAGGTTGATGCTTCTATAGATCGACGAATCGCCCGTAGTGTACTTTTCGGAGTTTTTATAGGTAAGTTGGAAGAATACGTATTTCGAATCTTATGTTATTATTGTCTTTTCAGTACTAAATGCTCTTTTTGCCTATGGAATTTATGCGCTCTATCGCATGCTAAGAGCCTCGACGAATGAGAACCGTGTACTACAAGAGAGCATAGTAGAAACTTCGGGTATGTTTCAGCATATAAAGGTTTAAGTTGTTGACTAAAAATTAATTGAAAGTTTGTGTATATCCAAATAAACAGAAAGCAAGCTTGTTTAGACGGTATCAAGCATTTATAAAACGATACAAATAAACGAACAAACGCAAAACACACTGTCTATAACTTACTTCAAAAACAACAACAAATCCTAAGCGACAGGCTAAGATTATGTAAAACGTGTTTGTCAGATGATAACTTTTCTCTGAGCCTGGCGGCTCACGATAGTCCGTGTACCTGGGATTGAAATAAGTCATTAAAATATAAACTAAATTTATTAAATCATATTTACCTGCAAGTCGTTATATTGGATAAATCACCTGCCAAGCTATGTAGTTTTTTGGAATCGGCGACTCTAAACTCGGACAATGTAAAGTCCAAGTAACCATTAAGGGTTCCATCCGATGAATATAAATTCCGATAGACTAGACGGGGGATCATATCCGATGTGAAGGCAATGATGAATCCCTAATTAATTTTTTGTTTTAAGTATATTATAAGATTACATTTTCTTATAGACTTACATTTGTAATCACACTTAGCTTGCCAATACAATCGAGTATACGATACCAGACTCCAATATCCCTAACACGTTGAGAAACGGGTCTTTTATGGTGGGTCAATAGTTTCTTGGCATCCAGACGCATTTCGAGGATATTGTTGAGAAGCGCAAAGAAGGGGGGCAAGTGGAAATGCAGCCACAAATATGGTGACAAAACCATATTGCAAAACCATTTCCAAATATTCTGGAAACAAACTACGTGGACCCCAGTCCAACAACTTGAAATCACGCATCCACCGCTCAGCTTTAGTCTTGTCTGGTTTTTCCGTGTTGCCAAATAACCGACAGAGGCCCACCTGAATGGCCAAAACCTTGCGCCAAAACATGGGTAAATAAACCTCGAGTATCGTATTAAAGGCCTGTTTTCCAATCATTATAATAGCCAATTGAATACAAAGCTCGGTTAGACAGCCACCCGAAGAACACTACAAAATAAAAACGCAAATAATTTTTAGAAGAGTTTTAAAACTAATTTCGACACTCACCTCTTCTTGACGGTTTTTAAAAACGGTAATATACTTTCCAGGGTGTCCTACGAACTTTCCCTTAAAGAACGCGATGTAAAATATGGATGCATAATAATTTACAAACTGCAAAAGGTAAATCTTAAGGGTCAGCGAATCATCGAATTGTGTTTGAGTTCGCCACATTTCCAACTCGGTTAAATACTCGGCCAAGTGATTATATATCTAAATCGTATAAACATAAATTAGTCCCATTTCAATTGATCAATTCACTATATACTCACATAATTTAGCACATATAACAAACAGAGATTTACAAATGCCGCTGAAGCAGTAGCTAGCACTATCGCTTGTGATGTGTTCATTTTATTTTTATCACTCAAAGTGGCCAACATGGACATACGATGAATGACAACAGCTACCAAGGCAACAAATGCCAGGGCTATTAACAGAATCACCATGGAAAAGCTAAATACTGTCGCTGGAAATTTCATACGCCAAAATGGAACTGTCGGCTCTTTCATATTAGTCACATAGTCAGTGCGAGTGGGCTCAATATGTTCCAGGCGCGCTAAATACTGCGGCCTAGGATGTTCCTCGTGTGCATCAAAGCCAGTCAAATCCCAGCGATGAGTTATTTCAGCCGAATACCGTTTCCAAAGCTCGAGAAAAAGCGTCGCCCAAAACGACATAAAGACGGCAAAAAATACCGTACTTGGATTATCTATAAGGTATGTTATTTTGGCATAATTGCATGTCTCTTTTAGATTCCAAAATTCGCACCAATCGCACAGCGGACACATTGTAATATTTGGGTTAGGACGCAAGCAGATATCTTGACTGAACAAATACAAATAATGATTAGTTAGGATATTGATTATATGTGTTACTTAATAACTCACACGGGGATGTAGTTCTTTAGTGAAATCCAAGAATATAGAAAACACCCCGCTCCAACTATAGATGCCAACAGCAACATGTACGTATAGTAGCCCAACCATGCGAAGTAGAGTCCTAAAGTAGGAACAATTGTCAATTAGTACATCCACAAAATTATTATAACGAAATTATAATCAATCTACTACCAATCTTAACGCCAAAGTACTCCTTGATGTCATCCAACGGCTGATAACGGTACCATTTCTTTACAGATGCCCAATTTGTATAGAGCAACTCGCGCATTGTGCCCTCCTCCTTTATTTCGCCCTGCCGTAACGAAAGTTCTAGATTATTGACATCTACAAGTATTATATATATGTAATTCTTACATCATGCAAGGGATAGGCCGCTGTGTACACGCCTTCGGCTATCAGACGCTCAATTCCAAACGCCATGTCTGTGTGACTCTTGGCAGGAAAACGCTGACGATCCAAAATAAACTCCACAATACGCGAACGCACTGCCGTTGTGAAGAAACAGTCCTGGCGTATGTCAAAACTGAACAAATTATAGAGATAAATGTGTGTGTTTATGTGGTAGTTCAATGGGGACTTACAGATATTCCTTATCACGACTATAGATGGCCGTAAAACGATGGGCACGTTTGGGGAAAAATTGTTCGTCTATATAAATATTACGCAGAAAGAATTGGCAGACACTTTTGAGACTAGAATAAACGCTTTTACTGGAGCGATTGACTACAGCAAGTCCGGGTATCTAAAAGGTTGAAATGGTTTATTATTAAGTCAACACAAGTTATGCTGAAAGGTAATTCTTGTAAGAATTGAAGAAAGACAACATTAATTAAAAATCAACTTTATAAAAAGATAGGATAGGCATCTGGTAAGTAAAAAAGAACTTAGGGATATAAAAATAAAATAATTCAATAGCTCTGCCAAACATATTTATAGCAAGTAGTTTTAAGAAGTTAAGGGAATAAGGTAATTAATAATTGGCAGCAAACTGAGTAAGTAAAGCACAGATACGACAAGTACTCATAGATCGAAGTAGGATAGAGTATATCTGTAACGTTTGTTAATTGTGAATTTTTAAGACCTGGACATTTTGGCAGACCTTCTTGGATAAATAATGTGCTGCATGATGTAGACGATTTGATCGTTGGCGCACGCGCATATAACTAAGGGACTAAAATAACATAAGCCATGTGCAAAATAGAATAATGTTGTTATTGATCACTGTGAGAGGAGACTTTAGAACTTCAGAGTTTTTTACGTACTTCTTTCATTGGCATTCGCAGCTTAAGTATCTCAGCATAGCGACGAAGAACTTCTAGAGGTGCGTGTATCTAAAAAATAATAACGAAATCATTGTAAATGTAATGAAGTTCATTTATCATGCACTTAACTTACCTTCACAAAGTAAATTTGTTCTTTTTGAGTGAATTCTAACTCGAGTCCTTGATGAATTAGATTCTCTTGAAAAACACGTCGCTTTTCTTCATTTTCCACCTCAGTGGGTTCATGTGCATTGATCTTGTAGGCCAGCACAAAATCAATCGAACGCGAACAGTCCGCAAAGAAAAGGGATGTGTTGAGCTCCGCTCTTTGGTAGAATTCACGGGGGCAGCTGCATTCGCGGTCATCGTAGGTGTTGGGCTCCAGGGTGGATTCAGTCATTGGCAGTAGAGGTATAGAGTGGTTTAAGCCGTTATTTCTGAGTTGGCTAGACTTGCCGTTGGGAATCTGCCCGACCGTGTCAGGCAATTCTAAGGTGGACGAGCTACAGGAAGATACAAAATTTCTCGTTTTAATATGCATATTCGTATTTATTTTTGTATTTTATACATGGACAACTATGAATGCCTGATTTCATTAGGCACCCGCAAGCTCAAAGGCCGAACCCAGTAACGATTCCCTCTGGCCATCACATGACCTTTTTAACACATCAGCGATACCCTGTGGCTTCGCGTGCCCCCTGTTCATAAGATTCGACACCCCTAGTATTTAGGTCAATACGAATGAGCGCTGTAAACATTTAATGGAACGCATAATCACCAGAAAGAAACCATTCGGTCGCGACATAGGACCTTCCTTCATTTTCTTGTTTAATAACGAGACTAATATAATATATCGTGTAGATAACTGTGAAACAAGTGGAGCATATATTGAGGGCGATAAGAAAACATATTTAAGTAGAAGTAAATATCTGCTAGAGTGTCCAGACGTTAATTAGCTGTTTAAACGTATGTACATATATTCAAGAAATTAGTAAGTATTTTATATTTACTTTAATACACATGAAGAATTACTTATAGTGTTTGCCTGCGAAGCACATTTTTCACAATGATCTTTCCAATATGACTCACTCTAATGTATGCATAGTTTGACTGAACATTTCTGAGTAATAGTGTGAAAGGTATGAGACTTATTAGTTTCTTTAAAGTTATCAGAAAATAATTATTGTATTTTTAGAAAACGATTAATATTTAATTTAAAATAAGAACATTGTATTCTATCGATTTAGGAATATGAAATGCTTTTCTATATATTTCAATTTAAAAATAATACAACACTGTCACGAATTGACAGGTATAAGTATTATACTGATTGGGAGATACCCGGCACGCCAGTCAATAAACTGAACATTAATTAAATAATACAACATGACTTTTTTGAACACTACAGTAAATTGTTCACCTTCTTAACGATAAGTATTAATCAAACTATTTTGTGTTCTTTTTCAACTTATTATTCGTATCCACATTCTTGTTTTACTACCAAAAATATTGTAGTCATTACTTATAGGCCTCTAAGCTGACCTTCTGCTCAAAGTAATTATCATGAATTTTTTTAAAAAGTATTCACATTTACATACAATTTGCTTTGTTTCTTTTCATTCAGTGAAGGCCAAAGCAAATGAATAAGAAGATTCGTCGGAGGCGATCAAATCAAAATAAAGAGGAAAGAAGTGAAAATGTGCAAAAGATTTTAAAATTTAGGTTATATAAGACTTTGATTATGATGCACATTATGCATATGCATGTACGTTTAAAACATATGTATGTACATATGTAGATCACACGTAGGCACCGTTTTAGTTAAGAGCAATGACACTTTTTCTTTTTTCACCCACACAATTCAGCAAACGAGACAAAATCTACAAACGCGAAATTCAGAAATAACAATATTGTCTTTATTCCGGCAATTTTGATGATTAATACTTAGCAACAACGAAAACTGATAAACAAGACGACTTTAATAATGGTATATAAACTTGTTTATAAGAGCATGCTAAATTTAAAACTTAAGCAACATTTACTTTTTATTACTCGCGGGAAAGTTGACATTAACCTAGATATGTATGCAGAAACTCAATGAAATTAGCAGGAACATGCAATACGGTTGGTCCCCTGTCCACGCGAATTATTAATATTATATGTACATATGTAAAAACACGGCAAGAGCGCGTTGCACGGTGCTTGTACCAAACCAAACGACTCGTTGATGACGACCAACGCGCAACAGCAACGACAACAAACTGACAAAGTGCCAGCGCCAACAGCTGAGCGGAGAGCAACTCAGAGCTGTTGCCGCGTTTACCGGGTTGTCTTGTCAAATATTCCCCACCTCATATTCGCACACAGTCATACAACTAGACGTATGCTATAAATCAGCTGTTTTTGGTGAGGTGATTATGGCACAGATGTGCCAGATGAGTGTGTGTGTGTGTAGGGTAGTAGGTGTGAGAGAGAATACGAGAGAGCACTTGTTGAGCAAGCCAGATCAGTTACTTACAGGGAGTCTGCCTATCTGTTTGATCAATGTATGACTGTGTGTGTGTGCAATGTGTCTCAATGAGTCCAATAGGGCAATTTACCGATACTGAGCTTCTAACATGTAATTAAAATTATATCGGAAAACTTACTCGTTCACTATTATGTTAAATGCTTTTTAGTTTGCTATCACTGGAATTATTTATTAACTTATAAAGGGCAGTGCATAATGTCTGTTTGAGCAGGAAACGACAATTAAGATATACAGGGTGTTTTGTTGATATATGAAAACCAATATGTTACTTGTTTTATAAAAAAATAGTTGATTGGGTTGGCCTTTGAAAACCACAATTTTATATTTTTACAAATTAAGTATACTTTCTCATATGTGCAATGTACATATTGCATTGAATCTATTTTTTGTGGTCCAGGGCTACTCATACTTATAGTGAAATAAATTCGTAATTTAAAATCGATAACCATAACTTCAGTATACATAAATACATTTAAAACTATTCATGGTCTCATACCTCTTTTCACCGTTTGTCAGTTGTTGACTTTATTCTAACTTTTTAGCCGTCATGTATCAAAAGTCAACATAAATTTACACTTTGCCAAACACCTATTTTATCTATCACAAATATTTACTTAGTATCTACGAAAGGGTACCAAAAAACTTGCCATAACGAATTGTTCTTATAAAACAATCGAAAGAATTTGTGTGCACCCTGTAATGTATGGAAAACGAACAATGACATAGCAACAAAAGAAAAAACAGATAAATAAAAGGTACTTAAGTTAATAAACATTTCCCCGGTGACGAGGTTCGGGTAGTCTTGTATAGTCTGTGCTTAGGTTTACCTTTCAGCGAATCTAGCTCGCTTTTCGTGAAGGCTCAGTGATTCATTCGATGACATTTTGTCTTTTCCGGCATCGCTCTCCCGTTCGCTGTTAATGAAACGAGTCGTGTTCATGTCTCTTTTGTTTTGCTTGCTGTTGCCGCTCCATACGCTCTCACTGGCAATCAGATTATCGTGTAGCCGAAATTTCTTTACCAGCTCCATGTCATAGGGGGGCTAATGGAGCCGAGTAGGGTGGCTCAAAGAAGACAGCTGCTGCCGCATTTTTCTTCGCCAACAGCTGTGAGGACTCCTCATCCCGTTGCGCGGGAGTCTTCGATGATGCTGCTCTTTCCGACGCGTCAGCATTGCCATCGGAATTATCTAAATTTAGCATTTCACTTTTAATCTATCTATTATTTGGCTATGCTGTGCTAATTTCTTGTCAAACTTGTTAGTTTCATATGAGATTCGCATTTGTGTGTGTGAGCCGGGAAGAAATTTGGTACGCGAAGACCAATAAAATCAGCACGAGGTCAAACTAAATTTCTAACGAATATTTTTTAAAACAAATACATATTACACAACCGAGTAAACCTTGCACCATATATTACACAATTCCGTTGCACAGATTGCGCCTGAGTTAACGGCAACAAACCCAGCAGCAAGTAAAATACCACCTTGCCAACCAAAATGAAAATAAACACTAGAGCATCCAGTGTGACCATATCACGAGTTATACCAAATTTCACCAAAATAAATACTAAAATTAAAAAAGTACTAATTTAACGTATCATTTGAAAGCGCTTACGTCGTTTCTCGGTATATCCATTGAATTGCGTGAAAACATCGTTTACAACAAAACAATATTCATAGCAGGTGTATTTATTGTATGTATCTATAATATCCAAATTTGCAGGATAAGATAATCCGTGAAAAGCAAAATTGTTTTTCATTTAGCAATTCTGTTCTATGTCAACAAGGAAATGCACGATCGATTCTTAAAAATCAAGCCAAGAAAATATGTTTATTCCATGGGCTTGCCAAAACTCCTGACGTTAAAAGTCCCTAGAAACATAGATTTATTTTATCAAGAAACAAATTCTTTTCGAAACATCAACATTTTGTATTACATGGAACAAAACATAAACAATAAATATAATACATTTTAGTGTTGCGAGAGTAAAAATGAACTGTGACTAACTCAAAATTGGATTTTTAACTGCACCAAAGTGTTTTTTACTTGGTGAAACAACAAATTTTTAATATATGGAATAATAATACAGCTGTGTTTAATAAAGTATGCACTATTATTAAGGGGCTAAATTATGCAGTAGAAGAGTTGAACTTGGACATCGAATTTACAGTAGAAACGAGCATATTTAGGATGTGGCCAACGTCGACGCCAACGCCCTCACAGACCCTTT
Source organism: Zaprionus nigranus (assembly GCA_018903425.1). Lineage (NCBI taxonomy): Eukaryota > Metazoa > Arthropoda > Insecta > Diptera > Drosophilidae > Zaprionus > Zaprionus nigranus. The sequence continues at coordinate 4,995,363 of JAEIGD010000003.1, read as the reverse complement.
AATTTTTGTAGTAGTTTTTGTGAACCTCGGGCGAAATGTTGTACACAAACTGCAAGATCTCCTGGATAACGGGCTCTTTGCGTGTCCTGATGGCACCTTCCATGTCCGAAAGCTTTACACGGGTATCAGCATCGATTTTTGCTGCAACTCCTTCACGGCTACCCATGTGCTGTTTATGGGTAAGGGGAAGGAAAGGGGAGAGAAATGTATTTGTCAGTTGATTGTGCACCAACTTTAATTCTTATGTGTCTGGACTAACCTTGGCCTCAAACTCTTTGAAGGCGCGTTCACGCTCCTGACGGAACTTCTCAATCTCCTCAGTAGCCTCATCCTTGGCTTGCTTCAATCTCCTTGCCTTGCCTGTAATAGTAGCGAAGATTTTTCATCGTATCAATATTTACTTGAGCACACACACTAATCATGTGACTTTTCGACGCGCGTAACGTCGATAGCGAAAAAAACGTAAGTTTTTGTTTCTGTATCAGTCCAATTGGAAATGGAATTTGTTGCTTCGCTTACGTTTTCTGGCTTCGGCAACCTTCTCAGCTGCCTTCTTTTCGGCAGCAAGCAATTGCTGAATTCCCTGGGTTTGGCTGGCCATTTTTAAGTGTATTAAAATTAAGTTTTAATCAGCGCAATTCGGCCGTGGTATCAATGCAAGTTGAAAAAAGCAAGTGACGACTGTGACGACGACGGACTTAATACAAACGACGTGAAAAATGTCATATGACGAAGTCACACACACGCATACATACAAATTAGCCTGATAATCGAATATATCGAATAATAATAAGAGTTATCAGCTGCATGAATTTTGCGAAGTATCGATATTCTGCGTATTTTGCTATCGTTATGTGTTGTCATAAGTTGTATGTGGTTTGTTATATATCGTAAAAATAAAAACTTTGTTTTACGATAAAATAACTAATTTAAATAATTTTCTTGCAGGAAAATATCAGTTCTAAATTATTTTTAGAATGTTCATATTCATCGAACTCATAAGGACTTTCTTAAATTAAGTTTAAGTTTTAAAAAATGAAAAATTGTATATATTTTTTAAAGTGACCTAATTTTGTTTTATTAAATACTGTTAACGCAAAATTAGCACCAGAACGCATATAAGCACTGTAACGCAAAATGGAGCATAACATTGGTGTAAAATTACAAACTACTAAATTAAATCTGATTCAAAGTGGTTTTTGGAATGTTTTTAAATGATTTAGGTCAGCCTTTGATTTTAGATCCAGAAAAGAAGTATGCCCCCTTGGAGCAAGTAAGTCATATATACCAACTACTCCATCATAAAGTTTACTCCCGTTTTGTTGTATTCTAGCATAATGGACCTTTGTTGTTGACATCAGCCGCATTCAAGGAGCATACAGCTCCTACAAACTGGTGTCGACGTATTGTCGGATCGGAGGAGGATGTTACTTGGTTTCAGAACAATATAGATAAACAATGTGAATACAATTACATTGTTCTCCGACCCAACGAGCCAACTGAAATTGATTGCGGAAAAACTAAAACCACATTGACTTTAATACCAGCAGGACCATTTGCTCACGTATACTTGCTAAAAAGTCATTATCACACACTAATATTTTTAAACAGATTTTTAAGTAATAATTTATTTTTTTAGATAGATGGATAAATATTCTAGTAGCAGAGAATTTGTCTGACTATTTAGACTTCATACCCAAAGCGTCGACGTCCTTCCATTTCGCTTTAAAAGACGGCATAGATGTGATGTATATTGACGACAAATGCTACATTTCAAACGATGAGCAGATGCAGAAACAGCGTGATAATATTTACGCACTCGTACAACTTATTAGGCCCAGGCAACTGTTTGGCCTAAGAGAAGACCATTTACCCACAAGTTTGCACGATCTGTGTGCTTTTAAAGGTTCATTCTTTTAGCCTAGACGTAGTCCGTTACTTACAGAACAAGATATATAGAAATACATACAGGAATACCATAAAAAGTTTAATTTACAAAGAATTGCCATGGGGCATCGGTAAATAACTAAAATCATTAACTAATTTTAACGCTGCAACAGACTTTCTCTTATGCCTTTGCCGCCTTGGCCTTGCTTTTTACTTTCTTCACACGCTTGAGGCCATCCATTTTACTCTTCATGAATTGTGAGTACATTGCCATCATTGTAGGAACGTCTTCCTGACGCACGACTGTGGAAATCTAAAATTTGAAGACGCATGTGAACTCTGAAACTATGCAATATAGAATTTGTGATGACGATTGTTCACCTTCTTTGATTTGCTTTGTGCGCGCATCAAACACATATACGTTTCAGGTTTGGGGAGTGGTTTTCTGTCTGCGCGCGGGAGTGGCCGATCATGTCCATCATCTGTTATATTTTGTAGAGGGAATGAACAGGCATATTTTATTAGAGGAGTCGCATGCGAACAGACCGGACCATAAGTACTTACAACGTTTGAACGTTATCGTAAATGAGGAATCCCGTTTCGACTCATTAGCGATCTTCTCTAGACGCAATATAAACTGCAATAAAATTAATGTTTATTGAAAATTCTTTCGGTAAATCTGTTTATTTACATTAGAATTATCGAGCAAAACCATTTCGTGGCAGATATTAAGACGAGGCAAAAATGACACTTGTGCTGCGTGGATTTTTTAGCATATTTTTCCATTATGTGAGTTAACAGTGGTGTAATGTTAAATAACATGGCATGTGACGTCACAAAAACACAAAGTACTGCCAACTTGCATTTGCTATTAGGTTGGCAGGCTGGCATTCGGTCTTGCTTCGCCAAAAAAATTTACATTAAAAATTGTAAAATCGAAGAAAACTTACAAGTGCAGGCAATTCGTAAGGCAATCGTTCGTGCAAACACTTGCAAAAGTTACCTTATAAACAGTCCCTTTACCACACACCCAAGATTCGAGAGCAGCGTGTTCTGGTTGGTGGTGTAAGCAGAAACGATCGAAAGACTCTACGACCGCCAAAGGAAGCACCCTCCGCCCGCCCACGCCAGCAGCAATAGCCGAAGTAGTCAACCACAATAACAAAAACGGCGCTGTATCAACCTTCAAGCCCCTGGCAGTAGTAAACAAAAGGCAACTAACAAAACAACCTAGCAAACATGGTAAGCACAACTACACATACACACATATTTTCAAGCCGGCCTCTGCTACAGCTCAGGACGACTTGATGACGCTGGGCAACATGCACGTCATGCATGTGTACACACGCGCGCTCGGACGCACGAAACGAATGTACGGTGATTAAGCAAAAAGCCGTGCAACTTCTCCGTCTCCGTCACCGTTGTTACAATGAACTTTGACCAAAAAAAGTGTTGTCTACACCGATTCTAATGCTGATTCTATTATTGCAGGACGTATTTCTCATGATCAGAAGGCAAAAGACAACCATCTTCACGGATGCCAAGGAAAACACATCAGTTGTCGAGCTGAAACGTATGATCGAAGGTAAGTGTGCGTGCTGGTGTGTTTCTGTGTGTGTGTGTGTTTCTTTTGCTCTTGACTGCGTTTGTGTGTACGTAAAAGTGTGTGTGTGTGCGAATGTGTAGGTGTTATTCCTATTTATAGAGAACGTTTTGATTATTAAGTAATTTTATAACCATCACCAGGCATTTTGAAAGTGTCACCAAACGATCAGCGATTATATAATCAGGACAACGACATTATGGAGGACGATCACACGTTGCAGGAGTACGGTGTCACGGTATCGACGGCAAAAGCGCAAGCCCCAGCACAGTTGGGCTTGACATGCAGGTGAGTCTCTCTCTTTTTAGTTCCGCTTTCCGTTACGAAAGCCGCCCTTTGAGTCACGCTGATAAGAGCTACAGTTGTTGCTTAACACACAACATACATTATGTATGTAGATGTGTGTGTGTTGTGTATGTACATATGTATGTCGATCTGTTATCGCTGCACGTGTCTTAAGTCGATATTGAATTTTACTGACAAGCGCTTCACTATTGTGGTTACAGGAACGAAACGGGTGATTTTGAGACGCTTGACATCACACCTTACTCAGCCCCGCCGGACTTACCAGAAGTGATGAAGAATCAAGAGGCCTCCAATGGACAAGAACAAGTCGCATAAGACGAAGCAGTAGAGAAACATTAAGAAGGGCAGTCGCGTTACTGGACGCGAGCTGCTGCCTCTGCATGCGAGACAACTAAACTAAACGTTGAGAGTCAAATTTACTATTGCTCGCTTGTCCCCTAAAAAGTCAACTTTCTCGATGCAATGCTAAATGTTTCGTATTGTACTAAAAATTTCTACTCTGCCTGGTCAAAAAACAACAACAACAGCAACTACAACACAACAACAGCAAAAATAGCTAAATATGTATGCATTTTTTCGTTGATTATAGCAAGGAACAATTTAATTAATATGATGACAAAATTCTAATTTGAAATGGGATTTTCGACCTTTAATTTTATCACACCCATTTGGTTGTTTCTGTATGGAATTTGTACGAATTTGTTTAAGGAAAAAATGAAATACTTCACAAAAAATTTAAGAAAAAATTATGAAATGAAAGTCACATTTTGAAATAGCTTATAACAATTTCAATTGATGATAATTGAGCAAACGGTGAATATTTAAAAACAAATATTGGGATTTAAATTTATTATAATTTATAATCAAACTATGATTATTATTATTATTGTAATAATAAGATTTAATTATTATTAAAAACGAAAAAGAACTTATTCTATAGCTAATCACTGTCATCCATGCCAGAGCCCGCTGCCTCTGTTACGGCAGCCACCTCTGCATCATTGGCATCTGATAGGCTGCCATCGTCCTCCTCAATGCTGTTAATAAACGAGGCGCTGCCACTTTGCTGCAGCTCCATGTGCTCCAAATACTCCTGAAGTCGGTCCTCGAAGAAGTTGATGTATGTTTTCTTCTGCTGTGCCGTAGCCGGGAAATAATGTCCACCATTGTGCTCCAGCACTTCAACGTTCTTAAAGTTTGCCGCCAGGGCCTCACTCATTTCCTTGGGGATTATCTCGTCTGTAAGACCGTAAATATGAAGAGTAGGAATCTGGATGCGTTCCTCATATGCACTCATGTGCACCAGGCTGCCGGATATGAAGCCTGAGCTGAGTACAGCGAATTCGGGTCGAATGGAGGTCACTGCAGTAAAACATATATTGCATTTAATAGAAGAGTGAATGTTGGCATAGTTTCACTTACATTTCTTTTTGGCCAGCCCGCATATGAGACCCACAAAGCAGGCACCTTGGGAGAAACCCAAGAGACCTTGGAATGTTCCCTGTGTTTTCCAAGCCTCTTCAACGGCATGCAAACTTTCCTGGAATCCTAATGCTGGTCCGCTTTTGTTGGTACCTTTGAAGGTCCCATCATCCTTGTTGGCCCACCAGCTTCGTTGTTCATCTACCTGCTGCTCACCTGGATTTAGAGGCGCAGCTACATGAGGTGCCGATATGAACACAAAGTCGGCATATTTTCCTGCGAACTTTCGAAACGAGCCCAATTTGCTCTTAAATAATTCGGCTGTAATTTTAAAAGAAGCTTTCTCAAATATTTGTCTTGAAAGACGATTGATTTAAGAATTACCATTTTGTCGGTATCCGTGCAAGCAAAGAACGCGTACTTTATCCGTGATCTCCAATTTAGTCGCGGATGATGAAGATGGCCCACTGTCATTTCCGCCAGCTGCACGGCTAGGGCCGGCCTCCTCTACATCGTTGTTGGTCATAATAATTGAGACTAAAGTAAAAGCTGCAGCTACAAAAGAGCGCCACAAGACAAACTAATATAATAGTGAGGTTAGGTACAGTCCAGCAGCTGATTTCCAATTGCTAGAGATGGGAGTTACATTTACTTAGTTCCTATTTTATATATGTGAACTGGCTCAAATTATGAGTTGCAAAGTATTTGAAACTGCGCGCCAAACATTGTTGTTGCTTTTAAAGGGCTAGTGTATTCGGTTACTCTAACTGTATAACTGTCTCGTTTTCGCATATTGAACTGTTCCGTCTATAGGTGGCGCTGTTGAAAATATTGATAAAGCAACATCTGTTGAGAAATTTGACTAGTTGGAGAGATTTAGGTAGTTTAAATTATATTCAGCAAAAATGTTAACTTTACATTTCCCTACTTTAATAGTGTGTCATAATAAAATCCTTGAATGTTAACCTAAGACACAAACCTAAACAAGGATATATAAAGTATCAAAAAATCATTACCAACCTTCCTTGACAGGGGAACTAAAAAGTACCAGAAAAATGTAACAGAATGTTTACAGTCTGTTTACAGAGAAATGTTAAACAGTTTTTCGCCCCCTGGCGCCTTAAGAAACTGCTTTTTTTCACTAACAGAGCTCGTTTCCCAAGACACGATCCCATTTGTGTCCTGGATAATATTTTATTCTATTTATTGATTTGTTTTTAATTTTAGATTTTTATTGCCTCCCTCATTTCAAAAAAGATTCACGTCGCATTACCATTTGTTGCAGAAAAACATTACATTTTCCAAATAAACCAAATCAGGGTAGACTGAATATTTTCTGAAAATTTCAAGAATTCCACGTATATTTTCTGTATGAACAAAAAGGGTAATGATTGACGCTGCCAAATGGAAATAAAACAATCATAGCAATTGCAAAAATAGTATGTATACGCAAGAGCATAGTTTATAATTCATTTAGGTCCAGCGACAGTTCTATCGCAACTTGACTCTGAGACCCCACTCCAGACGACCATTTTAAGGAACAATGTATGCAGTTGTTCATTTGCAGCTTGTGCTGCTGGCGAGAGTGTACTATTTCCGCTATTCCTAGTAGTTAAAACGAAACGGGTAGTTGCGACATTGACTTAATTAAAACTAAGTTAGGTAAATATTTTATTTTAGAATGTCATATAGTCTTTTAGGTAAGGTACAAAGGGTCTTTTAGTCATGCGGGGTATCTCACAGTCGCCCTTTGGTAGCCGGTATCTCTCGTTTTGCTTGTGTTAAAATTGTATTTGCTTGTCAGCTGCACAAATAACCTTAACTTATTGAATTAACGCAGTCTGTGTCGACTTCGGCTCGGCAAATGGCGAACGACGAACGGCAACCGACTTCGTATACCGCAGACCCGCATAAACATGACCTGATTGATGTTAGCTTTAGTCGTCCATTTAAACTTGAATGTTATTTGCACGTTACATGTCAGTTGGATAGTTCATCGGCTAACTTGTCGTTTAGTAAAGAAGAGCATCCGTCTAGTTGGCTACTCGCTTTGACTGGAAATTAAATATGCCACGCATGTGGCACATTTTGGCAACATTTTTGTCACATTCCGATGATAAATGCTCACCTGCATATACATATTCATATGTACCTACATATTTCTGTATGTGAGTACTGTGTGCAGGTTATATTCGGTATTTGGTATATTCGGCATCCGGCTTGGCCTTAAATTAATTTGCTGATTTATTAGCATCATTCCTCAATGTTACGCAATAAATTTGAATGCAATTTGAATGAATGTGAATGAATGAATGCGAATATTGGCGATCTGTTTGTAAATTGTAAATATTTATGCAGTATTATCGCATGGCATTCCCGTCTGATTAATATCCGAAAATGTGTTTTAATGCAACCAGATAAATACAAAAAAAATGCATTTGGTTGCGGCAGCTCATTACAGATTTATACGCATTCGAAAGCGCACAAAGTATGCAACGAAAAGCTGCGAAACCCACAAAAATGAGGGATCAGCTCACACACACTCACACAGGAGAAACACACAGACGTTCATAAGGGCATCTCCAGCGTGCATGTATGCAAAAGTATATACAAATTGAGCAGCCGCAAACACAAAACATTGTTCAACTCATGCAGGCACAAGAGTGACTGAGAGAGAGAGAGCGAAAGAAACGCACACACACACACAGATGACCAATAGAAACAGTTAAATATTTGATGCTGCAGCTATTTCACGCTTGTAAATCACAGATAAAGCCACAGACAGCCGGGCTGCGGCAGTCTTTAAAGACAGAAATGCCAAAAGTGGCCGGCTTTCCGGTTTAGGCCACACCAACAAGCCCCACATGTTCTTCCCCACCCACCCCCTTCACGTTCCTATCCAGCCACCTTCGCCACCCCTTCTGCTTCGTTTTCTGCTTAATGCCTGCACTCAAAAGTAACATCGCACATAACGTGCTTGAAGCCAGGAGGGTTGGAACTTGGTGGCGCAGAGCTGTGTGGTATGGACATGTCTGTGGTCATGTGGCGAACAAACCGGCGTATTTAATATTTAAATCAAATTCTCCGACATAAATTGAGTTTTGAGTGCAAAGCGTTGCAAATATTTGCCAGGGGGAAGCGCTGCATAGTTTAAATCAAGAGATATTTAGAAGCCAAATAGTGTAAAATAAATGAATAATCATAAATCACATTAATTACAATGGAATCTGTTAAACGCATAAATATCCCTGCGCCGCAGCGAGAGAGAGAACATTTTCGGTTTGAGGATTCCGGTGATGACGAGTTTATTGGCCCCGCCGGCCACAATGTGCAACAATAAATTGGCATATTCCAATACTCTATTGTAATTTATGGGGCGCACCATGCAGATGCTGTATATTAAATATTCGTTAAGTAAACTATGTGCAGAAAGAACAACAACAGCTCCTGAAAAGATATGAACCACTATGCCATCAAGATTTATGCCCAGACAAGTGAGAGTTTCAATCGACATGGAATAAGTACACAAAATGACAAATATATGGCTAAGCATATTTCAACAATTTTCACTGAATCGCTTTTTCATGTAAACTCAGAGATTAATTCATTTTACACTTTTCATATTGCAAAAGTTAATAATTATAATGTCATCAGTATCAAATTTTACATTTTTGTCAATGAAGATTTTATTATTTTAATAAAATTACAATTTAGAGCTTTTGATTTTCGTTTTGTCAATATTAGGTAGGTTACGAAGGAGCTCTTCTTATTAAATTATGTAATCATGTTGAACATGTAAAATATAATTTTATATCATAAATAACTAAGTTACCTAATTGATATAAAATGTTATTTTCCATAAGGCTCAGAAAATATGTAAGTAACAATATTACCCTAGATCGCAAGTAACTCAGCCATCTGCTATGGTTGTTGTGGCTAAGTCGGAATTCCATTGTTTCTGTTGATTTAATTTCACTTGAATTGGCCAACTTAGTAAATGTTTTGATAGAAGGCACGAAGAATTTTGTATTTGACACGTTTATTACATTGTGTTTGTATTTGTATGGCAAGGAAAAGTAGAAGGAGAAGAAGGGTTTCACAACAAATCAATTTATTTGCCAGATTACATTTTACGTGACTCAATTACGAATTACTTAATTTGCTCAGCTGTGGACTGAACCATCCTCCACTAATCTCAAAGGCAGCCATGTAAATTGACAAATTCGCTGCAAATGAAATAAATACTTGTGTATTGGAAGAATCCAATCATGAGGTTATGGAGTAACTACCCGATGAAAATATGATAATGTTGCTCCAGTTCTGAATGAGATCGATTTCAAATGAAATTGATGTTAATTTCCAAGTCTTTTTGCTAGATCTTCCTGTAGTCAAAGAAATGGCGAATGAAGGACTATGCAAAGGCTTGTGATTATGCTTCGGGAAGCGTGTAAAATAATTGCCAAAAGGCAATTAATATTTAATTAGCAAAGCGGCATAAAAAAAACGCGCGCGCAGAGAAAAAGGGGGAAAATGCAGCAATAATAACGAATGCCCACGGCATCGAAATGAAGCGCAAGTGGGTAAAAGAGAAGAGAAAAAGTGGGGGGAGATGGAAGAAGAGGATAGCCAAATTCCACCATTATAATCGATCTTATTACTTAGCCATGGGCAGCTGCACAAAGTCGGCTCAATGCGGATAAAGAAAGGGAGGCGGGATTGACACAGGATAGGACACGGGGGAGGGGACAGTGGCTGCCGAATGTTTAATAACTGAAATGCTGCAAAACAAAACTACAAAAGCGAAAAGCTCTTAGAAATGTTCAGTAAGTGAAATACAAAACAAAAGCAAGCCGAGAAATCAAAAGCAAAACTCAATCAGGCATTAAACATTAAAAAAAATAAAAGGACCAAAGAGGAAAGCAAAAAAGAATTTTCGTGCAAGGGGCGGGGCAAGTGGGGCTCAGCAAGTGGGTCAGCAATTGAATCTGGCGCTGGCGTGTGCTTGGCAACAGCGCAACAGTGCAGCTCAGGGGCGGAAGCGGAAGAAGTACAAGTTAAAGTTGGCTGCCTGCAAGCCAGGCACGGCGGACGCCATCTTTGAATTAGTGAATTTCCGGTTAACGTAACGGACATCAAAATGTTTTAATTTGTTGCCGCTGCACTGCAAAAGCAGCAACTGAACACCGCCCAGGGGGCACAGAGCACAGTGTGCTCTCTATTGCTGCTGCTGTGCTTCTGTCTTTTTCTCTGCGGGTGTTTTATTTGTGTTTCCTTTGGCTGCAAGTTAAACACAAATATTCTGCAGCCTCTTTCATTGTGCAAGATTTGTCGAGCTATGCAAATATTGTGTGAAGTTAAAGTTTAGCAGTAAGCTGTATTTAAAGCAATGAAATCTATCAAAAACTGTGTGGATAAAGTTGGTCGATTTATTGTCGGATTTGCAGGCAATTGGCAATAGTAGTTTAATCTACTTCACAATTCGATAAGTCAATCGACAGCTTGACTTGTTTTTAATTGAAAAGTGCTTATTTTTGCGCTCATTCGAAATCTGCTGAGCTTTTCGCATCGCCGGATAATCGACTTAGCAAACTTTTCCTATATGTAAGGGGATTTGTCAGTGGTGCGTTAAAAAGTTCTATAACTTTATGTGTGGTGCGCATCTAAACGTACAGAGAATCGAGTAGCTTTCAATTCCTAACTATTTTGCTTTCCTTTCATTTGATGGAGCATTGTAGAGTTTTGAAAGTGAGTCCAATTATAGTTTCAAATCAGACAGGGAAAGTATGGAGGAAGGCTCTGTTAGGTTCTATAGTTGTTAATTTAAAATCTCATTCACCGGTAGGCGGACAAATTATACAGTATCCATGCTTATTACACATGCCAAACATTTGTCTTTAATTTTTGATTTGTTTTTTTCGACCCATACCATTTTAGCAATGGCCTCACTTATGGTGACCAATTTATATTACACACATGAAGTGGGCTCAATGCAACTAGCTTGTGTGCTGGCATATTCAATCAGCGGCACTCGATAAACGCAATTTATTTCTCGTTAACGGCGATTTCCGTGGCACGTCAATGTGCCAAAGGACAAAGTCGAGCCGCAACTCGTTGGCAGGCAACCACATTTGGCTCCGCTCGAACAACATTTAAAGCAGCTGTTGCTGCAGCCGCAGTTGCGTAGCCACAGTAAAGTCGCCAGCCGGCCTGGTCGGCCACAAATCGATTAACTTGGGCTTCTCAATTAGCAGCTGCTGCTGCTGCTGTCGGAAGAGACTACAGTTGGCCTTGCATTAATTAGACGCTGCAGGGTTTCACTATTGTTTCACAACTAAGCTCAGAGAGGCAGGGAGGGAGCAGGGAGCGACGGAGACTTAATACATATCATGTATGCATGGTTGGATAACGTAATAATAACAATAATAATAACAATAATTCAAGTACGTTCCACAACAAAGACGGAACAATGGACACGTCATCTATAGTATGTGCGGTAGATGAGGTCTAATGCAATCGGTATGTTTTGTTGCTGCCACATGCCGCTGGCTGTAGCCGGAAATCGACCAGGTTGTTGCCGCTTGGCTGAGTTGAATCATTTATGCAGCATATTTAGAGGAATATATAAATATGTATACATATATCTACATTATACATATATCAATTGCATTGCAAAACCAACCTCAGCTGCCTGGCAACGAAGCGAACGTAACCGTTGCCGTTTGCCATTCGGTGTTTGCCGCAATGTGCCACAGCGACCACAAATTGCATACAAATGAAGCAATTTGCACTTAAAGCTGGCGACGGCGAAGCCGGAAAAAGCTATTTTCAATTAGGAATTGCATATTTTTACAGGACATACAGGTTTTCACAAATTTGACAAAGACAAACACACAAAAGTGTTCGATTTGTACAACAGGAATTAGATTTAATTGAATTTCGCATCGACTGGGCTGGCACGGTCATATTACACATACGCCATGTGTGTGCTCAGAGTGCAACTCAACTGAAATTATTTGACAGCTGCTTTTATTTGTTTGTCCATTCACAGTTGGCAGTCAAGTCTGATCCTGGCGGCGGAGTCCTGTTTAATGCAAATAAGCTAAAAGCTTTCCACCATGTTTACAACAACAATGGCAAATGAATAGATAAGGCTGAGATAATATCCATTTGTCTGTTTGTTGCCGACAACAAAAACATCAGCAGCAGCAACTGTAGCTGTAGCTGGGAAAAGCTTTAAGCGGATTTACGCTGACTGTTGTCAACTTCTAGTTTACTCTCGACTCGACGTTGACAGTTTTAATTGATTTGCCTTCGACACACACAGAAATCACATCACGCTGCGGAGGCCGTTGCGGTTCCTGCGGCTGCTGTGGGCACACTGTGGTTGCCTGGTTGCCAGGGTATGGCATGCTTTTTAGTTAAGCCCACAATTTGTTGCCAATGTTGCAAAATGCCAATTGAAATGTGCTCTGACACAACGTAATTTGCGATCTAGAATCATGCTGATCCAATTGCTAAACCAATTCGAGCTGCAACTGACAGTTGACAGCAAACATCTAGTGGCTAAAGTCCTTTCGATGAGCTTCTCAATCATGCACGTACAGCACACAGCTACACGTATGTATATCATGAAGAACATACAAACGTTCCTGGCAATCACTTACCATACTTCATTTTTAAACCACACCAAGTGTGGTCCAAAATCAACAATCATCTAAGCTCACAAATTAAAAGCACATTTTAATCGATGGCTCCAAATACTTTTTAAAAAAACGACAAGTTGCAAAGGTAATTTATAATGATTGTTTTCACTTTCCGCCGCTTGACAGCCAAAAAAAAAAAGGAAATACGTATGGAGAGTGAAAACGACATATGGGTAGAGTATTTCATCAAATTGAATTCAATCACGTGCCAATGATCAATCGATGCTGTCAATGCGGAATACAATGTCGATGCCAACAAGGCCATGAATGGGATATACAGCCTGAACCCCGGTATATATGTACATACGTATATGTTTGTATATATATTTGGTCGTATGTGAGCACACATACTTAGCCCGGCCGTGTTGTTGTTTTTAGAGCTGATTGAATGACTTTCGACATTAGTGCAGAATGTCGTTAATCAAAATGCTTTGCAGTCTCCAACTGAAGAGAGATTTGGGGGCAAATCACCTAAATGCCAAGAGTCGACACAATGCGGGGCATATGTCTCACGTGTGGGCGGGCCTCTTCATCTCTCTCTCTTCTCTCCATCTCTCTTTTGTGTATGTGAGTCACTGACTGACATAGCTAACGTCGTCTGGAATCACCTTTAAGCCAGCAAGTCGACCTTGCCGCACAGCCGAGGCACATTCGGAAGCCCCAGTTCATAGACATTTATCTATGCTCTGTGCGTTTAGTTAATTTAAGCACAATAAAAATCTGTTTTATGACCCACTCTGGTCAAATGGCCGAGCTTGTCGACACGTTTCGACTTTGCTGTGTGTGTGCTCATTAGACATCTTTCGCAGAGTCGATGTGAGTGTGTGTGTGTGTGTGTGTGTTTTGAGTAGTACATAAAGCACACACTTATGCAAATGTAGCACTGGCGCTCACTGTGCGTCTGGTCTGAACCGGCGACAATGTCGCTGTCTCCGTTTTGAAGCCCGCTTCAGTTGATGTGTGTTCATTTGCCCAACAAACTGTTTGTTTGCCCGTCTGTTTGTCTATTTGTCTGTTTGTCTGCTTGTCCGGCTGCCTGGCTGGCTGCCTGTTTGCCTGTCCGTCTGTCTGCACGTTTTGCGTGGCGCATGCATTTCATAGCAAGTGTGTAAACAGGCGCGCACAGACACACACACACACACACACACTGAGCACATACGCACACACTCGCAGCAGGATAACTTGAACTAGCATCCGCGTCGGCCATATGCCAGCCAGCTCTACTCGAGTTACTCTTGTTGTTACTGCTGCTGGTGTTGTTGTTGTTGCTGTCCTTTTAGTCAAATGCATAATTATGTCACGTAAGCTTAATGCAGTTAACTCAGATGTTGCAATCTAGTGGCAATTCACTCTCAAGTGTTCTACAGACACACACAACAACAACAATGGGCAGCAGCAACAACAACAACAACAAGAACAATAATAATAACAACAACAACTACATCCCCCTGAAGAGTGGTTGCTGTGTGTGAGCATCTGGTTGGCTGTCAAGGTGACTGACACTCCCAGTTCACAGTCTGTTAATGCGGCAACACATTGTTTGTTGGCCTGCGGTCAGTGCGTATACGCCCCATTGGCTGCATTGATGCTCCTCCATTGCTCGACTGTTTATCTGCTCGACTGCATGCCAGCTTGACTTGCTCGGATACTGCTGCTGCTTTTGCAATGTTAATTGAGCTGAAAATCACTTAACCTACTTAAAATTCTGCTGCTAAACGCAAAAAAGGTAGCACGCAGCTGGGCAAACTTTCGCACAAAGAAGAAGCCACATTATGGCATCTTCTAATGGTGTGTGAGCTGGCGACATTATGGTGCATTAGGACTTTCATTTCCGTATTGAGAATTGAATTGACTTCAACTTATATAGATTGTAGTATGCGCCAATTGAAACGAGTATGGGTAAAGTTATAGAAAAAACAGATAATAATAGAAAAATGTGTAATTTGCTTTGATGTGTAACATATTGTAATGTCTTTCAGCATGTTGGAACTAGGCCAACCAATTATTTTAGCTAAACAACATCTCAGCTTGGGTTTCACTGTCCGACAAAGTGTATTTTGCATCTGAAAAACAACTGTAATAGATGCAACTCGTATCCCACTTCCACTATACAGATGCTCCATATTCGTGGAGAACTCCCTGCTCAGCTTTTCTTTTACAGGCATTTTTTTAGGTGCTTTTCATAAAAAATGGTCCACTCTTTGTATTTGCTTTGTTGGCTGCCTAGACGAGCTTTGTTGTTGTTTGTTGCTGTGCTGTGTCTTGTTGTGGCATTCGTCGCGAATAATTTATGGAAAAGCTGAAAAATAGATGTGCGCATTACTTTGTCGCGCGGCATTGTCTTCGGCATACTAATAGCTCAAGGAATGCAATTGCAGAGCGTCATTCAGTAGCACGAAGAACTCTCGTAGTTTCTCGAATCTAGTTAATTTTCCTCCAAGTGCTACAGAGTAAAGTTACAAAAAAGAGAACTACATTGTATCTTTGAGTGCACTCGAATGCTGACAATCAGTCGGAAATATTTAGGTTATTCAACAAACAAACCATTCAAAGAAATATTGCCTCAGGACGAAGACAAAAATTTCGTTGACAATTCGCCTGCTTGTTCAGAATGCTTTTTAGAAAATGGATACAAAATGAGGCACTACAGTTTCAGTATACACTAAAAATCACAGGCATCAGCAATTTGTTTTCAAGAAACTTATTTCCCTGCCAGGCGAATCGGTGTCGAAAGGTTCCCTGGCTGCCAATTAAACTAAAAACGGTCGGCGTTATCCTTTCACAATTTCATCAATGAATTATGACTGCAAATTGTTGGTTATCGTGTGGTACATACATAAATTTCCAACTAAATTACATAGTAGTATATCACATGTGAATGTGAAGTGGTAGCATGGCTAACTTGGCAACAATACACATAGAATAAGTTTTATGGCCGATGGAAGAGAAGTCAAAGAGGCCAAAACAAAAGCCAAAAAGTTATGGGCGGATATCCGCAAATGAAAAGTTTATAATTTTGAAGTATGTGTCGATTGTGTGCATAGCCTAAGCGGGAAACCACGATGTTGCCTTAAGCCTTTAATGATGTTCCGACAGAGAGTATGCAAACTAAATAAGGCTGAACAATTTATGACTTTAAAAGTGGAACTCGGCTAGATAGTTTTATTGTTTTTCTTTGGGCATTGTATTCTCCCACTCCTAATATGGAAATAAATTCTACAAATTGACATTGGACCAATATCAGCAGCCATGTTAAATGTTTATTTTTTATCAGACTCTGTTTTTCTACCACGTGCCAAATATTTTTTGTTTCATTCGTACCGGGTTGACAGACAAATTTGACAATTAAAAACTACAGCTTTCGAGCGTACGAAATAATGCTCTCCAGTATAACTGAAACATCTGGTGCATTCTCATTGCGGGACAGTCACATGTACATACATATGTGTGCATCTCTGTGTTTGCGTGTGTGTCATTAGGAAAACTGCAAGATAAATACCAAAATTTGTGCTCAGGCGAATGCTCGAGCCAGTTTTGTGATACGCAAATTATTCAAGCTTTTGAAGAATATTTTGTTTCTCGAGCAATTTGTCAAACATATTTGACATTCTCATACATGTGTACGAATGCTACTTGCTTCCTTCTCCGCAATGATTAAGACGAACAAATACGGATATGCCCGGTATCTGTCTTGTCAGCTTTAGAGTAATGAGCTCTTGTGCAATATTAAAATTGGGAGATGTAGTGCATAAATACGAAAACAACTGGAATAACGTGCACTTAAAACTTTAACATCGCATTTGAACTGCAAGCAGTCAGTCCGTCGCTAAACATCCTAAATTTTTTTCCGTTGCCCAAAGGGAGGTCATATATAAATGTATCTTACTTTTATATCTTTGCTAAAATTTATACGAATGAGGCAGTTTTTCCTTATTTACTTTATTTGGCACATTTAAAAAAAAAAAACGAAACACTTTTATTCTTATTGAAGTGCTCCATTAAAAAAAAATAAAACAACAAACGATATTCACATTTTTTCACATAGACATTTATTTCTCGGTTTTGGTTTTGACATGCCAGATGAAAAGTTCGCCCCCTCGTCCAATTAAATGAAAAGTCGGCACAACGAGTGTACATTTTCCAAGGGTAAAAACATTTTATAAGCCAATTAATTTACTTCAGCTTACAATGGGTGCACTTGGAATACCCTAGTAGCAACTTTTAGATGCTATTAACATTATGACTAAAAGTGAAAAACACTTACGGTCTTTCAGTATATGTGACTTGGTTACTTTAAAAATTTTGAATTCCTATTATTAAATCAGTGTAATATAACTATAAATGTTTCAAACAGTTGCCCAGACTTTTATTATCCTTAAAACTATTGGGTATTATGGTATGGATAAAAAAACCAAATTTGCACAGAACGTTTCTTAATTGTTGCAAATTAAAATACTGACATTTAAATTGGCCACAAAAACTTTGTTGTTTTTACACAGCGAAAACGCATAATCTAATACTGTGGTAAGCCCATATGATACTATATATATAGCAAACCATTTGGGCCCATTAGTTAACCCTGGGGTGACCATTGGCAATGTTCAATATTTTGATCATTCAGTAATATCCAATTAATGAAATAAATCGGCTAAAGTGGTTACCTAAAATCACTGGGAGGGTATTTTACGATTGCAGTAGTGAAGTTGAAATAGCCGAGTTAAGATCTGTAATACAATTTTAAATTGTAACCTACCTCAAGGCCTTACAAGTTATCAGACTGTCACCACCAATTGAGCAGATAACTAATAACGATACTGTTAACTTTAAATCATTAAACTTTTGATATAACTGCTGCTATCATTGGCACTTAAATAACCCAAGTTGGGAAAACAGTTTGCCAATCGACAATACTTAAAATACTTTTGAAAATTGCCGTTGGTTGTAGACTTAAAACTCAGAAAAAATCCTTTGACTAAGCTTCAATGCGAAGATGGTGCAATTCCCCTTTGGTTACTATGGATAAAATTATGCTTGGCTGTTTTAATGGAGTTCACGTGGCGCCAATAAACGATAAATTTACCAAGCAAAACAAGTGAAAGAAGGTAGCATTTGGACCACGCGCGCACGTTGCAGTGAATGTTTTATGTACACGAGGCGTATGCGAAATATTGTCCAGTAGTATATCAGTTGCACGCTGGGAGTTGCGAGCACTCGCACCGAATGCAACAAATGGCTTAAACTTCCTAAATAACTATAAGATGAATAAAATTCCATTGTGCAGCGAAATCAAGAACAAATCTCCGCAAGTTGTGCTGCTTCCTCTTCTTTAATGACATTGCTCAGCTTGAAGTGAAGTTCCATTAGCTTTGCGCTCTCATTACTTAGAAATTAGGACGGTCGCTGCAGCGCGCATAAACAAGAAAATCGACAAACAGAAAAACAAAAGCAACACCAGAAGAGGAAAGAAAAAAGAACACGCAAAGTCTCAGGCAACCAATCAAGTGTGGCTAACTGTTGGCCACAGAACTCGAACTACAATGGAACTGAAGCCGATACTGGCAGACAGTCAGCCAGACTGTGAGCTCCATTTGCCAAAGTAGCTGCCTAAATGGCCAAAGAAACTTGCACAGAACGACAGAGTGAGGGCAGAGTGGGAAGAGTGAGTGAGAGCGAAAAAGACAGCACAGAGTGGGCAAGCCGAAACAGGCAAGTAAACTGGGCGACACAAATGAGAAATCAAATAAATACTCAATCGAGCGTAAAGCATTCAATGTGACAGCGAAAATGGAACCGGGGGGTCGCATTAGGTTCTATTTCGATAGGGTTAAGGTTGTGCGGCGAACGGAGTTTGATTTTTTTGGGCTCTGCACCTGCAGTCGCAAAAGGTTAAGTACACGTAGCGTAATCGGCTTGACCAGCAGCGTAGCCAAAGCTGTCATCGATAACTTTTTACAATCTTGTTGCATCTGAGCTGACTTGTTGTTGCTCTTCCACTCGAAAACTGTTTGACACTTTCCCTAGTGATACACACAAAGTCGAAGCATTTCAAGTGTGTAATGAAAGCGAAAAAACTTTGCGACGTTGCCAGACGTGAGCAGAGTTTAAATTTATCATAAGTCGCTTACAGTTCACACAGATTTATGAGTTAAAAACGGGCGAGAATTAAGGCACTAAGTGGGACTTACAAAGTCAGTGTCAACGCTGCGAGCAGTGAGTGCGGGGGGACGGGGGGAGTATCCACTTGAGGGACGCCTAAACTAATTTCCTATAAACAGCGCGCAACTTGGCGACGCGCGTGCAAACCAGTGTAGAAAATTGTTTGGAGTTCCGCTCAATAAGTGCTGTCACACAGCTAATGTGGGTGGCTGTTTGGGTGTGTGTGAATAAATGGGTATGTGTGTGTGCGTATGTCTTTGCTTGGGGCCATGTGGGCTGTTTATTGGCGCGTGTGTTTGCGTGCTTGAAATTCATTTAGAGGATTTATAAGCAAGCATTGTCTTGCATATTTAATATAATTTGCAACTCTGTCTGCCGTCTGATGCTCGACCAGATGCTTGGCAACAGCAACAGTATCAGCAGCAGCAGCAACAACAAGGATAAATGGCATTTAATTTATTAGACTAAATGTCAATTTGAAATTTTGCATTCGACTTTGTCGAGCAAACAAGCAGCTCCCTTGTGATCTTTGCCTTTTACCCTGTAAGCCTAGCATTGAAGACTCGAATCTGTTTACGGCTTGAGAGTAGCTGTATTTGTTTAAACATATTTACATATATTATTGCATACATTAAAGAAAATAAAAAAATAAAATTTAAGTTTACAAAACGTTAAGTATTAAACACAGTAAATCTAAAATAAAGCTCATTAGTCAATCGCACTCTAAGTGATACCAGGTATACCAATAGTCAAGCCCGGCTTTTCATTCATTCTTTCAGCATGCGTGGCAACTACACACACATAACACGTAAGTGGTATAAGGCGGCTTATCTGTTTGTTTACAACGGCAACAATTTTTTCCCATGTTTATTCTGTAAACAAACCGGCAAAGCAACGTCGCCTTCAAATTCCATTTGCAATTTGCGAAAGCGACGTCAACGCGCACTTGTTGAATTTAGAATTGTTAAATCCTTTAATCCTCGCATTTTGCGTGCATACTAATATGTATTTTTTTTGTTGGTTATTTGTGTATGTGTGTGTGTGTGTGAATGAATTATTCACGTGAAATTGAAACGCCATTCACAGCAGTCGCAAATTAATTAGCGACCAGCTTCCAGCGTCACGCAGCCACATGACGAACTACTTAGTTAATGATGCATTACGCATACGCCATGCAAGCCGCGCGTGTAACTTACTCGATTCGCTTGACTCTGGCCGCCTGTGATTAGATAAATCACTTAAGGCCCCTAATGAAATGACGCTGTCTCACTCACACACAATCAAACCTCATTAGCATTTGCCACCAGCTGGAAGTCCTTGCAGTCCTTCACGTCACGCTTTGGCTAGTACATATTTAGGGGCGTTTGATTAGAGCCAAGTTCATTTGCCAAATGTTCAAACTCTGACTCTGACTGTAGCTCCGACCTCCTCTGCCGCCGCTGCCGCCCGCTGTCACTGCCATTGCCACTGTCACTGTCAGTGGCGAAAAGTTTTTTGCCGAAATCATTAATTTATAAGTGCGACAACTCGTAGGAATCGCAGAGAGAGAACAGCGACAGAGAGATATACTATCCCAACCGAAACCAATGAAAAGTTTAAACTTTGGCAATTTGTTGAATGGATTTTTGCTGCCCAACTGCCCAACTGCCCAAGTGCCCAAGTGCCTGACCATTCGAGCGAGCGCTGTGACATTTTCGAACAATTGATCTCGTTGCGTATCCTAATTCATTGCCTAATAGAGTCAACCAGACGCTGAAGGCGCAAACTTTGCTCTTCGCCAGCTCTGCCCCTTTCGGACTGGGGTCAAAGTTGGTTCCTTGGCGTTGATTACATTTGATATGCAATGCAAATGCAATGGCTGTACCAACAACAAGAGCAACAACAACAACAGCACGTTGCAGTTGGGGCGGGCTGCTCTGCATTTCATCATTTGCATGCGGTCGGTGTTTGTTGTATGCAAATCGCAAGTAATTGGTGTGAAACAGCTGCCAGGCACGTGACCTCTTCGCCGAGTCACCGAGGGCACACTCAATCTCACCAAGACGAAGCCGCTGTGAAGCTGTAACAATATTTATTATTTAAAGGCGGCACATCAAAATAGAACTGCAACAACAAAGGGGGAACATTTGTCACGTGGCGCACAGCCTTAAGCAACACAGTGTGCTGCCCAGCAGCAGCATCAACAGCAACAGCAGCAAACGCAACAACAATAGTGGGGTAGTTAAACTGTGGCCAGACTAATGGTAAACTACGAAAAGTGCTCCGAGTACACAGTTACCGCATTATCTCTAGCCTAATTCTGATGGCAAAGTATTGTATAACCATTTTAGGGACGTGTGCCGCCGGCACTGCCAACGACTCTGGCAAAAGGCAACTGAACTGAACTCGAATGTTGACCAAGGTTCGCTTACGAGCCGAGAGAGCAACAATCCGAATACGAAAGCAAATGAGACAGAGAGAGGATGCAGGAATGAGCTTTTGCTGTACTAAAACTTTTAAGAGAGTGCGCTATTTATTTACGATATTCCTCACAGTGTTCAGAGTTGGCGATGGCTCCAAGGGAAGACCCCGAAATGCTGTTTGGGGCATGTAAAACCGAAATTGATATTTGCATGGCTGAGTGTTCGTGTTCAAGTATATGTGTGAGCGTGTGCGTGAGGGTGAGTGTGAGTGTGAGTGCCAGTATGTCCTGCTTGTTTAGTGTAAAAGCATTACAACAACAAGGATGACAACAACAACAGCAAAGGACGAACGCCAGCCAGCGTAAGTGGTTCAACAAGCCATGCTATTTTCACCAGCGTGAATTTCGTATCCTGCCATTAACCGGTGCACGGGCTAATTGACTAGACAACTTTTTCTACGTTCAATTAGAATCACGTGTACCCCTAACTAGCTTATCATAAACAAACAGCAAAGGGGCGTTGCTGTTGCACGTATGAATTAAGTTGCCATTAGCTCAATGATTAAGTCACTTTGCAATTTCGAGTGTTTCGACTTTCGCTCTCCCAATCCACTGCGTATACGTTATATATATGGAGTCATCAGTTTTGACACCATAGTAGTGTAACGCTGTGTGTTCGGTTGCATTTGAGTGAGTGTGCTTTTGTGTACATTATGTGGTATGGCATGTAGACATTTCGGTTAATTAATATGTGACTCTCGAACGTTTTTGTGGCTGCCTCCTTCATGTTGCAATTGTGCATGGGAATTTTGAGCAGGCTTACTGACTTGTTCTACATGTATGGCAAATAGTAAGTAAATTAATGGGAAATCGGATTACCAACCGGGCTGTATGTTAAATTACCGAGTTGGAGGACCAGCCAACAAATGAAACGGCGTCTACTCAAATTACCCACAAACTGGTTGGACGAGTAACAAATAATTACCAAGTTTAGAAATCTAATTACTGAGCTTTTGTTCATCTGCCTACTTTGTGTTAAATTATATTTGGTATGCGGTAGCTTTGTTGGGATGTACAGTGAACTTCAAATCATATGTTGCATGTGCACATGATTAGCAACAATTACACTTGAACGAAAATGAAATATTACTATTTGTGCCGCAAATAATGTTGAGCACAATGTAAAGGCAACTGTGGGGCGTTTAGTCTAAGGTGCTAATTGAATTGCGTTACTCAAAGAGAAGACAGGGACGTGGCATGCCCCATTAGGGATATCATCATCAAAGCAAATCCTTTACTTATGCCTGGATGTTTTACGTCCAATTCCGAGTCCGATAGACTAAAGAATAAACGACGTAACGGCAACCCACGCACGCTATCTCACAGCGGCAAATTGGCAGCAGCGACAATTGGTACAAAAGAGATATCGCGTCGACACTGGGCCATCCTTTCACACATACAAGCACCTATTATGTTCTTTTATACACACACACATACAGTCTCCCCATACCCAGAAGAAGTGAAAAACTCAAACACACACACACACACACACATATTAAAACGAAACCATAGAGCGGGCGGGATAAAAAACGACGACATATCAACATTAGTCAATGTCGTCTAACTGAGTACCCGTGTCTAGGCATTTCCCATATCCTTGAATAGCATTCAGTGTAGCGAAAGAACCGCTTGCTGTCCTCGTCCCTTGCCGTGCATCTTATCAGACCGTACATGTGCCATATCCGCGCAGCGTTAAATTGAATAATTGAACGTCGTTTATGCGTGTGAATTGTCTAAAGTTTGAAAAATTTGCACGTCTTTCAAGGCCGTAGACCACCTCAAAGCCTAATGAAGCTACTACGAAAAGGCATTGTAGACGGGATTTCCTGAGTTTGGATAATTTTTCATTTAATGACACACTCCTCTTTTTTTAAGCTGCGACAGCTAATGCTTGTTTGCAACTTATCTTTGTTAACTCAAATTCCTTTGTTTGCAAACTCAAAGATAAATAGACTTAAAACCTCGATTCGTAAATACTTAAACTTCTTCAGCACTTACTATTCTATTGCTGTGCAGAGACAGGGTTAGTTTTATTGCCATTATGCGGCAGCTAGAACATGTACTTCTCATACATCAGTAGCCTCGGCTTCAAGTTCGAATGCAGTTTACGCAATTTGGTGAACTTTGCATAAAACCAAATGCTTGTCTTGAACTTCAGAACTTTGTACGGGTATCTGCATGTGTGTTAAGCAAGTTAGATTGGCTGCAGTCGAGTACAATCGAATATGAGATGCCTACTACGAGTATGTGCTGTAATTCTGAATACTCTGATATGCAATATTATTTCGATATTATTGAATGTGCAGTGTGAAATACATTGCTATCTGTAGCTGACAAGGTACATATAATACATATGTACACACTCTGTTCATTTACAATACACGTACATCAATCTATATTTTTGAATACCCTTGCTTCCATGCTGTGCTGGGTATAATAAAATGTTTGCTTTGCAGTAGGGTTGCGTTGAAGCATTTCATCTACAATTCGTTGTGGCATGCTCTGCTCCTCCTTTTACAGCAACAACAGTCGGCTGTTCCTTTTTGGCCACATTGCCTTAGAGTTTGTGAAGCGTTGCAATGCGTTGCGCAGTATCGCAAAGAAACTGGTACAAGACAATGCGTTAAAGTCGAAAGAGAAACCAAAGGGAAAC
Source organism: Zaprionus nigranus (assembly GCA_018903425.1). Taxonomy (NCBI): domain Eukaryota; kingdom Metazoa; phylum Arthropoda; class Insecta; order Diptera; family Drosophilidae; genus Zaprionus; species Zaprionus nigranus. Next base: position 4,971,172 of record JAEIGD010000003.1, on the reverse strand, counting down.
AGTTTTCATTTGCGTCTTTTGTGTGCATTTCCACTTTGCCACCTTTCCGCTGCACGCACGACTTGTGGCCACTTTTGCAGACTATCACGAATTGTGTACGCTGCGTTTCCTTTAACTCTTCTGCCAGGTGCACGCCACACACACACACTCGACAGTCGACAGTCGATGCTTTTACAGAAGCATTAAAAACAAGTCGAAACTCTGCTCAAATATATGCTCGCCCGGCCAAGAGACCTAGTGTGCTCTGAAATATTCTCGCACGTATTTGCACTTGCACACATACTAATGCAAGTGGAATAGCACCCACATATGCACACACGTAAGCTGAATAAAGATATTAGACTACTTTTAATGGGAAGCTTTTGCAGCATGTAAATCATCCCTCTGACTTTTCTAGTTTCTCGGCTCCAGGCCTTATATGGTATACGGGCATACAGACGTCATTATGCTTTATTGTCTTAGCTTATAAGGAATCTATAAACATGTTTGAAGAGTTGTGCATATTTTCGTTTACTTATATTCTCCTCTAATTTCCTTTTCGCCGGGTGTCATTTCACTTTAGTATCGCCAGCGTGGCGTATACGTAATACCAGAAAAGCACGCAAAAGTGATAGCAAACGTGACATGTAACAGGTTATTGGCGAAAAACAAACGACAAACGACAGCGATAAGGATAACTTTATCCCAAGATCGCCTGACAACAGCAGAGACAAAAAAAAACAAATAAACAAAACACGCAACACACAAAAAATCACAATACAAAGTACTGTCATTCATTGTGCTGAGCTATTCGGCTGGGGAGCTTTGCTTCCTTTCGTTGTTTTTTTTTCGCTCATTCTTTCGTTTTAATACTCTGTTGAAAGGTCTAAGATATTTCCTTTCAGTCTGAGAAGCTTTAAATGTAAGTTAATGGCAAACATTATGTTTTGTATTTTTAAATGTCCAGATGTATGCTCTAACAATATATTTATTTATGTACTAATTTCTTCGAAAAAGTTTGTCTTGCACGAGTTTCAGCAGAAGAAGCTGATTATTCCCATTCGTGAATGTTAAATTTTAATTGACTTTCGACAACTGTAATCGTGTAGGGTGTTCCTTCTTCGTTGTAGCCGATTCAATCTCTTTTTACTTGCATTGCCAGGCGGACAGCAGAGAAAAGACAGCAAAGAAATTGCTCACGCATAAGTGTTGTGTGTTTGTACGCATGTGAGGGAGTGTGTCTGAGTGTGGCGTATGACATTTTATCTCTGTCACTAAATTGACACTTTAGTTAATGGATTTTGTATGTGAGAATGTGCCGCTTGTACTGTGGTACTGCGTTTTTTCTTATCTTCCCTTCGACGTTTTCTCGTTTCCAGTGCCTGGCACTGTTGCTCTTTGGCTAAGCAAGAACCACAGGATAACATAAGCTCACGCACTTTACCACGACATTGTGCTCTCTCGTGCTGAGCAAGTGTAAGTACTTTGAATAATAAGAATGCTTACTTTGATGGATGCCTAACAAATCTCTTTAGATGCGCTACACGGACAAAGCAGGCGGGCACATTCGAATGTGAAAATAACGCACCGATTTTCCAGTCAAGGTTGGAATAACATCTGAGTATTTTAAGTCAATCTATTTATATATTTTCACTTTCATATACATATGCTAGAACAATCTATTCACAATCCCTACAAAACATCCCAAAATACTTCAAGCAAAATGTGTCGCCGCCAGTTAAACAAATGCTTGACATGTACTCTGGACACAAAATTTCGTAGTACCAATGCGTCAAAAAATGAACTTAATGTCAATTGTGGTAATCAGAGTTGCTTCTCGCGCCAACCAATAAGTATCCTTAAAATGCCGACAAGCCAATCGAAAAAAGCTTACAAGACCGACCTTGTCGGTGATTTGACGCACCTCCTGCAGATAAAACAGCAGCATCAGGCCAAGCTAAAGCAGGCGAAGGAGCAGCAATTGCTAAAACAGATGAAAAAGCAGCAATTGGATAAGCAACTACCTGCAAGGCAACAACATCATCAGCTAAAAAAACAGCAGAAACTGCAGCAGCTGCATAAGCAACAACCGAAGAAGGAGCAGCAACATACGCAACAACATCAACAACCGCCTGTTGCGTGTGTTGACGTTGTTGTGCACTGGACACGCTCTGAACGGGAAAAATATTCGTCAATTAAATTGCTTGCACCATGGTAGAAATGAAACTCAAAAGGAAAATTTTAAATTATCGTGGCTTAGGGTAAAAGTCAAGCTGCCGTTTGACACCTTTGTGCTTGAGGGATAACTTTAAATTCCTTGTGTTTTAATAAAAAAAATAAATTTTAACCAGATAAAAATAAGTTTTTTGAAGTATTTATTTGTATTCTGTATCACCATCTGCAGGGAATCCGATCAGGCCATATCTGTCTGTCTCTCCGTCCGTCTGTCTGTTGCAACTCAAACTAGTTTTAGAGCTATCTTGATGACAACTATATATATGTATATATTTGTCGTATAGCTTGCCATACAACCAATCGTCCGATTTTCTCAATTTTTGAAGACATTGTAATCAAATCTACAAGACCACTTTTAATTTAAGAAATGACTTAGCTTATCAGTGCCTATCAAAATTAGACATAATATTGAATATAAATATATTATTGAATTCTTAACCGTTATATATCATCAGTATAGGAACGATCAGATATAAGAACCTACAAGAGTATAGAACTTTCGGAAGTTTATGCCGAATCAAATTCAATTGAAATTAGCACGTTTTAAAACAAAATAAAAACGTTTCAAAAGGTTCAACAGCGTTGCTTGTAGCTCATTGCAAAGACAGAAAGACTGATAATTCTACACTGACCCGCCTCTTGATGCTCTTATGAATAAATGCACTTTATACAGATGTTTTTTTTATACTTTCCAACATAATCTGATCAATAAAGAATTATAAATGCACAACGGTAAATGCACAAAGTGTTCTGCTTAGATAATTGATGTAACCATACTTAAGAAACCGCACAAATACATATCTCTTAATTGGTTTTCATTCACACCGCAAGCTTATCTGCTTTTTAATGGATCTTAAATCAGCCTTTGTTTATCTTGCGAGCTTTAATTTTCGAGCAATAATTTACGTGTTGTGCGGTCGCAATGTGTCAGTTGAATTTTTCGAGCTGGGGGATTTGTAAGTTTTGCTGACAAATAAATGAAATAATAAATTACAAAAGTTGGGGCACGGGTTTGTGCTGGGATTTATCTAATCGAATATGCGCACGCACATGCCATGCCCCACCCTGCCAACCACGTCGGCCCTTTAAAGGTCAGGCATCTGACAGTCGAACTTACTGACAGACTGACTAACTGTCAGACTGGTTATCTGGTTATCCTTCTAGAAAACAGACAGACAGTTGCAGCCATCATATCGCGCTTGACATTAATTGGCCAAGTTGCAGTTGAAGCGCATTTTAAAATGGGAAATTCGAATTTTATTTATGAAGCCCGCAGACGTGCTTTATATGAAAGTTTGCGCGGCGAGAGTGGAAAAGTTTACGCCGGACGCCGCGTGCAACAACATTGGATGGGCCACAGTTGTGAGCTTCTCTGTGGCAGCTTTATTTCTACGTATAGTATAGGTATATACCTATGTATAATCGGGTGAGGTACTAAGATACTTAGGTATCTTTACACCAAAGGTTCAGAGGAAACTCATAATGAAACTAAGTGGCTTTTGGGCGCCAACATAAAGCAGCGGAGGACCGAATGCACTCGGGATGAGGCGGTGATGAATTGCTGCGTGTGCTGCCTAATACCCTGCAGATTAAAGCTGTGGCTGTGTCACGGAGTGGGGGAACAACAGCAGGTTGCTGCAGCAGTCGCATTATAAAACAAATCATTTATCATAAGAACGAAGTTGCGCGACCTGAAACTGAAGGGAAGAAGGGGTGGGACGCATGACGGGAGAGGGGTAGGAGTGTGAAGGACAAAAGTGGCTGACAACTGCAGATGAAATGTTGAAAGCGCCAAAATGAATACACAACGCAACAATTAATTGTCTGCATTTATTCCACTAACCAGAGACAGATAGCAGAGTTACTTCAAGCCATGGGCGTTTCCGATGGGCGTGGCTGTTGGCGTTCATGACATGCAATAATCGCACAGCATTTGCATTTAATTAATGGTTTGTAATAAAGTTTATAGGTGAACAACGTAGACAATTTTGTAATTGAAACCGAGGGGAAAAATGCCTGAAAAATTGTTGCCTTCAACGCGCTTGTCATAAAGTTACGAACTATGTTTTATTTTTAAATTAATTAACTTTCATTTAATTAAAATGTTTATTAAGAAATTGCAAAAGAGAAAGACAGTGCAGGAAAGATAGAGAGCGAGAGAGACTGAGCGGGAGAAATGAGGCCATAAGAAAGCGGCCACTTGGACGTGCGAGATTTGTGCATGATAAATTAGCCTAATGATGACAGACGAGTCACAGGCGTGTCGAGACAAAAGCTGGGCCAAAGCTTGGATAAGCTTGAACCGAGCAGGGGCAGGCAACATCAGGTGAACCTTGCTCCGAAACCAGATCTGGGCGTGGGTAATTAGGCAGATTGTACACAAAGTAAGATAGGAATAGCAGTGAAACAACGCTGTGTTGCCCTTCTTCTTCTTCTTGCTGCTCTGCGTGTACTATTTGCCCGTAAACGTATGCTATAGAAATCAAAGCAATCCTTGTTATTATTATGTGCATGCAAAAATATTGGTAATAAATTAATTACTACATCAATGTCGAGCAGCTTTAGCCCATGCGGCTGTCATTGAACACTCAAATTGCCAGACAAAAGGAGAGAGAGTCAGGTGAATTCGGGTCTGTGGCAATTAATTTGGTGCAGCTGCGAACAGCTCTGTATGAGTGTGAGAGAGACAGCAGAGTAGCAGAAGAAGCAGTGCGTCCAGCTGGTGGGACAAGTGTTAATGACCACCATAAGAAATTCAGTATAAGCCAGACAGAGACGCACAGAGAAGGATATGTGAGTGAGAGTGCGAGGGCGTATGCACAGGGAAAGACCGGCAAATAATTATTAATTTAAGAGTCACGCAACGGACATGCAAATGTCGATGTGTATGCTGAGATTTCACTGAAATGCGTTGTGATTGCAAAAAAAATTCGAGATTTTCGCAGTGAGGCTGCATTTTTAATGTGGCTTCAATTGTTGCAGCTGCCGATGCTGTTGCCGATGCCGTTGCCATTGCAGTGCCGGGCAGCAAGTAGGTAGCAAGAGGCAAGAACCAAGGCATAGGGGCAACGGGCAGTGCGTGCGGGACCATTAAGAATTTATGATGTACATGACAGCGCCGCCAATTGCAAGTGCAAGTCTGCAGTTGCGGCCTGACTGGGGAGCTCTGCTCTGCTCCTAGAGCTTGACAGCGGTGCGCGCACTGATTTCCCATGTGCTCGATGAAACGGCCGAAATGAAAATGAAAATCTCTTGCAGCTCGCTGACTTAAATCCAAGTTTAACGACGCACGAATGCACGCCCCATCGGGCGTCCTATCGGGGCCTGACACTTTAAAGACCATTAATTAATTGGCCGACCAAGTGACGCGTAAAGAAAGTTCAAAATTTGATTCTTAACTTATCGCAATTGAATCTTTGATGTCTCCCACAAAAGGGGATTAGCTTCAAAACTCATACTGTCATTGGGATTGCAAATTATTATTCAGAATTGGATAGGGATTTTGTGCCACTCACCAGAATTGATGAGGTTTTCATTTGGGTCACAAATTGATAAGCTGCAGTCGCGTTGCTGTTGACATGCCACATATAGTTCATGTATTTCTAGCTTGGGAACGCTGCAGTGGCAGCAATGAAGAAGGAAACGGAAATGCAAGAAGTTTTAGTAAATTGCTGGAAAATATTTGCCCATGCCAAGTCAAAACCAAAACCCTAAACTGAAACGACGCGTTCGCAATTGCATTCGCATTCACATTCACATTCGGATACGAGTCTGGGTCAGAAGTTTGACCCCCTTCCCCCTGTGTGTATGTGTGTGGGCATCTCGAATGTGCTTGGCAAGTGAAAACGAAAACGAAACGAAACGAAAATCCTTAGAAAATGTTGCTTCGTCCTCTTCTGCATTTACATCGGATGTGGGTAAATAGCGCAAAGGGAAGTGCACAAATAAATATTTACAATTGAAAACGAACAGGAAATACAAGCGCCATGTGCCAACAACAACAACAAGCATAACAACAACAACAAAGCAAAAATATTTTACATATACAAACACATACAGCGGATGACTTGGCAAATACATCTGTGATATTAATGCATAGACTTCAAATTCAAATTCCTGCGGCTGATTTTAATTGCAGTTGGGCCAAGACATTTATTTCCTGGCAGCATTGTATCTATTCGGCTTACGGGTCCAGACTAATAGAGCCACATCAAATGGAATCTTTTAAAATGCTAATATCAAAATTATATTCAAATCATCCAAGTAAACGGCAATTTGCATCTCAATTGCTGGCTAAATGGAATTGAAGATGAATAAGTGCCAGCCGAACAGTTCAACACATGCAGGTTGATCCTTAGATACCCAATGGAAAGGTGAGACTCTACCCCTTTCGACTGACAATACCAGGGTATAAATGAGTAGCTGATGTTGACTCTACTACGGCCAGGCACAATACGGCAATCAGTAGCAGTTTTAGCGGAAAATAGCTCTAATAGAGCTGATATGAATATCTAGTCCGGAGCTGGCAAAATTGCCTAAAAAGGCTGTCGGTCGGCTGTGCGGCGACTGTGTCGAGCCAACTGCACACATGACTCAAATTAAAATAACAACAACAACAACAACAACGAAAAGAAAAACAGCAGCAGCAAGAAACTCGAAAGAAAGAACTGTAAGAAAAGCAACAAGGGCAACCACAAAAGCAATTTCGATCAGGCAAAGAGATAAAAAACTGAACTGAATCCGAGCCGAGTCGAGCTGAGCTGAGTAGCAACGCAGCACATCAGTTACATGAATGTAGGCTACTGTAGCGAACTCATACATATCCCATACCCACCACCATCCCCAGCCACTTCACTATCAAAAAAAAAAAAAAGAGCACGAAAGCAAACAAGATAAAGACGAGCCACAAAAGAAAGCAAATGCGGGGCAGAGAAATCAGTCTTTGCTACTGCTGCTGCTGCTGCGGCTCGGGGTCTCCGTCGACAATTCCGTTGGAGGCCCTCATTTCTGCCACTGAAGGTGCGCTGAAATTATGCAAATCATCGTAATACTTTCACGGAAGGATATTCGGCAAAGGCAGCCGCATCTGGCCAGCACAAGCAGGCCGGGCTTCTTTGTCTGCTCGTTGGCAAGCTACAAGGCAAATAATTGCCTGAAAATTGGGGCTATGCAAACAGCAAATGTAATGGAGCAGTTTTCCTCCACGGAGCACCAGCTCCAGCGCATGCACGACTTTAATGATGATATTTTCAAAAAGGAAATACACCCGAAAACTAAATATAGGCACGAGGCTTTAAGTCGAAGCCGACGAAGTTTCTCTCTCTGGAATTTTGGAATGTGAGCCAAAGAAATTTAATAAATGTCAAGTCGGATGCAGCCCAAACAGGCCGACAAAAGCAGCACCAGCGACCCTTACAGGATAACATGGGCTCTGCCACCTGCTGAGGCTGACATCATAGGGCGGCACCTGAACACAATCGCATTGTCTCGCCAGCTGGCTTAAAACCAACGCAAACCAAAGGCATGGAAAACAATAAAAACACATACGACCAGTAGCATCAAGTACGAGAGGTATGAGAAATATTACGTATACGACTCGCTGTTTAAATTTAAAGCATCCACTACTTTCACATGTCACAGAGCGCAGTCCGAAAAATCGCAACGTTAGAAAAGCCAATTTGATTAATGTTCCCGCCATGCAGCTTACTCAGCTTGACTGCGCTGCTCCAAGCTTCCAACACGCTCCATGGTACGCATGTTGTTCGCCCTAAGTGCACCGGGTCATTTATAAATCTTATGTGTAAGCTCCCGGCCAAAACTAGGCACAAAAGTGACACAAAACTTTTCTCATTTCGCCGGTTATTTTGCGCGACATTAACTAGGCTGATTAATCGTTCAACTGACTAAAAGTAAAATAAATAAGCTTTTTGTTGTCGCCGAATAGGTACCGTATAGAGTTCCAACTGCAAAAAAAAGATTACCTAGTTTATTTTTATCAATCGGATATAAGAAATATTAAAGCCATTGAAAAGTGTGAAAAGGAATACGCATATGAAACAAGGACATCTTCTTTTCTCGTGTCTACATCAAATATGTATAACTATTTCCGCAAATTCTATTGAATTGGTCTAAGCTCTGACCTGAGTTTTGTATTTAAAACCGCTGGTGACAGTTCCTGGAATATATGTATACATATATAAAGATGGCGATGTGTTGCCACTTAAATCCTTGCTTAAGAATTTTATTGGACCCTTGTGAAGGCTTCTGCCTTCAGGCGGCACACATTCGGTTAATGATTTAGAGTGTGTGCCAAGTGGACTGTTATAAATATATGTATTTATATGGTGAGTGTTTTGAATATGCGTGCGAGTTGAAAGGCTCTTTAAGACAAACCCAGAGCCCACTGCAAGGACCCGGCCAGGTCTGGTATGGTCTGGTTTTAAGCGCTACTTACCACACATTTAGTGGCAGTAAAGGGCACGCCCCATATACACAGCTTCTTTCCACAAGTTTCCACACTACGTTGCTTAGTAAATACAAATACAAACACAAACACAAACATTTCGATTGCAAGTTTTCGCGTAACGCTTTGTGAGATATCTATCTAAAATATGCATGTATTAGTTTCTATGCCATGTCGCATGTGAGAGAGATGGCAAAGCTTTGCAACGCGTTCGGGATTTAACGGGCAAATGTAAGATTATATTATTGAAAACACATTCACCCACACTATTATACACACACAAACATACTCACAAGCAGACACACGTGTATCGAGGAATGGCTCTGCAAACAAGCATTACGTACACGTATGCAAAAATTTGCTACGTACTTATGGGTTGCCTTTAGCAGAGAACACAAAACAACACAGCATAGCACAACACACAAATCGGTTTTGTGTTTCTGCTTGTAAAACATGACCAAAATCAGTGCAAAATCGAAATACTACTAAGTAAATTTGTTTGTGCTGCAAACATTGTGTAGCAAAACGAGAAACGACAAAACATGCCTGTGGGAAAAGTTTCGTTTTGTTAGCATTGGGCAAATGAATAATTTGATTTGTGGAAAAGTCAATTATGCTGAGAGATACACAAACAGATGGGCATTGTTTGCTTGACTGGTTAAGTCATTAATACCGGCAAAAATGTGCACTGAACAATGCTTTGAGAGCTGGTCAAAGTCAATTTAGATCCATTACAATGTTAAAAGTAACTAAGGAACTTTGGCCAACTCACACACACATACACCCAGAATATAAAGGCTTATCAAAAGGACGTGTGTGTGTGTTTGTGTGAGTTCTTTCGTTTCCTCTCTCCCATTGGCTTTGTTCCACATCATTGTTGTTTTATGTATTGTTAATCTTTCGCAGATATGTGGCTATATATGTATGTATGTTGAGCCTTGAAATGCTTTACAATTAGTCTTCAGCCTGGTTTGTCTGCTCATGTCAGTCTTTTTGTGCCAGCTCTCTTGTTTCTCAAGCCAATCTGTATCACAGTCAGAGCTCATATTGTGGCTCATGTTGAATTCAACCAGCTGCAATTAGAAAATGCTTCCAAAACAACACTGACAATTTGTAGCCAGTCCGAATTCTTTTGGTCTATCAAATAAAAGCCGAATGACAAGTTAGAAACCTAAACTAGATAGAGTTATAAAACATTTGTCAATTGAGCCTTGTACTGCAATTTAAAATATTTATATACAATCTAGTAGAAAATTTTAAAAAAGACAATTCAAATAGGAGTTGACAAAGATATGTTTGCCTGCTTTCATAAATGTTCAATTCGATCTGAAGTCATTACGCCTCTTGGCGATAAAATAGAAAATGCATATAATATAAAGGTCTTCACCTTTTCCAGATTTATTATCAAATTTTAATATGCAACGCAATTTGAAAGTTTGCTCAAATAAAATTAAATGGTTCCAAATATTGTTTTGAGTGCAAAATGAGTTAATCAAATGCCAGGTTTACTTTAGGCCCAGGCGCACGTTGATCCAATTAAGGGAACATTAAAAAACGAATATATTTCTCATGCCTTCTTGCAGCAAATCAATTTTCATAAATCGTAAAACACGCCCTGCCCCTCGGAAACACCACCACTTGCAGGGGCGCACGCCTCGGAACTTAGGCCTGACTTTGAGTTTTAATGGTCATTCGGTGGCTTCTCATAAATTGTGGCGGCCATTTAAACTCGTGCTGCCTTTGAGAGAGACATACGCTCTGTGTGCACGTGTATATTCGCGTATGTGATTATGCGTGTGTGTGTGTGCAATAAAACCGCAGTTGTTGCTTTTGTTGTGCTTTCTGCTGTGCCTAAAAGCAGACATTGAATAAATTATTCAGCCGGACTCGATGTGGTGCCTTTAAATTCGCTCTCTGCGAGATTATTATGTACATGCGTATGTATGTGTATGTGTGTGTGTTTGCGAGGCTTAGCCTGGGCGTGGACAGTGGAGACTTTGGCTCTGGTTGCTCATAAAACTGCAGCATAAATTTGCGAATGAAGCTGGGCGCAAGCTCTGAGCGCTGCCATCTATCGGGCACGCATAAAACCTAACAGTTGTAATTGTGCTGTAAACACGCAACTCGATGGCATTGTAAATGCGGCCAGCACTTGCCCCGCCCACCCATTGCAAGACTGAGGTGGCCACCTCTCGCTTGCCTCTCTGCCTCGCCTGCACTGCGGCACAATTTAATTTATGTGTCGGTTTGCGGTCGGCTTGTTGATGTTGTTGCTGATGTTCCCCCCTTTATTTTTATTGACCATTACAATTGCGCACTTACACACACACACTTACCCACATACACACACCCTTTAGTCTTACACAGATGCCAATACAGACACACTCAACAACTCACTTCATTCGGTATTTTATATAGCATAATTTGAGTGTGCTCTGTAAGGGAACATTAATAGGCACCCAAATGGCTTCAAATTGCTGCAAAATTGCATTATGACTTCATCCCTTACCGCATAAACCCCCACATGAATACAAAAAGATATATTGCACGACTAGTAAGGCATGAGTATGTGCAAATCTTCTAGAATTAGAAACCCCCAAAAGATAGTAAAAATAAAAATAAAATAATAAAATAAATAATAATAGTATTGTTAATTATTTGTGTATATAACTTATATGTATACTCGTAGATACAACTGACAATATCAAAATAATCTTTATCTTCACTGCATTTATTGATAACTGCTGACACTCAAATATATTTTGTTCATATAATTACCATAATCTAAATGTACTTGTACATATATAATTATTATTAATTTGTTATTATTTTTTTTACTTAGTGATAGATATAAGGCATATTTCTCTGAATCAACTACGAGTTAATACAAAAAAATTTAGTACCATTAAGGGATTTAAACTTGTGCATTCTCATGTATCTACTGCAGCTTAAGAATCTGCCTCTCTCTCTGAGGTGACTCTGAGCGTGTGTGCGCAGTGGAATGCCAAGCCAAAAACATTTATTTGACATAAAATACTGCGAAATAATTTTGGTTAAATATTTTGCAATAAAAATTCATTAAATTGCCATCAATAAGCCCGCAAGATGGTCTGGCAAATGTTGACCTACTTTCATTGCAAGGATGTGCAAACGCTTGAGCAACGTTAGTGAGGATATAAATGTGTACATGTATGTATGTATAAATGTGTGCATGTTTGTGGAGAAAAGTAGAAATTACCAAGCACATCCGGAGTTAAATACTGTTAAGGCTGTCATCTAGCACGAACACAATTCAAATAATAGAATAAAAGCAAATACTTCAGACTAAATATCTCGATGGAAGTGTTTTACTGCTTCTTTTTATTCTTCTCTGTCAGTTAATAACCAAAGAGTTTCAAGTGAATTTTTAAATGGTTTAAATATTGTCTTTATTCTTTTATTTTATCTGAGTGATTAAACGAACCTGTATTCTGCTATTTATTTAAAGGATGATGAGAAACTTCTTATATATTACATTTATATAAAAATTAATGTTTGTTTGTTTGTCATTTACAGACGCCTAACGCCATAGATTATCATCATTATTATGTAAATATGTTATTAAAATTCATTATTATGTAAAATGTTAGAAAGATCTTACTTTAAATATGAAAACTGGTATATTCAACAGTATAAATGAGTAAGAATTGTTTATTTTTAATGTTCTTATTTACGATACCCGTTACAAAGATGCTATTTAGTAAAGCAGCATAACTGTTTAATAACTTTTTAATTGGACCCCTAGTTGGCAGCAGCTCTATTTTATCTGCCAAGATTTCCAAGGAAAAAGCAAAATTGTAAGTAGAGCATTGACAAGCAGAAGTATTGCAGGCTGGCTGAGGGCTACATAGATGAATAACCCCTCAAATGGTTTCAAGTGCGCGTTTTATTTTCGCTCCACCTCCGATTCAATTTTAGATAACTTGCCTGAGTTGATGACAGAATGCAGGGCACATAAAGCGTACAAGAATGCGCACAAGGAAACCCCTTTTGTTACTGCACTCATGACTGTATGTGCATGTTGCAGTCTCCATGGTTTTGTGTGTGTGTGTGTGTGTGCGTCTCGTCGTGTGTTTGTGTGCTGTAGTCAAACAAACAGCGCAGACGTCGTATCTACTTGGCGAGCACTGATAATAAACACTGATAAGGCAAGAGAGGGCTTGGCATGTTCTATGAATAAGCCGTGTGGGCGGGCAGGTGGTGAGACTGGCAGGTAGGTGCCTCTACAACAGTAGTTCCCTCGAGACCCCACACCATCTATGCGTCTTATCACGATGACCTGCGACGACACATGCCATAAGTATAAAAGCCAATCCAAAACTACAAGAAACGCGAGAGTCGCACGAGTCACTACAAGATAATATACAGTACAACATTATTTTTGTTATCTTAGTGCTTAGGGTGTTGCGGTTCCGGTTGTCCACATTTCGCAAAACATTCTAACGACGAGCAGCTATACCTTAACATAAAATTCTAAAATTGGTGTAGTATTATATTTAAGATAAATGTTAACATCACAACAGTTTTAATAATTGAGTGTATCGATGTTTTATAATTTTAACATATTCTAAGAAAAAAAGCTTTGCGATATTCATTACTGCAAAGTACTCAATTGCACACAAAATATGTGAAAACTGATAAGAGTTAACAACTCGCAATTTCCATAAGTGGGAGCACTCTAATTAGTCTCAAGGCCACAGCAGCGTTTTACATATACAATATAATTTGGCTATTTTATCATTGATGCACGTTGAATCCTCCGCATACGAGTTCGTTCGACTAATTGTCTCCACATCGACATCCACTTGTTGGGTGACATTGTTATAGATTACCGTCGCAAAAAAATCGGCACTATTCTGTTGAACCTTAAACTTGGTGCGATAGTAACCCACATCGATAATTGGCAGCTCGTCGTGAAAATTCTGATCCAGATCCACTTTTATCTCCGTCTTGTGAATGTAACTTAGAGTAAGATTTGCGCAGAGTCCACTCATGTTTTTGCCCCATAGATAGTCGTTTATGCGTTCGATAATGAGCGGAGCTATTTGTTTGGACCAATCGTTGGAGATTCGCTTATAGGGCTGGCAGGTGCAATAGTGTTCCGATATACCAGCATCGACACACGATCGTGTCGTGTTCACCGGATAAAACAGGGAGTGACACTTGGAGCAGTCGTTGGCTTTGGGCAGTGGAGGAAAGTCTACGGGTTCACCGATTTCGATAATGTGCTTAAGAGTATTGTGCAAATCAAAGTTCGATGTCAAACGGTTACAATTTCCTTCCAAAGCTTTCGCGTATTCAGGATATTGGTCACGAAACCATGGAGGCAAATATATAAACAACATGGGTAGACGCTCTTCCAAGAATCCACTTGTCAAATAGGACAAGGTGCCAAACCGTGCACCATGATCGGCAAAAAAAATGAAGATACTCTCGTTGAGCACACCGTCGGACTCGAAATCCTGTAAATATTGTAAGATCGTGTTCTCCATCATTGAGGGTAGAGAGAAATCGTCGTGGCTGAAGCTAGTCGACCAGAATAGACCCCAAATAGGACGCTCGGCGGCGTAACGCTTGGCAAAGTTCCTGCCATAGTCATATACATAGCTACTCTGCACACGCCTCCCAATGCAGTGGGCCATCAAACATCCAGGGTATGTACACTTGGAGGTTGTCAGATCACTTTCAAAAGCTTTCAGTAGAGGACGGTAATAATAATCCGTCGGTTCATACACAAAGCCAGGTTTGAGGTAATTGAAGGTGTTCAAGCCCCACTCATCTTCCGCATAGGCAGTCAAGTAGCTGGCGTTCTTAAGGTATTTCCAGATGAAAGGCATTCGATCGAAGCAGCCTTTTGTATCCGTTTTGCAAACTTGCTCATCGGCTGATTCATCCAAGTAACCCGTGAGTACCGCCATCAGATTTGGAAAAGTATTGTCCGCAACCTTACCAAGGAATTGAAGTGGATTAGTGATCCGCAGATAATTTTCTGGCATGAAGCTCACCTTGTTGTATCCCTGCATTTCGTACCACCCACTTTGTGTGAGAAACGTGTAGACCTTGGGCATCGTACGCCTTAAATTTATTCTTGACATGCTGTCTATGCCAAACATAATGACGCTCGGCTTTCGCGGGGTCACCTTCGCCGGCTTCGATGACTTTGTCGGGTTCTTAGAAAGCGGCTTGTATTGAATGAAACCAAAGGCGTCTTTTTGTATCACGTTGGACGAGTTGGCCGCCTCGTGGCACTGCAAGATCATGCCGTGCACATGCGTAGGCACTTTATATCCATGGCTGAAGTAAATTTTGGTACTAAGTCTGTGGATACGGTAGGTTTTAGATCTTATTGGACGACTTTGAATAGAGATAAACTTACTTTTGATAGGAATCATGCTCGACTTGCCGAATTACCTCCTGATAAAAACAATTGAATTCGATATACGTTGAGTTTAGCAGTTCCGCGGCAACACTCTCGTTAATATAGAGTATATATCGCTTGCTGGTGTTGTTGAATATGGCTTGAACCAGATCAGATTGGTTGGAGCAAGTCTGAAATATCCTGGGCTCGTAGACCTCCATGGCTTCAGCCGAGAATGGGTCTATGTAGGGTATCTTACAATGTTCACTCTCTACATAATATATTGGCTTCGGGGTCGAAACTGTCTCCACTTCAACGAAAATTATTCTCTCTTCAGACGGCGGATCATTTAAAATCAGGGTACTTTGGTAGGAAATGTAAAACAAGACGAAAATCGACAGGCAACAGACGCTCCACTTATATCGCGAACGTGCCGCCGCACTACTGAAATACATGATCCTCTAGTGTCAACGAGCTGACGAAGACTGCGCAGCTCCAACGCCTAGCGCCGCAATCTGGTAAGTATTATCAGAAAACTGCGTTCATGGTAATGAGAAGTGTGCAAAACACAACGAAGAACCGAAATTGACAAAGACAACGAGCGAGTCTGCAAAACTGTTACATTTCAAACAATCGATTGCACGTGTCACGATTAAACAATTAGATTAGTTTATCTAATTAAAAACTACCAAAAACTTTGGTGGCTGTAAATTCGAGTCGAAAACGAAAAGACGGGCGTCCGATTTATAAATATATTTTGCGAGTGCTTCATGGCTTAGACTATGTAGCTTAACTACTGCGGCGAAACGGGAGGAATTCAAAAACAACGAAGAGAGAACTTTATTTCGGTCCCGCTCCGCCCTAAACTAACTTACACTAGACTTCAAGGTTTTATCATTTTAATTTAACAACGATCTTTTTATGGTAGGTTCACAATATTTACCCATGTATGTATATGCATATGATATATCGTATCACCTGCCGGTGATACCACAACAACATTGCAATTAAACTTACTCCTGAGCAAAAAAACCCTACTCACATTATATGTAAGTTTTGAAGAAGAAGAAGTCATTCGCGAATTAACTGGATATACCGAAAGAGCTTACTGCCACAAAAACAGCAGCCAGCTGTGTTCAAAGATTTAATAAAAATGCATGGTTTTTTATTACTACTTGAGTTTGTTGGAATGAATCAGTCATCAACGGCGGAATCGATTGTATGTTCTCTCAGCCTAAAAGGGCTGGAGCTGTTTCGGGTGTTGCATTCCGGGTCTTAGATACCATATGTAAGCTGTTAAAATTTGTATTATATTTATGATAACTTTTTAACTATGCGAGCATGCAAAACTGCTACACGTGTATCACGATCTAGGTAGGTCGACAATATTTACATATATATTTTACAAAACTATCGCCATTTCCTGACTAACTCAAATTCAATTTCTACTGGAGGAGGGAAGACTTTTCGATTATAAGTTTTTTATTTCCGTTGAGTAAATACGCGACATGAGTCATACACGTTTCAACTGGGTATATTTTATATGATTTGTTTGTCATCTCTTGCGTAGTAATAATATATTTAAAATTAGACTGAGAAGCTTGGCCTGCTGCTTTCAGTTTTGTTCTGAGCTTTTTGCGATAAGAAAGCCATTAGCTCTCGTATTAAATCAGAAAAAGCTTAGCAACGAATGAACGGCCGAGTTGATTGTATGGCTGGAGCCACCATTTTTAACAGTACTCGTAGGTATTGCAAGCAATTAATTAATTTATTTATTTATTAAATTTAGCTAGAGCCATCCACAAATGTTAACAAAAAATTCATTTTGTTTTCAAAAAACGCGCTCTACTCTATTCCTCAGTGGTTTGTGGATTAACTAATACAACATGGGAGCGTGTCATGGATGTGCATTTCAGCTCAAGCAGGGCACGAATAAAACTGCTTACATGACTGTCTCTGTAAAAACCAAGCAGTGTTTAATTTGGAATAACGATGTGGTTCAACAGAAAATACACAGATGCCGCTTGATACTCGTACGCCATCTTCTGTTAAAAACTGAAATTTGATTGTTGCGTGAAATACTGAAAATACTGATTATCCATATCGAGTCGAGTTATTATTATACTTAAATAAAACGGTCACACGCTATCATTTTAGTTGATATTTGAGAAAATTTGAGCATGTTTGTTCGTGTTAGCGGTGCGTGAAAAATATTTAAATATTATAAATATGTAGTAAAATAAACGAAAGTAAACAACGCAAATAATTGTTACAGCGTGCTCGGCTGACTACAACGCGTTGCGTTTATTCTGAAAATGTTGAGCTAAGTGTGGAAATTTGGTGAGCAGCGACCACCAAAGATAAAAAGAAAACGAAAAGATATCCTTGCCCACGCAGGAGAGGCGTGCAAAGAAGACGCGAGAATATAGCCAAACGGAAGAATCGCTGGCTCAGAGTCACAACAGTGAGAGAGAAATTGAAAGAAATCAAAGAAAGAAGTGCATTTGTGATTAAAATGAGTGAAATGTGCACCATGCAACATCGCGTTGTGAAGTAAAAAGCAAAGCAAAGCGGAGAAGAAGAACAAACAAACCAAACAACGTACAACGTGAGCGAGCGAGAGCGCAAGAGTAACCACTCTGCTGCCGCTGCTGCCTTCGACAGCGTCGCGTCGCGTCCCTTCTCTTTGCGTCTGGCGCTCACAACAAATTATCGTTTAATTTCTTTCTTTTTTGCACAAACACACAAAGCGGGTGACTTTTGTGTGTGCAGTTCGCCAAAAGAGAGAGAAAGAGAAGAGCAGAGGCAAGAAGGGAAGAACTGCTGCTGTTGGTGCAGCAACCACCACCCGCGCGTGTGTTATCAACCGTTGATAACTGGCTGACTTTAGTCAGCGAAGCAATCGGCCTGACCGTGTCATGTTTAGCTAAAGGTGAGTCAAGCAAACTGTCAAATGCCCCCGCCATCGCCTAATTAAGCCGTTGGTTGACCTCGCCGCTTTAAGTCGCGTGGAAAATAAAAGACCGTACTTAGATTTGGCCAAAAACACGTTTGCCAACGCTCTCGACGCGTCCGCAACCAATTAAAGTTGCAGCACAAAAAAAAATCCAAAAAGAAAGCAAGAAAATATGAAAATATAACCGGCGCACCGGCTCCGCTGCTTCAACTGCTTCGGCTGCTGCACATCAGCGCACACATCACCACAAAAACAACTACAGACAGCTGAGGTTGGGTCTTTGTTGGGGCAGTGTGTGTCTGTATGTGTCTGTGTGTCTGTGTGTAGGGGCTATACCAACTCACCGCGTACTTTAAATATTTTATGTAACTGCACACAAAGTTCTTCATTTATGGCTATTTTTTTTTGCTTTTGCCGGCAACTTTTCGAAATGAAAGCATAACAATACACGCTGTGCCACGCCCCAAAGCTTTAGCTCTAGCCCTGAATGGATCACATGGCATGAGTTAATCTGCGCAGACAAAGCGCCGACAACGACGCGACGACGTCTGCAACAATTCTGGATGATATCTACAACAACAACAACAACGAAAAGGAGTCTAACACTATGTAAAACTTCACTAGAACTGGCAATGAATCAGACGCCTAGAAAATTCAAGTTGATTGCGCTTTTTAGACTGCTCGACTTCTAAGTGCTCTGTAGAGTGATAAGCATTCTAATAATTAGAAGAGTACTTGCAATGAAGAACAAATTATATAAAAATAAACTGTTACCCTTAGTTAAATAGTATATATACTATGTCATTTTTGGACAGGCTACAGTGACTCAGCCCTCAGTCGTGATGAATCTATCATAAATTGCACTGGAATTCGGTTTAACGGTTTTGTTTGTTATACTCGGACTCTTACAAAATTGACGTAATTGCCAGACCAAGACCTAGACACGCAACACATGTGTATGGGTGAATAGGTGCACGGCTGTATGTATGTATGTCTGTGTGAAGGGATGACTGCCTGAAACTCCGACTGGGATTGTCTGGCTGCCATTCAAGCTCAAGAGCAGCGTCGACGGCTGACGACGCTTAGACCCAGACCCGTTTTCTCTCTCGGCCTTTTCACAAATTTACATTTCGCATTTTCATTTGCATTTTGCGGTCGTCGTCGCAGTCGCAGTCGCCGTCGCCGTAGCAGTCGACATCGCCATCGCGTCAATGCCGCATTTTCCACTTTTCTATGTCGTTTTGCGAGTGCTTTTCATAATTTTGCACCGTGCTCATTTTTCATGGTACGTTGCGCTTTCGTCAAGCATTTCTCGTCAAATTTGCTTCTATCAAAAATATCCGCTTAATATTTAATGTGCGCTGCTGTGAGCCCAATTTAAGACATTGTACACTGTATAGAAAATTTGCCAAAAATGTACCGAAAATTTAAAATTACCTGACGTTTGCCGGCTGCTAATTTACCTTGGGCAAACCTCAAGCAATTAAATTTTCATTACGTACTAAAGCTCGAGCTGCGGCGCACATGAACCGCACAGCTCCATTAAAATTTCAACCTCAGCGGAGATCCTGCCCGGCGGCCACTTAAGGATATGGCTGGAAATTAATTGAATTGAGATACATTCTGGGAACAGTGCAGGGATGTGGAGAATAAAAAAGCGGCAGTGAAATTTTGTTATTGGTCACGGCTGAACCATTTATAAAATTATTAGCGTGACTTCTGGAGCTGAAGCTGGTGCTGCTGCTGGGTCTGGCCGAGTCCTTTAATGCGTCACATGCACGCGAACAAGGATACGGACTGAGTCATTCAATCGAGATGCGGAGTGTAAATGGCGCAAGTCATAAACTCAAATGGGTTCTTGTCGTTGTTGTTGTTGTTGCTGTTGATGTTTATGTTGCTGCTCTTGTCTACTGGCCCAGGGTCAAGAGGTGTTATAGGCAACCTGCTGGGTTCTTTTTCCGGGGTTCCTGAACAGCACTTTAGAAACGAGTGGCCTCCCGGCGTTTACAACTTTATTTCTAATCTCTCAGCACATGTCCTTGTGTGTATGTTTTTGACTATGATTGTGTGTGTATCCTAATGAGTGACACTTGAAGCGCACTTAACCTATGCTTGTAAACCGAAAACCAAAAACTGCGTGAGAACTGCGGCAGGTAGATGTGCAGGTAGACAGTTGTAGTTGAACCCATTTTACGACCACTTGAGGACTATAACCAGAGCGCTTATCACTCCTTGACTCGCTGCACCAACGCCTACCACATTCAACTTAACCTTTTGAACCTAAACTCCCAATAAGGCTGCCATTTACCACGCTCCAACTGCAGATTTCATACGGCTTTAATGGCGCATATCATATCAGATAGCTTTAAGATGGTTATGCGCCCCCAAGTTATCTCCCAAATATTGTTGGAAACATAAATAACGACTCGAAAGCAGAGAAAAAAAACATGGATAAAAATGAAACGCACAGACCGTTGGCTGAAAAGAACTTGTAGACAAAGTTTTCCTTTACAAAAATTGCACAAAGCGTAATCAAGTTGCCAAGACTTTGTCTACTTTCTTTTGACCCTACTGAAGGGTATAATTGTTTTGAACTAAAGTTTGTAACTTCACGTAGAATACATATAATAGATCAAATTGCTAAAACACGATCTGTTCGGCACGGAATAATTATTTATTGCAAACATATCACAAATTATACTTAACAATTTTATATTCAAATTTTTAAATAAATATCAGTACACAAAAAGAGTATTCTGTGACTTTTTTAATCCTAAGACAATGACTTTGTAAACGTACATACAGAAATATGCAAAACTAATATCAAAAAGTACAAATATAACAGATTACATTTTCCTTGCAAATGCACACAAGGGAAGGAAGGCATAATAAACTTTATATTCGAAAACTTTTTTCTCCAACTTGCAAGTTGTCAAAATTGCTTTGACGTTTTATTAGTTTTAGGCGGGGCAGCAGCTACACTGCACACTCCACTCGTTGTCGTCATCTTCATCATCATCATCATCGTCATTATCTTTACCGTCACAGTCGTCGTCGTCGTCATCATCTGCAATAGGCTAAAAAAAAACCGACAAAAATTTACATAACATCAGCTGTGCTCGAAACGTTGAAGGATGCTCCAAGCATCTCGAAGTGAGCTAGCCAAGGCAGCCGGCTCATGCCGCACTTCTCTTCAGACGGTGCTAAAAATAACAAAAACAACGAACGCAGCTCGAGAGCTGACCAAAGCGAAATGAATGCTCCGTATGAATACATTCATATTCGAAAATAGTTTGCGGTGTGTCAAAAAGCCAGTGACCGCATTAAATTTTCTTCTTCCACAAATGTTTTGGAACATTTCCAGGCGGCCAAAGATGAAATTGAGTCGATGACGGTGACCGGCCCTTATACCATAGTCAAAAGATTTACGTGCTTTATTCATTTCATTTCCCAGTAATACCCTAACCAAACAGTTCCTACGCCAGTATTATTGTGATGTTGTATACAGTGTACTGGGAATTCAAATCTTTGGTAATTAAAAAAACCATTCAATTACGAGTTTTAATTCTTCATATATGACTAGAATTAATTAATTCACGAATCTTTTTTTTGATGTATTTTATTTAAATCCATTTTTTTATTGAAGCTAACAAAAAATATATAAGCTCCAATATATAATTGTCATTATTTTATTAGATAAACCATGTTTTTACTTTTAAAAACCAAACCAAGTCATTTTAACTATAGCAATATAGTTTGCTGTAGTTTTTCAAAGAATTAAGAGCATTATAAATTCGTTTTGCCTTTGACAAGTTTTCATTTTTTCCGTCTCTGTCGGTTTTTCTGGTTTTGTGGCAAATGGAGCACACGGCTGCGACTCTCAATGAGATTTGTGCGGCTATTTTCGTGGACGTTGCAGCCGGCTACAACTATGACAAACAGTTCAAAGGCCTGTTCGCTTGGAGTTTTTCAGTGTTTTTCATCGCTTTTCATGGTGCTTTTTTAGTTTCGATGCTCGTCGAGTTGTTTGTTATTTTTAGCACAGCGCTCTCTCTCTCTCTGTGGACGCGCCCTGAAGCTGAGCTGCTCCACATGTTGTTGCCGTGGACGTGCCTATAAAGCATACGTAATAATTAATTCAATGCAATAAACCGACAATTTGGTCAGCTGCGTCGACCGCCCGAAATGGGTCAGCAATTGTAAGTGACCCGTCAGTTTGGTCTGTCTGTCTGTCTTCCTGTCTTTTGTGCTCGTTGTGCCGCTGCATAACAATGTTATCGATGATCATGATGACGTAGGCAACGCCCACACACAAGAACAAGCACAAGTGCGTGCTATACATAGCATACACCGTGCCCTTTGGCCTTTGTTATTACTCGTTGAGTTTGTGCTTTATTGCCGTGCAAATTGCTGCAGCTTGGACCGGCGCAAGTTATCGATTCACGTGCCCCCGAGGCCGGCAAATTACCAACAAGCTACATTTTCAGATCATATTTGGCCAACTAAGGCGTGGGGCAGTCTGTCTTGGACCACGCCCACTCAAGTTGCTCAGCTCATTAAGCAGAATTACTTGCAAGTCTGCCTAACCCCGCTTCCCCTTCATTGTTTTGCTTTGTAATTCAACTGATTATGAGATTGTTGACTCTTACTATGCAGCCCCACTATGGCAGAAGGAGAAGTGCCGCTGTCGCTGCCCTACAGTCGGTGTCGATGTCGATGTGGATGGTGTTTAGTACTTTCTATGCTGCTATATATAAAGCACATTTACGCGTCTTCAGTGTGTCTTCTTATGCTCTGTATATAAATTAAGGCGAGGTATACTAAAATGTACACAGAAGGTAAATGAAAATGTCATTATTACTTTTACTTTTCATCTCTATTAAAGATATCTGGTGCCTCAGGTATCTCGAAGTCGTGCAGTCGTTCACAAATGCAGTTCTTACTTACTTATTGTCGCGTCTTTTCTTGTTATTGTGCTTTATTTACATTTTGCTTTGGCGCTGCCTTTCGTCATGGTCAATGGCCGACGCATGGGGCATTATAACAGGCAGCGAGAGAGACAACGATGATGATGATGATGATGATGTGGTGACGATGACGACAATGACGACTCTCTGGCTGAGGTTATGATATAATCTGCGGTTGCCCGACGACAGCGACTTACATATGAGCGTGTCATCAGCTCAGTTTCTCGCTTCCTTGATGCATCTGCATTTGTTTGCAGTTCCCCTGTCCCCCGACCGCACGCATTCAAACTCACACACACACACACATTAGCATGAGTACTTTGCAGCTGCCAACTGCAGCAGCTAAATTAAAAACGCACGACGACTGAAATGAAATGCCCGCAAGTGGCGTTCAGCTTAGTTAAGAGCCCCAACGGCAGACGGGCATGGCAGACGCATTAGGCATCAGTTTTTCCATCAGCTTTTCAAGTTTTGTGCGGGGTGAGCTGGGAGGAAGGGAGGGGAGGGAGAGGCAAGTGTAGACCTTGCAGAGATCCTTTTCAACTGCGCACTGTAATTTGCATAACACTCACTCACTTACGCTTAGTGGCTGACCCAAATTTGAAGGCACTGACGATTGGAGCAGCAGCAGCAGCAGCAGCTGTAGGCAGAGGCAGAGCGGATGCTCCCTACAGTCTCCCATGTGTAATTAACTCGGAAAGATGGCAACCACAAAGGTCAGGGATTTTGTGTTGAACATCAGAGAGCGGTGAAAGTGAAAATATTGTAATGGATTTCTTTTACATTTTGTTTTCCACATGAATGACAGCGCTGCGGCTGCGGCCTTTGAACAGGTTGTAAAAAGAGCTTTTACAAATTGTTGAGGAGGAGCTCTCCTAAAACCGCTTACCTGAGCGAAACTGAATGGATATTGGCAACGAGTGATCGTCGTCTTTGGGTTTTCCAACTCTAATGATTTTATGTCTTAATCTGATAGTAAAAATACTTACTAACGAAAAATATACCCACACAAAAGTTAATTAAAACACGACTATGTATTTATTAAAATTGACGTTCAACACTTATTCGCCAAATTATCTATACTTTGCAACATTAATAGTCAATAAACTAGGAACTAACCAGACAAACAGGTAGAGATATCGTAGTTATAGAGCAATCATTCATTTAGTCCATAAAGTGGGAACTAACTTGATATACATACGCACATTGGCTCTTCATTCACTGTCGTTCAAGTATCATTAAACTTTCCCACTTAAACTCCACCTGCCGACGCATTCATTGGACGCAATTGCAACCTTTGGCACATGCATCCCCCACTCAGATGGGGAGAGGGAACCATTAATTTGCCGTTGCAATCTCAACCGGCAAACATTTATCATCGATGCCAGGCCAGGCCCAGCCCCGGGCAAGAGCAGCCCACACAATTTACGCAATGTTGGAAAGTATTTATGTGGGTGGCCCCAAACTGTTTAACCCACCAGCGGCCGATGGAATGCCTCCTTCCCCCATTCCCATTCCCATTCACCCAGCATAGCATCGGGTCTTCTGCTGCTCGTCCGGTGTGTCTTGTTGTCTTGCTATCTTGCTATTTTGGCGCTTGCATCGTTTGAGTTTTCTTGAGTTTGCTCTCAATTTCTATGGCTGCGTTTGGGGTCATCTTGGGCGTGGGCATGATGATTAATGAATGTAGTTGATGCTGTTGCTGTTGGTGTTGGTGATACTCATGCCGGTGTTATGCAACAGCATCTACTGTTGACTTAAAACTTGCAGTTGTGCTGAGTCACGATGGCAAACTGCAGCAGCACTTTCTGCCAGTTAGACGCGCCTCAAAAAACTGACTTGCATGAAAATTAGCCTCGCTTGCAAGGAACACAACATGCCTGGCCTGCCGCTTCATGTCCTGGCTGTCGAGTGTGCTGTACGAGGCAGTTTCCGCACAATTTCCATTGTATGTACAGCGTACAAAGTTTGGACTGTTGCGAAAATCTTCTCTTCTGCTCGCTGAGAATGTGGAAATGGGAAAGGCGGCGGTCGAGCACGCTTGTCAGCATTTTGTCGATTGGCATTGTAATGGGGTTTCACTGCTCTGCTCTGGCCATCCGCCTGACAAGCCTGCCGGGCAAGTGGCAGCAGCAACTGGCAGCAGCAACTTTTAGCAGTAGCCTGTGACCCACATATGTCTACCATGCCATGCTATGGCTGCCATTCCGTTGTGGTCCAGTTTGCAAGCGTTTTGGCAGCCATTTTAATTGCTTTGTTTTATTGCTGCAATGAAGTTGTTGCTCTCACAATTTGCAATGCAGTTGGAAAATTTGTTAATTGCACTGAAAGCAAGCCCGGAGTCCTGCCTGGGAAATTGAAGGCAAATGAATAATAAATCGGTTGTTGAAAGTTTTATAACCAAGAAGACAAACAGTTGCTTTTGCAGCTTAAAGTTAAAGTACATATTGATTTTTGTTTAA
Organism: Zaprionus nigranus; assembly: GCA_018903425.1. Taxonomy (NCBI): domain Eukaryota; kingdom Metazoa; phylum Arthropoda; class Insecta; order Diptera; family Drosophilidae; genus Zaprionus; species Zaprionus nigranus. Next base: position 4,945,713 of record JAEIGD010000003.1, on the reverse strand, counting down.
TCTTGCAACTTATTCCTAATTTATGTAAAGATTAATTAATATTTAAAATTAAAATTGAATATAATCAACAAAGGCTTAATACGCATTTGATTTTAGAGATTGAGTATGTGTGGTGTATATGAATATAAATGTATGTATCGTACATGTATATACTTTATGGGACCATAAACACCTTCCTTCCTAGATAATTCAACATTCGATAATAAAATCCCCCCAGCAAGGGCGCACAAAGAAAATACACACTCAGTACTCGTTGTGGAAAAGTTGAATGTCTTCAAAAAGCATTTGAGTTTTTTTTTGTTATTGCCCCCCTCACTTAGATTGGCGTAAACAGAAATCGAGCAAACGTGAGCCACATTTTGCGGCATGCAAATTCCAAAATAAACATAAAATCAATTTTTGTTGATTTCTGCTTATTTGCCATAGCTTATTTATGCCAGATCAATGGCATATTGCTATATATGTGATTGTTATATATATGTATATATGTTATACGTACATTTATGTATATGCAAATGCACGCGTAAGTATTTATATACTTTATTGGGCCCCTCATTGAACCATAAAGAAATGCTCAATTTGATTTAATTCTATCGTTTAGTTTCAAATTGTCTTTAAGATACCTTACACCCCAGTGATGCAGGGTATAAACACAACTAACAATTATGGCATTAAATATATAAGATTCGAGCTTAACCATTAATTAGCGCCATAGCGTGTGCCCAAAGCCCCCAAAAAGGCGGCAACAATCCAAACGAAGGCAAGTAAAAATGCCAAATGAAGCGTAAACAATAATAACAAAAACTACAACAACAATACCATAGTTGCATGAATGAAACACTACATCTGTGTGTGTGCGTGAGTGTGCCTCATTTCGGCGTGGCTGTCGGGCGCCATTCAACTGTTTGCCGGAGTTTTATGAGCTTCGCCATATGCGCAGCTGCCGGATAAATCGCAGACCGCTATTGTTGCTCGTGTTGCTGGCGTTGTTGTTGTTGTTGTTTTTGCTTTTGGTGTTGCTAAGCGTATGCGACGATACTTTGGCTAATTGCTTGTGGCAACAGCACTTGGCCGAAGACGAAGCCCTGTCCGACAAAAGCGATAAGCTGCTGCATATTAGCCAGCCTACTTAGTCTGGAAGTCGAAGTATGACGGAGTGTGGGATAAGCGTGGTTGGAAATTCCAATTATGGAAGAAGAGTTGAGACTGTATGCAAGTTAAATAAACTGAATTATCATGTGAGAATGAATAAGTGTGAGTACACTCATTCAATCAGTCTGCTTTTTCTGCAGTTTCATTTTTTTTCTGCGTCTTATCACCTTTTTTTCCTTGTTTTCTTTGAGCTTTCATTCCATTGTTACCTACTTGAGTGATTAAATTGTTTTTACCTTTTTTCCCATCTCTCTTTCATTCTTCTTAACGTATTTACACAACGTGCTGCACCTTGCAAAACGCTCCTCAATTCATGTCTTTGCTTCTTCCGCTCAGTGCAAACTTGGCAATGTTTTTTAATTACTTAAGCTTAAGCAGAATCGTTCAGTTAATCGCCAAACATTTTTGGCTCTGTTTAGCACCTGCTTCCGCCGTCCTCTACCTACTTCTTCTTTGGCTCTTCTGTTAGCTGCAAAATGTGGCAATTAAATGCAGCGACCGCCACTTTTGGTTAGCCAGCCAAATTTGCAAATTCACAGCGCCAATCGAAGCCATTAAATGTGACAGAGTGCATAAAATGGATTTTATGGTGTCTATGGTCATGTCTACCTGACGTCGCTGTGTGCACAACATTAACCACATTTTGTTGTGAGTGTGCCTGTCTGTGGTGTGCCGTGCCGTGTGTGTGTGTGTGTTTGTGTGTGCTAGCTAATGTTGTTTGCCAACGCATTAACATGGTCCCAATCACTGTTCACGTTACGCATACGACACGTGTGACGAGTACGCACTCTCCCTCTCTCTCTCTCTCTCTCTCTGTCTGTATGTGTATGTGTGTACTGCGTTTGTGTGTGCATTTTGCCAATTATCTTGCAGTCTCAAGCGCACTAAGTGTCAGCATAAATAATTGACTAACCAAAGTGCCGGCTGACGAGTGTCGAGACTCGAGGTTCGAGAGCTGAGTGCCGTCCGTCAGTCAACAAAGACGATAAGTCATACACACACACACACACACACACCAAAGGAATAAACTGTAGTTTACAGCGCATGCAAATCTTATCGAGTTGACATAGTTAACAGTCCACATTGCAGGCAGCCGGAAATTTGATTGTAATTATTACTAATATTTTAGCATAAAACAAGTTTATTTACAAGCTGCTGCCGACTGCTGAGCGGCAGTTGCTGCGGTCAGTTCGGACAGCCGCAATGAACAGGTTTTGCACTACCAAATTGATTGCTGCTGTTTATCGCCCACTGGCCAACAAATTGTGGCAGTCTTGGTAATTACTATCTGGGGTAACTGGCAATGAAACAGATACTGATACTTCCACCTGATTGGGGCTCCTCAAAAAGTTAACTAAGACTCAATGAATCAAACTGTGACTCAGCACGTGGCGTATAAGTAATATCAGCACTCATACACATTGTTCATCGTCGTTGAGTCGTTTTTCTAGATAAGAAAATTCTTGATAAATTGACAATAAGTGGCAGCAATAGAAATTCTAATTTACTTTGTGAAACAAGTAGAATAACTAAGCTATTTGTCATTTACATGTGATAAAGTTTAAAATTTAGATACCTACGAAACAGAAGGACTCGCAGCTTGAGAGCGAAAATGCACTTCACTGAATTTGCATTGAGCGCACAAAGATAAAGAGAGAAAGAGAGGGAGAGAAAGCCTCACCTAATCGTCGACTAATTGAGTTTGTTTACATGTTTCACAAAAAAATCAGCAAGTTTTGTATTGCATTGCACGCGCTGAATGTTTCAATTAAATGCAAAACTGCAAAACTTTTCTGCGTCTGCGTTAAACAAATTGCAAATTTGCATTTGACGAACAAAGTTAAAGCCAATGAGAGCTAGCTGCGAAACCAAGCAGAAACTTAGTCAAATAAGACGATGCAAAACTGACAGCGACTCTGTTTTGGCGCTTTGTGGCTGCAAGCCGCAAAAAAACATTTAACCCACATTTGCAGCAAGGCAAAAACTTCGTTTTCCATTGCACAAAGAGCTCTGGATTCCACTCTGCTTCTGGCTTTGGCTTTGGCTTTTGCTTTAGCTAAACTCACAGCACTGTGTGTGGGTAGGCTGCATTGTGGGCAACAAACTTAACTGCACATGGAAACGAGACAAGAAGACAGCTAACGCTTAAATTGCATTTTAATTTGCTGTGCTCTCGCATTAATTAGCCAAAGCCGAGCTGTAGACCGAGGGACAGAGATAAAGAGAGAGAGAGAGAGAGAGAGATCTAAGCACTCCCCGTGGTCCCTGATAAAACACTAAAAAGTTAAGGGAATAACGCAAACAAAAAGACAGACAAACTCGACCAGAGCAGCTGTTCCAATATGTATCAAGTGACCAATTGGCGAGATGTCGCCAATGTTGACCCAATGTGTGGCATTTGCATGGCTCCCGCGGCTGTCATTTGTTTGACTGAAATACGGACGGTATTCTTTGTGCCATGTGAAACCCTACAACAACTGGCACAGTGGGCTTAAAAACTAGAAATACATATTCTTAAACATGAAACTAAACTAAAAAGAATTATGTATTAATTTATTTGTTAAGAACTGATACGCCATGACTACATCATACAATTATATTGAGAATACTTGATAATTTCTTAATTTTATTTTATTTATTTAATTAGTTTATAGTCGGACTAAGGTCAGTCAACTGTTTAAAAGTAAAAAAAAACAATTAATAGTTATAATTAATAATTTTAAATTAAAAGTAAAGTCTTAACTGTGAGAAAAAAAGAAATTAATTGAATTGAATTCGATAGTATTATGATAGTATTTCTTGCTCTGTTTGCCCTTTGTTACATGATAAATAAAAACTCACTACGCTGTATTCACGTTCAAGTGTAAAGCTATTTCGCTAACTATTTAACACAGTTGTTCCACTGTATCGTCGCAACGGCTGCTTGTCGCTTTTGACTTTGTGCGCCCGGTGTGAAATGTGTATCAAGTGTCGGACACGATGCCCCGACACGATGCCCAAGCCCATGCCCATCATATTTATTCCAGTGCCGCCGCCGCCACCACTGACACAATTTAAATTTGCAACACTTTAATGCCTCGTGCCCAGACCGATCCGTTTGTCGGTCCGTCCGTCAGCTGCTCTTTCATCCCATTGCCCATGCGAGTGCAACACGTGCGTGGGCCACATAAATTGTCGTCAAAATATGTGCAACAATAAATTAAATAAAATACAATACACGAGTATGCAAAGTACAATAACATATATGAGTGTTATTGTGTCGCTCACATTCCCCTTCGCTCCCTGCAGGCTGTAGATAATTTGCACGCCAAGTTGAGCCTTCGACGATGCCGATGTTGAAGCGCTGACATCATGGATGGCCGGATGGATGGTCGGCTGAGCTGAGTGAGTGAGTGAGGGAAAGATTGAATGAATTAATGGGCGTGGTCGCATTTACATTTTTATGGAGGCCGTGTGGTAATTTATGCAACTTGTTGTTATTGTTTATGGTCTGTGGTTGTTGTTACTGTTGTTATTGTTGTTGCTGTTTTTGTTACAATATGCCTGCTCAAGGTCAGATCTTGTGGGTGCTAGCACAACCACCATAGCTCATCCAACATTTTTACCCTACACTCGAGTGAAAGTTCAATATACTTACTTTAAAATATAAGTAAAAGATAACATGCATAAGTTATAAATACTTTTATTACAATAAATGCACGAGAGAGTAAAAAATAATATTGCAAAGAAAACATTCCACGCACTAAATGTGCCCTTGGGAGTTACGTTTATAATGGCAAATCGATATTCACATTCCCCTGTGTGGTGGCACGCAACATTTATTGTTGTGTATTGCACGCCCCTCGGCTCACCACAACCGACAGCGCTTCTCCTGATACATGGCCTGACCCACGCTGCAGTTGAAGACTTTGGCGAATTGTTCGTGATGGGGCCAATTACGATTGACGCGTTCGTTGTGAAGTCCATGCTCGACATCTTTCGTGGTTGGCATGGAATGAATCTTATTGCATGTTGGCGCACAGAAACTGCACCGAATTGATGAAGAAGATTTGCGGCTGCGTATGCAGCTGTTCATGTGCCCCGATGGGCCAGTCATCCTCCGCTTGAGTGTGTTTGAAGTACGACGCATATGCTAGTTGCAAACCCACAATGTCGGACATGCTCTCGGAGAGCAACTGTGGGTCTGCATTGTGGGCGGCTATGTAGCAGCTGGTGAAATTTTCAAAATGCTTCAGTACATCCCGTCCGGTTGTGTTGTAGTTGCCCTTGGCATCGTACACAATGTGAAAGAGGTCAAAGGCGTGCTGCAACTCGTGGGCCAGAATGAAACCCATCTGGGCATGCTGTAACAGTGCGGCAAGGCGTGCCACGTATATGGGCAGCTGCAGGTAGCCATGTGGCAACAACACGGCATTCTGAAAGATTTTCACAGCTGACGAGCTGCGTGAGACAACCGCCTCCTGCAGATAATAGTCATGATCTGGCCATATGCCGGGTTTATTTGCCAGAAACTGTTGGTCAAGGCGCTGATAGTGACGAAGTAGTTGCAACTTGTTGTCATAGAAATCCGTTTCATGCAAAGTCAAATCTTTGTAGTACTCCATCAGCTGTTCCATTGACAATTGCGACGGCAGATTGCCTATTTTAAGGCGTAGCTCTCGCAGCTCATGTAATAAGTAGTTCTGTTCCAGTGCATCCAACTGTAGATGATTCTGCTGTAGCAAGCGTTCAAATTCCGAACTCAGCTTCAGCTGAAGCCTTTGCAGTGCGGCATCTGTCTCCTTGCGTCGTTTGCCATAGTACTGCGACTCGTACAGATAGTTCACGGCTAGCGGCATGTGGCCGCGCAACTGTGACACACAGGCCAGAGAACGAGTTTCACTAGCCCCAGTGCCCAGTGGCAGCTCCTCGTTGAGCGCGTAAAGCAGCTTGAACATAAGATAATAACAGATCGTCTCATTGGAACTCTGGCCGAGTATCATTTTCAGTTGCTCTAGATAGCTTGCATTGAGCGATGACACTTGGAGCAGCTGCAGCCGCTCATCCGGCTGCTTCGTCTTCGTCTGCGGCTCTAGCAGATTAGTGAGATAATGCCGCCAATTGATTTGAGGCAGAAGCTGCTCCAGCTGCGGCAACGTCCACTCGTTCAGGCTGCCTGGAGTTTGAGGCACTTGAAGACGCGTCATGTTACCCAGTCGCCACTCGAGCTGCATGAGCTTGGCAGTTAGGTTCTTGGCCAACGGTTCCTCTACTCCGAAGGCTACATACAAATCCTGCACATTGTCCTCAATCAATTGCACAGTATCTGCCAGTTGAGGCATTAACAGTATCACATAATGTGAGCCATTCTCGCGTCGCACATTCACATCCTGTTTAATGAAAACACCATTGAGTCCATAGCCACGCAACTTGGCCACTGTAGCCAACCAATCAAACTGGGTCTCATTGCGCCAACTCTCGCTGTAATTACTTCTGAAGATTGGCCACTCCAGCTGCAGTTGCGGCTCTAGCAAATGCAACATCTCATTTAGCGCTGGCTCCTGCAAGTCACGACAGGAAACGTAGTAGAACCAGAGCAGCTCATAGATCTCTCCTTGCTGGTGTTGGGTTTCCAAAGCGCTCCTCAACTGCATATTATATCTATAATCCAAGTAGCCAGGCATGTCCAAGTAGTTCTCCGTTTTCTTGTACTTTGTGCTCCAATTGCCGCATGCATAGCTATAGAAATCCTCACAAGGATCCACACTGTTGTTTACATTGAGCAGTACTTGTTCCAAGAACTGTTCATTTAAATCGGCCTGCAAGTTCCGCCTGACCATCGTCCATGAATCCGATATGACGGACAAGAAGAGCAACAACAGGAAACGGAATTGAAGGCGTCGCTCCATAACGGCAGCTGCGATTCAACTGCTCTCGAAACGCTGAAGCATTTGTGGCGTCAATTCATTGGGCTTATCACTCGACGAAGCTGGAGCTTTTATTATCGCTGGAAATGCCTGCCACAAGTTTTGTTTCCATTTCATTAGCATAGAAGAGACTGTCGAGTGACTTTTAGAGAAGTACTTTCGCATCTTACTCTGACACTTACTTCATTTGCATCCTACCGGCAATTAGACTAGTCCAAGTGCCTCTCCCATTGATTAGAATGCTACTCTCAAGCGGCCCTATAAGCCCGCCCGCTTGCTCTTCAGAGCGACTTAGGTTAATCCAATCATTGTCAAGAACTTCAATGGAGCTCAGCTGGTGGTGCCTTTGTTTGAACCTCTTCCTTTTTCGTTTCGGTTGCCTTCATTCATTCAAAATGGTTCTTGAGTAAATCGGTATTCCCAGGTGCATTGAGAACTTGGCCGAGAGCCAAGTGACAATAGCTGAATATCGAGGGAAGAAATTTACAGTAGGGTTACGGTTCACCTCTTCTTACAAGAAAAGTTTTAAAAACAAGTTTTATACTTTGCTTCGAGGCAAACAGTCATAGCGAATGTTACCCTCTCAAAAACTATTAAATTTTCGCTTGAAATGAAATGAAGTAAACAGCTTTAACATGAAATATAGTGAAGAACTATAATATAATATTTCATATTACACCAATTTAAATTACTTAACACCCACAGCCAGCCGACCCCTGTAGATGAGGCGTTTGACTATTATACAGGGTTTCCGGGTTCGAATCCCGGGGGAGGGCATGGTTTTTAAAAATATTGATTTAACATAAAAAAAAAAGATAACGCTAACTATAGTTAGTTAGCCGGCGCGCCTAAAATGGCCAGAATTAATAGATAAAATTGACACTAAGTGGATATTGGATTTTCCCCGTATGACTTAATAAAATAAAGATAAAAGAAAAATATATTAAAAAAAAAAAAAATAATAAAAATACCCACAGCCAGAATTTCAATGCCTCTCAAATGATTTGATAAATATACTTAGAGGAATCTCACTGCATACTTTCGGGGATCTGTCACATTCTGCTCGACATAAATTGTCCATCTCGCTAGGGTAAGAGTAAGTCGAGTTGTTGGTGCTGCTCATTATTATGTGGCCTGTGGCGTGCGGTGCTCTTTAGCATCGCTGCTCATTTGGGTGTTGTTAATTTTCATTAGCTCTCTACACATACACACACACATTCACACCTACCAACAGAGCACTACTCATCCACTTAAACCCCACACACACACACCTGATGCGAAAGATGCTCTCTGACATGGGCGCCATCCATCACGATAGATGCTTCGTTTCGATTAGCGAAGTGCTGTGATAAACTGAAAATTACTTCAGTGATGATGATGATGATGATCATCAGTGAAAATTTCATTTACCTAAGTGGGTCAAGTCGATTTGTCTTTGTAACAATGGAATTATCGATTTTTTTCAACAAATTGATAAGTTAATGAGAAACTTGTGTAATAGTCCTGCAGGCAAGTGGTGAAAGCCGAATTTTCTTCCACTCTCTTATTCCCGTTGCTATGGCTAATTGAAATGTCATTTTACTTGTTCAATTAACAATGGAATTAGCCATGGCATAAAGTGAGAATGGGCCAAAGCTGAACTTAATTGCTCGTGACTATTTCAATTAAATTGGCATAAATAAATATATTATTTATACTTTAAATACATATAATAAAATCGTGTTCGAATTGAAAAAAATGTTATAACAATGTAGGTTAAATTGATCAGTTGATTGTTGCTGCCAGGCTGTCTGCACGATATGCATCGAAATCGAGTTGTGTTCGTTGCTCTTTGTTTATTGGTTTGGGGCGTGGCTAATTGCATTTCGCCCAAACTTTAATTACGCAATTGACAAACAGACAAATTGACCAAATGCTATCGGCGACCAAATGCAATCGACTAAACTGAGCAGAAATCAGAAATTTTGCATAATCGAAAGCAACAATTAACCGACAGTTTGATAAATGGATTGGGTATAAACAAATAAGCGAGAGTGCGATTTTAAAGTTTACTTTATACAGTTATTTAACTATTTATTTTTAAATACTATTTAGCATATTCGTAATTTATCATTTCTGTTAAGTTTTCAATTTTAAACTGTAACATAGGTATGCATTATTTTTGCTTATCTCATCTCTAGCTCTAGATACAGTCATGACGTTTATTTCCGTTTCTAATGTGCCCCACTAAAGTCAGCTTGTGTATTGTAATCCTAGTACTTGAACACAGCACAATCCCCTTACTGTCGACTCTCTTGGTGCGTTGGTCGAGTGGAATTGCTGCAATTAAGCGATAATAAGCTGACCCAAAGCTTACGTACACCGCGTCGGAGCCATTTTGTTTGCAATTTGCCATTTCCCGCTTTTCAGTTGGCCATGGCACGTGTCACAGACACAGTCACGACTAAGAGACGTTCACGGGAGTTTGGGATGGGGGAAATCAGTTGAGATGTAGCTTAATCAATGCCAAAATGAACAGCAGCACTTGCAAGTGCACGGTATACGACGTGTCCTGGCCAGCGAATGTTGTAATCAAGTACAGCATTAATTAAACCTAAGCTAAGAAGGCAAACAATCAGTACGTGTGGTCGTGTGTAGTAAAACCAGTACAACGGGTGGTGTGATTGCACATTTAGTGAAACCTAAGTCAAGTCAGTATCAGGAAAATACGATGAGGGTAGAAAGCATTAGTTGAATTACAGGAACAACCCGTCGTGCGATGCTGTGTTACTAGTTTCCATTTCGTACGATTCTAATGAAAGCCAACGGAAAAAGGAATTGCAAAGAGAAGGACTTCAGCCGACATTTGTCCGTTGATTGAAATGCTTTTAGTCAATTTCAATTTTGTATTCATTTTGAACACATACACACATAAAGAGCTTCAATACTCGACGTTTTTGTTCGTCAATAAAGAGAGATAAAAACGAAAGCTTTTAAATGTCAGAAAACTGTCAAGCAAGTCGAGCCAGTGGAACAGATCCCTTTATATTAATTTGATTAAATGTTGCTGGGCAAACAGAGAGAGCATAACCTACCAACATATTTATACAATGCCGGTGACATCGTTTACACATACCTCAAGATCTGTTGCTGACGTTCTGCATAGTGCGAGAGTGGTTTCATAAATATTGAAACTTAAGTTTTGAGCTTCAACTCTTCAATTTCATTGTAAGAATTGTGAATAAACATTCACACTATGCATGTGTAATGAGACTTCTTGGAAAACTTACAGAGTATCTCTCGCACACACGCAGTTATTGAAAGACAAACAAGCAAATAACAAGGCAAGCAAAAAATATGCCAGGCCCCGTAGAGAGGAAACGGAAATGCCAAAAGGTCCCCATGAAGTGCGTGTGTCTGCACATGTCACATGGCGAAAGAAGAAGACAAGTGCAGGGGTGCGGGGTTGCGGGGCGAAGAGGTGCAATGTGTGTTGTTTGTCAAAACGATGTCAATATGCACAGAGCAACACCAGAGAAGACAGCAAACAAGGGACCGAGACCAATGAAAGAGTGGTGCGGGGGAATGATGGAGAGGAGAGGAGTAAAAATAACATGGGACTTTATATCGTCGTGCGTGTGCCACCTTTTTGACATAGATAAAGAACACAGGCCGAGATGAGGGCACCCGGCAACGAAAGCGAACACAATTCAACTGCATAATGAACATGTAAGCTTAGAAACATAGGAATGCTCGACTTACGCATACCCAAGATGATCCTCGGAAAAAAGACCCTTTTCGTCAGAGTAAGAGGAAACAGTTGAAAAGAGATTGGGCGTTTACCAACCTTATCTTTTGGCACTCAACTTTGCTGAGAACGTACAAAATGTAGAGGGACAATGACTGCATTGCGCTCTTGATGGGCATCCATAGAGACAGTCGCCAGTGTTTGTTCGTCCACGTCATGCTATCTTAGGCTGGCAACACTTTTACAGAGGAGCTCTAAAATATTTAGATGGAGTGCATTCAATGATTAATGCAAATGTTGCTCACATCTCATGCATTTATGAAAAATTAAGGCTTAATTAAGCGCTTGTCAATACCCTGAGGGCAACAGTAGAGAGAGAGAGAGAGAGAGTGCAGCGACAATCGCATCCTGGCAGCCCCTGACATCCTGTTTTACACAAAATTGCAGCTTGTGCACATGGCATCGTCCTCTCTCTCTGGGCACCCGCATTGGATTCACTTCCTGTTACAGCTACTGAGCTACACAACCGCAAACCAAAAACCAAACCATAAAAGCAACCAAACGCTGAGTACAATTTTGGTACTGGACACGTAGCAAGCCAGCAAGGATGCTAGGACAAGAAATGAGCGAGTTACATCCTTTACGTAGATTGAGAGATCTGGCAGCCATAAGCACTTTAGTTCAGCATCCGGTGGCACAAAACCCATCCCCGAAAATCCCTACAGCGTTGCAAAATTAAGCGCATTTAAAACCCGAGCCACATTCGTTTTGATTACGTCTCTGGATATTTTTACAGCTCCAGAGCTACAATGCCTGTGGCACCAAGCAAAATCGATATGTAACTTCTACTCTAGCTGCTACTGTTCTGCTCGATGTTTTCATTTCTGCTGTATACCTGCAATCCGTATGGATACAAAGAGAATGTTATATTTGCCAAGCTCTTAATCATCTTTTGTTTCAGCAAGAAAAGGAAAGCTGATAAAATTGAACGAGTAGTTGAATCTGATCTGAATCCCAATGATTGCAGTCATATATTCTGATAGAAATATTGCAAAGTATATCAGTTTTAAAAGTATCTCAAAATCAGGCTTCAGCTCAGCTTGATACGTTTGAGTTTGTCGGAGGTAAACAATTTGTTGCAATATTTGATTTGCTATTTGCTCTCACAATTGTCGCGCTGATTGAGAATTGAGGAGGCTGCCTTGCCGACAGAGCTGCACATAAGCAGCAGCAGCTGCAAGCGGCACACATACAGATGTGGAGATACAGATACATAGTCACTCGTATGTAAACGTGTGTTTGTCTATGTGTGCCTTCTACATGCTTCGCATTTGAAATGCATGGAATATATTTTGTTGCTTTGAAAAGTTAGTGCCGTGCATATATTAACATGACGACGCAGCCACGTCGACAATCCAATGAAAACTTATTATTTAAACATGAACAACAAGAGCAGCAAGAACAACAATGCCGATGCAAATAAATGAAAAGTCGCAAAAAAATAAAAAACATAAAGCAGACGAAATAAAAAGTATAATCAAAGATGAAAATGTTAATACAAATTAATGGCGCACTTCCTGTCAGGCATCCTTTCAAAATGTGTTAACGTAGTTGCAGACAACCAACAGAAACATATATACACACACAGATACAGATACATACGCGCGTCCCTCTACTTTTACTTGCAACATTTCAATTACGCCCCAGCGCTGCGAGGATGTTGCATGTTCAACCTCGCGTCAAATTGTTGTTACCACTTTAAGACCTGAATTTTTTCGTGTGTGTGTGTCTGTGTGCAAGGAGCATATTAAATGCTGCGAATTCGTATGTAGGTTCCCACGCTGTTCCCATGACTCAAGTTCAGGCAGCTGCCAGATGCAGATACAGATACAGACTGCGGGTGCAGAAGCCGAAACAAACGCAAGCGTAGATACAGATACAGATACAAATTGTGCGCCATGTGGCCAGTGCTGCTTGCTCGTTTGTTGCCAGGCGTGCGCAATTATTTATTTATTATGCACGCACACACACACTCTGACAGTGTATATGTATGTGTATGTATCAATTTATACAAACTCATATGCCTACATTCCTTTCATACTTGCATACCAAGTCAAAGTACCTTTTGTTTTTATTTATTTCGTACAATTAATTATAAAGTTACTCCATGCAAAATGAGTAACAAGGGTACGAGTATTTACAGTTTGTATTGAGTTAAACATAAATTTATTCAACTATTTCAATTTAATCGGATAATTTACAGAAAACAAGACAACAATATTTATTCTCAGATAGTTGTTTCCGTTAATATGACCGGTATCAAAATAAAACATCACTTTCAAGGCTTGTTCATTTTGTTGATTTAGTATCTACATTACCTTTGAGATACATTGTGATTTGTCTTTTGCAAAGCTTGTACTCAAGCGACTCTTATTAAACATTTTTTAAAGCACTATCTAATTTATTTATTTAATTAGTTTTCGCGCTGTTAAAAGTAAAAAAACAATAACTTAACTCATTTATTTCCCTGTTTACCTTCTAGTTTGGCAGTTTGATATTTTTATAACGTACTCACATTTTCATAAACTCTTAGATTAATTTGAATTATCGCCAATCAAAGTAAAGAACTTATTAACATACAAATATGTTTGTGCTTAAAATGGTTCAGGGGATTGGAACTTTTAATTATGCCATGGGTTTTTTAGTTTTTTGCGTGGGCACATCGAAAAGTTTCGACAATCTGTGCAGATGACTGAGAGGGTGAAAAGTTTCCTCTGGAGTTTCACCTCTATTAACTAATTTAAATAAGTGCAGTGTGCGTATTTCAGCCGTGTCGTATGTTTAATTACCATAATTGCACTAGCAATCCAATTAAACTTTTGAAAGGCATGAAAAACTCTTGAAAACTCGCTCCAGTTCACTTATTTGACGCTTTTAAATTTCCAATTAGCTCAACTTTGATTCTGACACGCTGCTTGCCCGGTCGTTCTCCCGTTTATATCAACTCTATATTTTCCGTAAATTTCATAAAATTTCTTCACTTTCATTCAGGGAATTTCATTTCTTATAATTAAATTTTAGAAAATATTACGATTTTGGTCACTTTTTGGCCAACAATTGTGATTTGTACTTTGTCCCTGTTGCTTGAGTTTGATTATTAATCCAATTTCAGTTGCAACAACAACAAAATCACTAGAGGTATTCCACTCTATTCCCATTTAATTCCCTTATCAAATTATAAATGCAATTTGAAAATCAATTCCGCACCATAAAAGAGCAAACGTAAATTGCATACGTAATGGAAAAATAGAGAAACCGCAAGAATAAAACTTGGGTGCACAGTCAGGATTGCACCAGGATTTTAAGCCTTTGCAATTGCACAGGAGCGGCTTATGAGGGTAACGCAAACCTGTGTAAGGGCGCTGGTTTAGGATGAATTTATATTAACTTTAGAACAAAATATTTGCCTAATGGTTAAACAAGCGTTAATTAATTTCTAGTATAACTCTTGTGGTACACATTATGAACGCTATCGAGCTGTTAAAAGTACATAAATTATTAACAAAGTTGAGAGCAATGTTCCTTCTCCGCCCCTGGGAACGGTGACACACACATCAATTATTCCATGCGACTAAACGGTCACTGCAGGAGCAGCTCGCCCAACTCATCAATATGGATGTCTATGACTCTGGATGCAGGCTGTGTAAACTCCTAGGCAACAATCCGATTTACAAACTAACCGAGTTTCCGTTTCATTTTGATGAATGGTCGTCAGGGTATTTGCATGTGCGTGACGTGTGGGTGTGTGTGTGGGTAAAAGAGAGAGAGAGAGAGAGAGAGAGAGCGAGTATAGCCTGTCACTTGGTTAATCAAAAGATTTTCCATTTGACTTGGTTTCATTAGAGCAATTTATCAAATGTCTATGTTATTGTGACTGTGCCGCTCTTTGCGGCAACTATTTTCCTATTTCCCTGCACCGTCATAAGGCAGACAAGGCGGCACTCCAAGCCGTAAATCATTTTGTGTTTGCATCGATTTTTACGGTTAGTATAATATGGGTTTCCCCATCTTAGGGACGAGAGTTAGTTTTGTTGTTCTTGCAGCTTTTCTTCTTGTTGTTGTTGCTGTTGTTTGCCTTAGCATCGCAACCATGTCGTAAAGCGAACGTGCTGAATTTGCTCCATTTATGTCTGAAACTTGCACAACAAGCGCAGAGCGCATCATTAGTTACATTTGCCTCCCCATCCTCCTATAACCCTTCCTCCCTCTTCGCCTCTCGTTGCAGCACTCGTTCGCGAGCTGGCAACGACAAAATTGAAGTTTAAAATAAAAACTTTGCAGCATAAAAAGTGTTATTTGCACGGCGCATTCAGCACACAGAGATCCCAGAGCAATACTAAAACCAAGCCATACCCCCAATCCACCCACAGACGCATCGTACATAAACGGCTTAGATAAAACCTGAGTACAAAAGACTCTGTGGCCAGAGACAAGCTCTAAAAAGTATAATGACAAGCATGTGCATGCGAGGGCAGCTCATGTAGTTCATGTAGCTAAGTTTTCTCTGAAAGTGTATACAAAGGTGAATCATGTAATGTGTTTTTATACCCTTCGACCATTGAAAATGGTCAAAAAGGGTATACTAACTTTGGGAGACCGACTAAAGGTATATATATATATATATATATATATCAGGATCACAAGCCGAGTCGATTGAGTTATGTCTGTCTGTCTGTCTGTCTGTCTGTCTGTCTGCTGTCTGTCTGCTTGCCTGTCTGTGTGAACGCACAGATCTCAGCTATTATAAAAGCTAGAGTTTCCAAATTTGGCAGGAAGACTCCTGTGTACTATAAGCAGATCAAGTTTATTTCAAATGTTAGCTGCCACGCCCACCGCCCCCACAAATCAATAATTTAATTTTTGAACTCAATTTGTAAGCGCTGTCTAAAAGATACAACTTTCTGACTTCAACATATACTAAGCTGAATGAAATATCTACGTAGTCTCCAAATTACAATCCGATCGGCACAAAATTCACAGAAGTTATTTAAGAAAGAATGAGCATAAAACCAAATGCTTCTGTCAGCTAACAAGAGAGGCGAGCGAGCGCCAAGCGCCATCTGTCGGAAACAACTGTAAAGCATGTGCATATGTATATGTGTATGAATTTAACAAATTAAACTACACCGGAACATAGGTCGAAGGGTATCCCACTATCGCGTGCTGCGCGACTGTTGCTTTTCTTACTGGTTATAATTCCGTTTCTATGTTTTGATCCGTCTACAAACTGCCCTCGCAACGTGGCATGTAGATGATATTTTGCGCAAGTTAGTGTGTTAAAGGAACTTCATGTGAGTGTGCGTGTGCTCTGCCGAAGGGTTAACAGTGTGCAGAAAATCAGGTCAATTGTTAGAGGGATACTAAAAAAAAAGAGAAGAAGCGAGAGTGTTAAAGAGCTGTAAAAGAGCTTGTCGTGTCACAAGGTGGAAAATCTGAGACAGATAAAGACAACGAGAAGAACGAACACATATAGTGCTAATTGAAGATTTGTCCGTCAAGTGTATGCATCAGAAAGTGTATAATTAAAATAATCAATAGACATACTCATACTTATACATTTGTTTATTATGCAAAATTAAAGCTGACAATCGTTTCGCTTTGTTTCGTTTCGTTGCAGTAATCACAGGAGGAGCTTAAGTAAGGCTGGCAGGCAGGCAGACTGTGGCCAAAGTCAACGAAAGGATAACGCGCTGTGTAAATACTTAAGGCCCGCTGCAACGAAGAAGAACAACAATGTCTAAGCACACAGACAACGATAATCTGCGCAATGACATCTACGAGAATCTGCCCTGTCAGGCCATGTACAATGAGTCTGTGCGCAAAATGCAGCAACAGCAGCAGCATCAGAAGTCCGGACAGGATGGAGCAGGACAGCAGCAGCAGCTGCTGAATCATATAACCAACAACAGCAACATCAACAGCAATTCGAATGCCAACTCGAACTGCAATTCAGTGCCCGGCAACAATAGGAATCACGTTGGCATGACTGCTGGTCCTGCTGCTGGCAACATACCCAAGGAGATGTTGTACGCAACCCCGTTGCGAAAGTCTGATCGTTATAAGAGCAGCGAGCGCAGTCGCCATGTGGCGGTGGCGGCGCCCGCTGAGTGCGACACGAAGCTCTCCAACTTACGCGACTCGAATCGATTGGCAAGCGTACGCAACGGAAACCCAGTGCAGATAACTGATTTGGATGCGAACGACGAGGAAGAGCAGCAGCAGGTGGAGCGCGAATGCGCAATGGATGGCAATGCATCGACAAGTGCTTTAGTAGGCGGTTCCAAATACAACAATCAGACAACTTCATTGGGTGCCAGCGGCACACCCAATCAGCAGCTGGAGGATCGACGTATACTTAACTTTCTAAAAGATACCACGCAGGTGCAAAAGAAATTGGAGATCAGTGGTCGTGATTGTCCCAATGCCAGCTTCTCCAATTTGGCACGTGAGGAGCACTTTGCCAATCTGGTGCAGCAGAATTTCGCACTGGAACTGACGCAGCCAAATGGAGGACCAGGTGGTGGTGGTAATTCAGCACCCGAGGAGGATGGCTTGGAGCTCGAGAAGCAACAGCAGCCAGCACAGGAAACAGCTGACAATCTTGAGTCCTTGATGCAGCGTAAGCACTCGCCAGATAAGGAGGTGAACGGTTTGGGACCCATGGAAGGCAGTAATCATCATCGCATTGTCAGCACTGTCTACATTCATCGCGAGTGGGTGCTTAAAAAGATTGCACTGTGCCTGGAGCAGCGCACAGCAGGCAAGAAACCAATGCCAGCAGCTTTGGGTGCCGCTAGTGTTGGTTATGTATCGGCACGGGCCAAGGCGGCCGCCATATCTAGCTCCAGTTACAATGGTTGCCTGGTGTTGGGCTCGAACGGATCAGGGAAGACTTCTATCTGCCAGGCCATCATGAAGGGTAACTCTGGCACGAAGGGCATTCTCAATCGTAAGCTGCTGGCCTGCTACCTGATCGAGTCACAGAATCCCGAGTGTCATAGTCTTTCGCTGTTCGTGCGCAAGATTGTGCTGCAGCTGCTCAGCCATGCGTCGTTGATTAGCCGCGAGGATAGCCAGAAGATCATCGACGAGGGATTCTCTTTTCTACGCGAGGAAGAGCAGCAGCAGGAATCAAAGCTAGATGAGGCAATAAACAATATTTCTCTCAGCGAAAATGCCGAGGAGTTGCTCATTGAAGAGCTTAAGCGAGGTGCCAGCGAATGCGATACTCAAGAACTGGAGAACTTTCAAAGTCGACGCACATCGACGACGCAAAAGCCTGGCAAATCAAGTTTAACACGACAGCAGTCAGAGCCAGTGCCAGCGCAAAGCCAGCACTCTACCGACCTGGCTAAACTACCCGATAATGCTGGCAACAACGGGTATGGAACGCATCCACCCAAGCGTGGAAGTAACGGTGCATCAACTGCGACGGAGCATGGCGAGCAGGACAAGGATACAGGCAGTGAAAAAGAACAGAAGCTGATCCAGGAGCAGAAAGAAAAAGACAAATATAAAGAGAAGGATAAAGAGAAGGAAAAGGAGAAGGAGAAAGATAAAGATAAAGAGACACCCAAAAGCAGTCCCGTCAAAACCAAATCGAAAATTCCTATCAAGCGGGGTCGAGTTGGTAGCGGCGTCTCCTCGCCGGCAAAACTATCTACTGTTGCTGTCGGAATAAGCAACGGTCAGACCATACAGCAAGGTGGTGGCGAAGACATTGCCGACTTGGTTAGTGAACAGCTAAAGCATGAAATCGAAGCGGCCATCAAAGATGTGAAGCCAGAGAAACCAAACGAAGACAAGTTAGAAGCTGAAGAAGATTTAAGTGAGAAGCAAGAAGAGGAACAACGCCAGGAAACGAAACAATCATCGTACGAAGAGCCAGAGAAATCTGAAGCAGAGCCACTCATCGACTTTGATGTCAGTGAGGAGCAAGTTGATGCCATGGATAGACCAACACCAATAGCAACACCCACAGTACCGCCGGTGCCTGGTGACAAGCCGAGGTTGAGCAAAAACAGCGGTACATTGCCACCACCGCTGCCAAAGACAAAGAGTTGCCGCACTATTATCGCCGACGGCTATTACGAGCTGCTGATGTCGAATCCCGAGATATTGGAGTGCCTCAGTGTGGATAGTATTGCGAAAAATCCAGATGAATGCTTCAAAAAAGCGCTACTTTTCCCGCTGCTGGAGCTGACACCACCAAAGACAGCCCTGCTGCTGCTCATCGATTCAATCGACGAGAACTACATCAATGAGGGTAATCTGATCTCAACCCTCAAGGGCGGACGGGGTACCGTCACCAGTCACAAGAGCCGTAACGTCGCCGAGCTGCTCTCCAATCATATACACCTGTTCCCTAAATGGCTGTTTCTGGTGTGCACAACGAAGAAGCAGACAAAGCAGATAACCAAAATGTTCACTGGGTTCAAGAAGATCACACTAGACGATCTACGCAAATCGCATGTTGTCAAGGACGTGCAGGAGTATATCATTAATCGATTGAATTCAGATTTCAAGGACAGCATCATGCTAACTAAGGAGATTATCGAGTCACTTCATCAGCTCTACATCAAATCGAACGGCTGCATTCTGTACCTGGAGAAGGTCTTGCACGGTATCAAGGATAACTTCTTCAGCTTCAGGGAGATCAAGCTCATACCCTGTACGCTCAACGGTCTGTACTTGTACATCTGCCAGAAGTCCTTCAATAAAAAGCAGTACATGAAAATTCGACCTCTGCTCAACGTGCTGTTGGCATCCTCCGGTTACGTGGACAAGCTATTCTTGTTTAACTGTTTGCGCACGCACAACTACACCATCGATTGCCAGGAGTTCGAGAAGCGTCTGCAGTTGATGCGCAACATTCTGGCCTACGATGCTAATGCACAACGTCTGAAGATCTTTCACAACTCGTTCGCTGACTGGTTGGTAGATGTGAAGTTCGCCACCAAGAAGTTCATTTGTGACGTGAATGAGGGCCACGTCATGATCTCCATGTATTATCTTCTGGTAGCGGACACATTGTGCGCCAATACTGTTCGTAAATTCGCTTATCATCTCATAAAATCGGGGGAATTTCTAACCAGTCGTCACATCGATCTTGATCTAATACTTATGCTTCTGGAGTCGCGCTTAAACCTGAGCGATTGTTTTTATACCAACCACCTTAACTGTTGCACTCAGTGTGAACATGACTTCAAGAATGATGTCAACTTTCTGCCCAAGACCCGATCAATGCTGGAACGTTTTCTGGCCAACGAACTAAGCGAACAATTCGCCCAATTTCTATGCGATTTTTTCAAACCGAGTCTGCCAACAGATGCTAAGATGCTCAAGTTGCTCATCGACACTGGAATCAATAATGCCGAAACCCAGAACTCATGTGAGTCATCGCTCATGTCGCCGGAATTGTCAGAAAAGTCTCAAAACATTGACTTCGAGCTAGCCGATCTGCTGCTATCCAGCGAAAAGAGCTGCCTGCAGGAGACACAGCGTGCGATTAGCCCATCAGAGCAAAGCGAACCGCCGCATGAGAGCCAGGATGAGAATGCTTCTAGTACTCTGCATCAACTCTCCGACTCGCATCACATTGAGCTGCATAAGGGCAAGGCCTTGATTCATATTCTTGCAAATGATGGCAACCATCAGTTGCTGGAACGTGCACTCAATGCCTGCAAGAGTCCCATAGATCTGGAGATCGAAGACTATAATGGTCAAAGTGCATTGAACATTGCGGCTCGCAATGGTCATCTGGAAGTGGTTAAACTACTGTTGAGTTTCTCGCAGCCTTGCAACGATGGCACTGGACGCATGAAACGTGTCGATGTCAACCATGCGGATCGGGACGGTTGGACGCCATTGCGTTCCGCTTCCTGGGGCGGACACAGCGAGGTAGTTAGGTTGTTAATTGCCCAACCTGCTTGTAAGATCGATCTCGCGGACAAGGAGGGACGTACAGCGCTTCGTGCCGCCGCCTGGAGTGGCCACGAAGATATCTTAAAGTTGTTAATTGAATCAGGTGCAGATGTTAACTCTGTGGATCGGCAAGGACGCACATCGCTGATTGCTGCCTCCTACATGGGCCACTATGACATTGTGGAAATTCTTCTAGAGAATGGTGCTAATGTCAACCATCTTGATTTGGATGGTCGCAGTGCGCTCTGCGTGGCAGCTTTGTGTGGGTCCTCGGGTTACAGCAAAGTAATATCAACGCTGCTCGATCATGGTGCTAACACGGATCAGCTGGACAATGATGGCATGTCACCGCTGCTGGTCAGCTCGTTTGAAGGAAATGCAGAAGTCTGCGAGTTGTTGCTCGAGAATGCTGCCGATCCTGATCTAGCTGACTTTATGGGTCGCACACCACTATGGGCTGCGTGCACAGCGGGACACGCCACTGTGGTAAGGCTGCTGCTCTTCTGGGGCTGTGGTATCGATTGCATGGACTCCGAAGGTCGCACTGTACTGAGCATTGGCGCTGCTCAAGGAAATGTGGAGACAGTTCGTCAACTACTCGACAGAGGTCTAGATGAGACACATCGAGATAATGCCGGCTGGACACCACTTCACTATGCCGCCTTCGAGGGCTTCCATGAAGTCTGCCTGCAGTTGCTTGAGTCGGGCGCCAAGATCGATGAGTGCGACAATGAGGGTAAAACTGCGTTGCATTTGGCCGCACAAGAGGGACGTCTGCGCTGTGTGCAAACGTTACTGGACATTCATTCAAGCTTTGTGGATCAGAAAGCGCATGATGGCAAGACAGCCTTCCGCCTAGCATGCCTGGAGGGACACATGGAATCGGTAGAGTTCTTATTAAAATTATGTTGCGATGTGAACTCTAAGGACGCCGACTCGCGCACCACACTATACATTTTGGCATTGGAGAACAAACTAGAAATCGTGAAGTACCTGCTAGACATGACCAATGTGGATGTAAACATTCCCGACAGCGAAGGACGTACTGCGCTACATGTTGCCGCCTGGCAGGGTCATGCTGATATGGTCAAGACACTGATCGAGGCGGGGGCCGATGTTAATTCAATGGATCTAGAGGCAAGAACACCGTTGCACTCGTGTGCCTGGCAGGGCAACCATGATGTCATGAACATTTTGCTTTACTATGGCGCATTGGCAGATCATGCCTGCAAGCAGGGTGCCACAGCACTGGGAATCTCTGCCCAGGAGGGTCACGAGAAATGTGTCATAGCACTGTTACAATATGGCGCTAATCCCTACAAATCAGACCACTGCGGTCGCACACCCATCAAACTGGCGGCGAAATCAAGCCGCAGCAGTATACTCAAAATCTTTGAGAGCTATACCAAAAGTAAGAAACGTAACGAGCGAAAAAGTCTGTTGATATGTTACTAAAACCTTTTCCCCAATTCCATTTTAGATGAAGCTAGCAATCCCAATGATGCAAAATTCCATGCCAGCATGCTGCGCTCTCCGGACCAGCCGCCGGCATTACCTCTGCACCAAAACCTAGCCCCATACCCGGCACACGCCTCCGCTTCGTCGGTCTGCTCAGCGGCCACCACTGCCACGGTACATAATGGTAGCAATCTACAAGTGTTAAATGCATCTAGCTCCACGCACAGCTCCAATAATTTCTATCAAAACACTATGCAGTCGGACACAAGCAGTTTACAGAAACGTAAGAGCGTCATCTCTAGTCAATCCACGGGCAGCAGCAACGATGTGAGTATGTTAACTTGTGAAATGTTAATCTCGATACTATAACGTCTTTCCCTTTTAGCAAGCGCCGCTTACCTTTACACAGCAGTTGCAGCGGCACAGCAAACTGAGCTCACGCAACAATTTGATGGTTAACTCAAAACATGCCTCGAGTTCGGCTGCGGCCTCTCACAAATCAATCAATGGTGCAACAGGCGCACATCAGCGCCATTCACAGCTGCTGCCTGATCTCAGTGAGCATCAGTTGGGTAAGTAGACTCAATTTTGATAGTGCTTTTCTCTTTTTCAAATCCAATAATATTGTATTTCTATTCGATCAGCGAGTAACATGACAAACGAGGCGGATCTCTATGACATGGAATGCATGTCACCCTTGTATGCTACGCCTCCACATTCGCCAAGTAGCGAACTAAGTTCACCGGGACAGTTGCCAGCCCTAAATGCTTTTGTAGACGATGACAGAGCTGGACCCAGCAGTGGCGGTTTGAAGCCCGCCTTGCCCGATAATCACTTCGCGCGAGATACGCACATGCGTATTATTTTGGGAAATCTGAAGGAGAATCAGCCCAGCTCCTCGAGGTAAGCAAACAAATTCTATAAAACTTATCGTTTATTAAAACGAAATATCTTACTATACAACAGCAAGAGCAAGCGGAGCGGTGTATCCAGTAATCCGGCAATGAGGCTCATCCGCAGTCGGTTCGATTCAGCGGCTCAGCTCATCAGACGCACCAACAATATGCTGTCCTCCAGTAGCAATCAGGGCTCCTCTAGCATTGGCGTAAAGTCAGGCACCTTCCAATGGCGCAAGGAGAGTCAAATGTAAACCCCCCAACACCAACCAACAAACACGCATACATATATGTATACATAACACACATGCATACTCAATTATATAGTAGTTTGTATTGGGACTCTATTAAGTTTATAGTTTTTACTTTAAGAAAAGTATTTGTTTTTGTGATAGTTTGAATTTTAGTACACGCTATTTATGTATGTCTTTTTTCAATAACTAAAATACAATTAGACCTATTGCAAATCTGTAGTTTAAGGCACGCGCAAAGTATTAAAGAGTATAGAACACCATTTCGGTACATTTTTGGCTCGTGCAATCGTAGAGGACTTATTAACAACGTAGCATCGAAATTTAAAATTATCTAAAGAGAAAAAATGAACTCTACACATTTAACACGAAGAGAACACTTCAGGCTCCCGAGACTGAGATGAGTTTTTTTTTAATTATTTCACCAATGGAATATGTTATGCTGAAAGAGTTCTTTTATGTACTTCAATCATGCGATTAAATTGGTCTACGATGGCCGAAAAAAGTTGTATGCGCCATACTAATCAAATTTTAAGTATATATCCACAAATGGCTGAATATTGTAATTTAATTTATAACTAGCAACGTAGTTTCAACTTATACAACTGAACTATGAGTACGTAAACGGATTTTACTTCGTCTTTTGTCAATTTTATAGTGCATCTCTGTAATTTACCACACAGTTTCCAATCATTAAAAACACAAATATATTATTATATTGTGCTCCAACCCGTTCCTGTTCCTGCCAGTCACTATTTAAATCCGAAACTAACTAAAGCATGTTTTGTAACTGAAACCCGTAAGACCTGAGGAATATAAATTTAATATTTTCTAAAATCTACTCTCACTGCAAAGCAGCAATACATACAGACACAGACAACAACCATACAACGTACTTGGCTTAATCCAAAAAAAAAGGAAACGAAAAAAAATAAAACAAATATATTAAATAAATAAAACTTTGACAGCGAAGTGTTGATTAAACTGAAAAATTATACCGTAATACATTGTTAAATATACAAAAATATATATTTATTTCCACAAAAAAAAAAATCACATATTTACAAGTTAACAATCAGAGTTATTCAAAGATACATATTAGACATAACAGATATCCGGAAACAATACAAACAAAATCACACCCACACACCTATACAAATGACCACGAAGTGCATGAGGGGTCGCGAAAAACCAAAGATAAACATTTAAATTTGGAATAATATACATACATACACATATACATACAAACGATTACCTATATGATACTAAAAATTATTTATACAAGTAGTGTTGTAGTTTGCAAAATGGTTGCATTGAAGTTTAATAAACACCTATGGAATATTATTGACGAAATTGGATACAGGAACATTTACAGAAATTCTGAGTGTGTTTAAGTTACATTTTTCGCGAAATGACAAAAAACGAAGCATATATAAATATAATTATGAATCTGAATAAAATGTATATTCATATAAATAAATTAAAAGTCTTTTCATGAATCACTTTATAATGTACATGAGTAATCCCTACTTGTTATTATCAACAAGTATTTTTGGGTTTGCGACGCGGAATACGTTAGGCACCATGCCAGCCAGCGTTGTGAATAACTCCTCGGATATATCATGTGGGAGTAACAATTGCAGGGTACTAGAAAATTAGGGAATGCATTTGTAAATCAATTAAATCCAGTACAACTCTGCTTACCTTAGCTCCGCACCGCCCCATGACGCTGATTCAATCATAAAACCTTTAGCACACTTAAAAACGAGCTCGGCACGTCTTATGCACCACTGAACCGTCATATCTTCGCTCATCTCATGCCGCAATAAAGCCGGAATAGTTAAAGTTGTAATATCATGTCGACTAGCGGTCTTTAAAATATTACGCAGCCCCAGAATGACCGGATGTCGGGAGTTTATTTCACTGGGACTATTTATGGGCTCATCAGATATTAAATGAAATATTACATGAGATTGAGAGAGATTCGAATGTTTAGTTATGAAAAAGTCGCCAGTTTTTAGCTTAACCCCATGTTGTTTGGTTGGGGAAGATGTCGCACTGCCCTCAGCGCTAGTTCCGCTGCTACTTCCGCTCCCGCTACTAGGTGTGCTGCTAGTGTCACTTGTGTTAAGAGCACGTATTTGCTTCTCAATTTTCTCTAGCTGAACGTCCATCTGGTCAAAATGAAACTCTGTCGATCGGTTCGCATTTTTCAGAATGTTTTTGTTAGCCTGCGCCTGTATGGAAGGAGTCAGCACTACGACACCGCAAAGAGAGCTCAGTAGAGACCCAATGCCATATTCAAGCCGTTCAAACTCTCATCGATATGCAAGGGACTACACAAATCCGTCACATTAGCACTAAGTATGCGAATATTGTGCATGTGCTTTAGTTGAGAACCCAAATGTATAGTAAAGCTCTCTTCCATCGATGGTTGCTGGGAAACGAACATGGAGGACCTGTTTCCCAAATGTGTTGATACAGGCGAAATTTGAAACATTTCACTAACTTGACTGGTGATCCAATTGCGATAATCATTTTTCTGATGGCCCATCATAGCCTGCAGCTCTGATTCATAGCGTTGGCGTACAAAATTTTGTGTAGTATATTGTTGTGCCAACAGATTGTTGATATCTTCTGAGGTCGTAGTTATGTCGAGCTGATTTATCTGACTATCCATTTCTTGCTGCTGAGAAATGTTCAATGTTTCCACTTCATTGTCCATTACCTCAGTCATATCGGCAATCACCTTAGCATATCCACGTTCTCGTTTAAGTATGTCCTCCAACGAGGAGGAGTGAACAAGTCGGTGGAAACTCTGCGCAAATATGTCTTCATCGCTGGGACCAACGCGATCCGCAAACTGCAACAACTCCTCTTTGTACATTCGCTCTGTATTTCGAACTATAGCCTCTAAGTCGAGCTCTTCATTAGCTGCTTGTTTGATAAGACTTTCACCATAATCATCCAAAAACTTCTGATGCTCTCGGTCAATGAAACTTTGTAGATCTTGCTTTAAACCTATTTGGGGGTGTATTTTTTTATTAAAGCTAATTGAATCCATCTGTGGACGTGTACATTAGTTTGACCTTTCGTTACTTACTTATATCTTCGTCCAAGTACCTCATCATTGGATCCATTTGTGCTAATAGCTGGGTAACCAATTCCTCCAGGCTACCATCCCCAAATGGAAATTGAATATTCAGCTTGGCTTGGCAATCTTTTTCTGCATAGTCTTTATAATTGTAAGTAAACGTGACAGACCGAATCGGCTCCATGGTCAGAAAGTATTAAAGGCAAAGCAATTTTAATAAAAGTGTAGTTCTTTATATTTTTCTATTAATTTTCATCTGTTTAATTTAGCAAACAATCTGTGAGGCTAAGAACATTTGTCTGTTATCAAATTTCAATAGAGATGAGAGCTGAGCAAGATAAAAGTCACGATATCAATTAGATGCTTCTTGTGATTATTGTTTAATAAATAAAAAAATACTCTATTATATATATATATATATGCACTGCATGTATTTAATTATATTTTGATGATGATTTTTTAATTTTGCATTAAGCAGTGAACAGCAGTGACAGCGTTCGGTTTCTCTTTGTATATTCACTCATCGATTTCTGTAAAAATACCAGCACTAAGCATCGAACTTTTAGTGATACCGGCTTCCGTCAATTCTTGCCGTGATATTCAAGTAAAATACACATCTCTAGCCGGAAAAAAGGTAATCAGTGTTGACCCGACTAATGTAAGTTAACAGCGTACACGAAGTGTAGAAAGTGTGTACACACTGGTTATTGCCATCCCTACCAATAAAACCTTTTAAATAAAACACCGCTTGTTTGTTACTGTAAAATTGATGTTTTTATTTGTAAATAAATTAAAAATAAAAAAAGATATGTGCTGTAAAATGTTAAATCAAATGGGAGATTCGTTTTCCTCAAAAAAGTTATTCACCTGAAAATGAAAACAAATTGCTGTTGGTTTTTGCAGCTGCGACTTACCCATGATCACAAGCAACCGCTAACTCCCGGTAAGACAAGGGGCAAGTATCGCTGCGCTTTGACCCAAATACGATTGCAGTCCGTTGGGTGGCTGAGTGTAGCTTGGCGGCCGCCTTTTGAGCGCTTCGCATTACTTTTCAGCCAACTTGGAACAGAAACGACAATAACACATATTATAATGATAGACATTTATATACGGTGTGTGGAATCCAAATGATAAACCATTTAAATGAAAATTAAAATAAATAATAAATGAAATATAAGTGCCCGAGAGCCCCCATAATAACCGCTATATCACAAGGAACAACTTTTCAAGGCTTTCTGACTCTACACGCTTACTTGCCTTTTCAGCTTACGACTTACACGTATGAGAATGAACGTACTCTGGCATCTGCACTTGCACTGGCTCTTGCTGTTGGTCTTGGCTTTTACCTGTTTCTAAACAATTACAAGATAACCTAAATACGAATAAATATATAAGAAAAATGCTACGCTTGAACTAAACACGTTTTTGATTTGGTTTTGTTTGTATTCTTTCTTATTCTTTTCATTTTGTCAATTTTACATAAATTCATTGCTGTATGTATTTTATCTTTCTTTGCTACATTTAAGTGTAAATTTCGTTAAACATTAAAATCCTTAATTGCGCTGACCTCTCTCAACTGTATGTAAACTGCTACAGGGAATCGGTTACAATTAATTTTTGTTCATCATTTGGTTACAACTAAACATTTGCCGAGTTAATTAAGTTCAAATGTCGTCAGAGTCACTTATAAAAGAAAGCAGTGCCAGTAGCTGCTGCTGCATCTCCTTCTCGCTATATGGTATCAATCAGTTTGGATATTTAATGCTAAGGCAGCGTGCGACTCTTGAAAATGAACGCGCACACTTCTAATCGTTTTTTTTTTAAATTATCAAGAACTTAAGCCTAGAGAAAAGTAGTAATACATATATATAAATATAAATATAGAATTGTGTAAATGTTGCACTGATTATCAGAAATTGTAGGCGGCAACCAATATACCCCCCTGAAATGGGTGTAAGGTCGGCTAAATTATCGAATGTCGCCATGAAGTTTTCATGTGCTTGTTTTTGTATATAGTTCTAGAAATATTACTATTTTAAGAATTGTTTAGCAATGTGGCTACAAGGATACAAAATTTAACGTGTTTTTCTTTTTTTTTTTTTTGCATAATTGTTTTTAGCTTATCTTTGTTTCGCCGAACAACTGATATAAGTAAAGTAAATGACAATCTATTTTACAATGTTACTTAAATTGGGTTTGCTATAAGATGTTGAATATATAAATATTATGCTATAGAATTCAGAAGTTTGATTGGTGAATCGTTTTGACGTGTGTTAATTATATCATAACTGTGCAAATACTCTTATTGAATCCTGGCCAGCTGCTGTGTACGTGTACTGCTTGATGCGTATGTGTGAGGCTCGCTGCTGCTGCTGCTGTATTTATTCTTGTCTCTTCTCTTCACTGTACTGTAAATTCTGTAACTCGTAACTCTGCTGCTGCTGGTGCGCTGATGCTGCTGCTTGTTTTGATTTGTTTGTTTGTTTTTGTCTTGTCTGATATATTTCAAGAATAATTGCAATAGCATATTGCACCGCATAACCAACACACACATACACACTGCTCTGCTCTGTACTTGTACTGACTTGACTGAACCAATCTCATGACTGCACTGCACTGTTCCTGATATTTATCTTCTGTCATG
This sequence comes from Zaprionus nigranus, assembly GCA_018903425.1. Taxonomy (NCBI): domain Eukaryota; kingdom Metazoa; phylum Arthropoda; class Insecta; order Diptera; family Drosophilidae; genus Zaprionus; species Zaprionus nigranus. The sequence goes on along the minus strand of JAEIGD010000003.1, from coordinate 4,916,601 downwards.
ATTTTGGTATTGTTGTTCTCGGAAAACTTCTTAGTTATATGAGTTGTCGCTCATATCTTTGAATTGCGTATCGTTTACTTGACTTTGACTTTTGGGCATAAACTGAGTCACTGCTAATTTACCACCTATAAAATGTCGATAAATGAGAAACGTTATTTAAATCAATTGTAATGAATTCCAACAGTACTTAAATTTGCTTTTTCTAAATACTTTTTATATAAAAATTAACTTAAAAGCGTATTAGTGTCAATTGTTCAGAGGGGTTTGTAACAGAAAATATTTCGAGATTCCACAATTTGATTATTCTAAGATGCTGTTAGAGCTACAAGGAAATTACCGATAATATGAAAAAAGAGTTTCTTATGAATATGTTATATTGAAACGCAAGAAGCCTATGCAAAAATATTTCTAAAATAAACAAACCAAACAATAGTAAGGTTGAACACTTGATTTCAATTGATTGGTAAACTTTTGTCTGTTTGTTAGGGACCTTAACTAACTTACAAGTATGCTCACCTCGTCTGGGGGCTTCAATATCTGCGATTGTTGCCGCCACCGTTATTGAAGCCCTGATTGTTGCCACCATAATTGCCTTGGTTGCCACCGCCTTAAAAAATCAGAACAGAACCCAACAATCACTTTTAAAAAATCTGCTAAAATCTAATCCCACTTAATGTAAAAAATGTACTAAACTGAGCTGCAATTTTTGTTTCAATGAACTAACTAGCCGATGACCTGTTGACCCACCTAGAACATTTTAGTTGTTTTCGGGTACTCTGACCATCGTATTTGGAATATATCCAATTCAACACGAATACACAGTAGAGCTCTGTAGTAATTTAAAATGCGTTTACGAGTGGGATACTGTGTAATCGTGTTGAACCCTTATTTTTAAAAATGGGATGCAGAACCGGATTATTTTAGCTTACCTGCTTTGTTGCCAAAGTTGCCTCCCTGATAGGGTTGCATTCGGTTGTTGCCAAAGTTGCCACCACGTTGTGGTCCGCCGCTATAGCCCTGCTGGTAGTTGCCAAATTCATTGCCACCATTATTGGCCCAGTTGCCGTTACCACCACTGCTGCCAAAGTTGCCTCCGTTATTTCCCCAATTGTTATCCCAGGGTCCATTATTGCCCCAACCGTTGTTCCCACCGCCATATCCGCCTCCGAAATTGCTATTACCCCAATTGTCACTGCCACCGCCGCGATTTCCCCAGTTTCCGTTCTGGTTGCCGAAGTTGCCACCACCGCCCAGATTCCCACCCATATTTCCACCACGATTACCACCACCACGTCCGCCCTGGCCGCGACCACCACCACCGCCGCCCATTTCGTTTTGTTTAGGCAATGCCTTCTTCACGTCCACCATTTTTCCATTGAGTTGATGCTGCTTTTGCACTGAAAGAAAGAAAATATAACCAGTTTTAAAAAACGTGCGATCATCTACCAGTGCAAGTAAATTGTTCAACTAAAAGGAAGGACAATTAACTGTACCAATACTTTTTGCTCATTGACGCGATGACGCATTAATGAATAAATATAATAGTGGATATAGCTATTTGTCTTACAGTCATGAAACGCCGCACAGTCACATCAAACATTGCTATGCGGAGCTGGGACTGTGTAATCGGATATATGTATATAAATATATTTGTAACGAGGCTGCGTGTTACGCTGAATTTGGATTGATTTACATTCGCATAACATAGCGTAAGCCGACGCTTTTAATTTCTCTCACAGTATTAATAAGAAAACCGAACTGACCTTAAAGAAGCCAACCAAATTGTCAGTACTGTGTTAGTACTATAACCATATAACGATTATGTATCACATACGTTTTCATCAATTGGGCATACAGGGTGCCCAGTTAACAAAGATATAATATGCGCTAATTTTCTCTTACAGTCATGAAACGCCGCACAGTCACATCAAACATTGCTATGCGGAGCTGGGACTGTGTAAAACCACAACAGATCTAAGAATCTTTCAGAAAAAACTAGTAGCGTTGCCTAAATTTAAAAATATGTAACGAGGCTGCGTGTTACGCTGAATAGGGATTATATTACATTCGCATAACATAGCGTAAGCCGACGCTTTCTATTTCTCTCACAGCATTTATAAGGAACCCGAACTGACCTTAAAGAAGTCAGTCAAATTGTCAGTACTGTGTTCAAAAATATTTTCAACTGTAGCACATACGTTTTCATCAATTAGGCAAAGGGCCTAGTCAACAAAAATATAATATGAGCCTAAGATTTCCTCTAACAGTCATGAAACGCCGCACAGTCACATTAAACATTGCTGTGCGGAGCTGGGACTGTGTGTATGTCCCCATAAAACAAACTTAAAATACTATACTTACACACAACTTTGTCCACGGGATCGTAGTCATCAAACTCCACGAAAGCGAAACCGCGTTTTTTGCCAGTTTCTTTATCCATTACAATATTGATGTCAACAATGCTGCCATAATGCTGGAAGTAGTCACGCAGGCTCTGCTCATCATGATCGTCCTTCAGGGCACCAACAAACAGTTTCTTAACCGTGGCACCCGCATTTGGAGAGTCAATATCTTGGCGTGGCACGGCACGTTTGGGCTCAACAACACGACCGTCGATCTTGTGTGGACGCGCCTTTTGGGCTTCATCAACCATGCTTGAATGAGAGTAGGTGATGAAACCAAAACCGCGGGAGCGCTTTGTTCGTGGATCCTTCATCACGACCACATCGACAATTTGGCCCCATTTTTCAAAATGGGCTTTTAAGTTGTCGTCGGTAGTGCGATAATCGAGACCGCCAATGAACAGCTTTCGCATATGCTCCGGTTCGGTAATGGAATCCTAAGCGTTAAACAAAAATTATTGAATCGATTTTATTTTTTCATCAAGTAAAACCTAACCTCTACCCCGCTGACGCACATGCTTAGTTTCAAAATGGCGGTCAGCAAGGTACGCGTGTCTTAATACACACATACACACACAAAGGCAAAAAGTGAAAAATTGTAGCTTTTCAAAAATTTTGCCTACTTACATCTTCATGTGGACCATTGGAGTTTCCATTATCATTGTGACCACCCATTTTATCTATTTTCTGTAGATTTCTTTTCTTTTTTTAATTTTATACACAATTTTGTTCACAAGCGCTCCACTCACTTGCGTTGAAAATTTAAAAGTGAAAAGTAATGCCGGATAGTGTGACCGAGCTTGGCAAATATGGAAATACTTTTTTTTCTACGACTAGTACGCTGTTAAATTATTTTTAATGGACTGCACGAGTTTTTTATTTAATTCATTTTTTTAATATGCAAATTAATGTAATATTGTATTTACATGATTGCAATTTTTAAAAAATGTATGCAGAGGAAAATACCACATAAATTTTGGTTACAAATTTACACTTTGAATGTCAGTAGTTGAATCTGGTATTAAAAGTATTATTTCATACTGCGTTGAGCAGCGTACAAAACTTAAAAAGTTCATTAGTTCTGTTTTCAGATATTACAGGGAAGTCAGGATGCCGAAAAAGAAAACCGGGCAACGGAAAAAAGCTGAAAAACAGAAGTTACGCCTGAAGGAGATTAGGGGACGGGAGGTGCCCCTGGCAGATTTGCCATGCAATGCACCAATGGACTGCGATAAATGCGAAAAAAAGCAGAAGTCGCGTGCATTCTGCTATTTCTGCCAAAGTGTCCAACGGTTGCCCATCTGTGCACAGTGCGGCAAAATTAAATGCATGCTGAAGACTGGTGACTGTGTAATCAAACATCCAGGAGTCTACACCACTGGATTTCCAGGAATGGTCGGAGCAATTTGCGACTTCTGCGAGGCTTGGGTCTGCCATGGTCGCAAGTGTTTGACAACCCACGCCTGCACTTGTCCGTTGCAGAACGCTGTTTGCTTGGAATGTGAACGTGGCGTATGGGAGCATGGTGGTCGCATTTTTAAGTGCTCGTTTTGCAATGGTTTCTTGTGCGAGGACGACCAGTTCGAGCATCAGGCCTCGTGTCAGGTCCTAGAATCGGAGAACTACAAGTGTCAGTCCTGCAATCGACTAGGCCAATATTCTTGCTTACGTTGTAAGACCTGTTACTGCGAAGACCATGTGCGTCGTAAGGGCTTCAAGTATGAGAAAAACAAGGCCATACCGTGTCCCAAATGCAACTACGATACTTCTGTAACCAAGGATTTGAGCATGTCTACCCGATCACACAAGTTCGGCCGACAGCAACAGGGTGTTGGCAGCGATGACGAGGAGGGGTATGGCGGCTATTATAGCTATGGTGCCAGCAGCAGCGCTGGATACACTTACGACGATGATGAGAGCGAGGGCGACGAAAGTGAGAGCGACGATGAAGATGAGGACGAAGATTCAAGCGACAGCGAGGCTGAAGCAGAAGCAGAAGACATTGCCGAAGACGATGGCAACAAAGAAAAGAAATAGTTAATGTAAATCAGACATAATACATAAACATGTAGATATGTATGTATGAGAATTTTAACTCATGTTCTAAGTAGACAAATCAAATTGCGGCTTTGGAAATGGAAGATCGTTTTCATTCTATAGGTTCATATACCTTTCAAAATGTTTTAACTCTACTGTAACGGTTTCAAATTATATTTGATGAATGATAAACCTTTATTGAAAACAGTAGACAAAAACAAAAGAAATTTTCCAAATAAAAATATTTCACAGTTTAATTCTTTTGAAATGCGTATAATGGGATTATTTAAAATTAAATTATTTTGCGACGGCCACATATCATTTGTTTAAAAAACCATCGGGTCTTATTTAATATTTTTTGTTTTTATATGCTTATCTAAATTTGAACACTTGTTTTATAAATAAATTAAATATATAATAAGGGTAAATATATTACTCCTAATACGTTTTATATTGAGGTTCATTTCAGTTTCTTAGTTTGCCTAAAACAACTACAGTTTCCGTCGACTCAAATCACAGCTTTAAAATACTATTTCTGGACCTTAAAATATTATTTAAAACCTATTTTTCGCACGGTTTTCAATGCGTATAGGTAATATAGATGATCGCGCTGCTGGCTCAATTGACTTCTCAAATGTGCTATATGTATCATCTCGTATGTGCTCATCAGACAAATAGTTATCGCTTTCTTCTTCAGATGGCGGTCTCACACGTATTTCCGGCACACAGCTTTTTACCGACTTGGGATTCACCTTCTTAGCTTTATGACCCACACTGCGCCTGCTTAGACCACCGCTCCGGCGTAGTGTGTTTTCCAGGGCACGCACTTTTTTCAGCGGTGACTTAATTAACTTTTTTTCAGCGGTCAATAGATGTTGACTGGGCTTTCGCAACGATGGCGATGCTTGTATTGAACTCCAGAGTGCTCATCAAATTTCTCTTTGCGTGGGTCGATTCATGAGTATTTTCTGCGTTGGGCAACTTCCTTTTATGGAGATTACCAGTGGTCTTTGCAGCTGAGCCCGTTTTGGCGGTAAGCTGCCTATTGGACGGAGTTTTACGTAGGGACATTGTTGAACTGGACATTATTGAAGCATTTCTTTGAGACATGGGCGTGCGTGGAGCTGACGAGCCAGGCGTCGCAGGTGGTAGCATCTTGCCACCAGTTGAAGAATTCACGGTCTGCTTACGTGCTGAACTTTGTTGTTCCTTGGCCTGACGAAGGTGTTCCCAGTCGTTGGTCATATACTCCAATATGTTTTGCCCATGCACGAAGAATGGTGACCGAGCCTTAGCCTCGTAAGCTTTAACTAACTGACTAATCTGCTGCTCAATTTTCGGGAGTTTAGAGGCAATTGTCTTACGCTCCCGCTCCTCCTTTAAAAGTTGCCCTCCACGATTATTGAACCGATTTGGTTCGTTTGCCTTGGCCTCTAAAGCTTCCATTCGTGCCCAGACATTGGCACGGTTGGAAAACAGATCAAAAATCTCCTTGTTATCGTTGTAAAAGGTTTTAAGATCATCCAGTTCAAGCTCGTGTAGCTCCAACAAGTCTTCACTATACCATTCGCTGTAGAAATTTGAAAACCGTTTGCGCTCCTGCTCCGACTTCAGTGTTAAGTCCCACCACTTCTTGATTTCCAACCGTAGCTGCTCGATGAATCCTTTCAAGTTCTGGCGACGCAGTTCCTGGCAGCGCTGAAGTTCTTCGTAGAGAATATCATAGGTGCTTTGCGTGTATTCCTTGGCCCCTCGTACTTTGCGAATGATCCTTTCATCAGACTCCTGAAGTCGTTCCCAAAGAACATTTACCTTCTCACGCATATCATCAATGCGCTCACCAAGTTCCACCATCTGTGTAGCAAACTCCTCTTTCATAAAACGCAGCTTCTCCAATATATTGGGAGTCAGGTGCTGGTTCGTCTGACATAGCAGACACTCATCTTCGGCTGTTAGTGGTACCAACTCAAGTACCTTCATGTGCTCCTTGATTTGACTGCGCAACTGAAACAACTCTTCAATGCGACGCGTGCGCTCTGCATGCAAACGTGAGAGATGATCGGAGAAAGCAAGTAATTCCGCTGGTTTTGGCAATGGATCCGCTAGTAATGGAAGTGGTAATTCACCAAGCTCTTCACATAGCTGCTCTTGTTGCAAAAGCAACTCGCAAATCTCCGCACGACGCTCACGCAGCTCCTCTCGCAAGTCTTCAATACTCTTATCCAACTTTTGCTGCCAGACAATTAGCGGCATTTCATCAGGCTTGTCACCAATATCCAAATTTTTGTGGAGTAGTCTCGTTACTTCTGCAGCCTCGTCTCGAAGGCCACCAATGTCGTCATTGATCAATTTTTCTTTCTCATCTGACTCAGTCAGCAAATCCCTATAAAAATTGTGGACGCGATCTTCAAACTTGCACATTAATTCCTGACAATATTCATTGTCGAACATTTGCAACCACTTCCTTTGCAATTGATCGACATGAGTGCTGGTGATCTCCAGTATAGTTGACTTTGTATTTAACTGTGGCCCTTCCATTTTTGCTTGTTATTCTTTAATATTAAATTAACTTTTTATTTTAAACGCATACACAAACAATAAAAACGCGCGACAATGTAGTAACATAAAATTGTTCTGGTTGCTACGACAATTTATCGATTTTGTTTCGATAAATCGAGCAAAGTAACAGAATTGGGAACGAGTGCAGTTTCCCAGGTACCAAGAAATAAAACGAAAATACTAAGTAACAACTTTCCGGTTTAGGTTTAGTTTAGGAGATATAGTTAACTCGTTTCAAATGCCAACTGTCAGTAAACACAGTAAACACCATAGTTATCATCAAAATAATGAAGATTTTATTTTTCGAAACCTGGTCACACTGGCCATTTCAGCTGAGAATTTGCATTGAAAATCGGGACTTATCGGAGGCTATATATCTTAAACTATGCCGAAAACGGAAAATGTTCACTTAGAATTTTCGTCTTATCTTATCGAGATCCATAAGAGTCAATCGTCAAGTCTTGACGCCCCGGAAACTGCACTTGTTTCAATTATTTTTTAAAAACGATAATTAAGCGTCTGGAATACCCTTATATAGCGTATGTCACCAGGAAAGTGTGAATATCGATGAGTAGCACAAGTGCATAAATACTTATCGATGTTTCAGTTGTTATTATTCTTATCGGCTGCAAAGTGCTGGTCGCCATTATCGATTTGTGGCAAAAAGATAGAGAATTAAAAGATCGCGTTACAGCGTTACGCACCGGCTAGAGAGCACATTAAACGCTCCGTCAAATTAAATAGTGCATTAGCTGCAGCCAACGAACCATTGGTGCACCACCAGCTAGTCGTGTGTTTTTGTCGTGTAACAATTGCCACAACAACTAATCAATATCAATACTTCCCGTTGCCAGTGTGTGTTCGTTAGTTTCAGTGTGCGTGTGTATGTGTGTTTGGTCCATTCCTTGGTGCACATAATCAAATTAGATTATATTTACATATAATAAAAGTGTAATTAAACGAGAAAAAGAAGAAAAAAAACAGCTTCATCATGACTATGGCAGGGCAAACAATCAACGACAGGCTGTTGGCTGCTCGTCACAGCCTTGCAGGCCAAGGACTGGCCAAATCTGTGTGCAAGGCCACAACGGAGGAATGCATTGGCCCGAAGAAGAAGCATTTGGATTGTAAGTGCAAAGCAAAATGCCAATATGCTCATTAAACTTTAGAAGCGTAGAGAATTAAGAAGATAACGGTTGGCACATACACGCATACATACATACATACACACAGTAAAACTGCCCATGCATACACAATTCAATACATTTATTCAATTACACAAACACAAGCAACTCTCTTTTCTTCCACATCTCACTCAAATGGGTGGCATATATACATATTTCTTCTTGTGTGTGATTTGTAACGTTACATAGAAATGTGTAGAGACGTTCGTTTTTACGTATGTATGTTTGTATGTCCATATGTGTATTTTTGGTCCAGGGCTGCACTTTCTTTACTTTTATCTTGCATATAGCGCTCTTTAATTTACTGTAAATTGCCATCATATAAGCTTTACTTGTAACTGTGGACAGAGCTAATCACAAACCTTCGGTTTATTCTCCCTGGCTTTGAAACTCCCCCACATGTACATACAAACGTACATACTAAATGTGTGTATATGTATTAAAATTTGCACTGCACCTGCTGCCTAAGCAACTGTTTAATGTCTTTTCTACTAGCTGCCTTGTCATTCAAAGCTCACTCTCTGGGCCTCTCTTTCTAATGTTACGTCACTTTCTCACGGCTGCACGTGTGTATGATTTACAATGAGAGTGTCAATGTACTTGTGTAGGTGTTTGTCGGTGTCTAACAGTATTTGATGCTCTGTTTGTTGTTGGTTTTAATGTATCTGCCGTTCCAGCGATGTCATTGCCTTTTTAATTTATGCACAAGTTGTACAACAACATCAAGAGGGATTAATGTGCTCAACTATGGTTTGCATTACTATTACTGACCGCTTTACTGATTTGAGTTCAACCAGTGCATCTAAATGTGCTAAGATATTCTTATTAAAAATCAGCTGGGGTAGCACATAAACACAAACAATCATGTACGAGTACACATATGTATTGCATAGTTTTAAAGCAAAGGCTTACAAAAGATGTGGTGTAGTATGAGATTGGAATACATGTAAAATTATGTCTGCTGTTTACAAAATTTTTCACACACATATACATACATATTTATCGAATGCGTGTGTTTGACCTGTTTCTTATTTGCCTTTGCCGCTTCTTTTGGCACGTTTGCAACGCGGAGTGAGCCATAAGAAATTATAGTTAATAGTACCTCAGATTTATGCATACTTAGAGTGTGCACGAATCATTTATTCTTCTTTGTCAAATGATAGGCATAGTTTTATGATAAGTCTTAGATGGCAAAGGCATTAAATGTAGTGAAATATGTATATATTATTTATTTATATTAGTTAGAATTGTAATAAATCGAGTTTTGCTAAGCTCAATTATTTTTTTCTAGCCCATGTTTGCGGTTTTCCCTACATGACTTCGTCATGCCCGAGTTGCAAATGACTAAACTGCCATTAACCGGAAGAAATCTTTCTACTTTAACCGAATTATAGTCTGCAGTTTGAAGTCTTTAGTTGACTTAATCTAATGCAACTAAAATGTATTGCCAACTCAATGAACAAAAAATCTAGTTCGAAACGAAGAAGTTTACAGAAACTTTGAAACTTAAACAATATAGAAACAGACCATGCCTACATATACATATTTATGTCGACATTTTCTTAAAGTAAGTACTGATCATTTCTTCAAGGAAGAAAACCTGTTCTCTAAATACACACATTTTCCTAAAGTAGGTAGAATGTAATTTATACATCTTGTATTTCTCTATTACTTTTTATCGTCTCTTCTCACTAATAAATCAAAATAAATTGGTTGTTTAAAGCCAGTCTGAGCTCGTAGAAACATTTCTCATAAGAAACGCTAGAATAAAAAGGAAAGGCTTCTTCAGTTACTGTCTTACTTTATTATACATCAATCTATTTTAGTATTATATCGTAACGCCTTATAAAAATAAGTGTACAGATAGTGAGAAAAATAATGATCTCCTTACTATTTTCCCTAGAAACCAAACGATTATTGTATTCAAGGGCAGAATTGAAATTAGCATATGGTACAAATTTCAATTGGTACATACATATGTATGTACGTATTCCAATTATTAAGTTGCATCAAATGAATCAAATTGTGAGTCGATATGTGTTGGTATGTGTAAGCAATCCGTTGAGCAAGTTATACAATTGCAGCCTTTAACGAGTCAATTGCAAAGCATCTGGTTGCCCATATGTACATATATACACAGAAATACGCCCTCTTTTAAAAAGCGATAACTCTATATATTTTATTCTTATCAGCTTGTGGGAGTTTCTATAGTATTTACAGATTTATCCTATTTATATATGCATATGTATGTATGTGTAAGTTGGAGACAGCAGTCTATTCAATCGAAATATAACTGCATTCTTTTAGAGTCTTTTGAGGACAATTTTGCAAAATGATAAGAGAAACAATGAACGATAATTCGTTCATGTCACGACTGCTTGATAATAGCAAGACTGTTTATGAATTGCATATATGTACATTTGTACATATGTACATTTACTCTATATATTTACTGATCCATAATTTATTATGTTTTCCGTTTATTTATTTGCAGATTTGGTGCATTGCACAAACGAACCGAATGTCTCAATTCCCCATTTGGCCAATTTACTTATCGAACGTTCACAGAATGCCAATTGGGTGGTCGTTTATAAATCGCTGATAACAACACATCATTTGATGGCATATGGCAATGAGGTTTGTATTTAAAGTACTTTACAATATAAATATAACCTATCTAATACAACGGGGAGTAAGCACTCTTCGGCCTACTGCCAACGCTTTTACTTTTATTCATTTCACTTTTTATTGTATGGCTTGGAATTGTGGGGCGTTGTTTCATTGCTATAAGAAGGTCATGTTCGCTACAGGTTTTATTTTTTTGTTTCTTTTTTTGTTTGATTTCCTACTTATTTGCAGTTTGCGTGTTCTTTAGTTCTTTGTGTTATCTTTGCGTTGTTCCTTTTAAGCTTTTTAAAGCGTCCATTCATTTGGCGCCGAATTGAAAACTTCCATTGTTTTAAACTGTAGCTTACTTGATAATACTTAAACATACACATAAAACGTACTATGTATTTATTTTTTCTTTCTTACAGCGTTTCATGCAATATCTGGCATCAAGTAATTCAACATTCAATCTCAGCTCCTTTCTGGATAAAGGAACTGTACAAGGTATAACCAAAAAATTCATAGAAACCCATCAAAGAGACATAAAATATCCATGAAGTCTAAATACTGGAAACTAACCGATCGAACTTTCAGATGCTTTCTAACAATCTCACTCACGCTGTCAACAACAACATAAACGATTAATGAATTTATCATATAATGAATTAATTTTTTGTATTAGATGCTTACTGACACCTAACTTTATTCTATTCTTTCTTCTCTTCTTTCCTCATTGATTCACTGAATGCGGCGATTGCGTTTGGCTTATTCATTTGTGCATTCGTTTTAACGATAACATTTAAATAATAATGTGTCTCGACTTGACTTAAATCCGAATTGCTGCGCTTATTTCTCATACAAACGCATACTCCTTACACATTTACATCAATAATATTTATTTACGTCGATTTAAATATATATATAAATATATGTGTATATATATATTTATGAATATGCGAATTATAAACCTATACAGATGGTGGCATGGGAGTTCCAGGTGGCAGAATGGGTGAGTATTTTGAAAGACTTCCAAACCGGTGTAGGGGTAGTTGAAAAAATTTCGAAAAATGTATTGTATTTTATTCATTTTTATGCCCATGGCTGTACACTGAAAGAAAAGAAACAAAAATCTAAAACACAATATCAAAATGACAAACTAACTAAATACCGAGTTTTATTTTTTTATTTTTGGCGTTTACAATTTGTGAAAATTATATGTCTAACATCTGAATAACTACTTAACTTAGTGTCAGTTTCATTACTTTTATCTAGCCATTCTTAATAATCTTTAATTAATACATTCAATAGGCTACGATATGTCGCCCTTTATAAGACGGTATGCAAAGTATTTGAACGAGAAATCGCTTTCCTATCGCGCCATGGCTTTCGATTTTTGCAAGGTGAAGCGCGGGTTAGTATTATACCTAATAATATAATGAGGTATTTAAATGATATTTTATGTACTAACTAGGAAAGAGGAGGGCTCATTGCGCAACATGAATGCTGAGAAACTTTTGAAAACATTACCAGTTTTGCAGGCACAATTGGATGGTTTGCTCGAGTTTGATTGTCAGTCCAATGACTTGACGAACGGTGCGTATGACATTCAATAAACTATATTTCCTGTATTTTAATACATATTTCAATCGATAGGGGTCATCAACATGAGCTTCATGTTGCTATTTCGTGATCTAATACGTTTGTTTGCCTGCTATAATGATGGAATTATCAATTTATTGGAGAAGTATTTTGATATGAACAAGAAGCATGCACGTGATGCTCTCGATTTGTACAAGAAATTCTTGGTGCGCATGGATCGCGTTGGTGAATTTCTGAAGGTCGCTGAGGTGTGTAACTCACTATATGATTTGCTTTGTCAGAGCTAATGAATAAGCTTATAAAATGTTTAACTTTCTACAGAACGTTGGCATTGATAAGGGGGACATTCCCGACTTGACAAAGGCACCAAGCTCTTTATTGGATGCATTGGAGCAACATTTGGCCACTTTGGAAGGGCGTAAAGTTTCAGCTGCTAACACGCCTACTCAATCGGCGAGGTATGTTGCTATAATTGATGAATTATAACTTTACATATTTTGGTTTAAGTTATTTGAGTTTTAGTTGCAGTTTGATTGTGATTAATATTGTTCTTATTTGTTTTTTACCCCTTTATTTCATGATTTTTATTTAATTTTGATTGCGTTTTGACTTCAAATTCTGCTAAGTTATCAACGCACGAATGTTAAATCTGCTGTCTCTGCACTCTCTTCAACTAGCTCGGCATTTGGCACTGCAGCTGCCTCTAGCAAATTTGATACCACCAACGGCATTGATGAGCAGCTCAAAGCTCAGGTACTGGCCGAGGAGGAGGCCGCCATGAATCAGTACAAAGTAAGTGTAATGTGCTACTTGACTGATTTTTATTGATAGACACCGTTTAATCGATTATTTTCTGTGTTTTGTTTACTCATCGATCCACTTTGCTAGTCGAAGCTATCATCGCCCACCAGTAGCGGTGCTGCAGGCGCTGCACTAACAAATCCATTTCTATCGTCCCCGCCAGCCGCACAGGCTGGCCAGCCGATAGTTGATCTGTTTGGTGCTGCGTCGGCCCAGCCCGCTGCTGCAGCAGCATCGGGGCCGCAGGCACAGGCCACAAAGGCTTCCGACGATTTGCTGCAGTTGGGCAATCCGTTTGCTGATATGTTTGAGGCCAGTGGCAACAGCGGCAGCAACATTGCAGCTGCCGGAGGAGCAACAGGTGCTGCATTAAATGCCAATAATTTGTGGATGCATAACAACGGTAGCATGCTATGATTTCCTTATTATTTTCTTAGTTATCCTCCTATGTTTGACTTAAGTTCGTTAATTGCTTTTCTAGTTATATCTATAAGAGTAGTTTCTATCCAAAAAATATTTATACAAGTGTATATGTGTAACCCATGTTGTCTTGTAGTTTTCTCAGACCCTAAAGAAAGTTGACAGCTTAAAAGCGAGAATCGCCCTCTGGCCGTCTTAAAGCACAACTCTTCGTTGCACATATTTTTCATCAAAAACATATATAAATCTATATATATAGTTATAATTTGTTTGCTACCAGTTTAGTTATATTTGTAAAATATTATTTTGTACATTTCTTTTTTTCAATTTTTTTATTTCAATTTTCTCTAATATCTTGTTACTCTTCATTTTCATCACTGGTTTTCCCCACCAAACAAATCAAAAACACAACCACAACTACAACTACAACTACAACGATAAACACGAATTGATTGACCCAAATCAAAATGTAAACACCATGCCCAAAAATCCAATACGAACCGAATCCAAAAATCATAAACCAAAAACAAAATAGGTTTCAATGGCGCATCAGTTTCCTCCGCTGCCGCAACAAATGCGTTCGTTTCCGATAGTAATTTCACGTCAGTTTTTGGTAATACGGAACCAGCAGGTAAGTGTAACATTCAGCGAAGCAAGCAGCTAATTTAATTTCATATAACGTTTAACGCCAATGCAACTAGTAAATAATTAACGCTTTAGATAAAAAAACTAAAAATTATAATTTTAGTTACATTTTGAGGTTCCATTTATTTGGGATTGTGTAAATGGCGCCCGGTGATCTTAATCTGCACTTACTAAATTAATTTAAATGTTTATCTCGATTTTTCTATATACATATGTATTAGTCGCCGGTGTGTTAAGCATGATGTACGTACTAACAATTTAATGCAATGTTATTTTATCTGCGGTTTCTTTTGTATATATGTAATATTCCAAAGTGTTACTAGAAATCCCAAAGGGAACATTGCTAAACATTCGAAAATGTGTTATTAATTTACAATTCTGAGGGAGAAATTCTAAACTTCCCTTGTTGCTGAGTATGCGTGATCGTGAATTCTTCACATTTATTCGATTTTGAATTTCGTCTGTAATTGTTTTTATATTTTTTTTAATTACAATTTACATAATTATGTTTTTTTTATGGTTATCCAACAACAATCCCTAACCAAATTTGTGTTTAACAATATTAGCGTCGTCGTCGTTGCCTAATCCCTTTTTCGACGATAAGCAACCATCCAGGGGCATTGCTTTTGATAGTTTTATGGATCGGCCTCAACAACAACAGCAGGCGGCAATGTTTTATATGCAGCAGCAGCAACCGCAGCAGCATCAACTTTTGCAACAACAACATTACCAACAACAGCAAGATAGTTTGGCGATATTACCTGCTACCACGATGACTCAGTATTCCACAGGTGAACTTTACGTGAAAAACACCACCAAAAAAACAACAGCCCAATTTTTGCGTTTCGTGCTTTGTTCTTGTACAAAGCTTCTGCCGTCATCACTGGACTCATTTTTGCTGTGCTTGTAGTGCTGCAAACACACTCCTCCCATTCACACACATATACACAAACATGAATAGAAACATACCCACCCGCTGATCTCGACTCTGTGACCCAGAAATGTGCCTTGTATACAGCATTTATGTCTTTCTATACTTGACAACTGACAACTCGGTAAAGTTAAAGTATTTTTATGTCTACAAGTTTAGTGAAAGTTTTTTAGAACTCTATTCCAGAGCTCTATTTACACTAGTTACCAATAATAATGGAGAGAATATAGAATCTAAATCAGACTATTCATCATCCATTAATTTTCTGCCTTCCACTGTATGTTTGTTTGTAAATTTATTTGTTGTTAGATTTATTTACGATTTAGCCCATGTAAATATTATAAGTATATACTTTTTATTATTTACATAATAAGTTTAATTAAATTGCGTGATTGTGTCGTGTTGGTGCTGTTTTATGTAATCTCGACTTACGATCTTTGATTATTTCCAAATCATAATGATTAAAAATTCAGTTTATTCTGATTATCTAATCTTTCCTTCTTAATAGTAAACATATGAAAGAAAGATTTCTTTAATAAAAAATTTATTAAAAGCTTTTTTAAAATATTCTTAGAATATTATTATTAATTTAAAGTCATGAGGTGTACTGAGTGTTAATATTTCTGCTTTAAAATCAAATAAAAGGCAACTTATCAACTTTAATGCAAATTTCTGTTGTCGCCTAACTAAAACTTTTAACAACATATACTAATACATATTGTTTGAAAAAACGTTGCTTGCTTATTACATAGTAATTATGCCACACTACAAATACTTCAAGCTATATTTACAGTAATATTTCATTATACATTTAAAAATTGCACCATTTATCAAATATTTATATATACATTATTTACTTTGTCAATGTATTTTTCTCTTTTCTCTTTTTTATGTTTCTTTGTACGTAATATACATATATCTATAAAACAAACAAAAACTTGACACGTTAACTCATATTGGTTCATCTTTAAAATACGTTAATGTTGGTGGCACAAATCCATTATGTATAAAATGAATCATTAAACGCTACAACAATGTACACATATAAAATATATGTGTGTGTTAACAAACAAATAAAAACATTTGGAACAATTAAAAAACGGGAAAAACTCAACGCAAACACAAAAAAAAAAATTAATCGATGTCGTATCGAATTCTTCTGGGCTTCATTTGTCTCATGCTCTCTTTATACATAAAATTGTATATGTCTTTCTGTGTAAATGTCTTGCGAAACGGTGTACTGGCTTTTACCAACAACAACAATCATATTTTGGCATACAATAATCACTGTAAAAAGGCTTCGATGCTTTGGGGGATGTTCTCAAGCCGGCCACAGCCCACAACAACAGCAATCAAATGAATGTTGTCGCCACAGGTTCCGTCTTCCAGGGCTATACTAACAGCAGTCCAGGGCTGACTCTACAGCAACAAAACTCACTACAACATGCACACCTACAACAACAACAGCCACAACAACAACAGCCGCCACAACAACAGCAGCAACAACAACATCAACCAGCTGGCACTGGAAAGATTATAACAGGCGATCTGGATAGTTCACTAATGTCACTAGTTGATAATTTAAATATAAATAAAACGGCAAGTGCAAAGTGAGTAATATGGAAAAACCAAAAAAAGAAACACAATTAAATCAAATAATAAAATAACTACCAAATATATGTGCGTGCGTGAGTGTGTGTCTATACGATGTCTTATGAGTGTGCAAGAATTTGAAAGCATCGCGGAAAAAGCATAAAAATCATTCTCAAATCCATTTCACGTCTTTTTCGAAATCGCCAGCGCTTACTACAATCCAAATGAATCATTATATTATGTCTTCCTAAATGAAGATATTCTTATATTATTCCTGTCGAATATTGCCAACGAAAGTTTCTACTTTTTCCTATCCTTTCCTACGGTCTACATGTCGTCCCATTTTTAATATGCAGTATCATTTCCATTACCATATTCCATTCTCCATGTGTGTACATAATGTTTTGCGCCCAAACCACCCATAAATTATACTTACATAGTTCGAGTAATTAAAATTCCGTAGAAAAGTAAATAGAAATCGAATCAAATCATTGATTTCGTCTCTCTATATATCATTACTCTCTTACCCCATTATATCTCATAGACCCGTGCAATGGAATTCACCTAAAAATACAGCAAAACCAGGTGCTAATTGGACACCACAACCAATGGCGGCTACTACTGGTGCTGGCTATCGTCCAATGGTGAGTTTTGTCTCTACTAACTCTACTCTCTACTCAACCAAACTCTATTACTATGTACTACAATTAAAACAACAAATACCACTTGTAAACGAAACAATCGAGGTACCACTCTACTAAAACCAGTGAGAAAACAAAAATATCAAGAGTTATGGCAGACATATGTTGAATTACACCATTTTAATACAGAAAATGTGCTCAAAATGAAAGAGAAACTTAATAAATAATAGAACAGTTTAGAAAGTTTGAGAATCTACAACCAATATTCTTGTACATGCATAAGATTGTGTCACTCAACAAGCTAGGTTAACTTTTCATATACAAAACGAGTTGATATTATCATTTCCTTTTCTTTTCTATTTTCAATTACTATTGATGTTTTTAGTTTTATATTGCACATTGCATTTAAATTACAACTTGAGCTACTTGGTTTATTTGTTTTCTGACTTGCTTGTGTGTTAAATCTGTACTTAAAATTAAAAAAAAAATTCTCTTTGCAAGTCCTTGTATTTATTATCTATATGTTGTGCAATTTTCTTAATCCCCATTTAATTTGCTAAACTTCAAACGAAGTAAATTTTATTAAAATGATTTCAGCGCGAACCAAGTTGTTGCAAGTTGTAAGATTACTCAAACACATACTCGTACATACACAATAAACACATATATACGTAAACAATTTCAATGATAATTATTTTGTTTTTAAAATCGAAATATATATACATACATTTACATATGCTTATGTACATATATTGGTCAAGGTTTCTCGATCATACTGCACACAATCACATCACAGCAATAGGGCTAACTCTTGTGGCACGCCTCGTATGTGTAGGTCCGAAAAGCAGTTACTTTAACGTGCTCCTCTACACAAGTAGCCCACATAATACTTGCAACAATCCAGATTATACTTCTCGTACACATGTATTTTTCCCATTTTTATTTTGTTTCTACTTATTATTTTGGTATTAATATATATGTATGTATGTATATTTATATATTTATATAAATATATATAAACTATCACTTTCTTTTCTTTATTTTATGTTGCTTTATATTTCAACTATCCAACGCATTCTGCCAATTGAAACATATCGACAAATAATAACAAAAAATCGATTTCACCACAACATATATATGAAAATTGATTAAAATCACGATGCGCCTGTCTTTGAATGTTTATGAAATATCAAAATATATTCTATATATAAACAACATATGCATAAATAATATGTGTATATCAATATGCAATACTTAGGCACACGGCATGACAGTAAGTCCTGCGCCAATCACAATCAATCATCCGTATATACATGCTAGTTATCCTGTAATGCCAAATTATATGCAGGTAAGAATGATGCAATGATACAAAAAAAAAAAATGCAACGTAATACAAACCTTGAACAACATAATCAAATATAAAATAAGTGTTTATATACTTATACTATTCTTATATCTATGAGTTGCTTTTATTTTGTTTGATTTTATTTTATTTGATTTTATTTTATTTGATATTATATTATAATAATTTGTGTTATGTTTGATTAAGTTTTTATTTGTTTTGAGTTTTGATACGCCTACACTCTTTAGTTTCGACTTCACTGTCCACTATCGATCTACGTTGATTGTGAAAAGAAAGCTATAAGAACCAGTGCTCTGCTCTTTCTTTGGTTATGGTCCCTTTATACTAACTATCTATAACTCTATATGCCCCTTCTATATGTCCTCTCTATAGGCGTTTGTCTATGATGATTTCCTCAAAAAACTACTAGTGTGAAAGAAAATGGATAATAAATCTCCTAGCACATTTCCAATTTATATTTCTAAGTTCCATTTTTAATGTTCATCATAGGGTCATCTCTTTTAAAAATTGTGTAGTATATTGTAGAAAGCTATTTTTAGTTCCGATTCGTGTTTGATTTTATTTGTAGACTTCATTCACTCCACCTCTTAACTTGTTCCCCATGTAGCATCTTAAGGCGGCCTCCCTAAAAGCCAATTTCAACTTGTAGTTCCTTTCTCTATAAAAACCTACCTATCTACTACCGATTCGTAACTTTTCGCCTGTCTTAGCCATCTAAGTGCCCCAGCATGATTTGGTATTCGATGTAAATCGGAAATTCCGGTAATAATTCAATATGTTGGCTTCTTATAGGGGATGCCGGTGATGGGACAGCAGCCGACTATGCTGGCGCAGGCAGCAGCCCCTTTGACTGGGGCTCAGCCAACGATGATGACCACGCCACACAGTAATGTGGCTTCAACAACGGGCGGTATCATGCAGCCCACGCAGGCCACACTGAATGGAGCCAATAAAAGCGTACTGGATCCATTTGGGGCGTTATAAGGCATCACACACACGTAAACACCAACATTAAGCGCTATAACCTCATAGACAAGCTACATAATACCATACAAATATACATAACTAATATATATATATATATAAAGATATATTTGCAGATATAAAATGAAAATTACTTCAAGACAAATCTAAGAAATTATAAATGTTTACACTATGCAACATACAAAACGAAATATACTGATGGCAAAAAAATTATATATATGTTGAGCATTGAGCAAACGAAAATGAAATATGCATAAATATGTATTTACATTATTATTATTATTATACCTAAAAAGAAAAAGAAAAAAAAACAACTGAGTTTGACTATTTATATGTATACAACAATTTATATAACTCTGCAAAATGATACAAAATAATGAAAATAATTTCCGATGATAGGTAAAGTGAAACAAACAGATTAAAATGAAAACTGTAGCGTATGTGAAATATACGTACATATATGTATGTATGTACATCTACATTATAACATTAAGAAGAACCTGTAGTTGTGTCCTACGCCAATCAATATACCTAAACACCTAATGCTAAATACGTTGAGAAGTTCTGTTGAAAATTATATAAATGTTCACAGTAAAAAAAAGGAAATTTAAAATAAACTTCAACAAAATGGCTATGGACACAACTCTATCGTAGAAAATACGTAGACGCCATACAGCTATAGACTATATACATACATATGTATAGTTATGCTTAAGTGAGAGCAAATCTGCGAATGTGAATGCCTCCAAACTTTTTGCAATATTTTAATCCGTCTACAAAACTATTCTAGTTTCCTACTTATTGTTATCTCTAGCGGAATCTTTTTTCTCTTGCGAGCTTAGCACGGCGTTGTCGCATAATTCTGTTTACTTTTAGCTAAAAAAGAATATATATGAAGATAAAAGTTATTTGTATTTGTAAAGCATTCCAAGCTAGTTTGAATTTGGTCCCAAATTTAATTTGTCTAATGAATTTTGTTAATGTTTAGTATTATTTGTATCAGAAATGAGATGCATTCATGCTGCAACGCTTTATTACTATACACTTTAAAATAAACATATATTCAAGTTTGTATATGTATGTATTATATTGTATTAGCCATTCAATGAATTGCTTGCGGCATTGTTTAGAATCAACTCAATATAGTTATATTTATATATATACATATACAAATATTTATAGTTCATTTTTAAATTGTGTAAATAACATAAGAGGCGGCGATACGCTGAACTCTGTTTGAATAAAAGTCGCATATGATACACGATGTATAATTGATTTTCAGTTAATATATATAAATATTTATTGTCTAATTTTTAGTCCTGTTGACCATATTCCTTTATTTAAAATTAATTTTTCGCGAATAATATTTTTTTTTAATACATTTTTAACAACGAACTGTACCTAAAGAAGTCTTATATTCTAAACGAAAGTAGCCACGTTGGATGCGTCTACCACATTGGGCAACAAAAATGATTTGAAAGCAATAAGATTGTCCGCCACCTTCGCAAAGGCAACCCAAAATAAAAAAAACACACAAACACATACATCAATGCAATAATTTTAGAGTCAACAATCATAAACGGAATTTTTTTTAAATTTCGCTAAGACAGAGATGATAAAATGTTAATGACAATATTTCTATACTGCAGTTTGAGCTAAACTTTACTGTACATCTAGTTTTAGCTACTACCTATCGAGTACTATGCAGATGAAGTACGTACATATGAATCTAAAGTTATCATTTACTGTTAGATCGTCACAATAGTTGCAACACTTGTTGATGTTTTCAAAAAATAAAAATTGCTGCAAGACCATCTAAGAAAGTTAAATATTTACAAGCAGTTCCACATAAAAGCTTATCGTTTTGGGTATTTACATTTGAATCTACACCATTAACTTATAGATAAAGCACCTACATACATATAAGCGATAGAGATAGCACGTCTGTCAACTAAACAAATGGTATTGATTAAAGGGATGTAAGGCCCTCATGAATTGCATGATGTTAATGCGTTTCTCATTTCTCATTTTACGGCGAAAGCAGAAATTATGAACACCAAATATTTTTATTTACGTAAGAACCAGCACATACTTGCAAGGAGCAAATGTAATATAATTTGTTTTCGAAACACTTTAAACTGTGAATTATATATTTTGAACAGAAGAAAATCGACAAAAACTAAAACATCAGAACAAACAATGTTAGTGCAAAATAAATGTGTAAAATAAAAGATAGTATGTTTTTTAAATTTTTTTTTTATGAAAGAAATGGCAAATAATTTGGAAATGGCTTAAACTGTCTGTACTTGCAGCTTTATTGAGGCTCCAAAAGGATCGCTTATAAAAATTCTTAATTTCTTGAATAAAGCCATTTATGAGAAAGCTGTCAATTACTGGAAGGCTTTCAACGTACCCAATGTAAAATATTCATTCGAAACATATCACCTTCTCAGGAACAACAAAATATAATAATATCAAATAACAAATAAATTCCTATCTATATTCAACATGCCTTGTTCCCGTACCAAGTTGATTGTTAGAGATTCCACTTTACCCAAGCCAGTTCACCCTAGATCAATGAAGTACCATGGGCTCCTTGGCATGTCCTTAGCGGCACAGCATTTAGTTGTCGATGATAAATGGACACCCAATTCACTGTCGGCGCAGTTTCAAAGCTTTACACAATTGCTAAGTGAGTATATATTAAACATGCATGTATGATTTCGTGTTTCACAAACTGTTTCTAAGTTCGTCGTGATATCTATAATCAACATGATAAAACGTTCAATAGTAAGCGTCTCTTTGAGGCGAGTCGTAAAATAAAATCGGTATGCACGGAAGGGCGTGTCAAGCTACAGAAAATTTCGACCGGGAATAATGCCCACAGTATAAGCAATCTTTTGAGCAACCATCATGACCTGCAGCGTCTTTACCAAAATATGCCTATTCATCTCGTTGTGGACAACATCAACCAGCGAACATTTGTTATGCGCAAGGAACGGGATCGTCTACATTATCGTCTAGAACAAAGGAAAAATGAGTACAAAACGTTGTTGGTTAGTTAGTCTAAAAAGTGAGACTGCTTTTACCCGTTCAATCATTATATACAAACTTTTTTTACAGAGTCAATGCGCCGAATTAGAGAACCGCATCCGATATGAGAACGAGTTCGTGCTGAAAGAAGATATAGTTTCTCGAGAATTAAGAAAGAAAATCGAAAACTCAAATGTACGCCTAAAAGCCATCATAATAATAAATAAGGCATACCAGAAATTGGTAGACATTCTGTTAAATGATGAGACATTCTATGAGCCCATTCTTCGTTCACTCGAAAGCGACATGGAAGAGCAGTCGAACTTCATTAAGCATATCATCTATTTGGGCAAGCCGGCCATACGTAAATTTAAGGTTCTAGCTAAAAAATATGAAAATCTAAAAAAAGAATCGCGCGAGAACCTACAGGCTAAAAATGAAATGATGACCTTGACAAAAAAGCCACCCACCGTTTTTGTGCCTCCAACCGATGTCGGTAACCGAAAAACTGTTGCTGATACAGTTCAGAAATATGTGCGTCGAACTAAAAGCATGGAGGATTTAAAATATAAATATGATATGGTCGAAAGTACTATCAATAAGGTGAAATTTGTTACTCTTTGCTCTCAGGCCAAAGAGATATTTCCAAGGTATGTTTTGTAAATATTTAAAGCATCAGACTGACATCTATACTTTATCTTATCTTAGTATTCGGAAAAAAACCGAGGGAAATAGGAAATTTGAGTACCAAATAGCAAATCAATTTCAACGTTTTAAAATGCTTAACAACAAAAAGGATTATAGCAATTTGCTGCGGGGAGTATTAATACATCTATCTGAAGAGGAAATCAAGTAATTTGTAATTTCAATAAGAATTTCATATATGCTTTATGAGCTTATGTTTAAAAATTCTAACAATTTAAAAAAGTTTCTTTCAATAGAAATTGTTTTTGAAATTGAAAATATTGTTTTCAATGTTATTTATATTTAATAATTATTATCATTTTTTTAGCCGTATTGAACGAATAAATGAATTGAAATTATTTTTAAAGGAGGATAAAAAGTTCGAGGAGGAAACCATTAAACATTTAAAAACTCGTGCCGACATCTACGTTTTGCTCCGGTAAGTATTTTTAATATTAATGAATTAATTATAAAATATAATTTCAGTTTATTCATATTATTTATTTATTCAATATTAATTTCAGAACGTCCCTTTGGAATCTCATTGAAATTTTACGGTTCGTGGATCGCCAGCCCAGAATATTTCGCATGAAATATAAAAGTTCGTATTTAAAGTTGCCTCTCCTGAAGTTTGACATGTTCAACTTGTGCGCTGCATCGCCAGAGTTTTACGAAGAAGACCGTTAAGTGAAGATGTAAAAGAAATAAAAACCTTATTTAATTGTATCCTTTTCTTTTTTTCACAGTCGATAAATTAATGGAACTTCTAAAGCGCAAAGTGTACAAGCTGATGAAGGCGTACAAAAGCTTGGGCATAAGTTCGGACAAAAGCTTGATGGCTAGATTCAAGTACCACGCCGCATTCTTAGAAACTCAATTTGATGAGGAAATTGTCGATGATAAAATACCTGCAGATGATGATTACGAAAAGGAATTGCTTAAAATACCGAATTCCCATCAAATGAAGGCTCAGAGTGTCAAATTAATCGAGGACATAAAAAAGAGAGATTAATGAATGGAATAATTTTTTATTTTTTTTTACCTACATATATATAAAAAATTGTTATATTTATTTATTAGTTATGCGATGAATTTTATAAGAATTCAAAGCAGGCATGGATTTATATTTGTATACATTATTATATAATTGATAATAAATAAATATATGAAATATAAAAATTGTGATATACCCGCTACCGACCTGATCAATACAATTTCATAAATATATAACTTATATGTACTTTGGGGAGCTTATTTGTGAACAGCTTCGAAATAACGATTTATTAAATAATTTATGTTAATGATCACGTCGCAACCAAAAGTTCATGTGATCATTGAGAAAATAAATTTAAATTACGCTTGGCATTCGGTTTTATCAATTTACAAAGCCATGGTCAAAATCTAAAGCAAATTTAGACTTCATATTTGTTTGATAGACTCAGTTCTAACAGTCTCTGATATTTAGATTTTTATACTGACGGTCAGACAGACAGATGGATATGGCTTATCGACTCGGTTGAATTGATGCTGATTAAGAATAGATAGTTTATGGGGTCTGTCACGCCTCCTTCTGCCTGTTACATACGTTTTAGTTTGGTATAAAGTCATAATACCCTTCAACCCTATGACTAGCTGGTATAAAAACTATCTTCATATACATAATATCTCATATATATACTGTCAGTCATAACTTGAACTACAAAAATAACAATTTACAATTAAATAAATATTCCAATAAAGAACATACATTCAAGATGCCTTGTTTCACAAGAGAAAGGAGCCTGCCGCAGCCCCATGCTCCTCCCCGGCGTCCGAGGGGCACTGCCACAGATGTAATGGCGCCCAAGCCAGTTCGCCCTACTGCTATGAGATACCATGGGCTCTTCGGTATGTCAATAGCAGCACAACATTTGATAGTCGATGATAAATGGACACCCGCTTCACTGTCAGAGCAATTTACCGACTATATACATTTGCTAAGTAAGTACATATTAAAGATAGTTATAGATGACTGCAGTGGCATTAAAAAGCTGTGTTTAGAGCATCGTGTGATTTTTAATCGACATGAGACAAGATCTAATCGTAAACGTCTCTCGGTGGCGAGCACAAAGCTCAAGAGTATGTGTACCGATGGACGTATTAAGCTGCAACAAGTTTCGACCGGGGATAATGCTCACAAAATACGCAATATTTTGAGCAACCATCGTGGCCTGCAGCGTCTTTACCAAAAGATGCCCATTCATCTTATTGTGGACAACATCAATCAGCGAACATTTGTTATGCGCAAGGAACGGGATCGTCTATTTAGTCGTCTGGAAGAAAGGAAAGATGAATACAAAAAGCTGTTGGTTAGTTAAAATCCAGAAAATGAGACAACCATTATAAACTAACTTTACAGATTCGACGCGCCGAAGTGGAAAACCTCGTCCGATATGAGAATGAGTTCGTGCTTCAAGAAGAGGTTGCTTCTCGAGTATTAAGAAAGAAAATCGAAAACTCGAATGTACGCGTAAAAGCCATCGTTACAATAAATAATACATACAAGAAATTGGTACAGATTTTGTTACATGATGAAATATTCTATGAGCCTATTCTTCGTTCACTCGAAGGCGACATGGAAGATCAAGCGAACTTCATTAAGCATATTGTCTATTTGGGCAAGCCAGCCTTAGGTAAATTTAAGGTTCTCAGTAAGGAGTATCAAAATCTACAGAAGAAATCACGCGATAACCTACAGGCTAAAATGAAATTGATAGCCTCGATCCAAAAACCACCCACCATTTTTGTGCCTCCCATCGATGTTGGCAATCGACAAACCGTAGCTGAAAAGGTTAAGCAATATGTGCGTCAAACTAAAAGCATGACGGAACTAAAATGTAATCTTCATTTAATCGAGAATACTATAAAGAATTTGAAACTTGTTACCTTTTGCTCTCAGGCCAATGAAATCTATCCACGGTGCGTATGCTTTTTGTGTTTGGTAGGGTTTACATAACAGTATCCAAAGGACAAATACATTTTATTCCACATAATATTGACATTTTAATGAATAGTTTTATAAAATCCATACAAAACATCTTACATTATTTTATCCAGATGGCTAATGTAATCCAATCTATACTTAATTCTTAACAATTAATTCTTAATTCTTAGTGTTCGTCAACAAATGGAGAATAACAGGAATATGACGTACACTATACAGAAAAATAGACAGCTGAATGAATCGCTTAAAAACAGAAAAAAATATGCCAGCATGCTGCAGCACGTCTTGGTAAACAATTTATCTGAAGAGGAAATGAAGTAAGTTATTGTGAGGTTGTTTTACAAACAGGAAATGTTTCTGAATCTACTCTGCGGTAGAAATGCGGAGTACTTAAGTACCCTTCGACCATGGAAAATGGTCAAGAAAGGGTATACTACCTTTGTCAAAAATGTAAAAATAATATATATATATAAATATAAATAAATGCAAAAGTAGGCGTGGCAGACCCCCAAAGTACATATATTCTTGCTCAGAATCACTAGCAAGTCGTTAAGCTATGTTTGTCAGTCTGTCTGAGTGTCTATTCGTATGAAAACCTATATCTCAGAGACTCTAATAGGTAGGGCTACCAAATTTAGTGTCCATATGTGATATTGTTGCACGCAGTTTTAAATTTTCGTAGCGGCCTTGCAGAGGATATTTTAATTTTGGCCAGGAGTTTGCAACGCACCTTAGGAGACATATCCTTCGACCCTATAAAGTATATATATTCTGAGTTAGCACCAAGCTAGCCATGTCTGTCCGTCCGTCTAAACTAGTCTCTCAGGTTTAAAGCTATCTTGATGAAATTTGGCACACATGCTATTGCCGAACGCTGTAAATAAGTCGGGACGAGCCTACATACAAAATATCGCCCGAATTTTGTTACTTGTCATAATACTGCCAACAATTTACTACATCTGACTGTTACTATATTTAAAATGTGCATATTAAATTTTATTAAAATCGGAACACTATAACATATATCTGGAACAATATTGGAACAATCGGCCGAATTGTAGGTTTTTCTTTGAAGGCCGTTTAGATATTCGAAACAACTTAACTTATCAGTGCCAATCAATACAAAATATCATTCAATTTTGCATTATTATATATAAGTAGTATTGGAACGATCGGAGGAGATAAAATCCTGCTAGGAAATTCCGAAATTACCCTTTCTTCCTCGTTAAAGTAATCGTTTTGAACCCGCTTCCGAATTAGTTCCCCAAAGTATGCAACATAAATTGCGGAAAACAGAAGTTATATACATATTTATTAAATTGTGTTGATCAGCACACTCGACTGTAGCTTCCATGCTTGTTTGTATTAAAGGGATAATAAATTAAAATATATATTTCAAGTGTGCATAACACACAGTATACATTCCTTTTGAAATCTACAATTGATTATTTGAAAATATAGTTGAAATAGTTTTTGTTGATACATTATTCATGTATGTACATTTTTTTACAAAATTTCATCATTAGTCGTCTTCAACGCATAAGAGATTTGAAACAATATTTAACTGCTGATAAAGAATTTGAGGACCAAAGCAATGAGATGATAAAATTCCGTTCCCACATGTATGTTCTTTTCTCGGTAAGTGTTTATAGTAATAATTATATTTATTTCTAAATTAAGTTCTATTAACATGCATTTGAATTTTGTTTATCTTAGAATTTTTCTTTGGAATTTAATCGATATTCTGAAACATGTTGATCGCCAGCCACATATGTATCGTGTAAACTATCCCAATTCGTATTTGAAGTTGCCTCTCCTTAAGTTTGAGATGTTACATATGTATGTCATAGCACCAGAGCTTTACGAACAGGACCGTTAAGTGAACCTGAAAGACAAAAATAAACTATATTTCATTGTTCTTTTGTATTTTCCACAGTTGATAAATTAATGCTACTTCTCAAGCGCAAGGTATACAAGCTAATGACCACCTACAAAAAGTTGCACATAAATAAGGAAAAGATAGCAATAGGAAAAGAGAAATATCATCAGGAATTCCTGACAACTATAATTGTCCCAGAAATCGCTGAAGATCAAGGAAATGCAGCACAAGATGATGAATACCAAAAGGCAATGTTGAGCATTCCAAATAGTATACAATTAAAGACCCAGGGTGCCAGACTTGTGGAACAGTGGTTAAAGCGTTATGAATAATATATTTAACCGGAAGGAGGATATGGCTTCTACTTTTCTAATGGTTAATATTGACACTCATACATTTATACATATGTAAATCATAGAATATAAACCCGAATAATGGAGCGCAAGTTATACAAGCTGATGAAAGCTTACAACAACTTTGAAATAGGTTCGGAAAAGAGGGCGTCGGAAAGAGCTAAGTACCACGCCGCATTGTTAGGTTCTCAACTTGATGAGAAAAATGTCAATGAAAAAATACCTGCGGAAGATGATTACGAAAAGGCAATGCTTACAATACCGTACTTCACTCAAATGAAGGCTCAGAGTGTCAAATTGATCGAGGACATGATAAAGAAAAGAATCTATGGAATCATACAGTACATACATACACAAATGTTTATATTTCTTTATTAGATACATATGTGATGAATTTTATTTCAATGCAGGCATCGAATATGATTTTTATACATAATTATATAAATTATAACAAATAAATATAAAACATTCAAACAATTGTAACGAAATCAACAGTTGAGCGGCACACGACAGTGGGATACCCTTCGGTGTAGTTTAATTTGTCAAATTCACAAATACATATACCCATATATGTACATATGCCCATGCTTTAAAAATTATGCCCGACAGATGGCGGTCGCGCTGGCCCGCCTTCTATTTTAGCACTTGGTTTTATGCTCATGCTTTGTTAAATAACTTCTGTGTTCATTATCTGATCGGACTGCAATTTGAAGAATACGTAGATATTTTATTCGGCTTAGTATATGTATTAAGCTCAGAAAGTTGTATTATACAGCGCTTAAAAGTTCAAACGTTAAATTTTTCATTTGCGTGGCCGCTGCACTATGGGAAATTTGACCCGTTTTTCTGGCGCAACTTCGAAGAAACCAGCTGATAAACGCAGATGTTGCAATTGCACAGCACATAGTATGATATATGAAGCTCTGATTGCAATTTTCAAATTTGGATGAGTGAAAAATTCAGCAGATTTATTAAATTTTTGAATTGAGTTTTAATCAGTATGGTGTGTATTCTGTTTCTAAATTTCAAATGTCGAAAAAACTTGTCTTGTCTCCTTAATAGAGTAAGATTTAAGGTACCATATTTTTTGCAAAATTTCATTTTTAAATAGAGATTGAAAGTGAGTCCAGCGGCTTCCATCCATGAAGTTCTAATTCTTGATGAAATGCGTGTTATTAAAAAAAGCCGCTTTTAACCGCTTTGCATAAAATTTTAAAGTAAAGATTACAACCTCAATTTAGCCAACGCAGAATCGCAGAGCAGCACTGTGTTATTTTTCAAGATTTTGCAACCCAATTTACAACATTGGCTTTTTTATATAAATGTAATATGCTTACAAAATTTCATCGAAAATGGACCACTATAACATATAGCTGTCATTAGAATTATCGTCCAAAATGCGGGTTTTTGTATGAAAACCTGAATTGTTCATTGAAATAGCTTCATTTTTCAATGCAAACTAAAGTCATATAATAACCATCGTATATGTTCTTAATTTCATTAAAATCGGATAACTATATCCCTTAGCATTCATAGGAAAAATCAGTTCATTCAGTATAAAAATTAACGATCTTCATTAAAATGTCGTTTATGTGCAGGGAATTATGTTTTTATACCCTTCGACCATTGAAAATGGTCAAAAAAGGGTATACTAACTTTGTGCAAATGTATGTAACAGGCAGAAGGAGGCGTCGGAGACCCCATAAAGTATATATATTCTTGCTCAGGATCACAAGCCGAGTCGATTGAGCCATGTCTGTCTGTCTGTCCGTCTGACCGTCTGTCGGATTGTCCGTCTGTATGAACGCACATATCTCAGCTATTATAAAAGCTAGAGTTACCAAATTTAGCAGGAAGACTCCTGTGTGGATCAAGCAGATCAAGTTTATTTCAAATGTTAGGTGCCACGCCCACCGCCCCCACAAATCAATAATTTAATTTTTGAACTCAATTTGTAAGCGCTGTTTAAAAGATAGAACTTTCTGACTTAACATATACTAAGCTTAATGAAATATCTACGTAGTCTCCAAATTTCAGTCCGATCGGACAATAAACACAAAAGTATTATTTAAGAAAGTATGAGCATAAAATCAAGTGCGTCAGCTAACAAGGGAGGCGGGCGAGCGCGTAGCACGAGCGCCATCTGTCGGGATTAATTTCAAAGCATGTGCCTATGCATATGTGTATGAATTTAAGAAATTAAACTACACGGGAACATACTAGGTCGAAGGGTATCCCACTGTCGCGTGTTGCGCGACTGTTGCTTTTCTTACTGGTTTTAACTGGTAAATAATATATAAACAATATAATACCATTGTACCATAATATATAACTAATATAGGAACAATCAGAAAAGATTAAAGCCAAAACCTGTAAGGGTATAAAACCTTCGGTATGCCAAAGAATGACTTTCATTCTTGGTTTTTTTTCAGTTAGAGGCATGCCACGCCCACTTTTGTCAAAACTAATGTCAAAAACCTATGACAAAATGTTTTATTCGATGTTTAAAGTGAACTCCTTAAATGTTCAAACATTGAGTTATTTTTAGTAAAATTGATTGTAGTTATTTTAACCCAATGCAAAAAATACGAACGTTAAAGTCAGGTGGTGAATGTATAATGCCATGGATTATCATATCATACCGTAGACAATATACGTACCTATATATACATTTGTGTGTAGGTATGCATTTCTAGCGCGTACCAAATTTTATTAGCTAATGCATAGTGCGTCTTGTCGCTCTGTCTAATATCTCACCATTTCCGACGACCACAGGAGTTGTTCAGAAGTGGCAGCGGCGGTAGGCGATTTTTAAGTTTTTGTTACGCAATATACATATGTAAGTAATTAGAACTCAGTTTTTATTCGTTATTCGTTTTTTTGATGCGTGCTAAGTAAAATAAAAATAATAAACTTTATTTATAAATAATTAATGCTATTTATAACTATTATAATTTGATTATCTTTCATATTGCATAATAAATATGAAATGAAATTTAATTAAATAATTATTCGCACCCGCCCTCCCCAACCGAGAGTTGAGAACACACGCGCTTTCTTTTCTCACATTCTTTAGAATTTCCCGTCCGCCACTCTAACCAGTCGGCCATTGCCTAACTACTTGGCCCTTCGGCAAAGCTGCATTGTGAACCAATTCCGTTACCATATACAATGCAAATAAAAAGTTTAAAATGCTGTGTGTCTGACGCTAGATTTGAACTTCGGTATGCTTGCGTAAATTAGGTCTTAAGTATATACGTGTACATAAGTTCAAAGTGAGTTTAATTCGTATCATATCTCACTTATTTATAGTCCAATTTAACGCCCGTGGCAAGGTATTTGTCATGTAAGATATACAACTTTGGTTGTTGAGCTTACATTGTAGTTTTTAAATAGTTATTACTGATTCACAGAGGCAGAAAGGGGAGTGTCCAAAATTTTAAAAAAAACTTTGAGACACTGTAATATATACATACGTATGTTGTCACAAAATTTGATGACTCTAGCTTTTATAGTTTCTGAGATCCAGGTGTTCATACAGACAGACAGACGGACAGACAGACATGGCTCAATCGACTCGGCTACTGATACTAATTGAGAATATATGGTATATAGTTTATGGGGTCGGAGATGCTTTCTTCTGGCTGTTCCGACAAACACAATAGACCATACATTTTTTTAAAATCCATGGCCTAAAAACCGGAGTTGAATATCTCACTCCGTTCTTGAGTTATTCATTTTGGCCAGAAAAGCGGGTCAAAATTCTCATAGTGCGGTGGTCGTGGCACCCAACATTTGAAATAAACATGATCTGCGCCTGGTACACAGAAACCTTCAGTCTCTAGCTTTTATAATAGCTGAGATCTGTGTGTTCATCTGGTCATCTAGACATTCGGACAGACAGACAGACCATGGCTCAATAGACTCGGCTAGTGATTCTGAGTAAGACACTTTATAGGTTCTCCCAAGGTTTTCCTTCTGCCTGTTATATACATTGAAAAGAAAAGTTGGTTAGTTATAAAAAAAAAAAAAACAAACAAACAACCTGCGCTCTGCTGTTTGTGTTGTTGTTCTAGTTGTTCTTGCTGTTCTTTTCTTCTTTAGCTGCTGCTGTCGTTCCTTCCGCTGTTGATGCTGGCTTTGTTTTTGTTTGAACAATTAGCGAGAGCACACGAACTAAATGTTTCTTTCAACAGTACGGACACAGAAATTACCACAGTATCGGGTATCTCTCGGCAAGTATTGCGAAACTCCGCGATTTGACGAAGTCTGTATTTTCAGTTCACAGTTGTGAAAAAAAGGACAACATAAGTGACAACATAAGTTGTGAATGTGTGAATTTTGCATGTAAGTAATTAAATGGATAAAAGAAAACAGGGGGAAAATGTCTTAATCTGCAGTGATCACTAGTGCCATCGTCAGCTGTTCCGTGTTTAAGTTTGCATATATACATAGGTAAATTTGTGGTGTTTGTTTATTATTTTTGGCGAGTACTTTTAATTTCCTCATAAATGTGTAGGATCAAATATAAAATAAAATGTGAGTGCACTTACCCACCGTCCCCCTTTGGGCCCAATGGATCGTTGGTTTAGATAAATGTTAAATTTAGATTCATTTTATTTACATATGTACATACACATGAAGGAACAATAAAGCAAAAAATTGAGATTGGAATAAAGGACAAACTCCACGGTTTTCGTAGCAATTTCATTTGGCTACTATTATGTAGATCCAATTTTCTCTTCTTTTTTTCTTTCCCTAATTCATTTTCCTAATTCCTGTATATGCTCTAAACTATGCTAAGGATTTAACCTTTAACTAACATTTGATCTAATAAGAGCAAATCCAAGCAACAAAAGCTTCCGCTGTTGCCAAAGATGCCTCCAGAAATATGGTTCCAATTTACTTTTCTTTTCGGTTATTGTTTTTCTTTTTACACTACTTTAAAATTGAGTTTTTATCGGTCTGCTTTCGGTGTATGTATGTAGGTATTTGTGTGTTCTCAAGTTTTTTATAGATGTTGTAATTAATCGGCTTACTATTGATCTCTATTTAGCGTTATAAAAAGCTGCTCCCAGAATGAAGCCTCTGATCCAGACTCGCAGCGCCTGCACTGCTCTGTCACAGATACTGGTGGAGGTTAGGGAAACACTGTGGTCACGGTCCAGAATGTATAAATCCTGGCCATACAGGTAATTAATATCAGAGAAGAGAGTATTCATTTTGATTCCTACTTAGTTAGTTCTTCCTTTTTGGTATTTTTCTTTTTTTATATATGTCTTTTTTATCTCTTAGTATCTTCTCTCAGCACACATCTCGTCGTCTCGGAGGAGAATTGAAGACTGCAATGACTTAGCAAATCTAGGGAATCGCCATTCTAATTCTCCTCCTTGCCACTTTTCTTCCCGACTCGACAGATTTCAACTCTGTATGGCCAAAAGAAAGGGGACCGTCTCCTTCTTTCTTTTTCATAATTTCCCTACTTTAAAATCCCTTTAAGTATGCCAAATTGACAAAGGTAATAATACTTTTCTACTTATATATGGATCTCTTATAGATTCCTACCGCTACTCTTCAATCCTGTCGTTAATTGAGTTTTATTTTATTATGAGCAATTTAAAGTTAATTTGTATTTATAAGTTTAAACTTAAGTCCTGTTTACAAGTATAAATAAGTAATTCATGCCAAATATGTCAAAGCTTTACACATGTTGAACTTTTGATTTCCAAATATATTCATTACAGTACAAACTTTAGAGCTACAACATTACACATTAATACAGAACTAACAATATACATTTAAATAAATATATACATTTAATTAAATATTCCAATAAAGAACACGCATTCAAGATGCCTTGTTTCAGAAGAGAAAGGAGCCTCCCGCATCCCCACGCTCCTCCCCGGCGTCCGAGGGGTCTGCCGAGTTGGAACCCGCCCCCCCCGAATTTGAATGCCAGTCTTGTCCAGACCCGGTGGCAGCCCGCCCCCTAGATTCCAACCATTGAGCCACCAGAGGAATGTCTCGAGTTGTAGTTCGACTTGGCAGAGATGTCATAGTAGCTTTTGGCCTTGACCTTACGATCCTTGATGTCCACTTTATTGCCGCACAGCACAATGGGAATATTCTCGCAGACACGAACCAACATTGGAACGGATTGCGTTACGATTAGTGTGGAAGATCAACGGATGCACCTCGACGCCCAGTGTGGCAACGTATTTCTTCTCCAACTCGCCGGTCATGTGACGTTTAACGAATGTTGTCTTTCCAGTACCACCGTCGCCGACCAGCACGCACTTGAATGTGGGCATATCCTGTCCTTCCTGAGCCATGATGATTGCCTCCCTTACGAGGAGATACTTCCAATATATATAAAAAAAAAAAAAAACAACCGGCGCTCTGCTGTTTGTGTTGTTGTTCTAGTTGTTCTTGCTGTTCTTTTCTTCTTTAGCTGCTGCTGTCGTTCCTTCCGCTGTTGATGCTGGCTTTGTTTTTGTTTGAACAATTAGCGAGAGCACACGAACTAAATGTTTTTTTCAACAGTACGGACACAGAAATTACCACAGTATCGGGTATCTCTCGGCAAGTATTGCGAAACTCCGCGATTTGACGAAGTCTGTATTTTCAGTTCACAGTTGTGAAAAAAAGGACAACATAAGTGACAACATAAGTTGTGAATGTGTGAATTTTGCATGTAAGTAATTAAATGGATAAAAGAAAACAGGGGGAAAATGTCTTAATCTGCAGTGATCACTAGTGCCATCGTCAGCTGTTCCGTGTTTAAGTTTGCATATATACATAGGTAAATTTGTGGTGTTTGTTTATTATTTTTGGCGAGTACTTTTAATTTCCTCATAAATGTGTAGGATCAAATATAAAATAAAATGTGAGTGCACTTACCCACCGTCCTCCTTTGGGCTCTATGGATCGTTGCTTTAGATAAATGTTAAATTTTGATTAATTTAATTTACATATGTACATACACATGAAGGAACAATAAAGCAAAAAATTGAGATTGGAATAAAGGACAAACTCCACGGTTTTCGTAGCAATTACATTTGGCTACTATTATGTATTTCCAATTTTCTGTTCTTTTTTTCTTTCCCTAATTCATTTTCCTAATTCCTGTATATGCTCTAAACTATGCTAAGGATTTAACCTTTAACTAACATTTGATCTAATAAGAGCAAATCCAAGCAACAAAAGCTTCCGCTGTTGCCAAAGATGCCTCCAGAAATATGGTTCCAATTTACTTTTCTTTTCGGTTATTGTTTTTCTTTTTTACACTACTTTAAAATTGAGTTTTTATCGGTCTGCTTTCGGTGTATGTATGTAGGTATTTGTGTGTTCTCAAGTTTTTTATAGATGTTGTAATTAATCGGCTTACTATTGATCTCTATTTAGCGTTATAAAAAGCTGCTCCCAGAATGAAGCTTCTGATCCAGACTCGCAGCGCCTGCACTGCTCTGTCACAGATACTGGTGGAGGTTAGGGAAACACTGTGGTCACGGTCCAGGATGTATAAATCCTGGCCATACAGGTAATTAATATCAGAGAAGAGAGTATTCATTTTGATTCCTACTTAGTTAGTTCTTCCTTTTTGGTATTTTTCTTTTTTTTATATGTCTTTTTTATCTCTTAGTATCTTCTCTCAGCAGACATCTCGTCGTCTCGGAGGAGAATTGAAGACTGCAATGACTCAGCAAATCTAGGGAATCGCCATACTAATCCTCTTCCTTGCCACTTTTCATCCCGACTCGACAGGTTTCAATTCTGTCTGGCCAAAAGAAAGGTGACCGTCTCCTTCTTTCTTCTTCATAATTTCCCTAATTTAAAATCCCTTTAAGTATGCCAAATTGTTGGACTTTTCGTCCGCAGAATTCGCATATGTGTGTCCAACAAGAGAATACAAAGATCAATTAAGGCAGTAAATAAGAAGTGTAATTTATTCACGATATAAAAGTGCGCGTCTATTCATTGCGGCAGTTGACTCAAAAACTGAAATATGTATGTACTTAAACTTGGCGTTGTCACTCTTATAATATTCTAGTGTGACCAGATTTGCTGCTTTGTTATGACGTTATTCAAACACGCCCTCTCAAAGTAGCAATACAATTCAAGAAATTTCAAATCTTAATTTAAATACGTGTGATGCCCAATGTCGAAATACATCCAAAATGTTTGGCACTGCTTAAACCTTTTGTCAGGACATCTGCTGGCATCTTTTCCGTCTGCATGTAGTCGACTTCGATGTCACCATTCTTGTGTAGTCGTATAAAGTGATGACGTACATCGATGTGTTTCGTTCGTGGATGAAAACCAAAACCTTTCACCAATTTTTTGTGCGCTCTGGTTATCGTTGTATAACTGCACCTTCTCGCATCGTTGTCCTATTTTGATAAGAAGGGCCTTCAGGTATAAAGCCTCCTTAGCTGCTTCTGATAAGGCCAGATACTCGGATTCAGTACTTGATAAAGCAACCGTGCGCTGCTTACGCGCCTCCCAGCTTATAGCGGCGCCTGCCAGTATGAATGCCTGTCCAGAGTATGAACGCCGGTCTGATAAGTTTCCGCCCCAGTCAGCGTCAACAACTCCATACAACTCATTTTCTGTTTGCATATACAGGAGACCGAGATCTCTTGTACCGTTTAGGTATCGAAGAATGCGTTTTGCTGCCTTCCAGTGTTCAACAGTGTATTTTGTGTTGAATTGACTCATGAAGTTCACAGCATACGTAATGTCTGGTCTAGTGGTTACTGAAAGAAACATTAAGGCACCTATTAAGTTTTGATATGGGTACTTATTCATTTCTCCGTCATCTGCGGCTACAGGACGCTGCAACACTGAATTTGCCTTAATGGGAGTTAGTGCTGGCTTGCACTCCGTCATTCCAAATCGCCTAAGAATGTTATTTATATAATTTTCCTGCGAAATGAAGATCTGATGTTTCTGCAAATTTTGTTTAAATTCAATGCCCAAGCATGTTTTCACTGGCCCGATGTTTTTCATCATGAAGGTCTCACTGAGATGTGTTTTTGTCTCATTCAGCCATTCGGGATGATTTGAGGCTATTAACAAGTCATCTACGTAGATCGTGACAAGAATAAGTCTTCCTATTTGACGTCTAAAGAATAGGCACGGGTCTTGCTCAGTAGGTTGCAATCCAATCTCTTGTAGTTTAGCGGTCAGCTTCTCGTACCATCTTAACCCACTCTGTCGAAGTCGGTAAAGATCCTTGATTATCATACAAACTGGATTCTGCATTTGCTTAAAATTTTTCAGCCATCTTTTAGCTATTTGTTTGTATTTATTATCTGCAACCGCGCGATTAGTTCCAATTTTGGCGCCTTTTTCCAATTTTTTCATGAATTCTTCAAATCCCTCTGGTATGCTCATGTAGACATCCTCTTTTAATTCTCCATTTAGATAGGCTGTAACTACATCCATTTGGTGTATCTCCATATCGTACTCTGCCGCTAAGGCAGCAAGCAATCGTATCGAAGTAAATCGAACCACTGGTGAAAAGGATTCATGATAGTCTTCTCTTGGTCTCTGCGCATAGCCTTTTGCTACTAAGCGCGCCTTTTTCTTGCCTGTTGACGTGTTATTTTCTTTTGTACGAAATACCATTCTGTTGCCAATTATTTTTCGGTCATTTGGTCTTTCAACAATTTTCCATGTATTGTTCAAAACTTGTGCCATGAACTCATCTTCAATGGCTGCCATCCAATCTGCAGCCTCCTCGGAGCTTTCCGCTTCTTTGTATGTTGTTGGACCATCCATTGCTATGAATGCCATTTCAGATTCCTCAAATGTGTCTTCGATTGATGAATCATTGCTCGTATCATCGGCATGCTCATTTACATCTCTAAAGTTTGTTGCTGGTTGATAGGCCTTGCGCGGTATGCCTGGCCGTCCAGAACGGAGCAATTTTGGACGCCCCCTGCCACATCGCACTTCATGTGGTTGTTTGTCTTTCTTTTCTGACGCTTCGTCACCTGAATGCTCCTCTTGATCCTCGTGTCCACTAGATTTTATAAAAACCTTGACGTTGTCTTGCTTATTTTTGTGAAATTCTTGATACTCACTATTGAAAACAGAACAGTTTATGAACTTTACATCCTTTGCTGCTATCACGATGCGTTTTCTCGGATCATACAACCGATACGCCTTTGATTCTTTGGAATATCCGATCAGAATGCACTCCTCAGAACGTGATTCAAATTTTCCTTGGTTTTTACCCTTTATTAACGCATAAGCCTTGATACCGAATATTCGTATATATGATATGGTAGGTACTTTACTCGTCCACAGAGTGTATGGTATCTCACTAAATAGTCCTTTTGTAGGACACCTATTTCTTATATAGCATGCTGTATTAACGGCTTCTGCCCAAAATCGTGGTGGAGCGCCAGCCTGTCGCATCATGCACCTTGCCATCTCTAACAGCGTTCTGTTGAAACGCTCTGCGATGCCGTTCTGCTGCGGTGTGTGCGGGACTGTAAAGCGTCGTCCGATTCCGTGCGTGTTCATGAAATCATCAAAGATCCGATTTCGATATTCTTTTCCATTGTCGCTTTGTAACTTTTTTATTTTGTGACCAGTAAAATTTTCCACAGCTGCCTTATAGTTTTTGAAGGCCTCGAAGACTTCAGATTTCTGTGAGAGAAAATAAACTTCACAATAGCGTGAGTAATCATCTATGAAAGTTACAAAATACTTGCGACCGCTTAATGACCCTGTAAGCATTGGTCCAAACACACCAGTGTGCACTATTTCCAACCATTGATTTGTACCTTTTTCAATTGCGCTTTTATAGCTGTTCTCTACTTGTTTTTCAGTTATACATATCTCGCATTTGGATAACTTTTCGTTTTCTTTTATGTTCATACCGTGCACTTTACCTTTTATAGACATACTTTTTAAGTCATGTTCATTTAGATGTCCCATACGGTAATGCCACAAATCAATATCACTTTGGTTTTCGGAATCGATTTTGTTCGCTTGATATTGTTCTATATTTACATAGTATAAATTACCGTACCGTTTTGCACGCAACCACTCCTCGCCGTTGTTCTTCATAATTACGGCTTCGTTTTTTTCGAAAATGAACTTTATGTCCTTTGTCAGTTATTTTTGATACTGATATTAAATTCTGTCTCAAATTAGAGACAAATAGAACATTTTTTAATGTAACGTCATTGTTTTTTCGTTTTTCTTTTATTTCTATTTTCACGTCACCGACACCATTTACTTTGGTTGTTTCATTATTTGCCAAATGCAGAGTCTTTTCGACTTCTGCTACGCTTTCGAATAAACTTGCGTTCGAACACATGTGTGCGCTGCATCCACTGTCTAGACACCACATTCCGTTTTGATTTTCGGCAAAGAATGCATTATCACACGTTAAATTTGATATTTCCTTTTCATTTCGGTTTTTACCGTTTTCTTGATTTTTTGTTTCACTTTTTACGTTTTTGTTTTTTGGTTTGTTTCGGCAGTTGCGCGCAATATGTACGACTTTGTCGAAGGCGTAGCACTTTCTCGTTTCTTTGTATGTCTTGTCATTCTGTTCTTCCGTTATTCGCGTACAATGCGTTTTGTTCGCCGCGTTCACTTTTCGTTTGGCGCGCTTCCGACTCTTCTAGAATTTTAATTCTGAGAATTTCAGGCTCTGGCAAATCGTCGCGTGACTCCATGGCGCAACGAAATGTATCATACGAATCGGGTAAACTGTACAATAGGAGAATAGCAAGTAAATCATTTCCGATTTCCTTAAGTCTTTTTACTGCATCGAAAAAATTATGCATATGCAGCCTTGCATCACCTCCTTCACACATTCGTGATAAAGCGACACGTTTTAACAAGTTTGCCTTCCGCACAGGCCCCTTTGATTGAAATGTTTCTTGTAATTTCAACCAAGATTCTTTTTGATGTTTCACAGTTCTCTATAATTGTTAATTCTGATGTACTAATAGAAAGTAGAATATTTGCACGCGCTTTTTCGTCGAATGTTTTCCATTCCGTTATCTGCGTTGGATTGTCTGGACATGGTTTTGTCCCATCTACATATTGCCACAGATAGTTTTTCACGAGCACTGCGCGCATTTTTAGCTTCCACGTATCATAGTTCTCCGCACTTAGCGGCTCAATTTTAATATACGCACCCATTTTTCGTGGCTTTTTCTTTAACTTTTAATAATTCAATTAGAACTTCAGCTTATTAGCATTCTGCGTTTTCTGGGCCCATAACCTGTTGGACTTTTCGTCCGCAGAATTCGCATATGTGTGTCCAACAAGAGAATACAAAGATCAATTAAGGCAGTAAATAAGAAGTGTAATTTATTCACGATACAAAAGTGCGCGTCTATTCATTGCGGCAGTTGACTCAAAAACTGAAATATGTATGTACTTAAACTTGGCGTTGCCACTCTTATAATATTCTAGTGTGACCAGATTTGCTGCTTTGTTATGACGTTATTCAAACACAAATTGACAAAGGTAATAATACTTATCTACTTATATATGGATCTCTTATATATTCCTACCGCTACTCTTCAATCCTGTCGTTAATTGAGTTTTATTTTATTATAAGCAATTTAAAGTTAATTTTTATTTATAAGTTTAAACTTAAGTCCTGTTTACAAGTATAAATAAGTAATTCATGCCAAATATGTCAAAGCTTTACACATGTTGAACTTTTGATTTCCAAATATATTCATTACAGTACAAACTTTAGAGCTACAACATTACACATTAATACAGAACTAACAATATACATTTAAATAAATATATACATTTAATTAAATATTCAAATAAAGAACACGCATTCAAGATGCCTTGTTTCAGAAGAGAAAGGAGCCTCCCGCATCCCCACGCTCCTCCCCGGCGTCCGAGGGGTACTGCCAGAAATGTAATGGAACCCAAGCCGGTTCGCCCTACTGCTATGAGATACCATGGGCTCTTCGGTATGTCAATAGCAGCACAACATTTGATAGTCGATGATAAATGGACACCCGATTCACTTTCAGAGCAATTTACCGACTATACACGTTTGCTAAGTAAGTACATATTATAGGTGTTTATATATGATTGCAGTGGCATTTAAAAGCTGTGTTTAGAGCATCGTGTGATTTTTAACCGACATGATACAAGATTTAATCGTAAACGTCTCTCGGTGGCGAGCGCAAAGCTCAAGAGTATGTGTACCGATGGACGTATTAAGCTGCAAAAAATTTCTACCGGGAATAATGCCCACAAAATACGCAATATTTTGAGCAACCATCGTGGCCTGCAGCGTCTTTACCAAAAGATGCCCATTCATCTCATTGTGGATAACATCAATCAGCGAACATTTGTTATGCGCAAGGAACGGGATCGTCTATTTAATCGTTTGGAACAAAGGAAAAATGAATACAAAAGTCTGTTGGTTAGTTAGAATCCAAAAAATGAGACAACCATTATAAACTAAGTTTACTAAGTTTACAGATTCGACGCGCCGAAGTGGAAAACCTCGTCCGATATGAGAATGAGTTCGTGCTTCAAGAAGAGGTTGCTTCTCGAGTATTAAGAAAGAAAATCGAAAACTCGAATGTACGCGTAAAAGCCATCGTTACAATAAATAATACATACAAGAAATTGGTACAGATTTTGTTACATGATGAAATATTCTATGAGCCTATTCTTTACTCACTCGAAGGCGACATGGAAGATCAAGCGAACTTTATTAAGCATATCATCTATTTGGGAAAGCCAGCCATAGGTAAATTTAAGGTTCTCAGTAAGGAGTATCAAAATCTACAGAAGAAATCACGCGATAACCTACAGGCTAAAATGAAATTGATAGCCTCGACCCAAAAACCACCCACCATTTTTGTGCCTCCAACCGATGTTGCTCGACAGACTATTGCTGAAAAGGTTGAGCAATATGTGCGTCAAACTAAAAGCATGACGGAACTAAAATATCAGCTAAATGAAATCGAAAAGACTATAAAGGATTTGAAACTTGTTACCTTTTGCTCTCAGGCCAAGGAAATCTATCCACGGTGCGTATGTTTTGTGTTTGGTAGGGTTTACATAACAGAATCCAAAGGACAAATACATTTTATTACACTTAAATTATTTTTAAAAAATCCATACAAAACATCTTACATAATTTTATCAAGGTGGCTAACGTAACCCAATCTATACTTAATGCTTAATAATTATTTCTTAATTCTTAGTGTTCATCAACAAATGGAGAATAACAGGAACTTGACG
This sequence comes from Zaprionus nigranus, assembly GCA_018903425.1. Classification (NCBI taxonomy): domain Eukaryota; kingdom Metazoa; phylum Arthropoda; class Insecta; order Diptera; family Drosophilidae; genus Zaprionus; species Zaprionus nigranus. The sequence goes on along the minus strand of JAEIGD010000003.1, from coordinate 4,873,644 downwards.
TACACTATACAGAAAAATAGACAGCTGAATGAATCGCTTAAAAACAAAAAAAAAAATATGCCAGTATGTTGCAGCAAGTCTTGGTAAACAATTTATCTGAAGAGGAAATCAAGTAAGTTTTTGTGAGGTTGTTTTACAAACAGGAAATGTTTCTGAATCTCTCTGCGGTAGAAATGCGGAGTACTTAAGTCTTTATACCCTTTGACCATGGAAAATGGTCAAGAAAGGGTATACTACTTTTGTCAGAAATGTAAAAATAATATATATATAAATATATATAAAAATGCAAAAAGTAGGCGTGGTCTGCCACGCCCAAAGTACATATAATCTTGCTCAGAATCACTAGCAAGTCGTTAAGCTATGTTTGTCAGTCTGTCCGTGTCTCTAACCGTATGAAAACCTATATCTCAGAGATTCTAATAGCTAGGGCTACCAAATTTAGTGTCAATATGTGATTTTGTTGCACGCAGTGTTTATTTTAAATTTTCGTAACGGCCTTGCAGAGGGTATATTAATTTTGGCCAGGAGTTTGCAACGCACCTTAGGAGACATCTCCTTCCACCCTATAAAGTATATATATTCTGAGTTAGCAACAATCTAGCCGTGTCTGTCTGTCCGTCTAAACTAGTCTCTCAGGTTTAAAGCTATCTCGATGAAATTTGGCACACATGCTTCTTATTGCCGCACGCTGCAAATAAGTCGGGGCAAGCCTACATACAAACTATCGCCCGAATTTTGTTACTTGCCATAATACTGCCAACAATTTACTACTTCGGACTATTTTTATATTTAAAATGTGCATATTAAATTTTAATAAAATCCGAACACTAACATATAGCTGCTATTGGAACAATCGGCCGAATTGTAGGTTTTTCTTTGAAGGCCGTTTAGATATTCGAAATAACTTAACTTATCAGTGCCAATCAAAGTAAGACATGGATTGAATATACAAAATATCATTCAATTCTGCACCATTATGTATAAGTAGTATTGGAACGAGGAGTAGTATTGAACGGACGATATAAAATCCTGCAAGGAAATTCCCAAATTACTCTTTCTTTCACGTTTAAGTAATCGTTTTTAACCCGCTTCCGAATTAGTTCCCCAAAGTATGCAACATAAATTACGTAAAACATAGAAGTTATTTATATTATTATTATGTTTTAATTGTTTTGATCACGTGGCTATATCACAGTCCACTGTAGCTTTCATGCTTGTTTTTATTAAAGGGATAATAAATTTAAATTATTTCATATACATATATAACATATAACACACATACACATTCCTTTTGAAATCTGCAATTGATTATTTGAAAATATAGTTGAAATAGTTTTTGTTGATACATTATTCATGTATGTACATTTTTTCACGAAACTTCATCATTAGTCGTCTTCAACGCATAAGCGATTTGCAAGTATATTTAACTGCTGATAAAGAATTTGAGGACCAAAGCCATGAGATGATAAAATCCCGTTCCCACATGTATGTTCTTTTTCGGTAAGTGTTTATAGTAATAGTTATATTGATTTATAAATTAAGTTGTGTTAACATGCATTTTTATTTTGTTTATCCTAGACTTTTTTTTTGGAATTTAATCGATATTCTGAAACACGTTGATCGCCAGCCCCATATGTATCGTATAAATTATCCCAATTCGTATTTGAAGTTGCCTCTGCTAAAGTTTGAGATGCTAAATATGTATGCTACAGCGCCAGAGCTTTACGAAGAGAACCGTTAAGTGAAGCTGAAAGACAAACATGAACAATATTTCATTTTTCTATTTGTATTTTCCACAGTTGATAAAATAATGACACTTCTCAAGCGCAAGGTATACAAGCTAATGGGCGCCTACAAGAAGTTAAGCCTAAATAAGGAAAAGATAGCAATAGGAAAAGAGAAATACCATCAGGAATTCCTTAAAACTATAATTTTCCCAGAAATACCTGAAGATCAGGGAACTGCAGCACAAGATGATGATTACCAAAAGGCAATGTTGAGCATTCCAAATAGTAAACAATTAAAGATACAGAGTGCCAGACTAGTGGAACAGTGTTTAAAGCGAGAGGATTAATATAGAACACAAACTAGGATATGGTTTCCACTTTTCTAATGGTTCATATTGACACTTATATATATGTAAATCATAGAATGTAAACTCGATCGAATAATGGAGGGCAAGCTTAGGTGTACAAAAACTTTGAAGGAGCTAAGTATCAAACTGCATTCTTAGGAACTCAACTTGATACATCCTCAGGGCGAAATATCAATGCTTAAAATACCGGATTCCACTCAAGCGAAGGCTTAGACTGTGAAATTGATCGAGGACATGATAAGGAAAAGAATCTATGGAACATGCAAAAAAATTATATATTTCTTTATTAGTTTTATACGATTTCAATGCAGGCATCGATTTAGATTTTTATACATAATTATATAACTGATAATACACAAATATGTATATAAAATATAAAAAATTGTAAGAATACAAACCATTTGCCCAGTTTATTATTTTACACTGTTGATTTGTTTGTGTTTTGCCCCAGCAGTGGCCGGAGGCGGTGAGTTATAAATGAAAGAGAAACGCTCGTACATCTTCACTGTGAATGTTTATTAGAAAGTGAACCTTTTGCAGTACTCTGTTATAAACTTAACATTATGATATGCATGCATTGTTAACATAAACTATGATTTTCGACATATCCCAAGATAGCTTTAAAATTAAGAGAACAGTTTGCGTTCCTATCGTGGCATTTAGGAGTAGGAAACCAGTAAGAAAAGGAACAATCGCGCAGTACGCGACAGTGGGATACCCTTCGACCTATGTTCCCGTGTAGTTTAGTTTGTTAAATTCGTACACATATGCATATGCACATGCTTTAAAATTATTCCCAACAGATGGCGCTCGTGCTTCGCGTTCGCCCGCCTCTCTTGTTAGCTGACAGAAGCACTTGGTTTTATGATCATACTTTCTTAAATAACTTCTGTTATTATTGTCCGATCGGATTGTAATTTGGAGACTACGTAGATATTTCATTCAGCTTAGTACCGTATATGTTAAAGTCATAAAGTTGTATCTTTTATACAGCGCTTACAAATTGAGTTCAAAAATTAAATTATTGATTTGTGGGGACGGTGGGCGTGGCACCTAACATTTGAAATAGACTTGATCTGCTTATGGCACACAGGAGTCTTCCTGCCAAATTTTGTAACTCTAGCTTTTATAATAACTGAGATCTGTGCGTTCACACAGACAGACAGACAGACAGACGGACAGACAGACAGACATGGCTCAATCGACTCGGCTTGTGATCCTGAGCAAGAATATATATACTTTATGGAGTCTCCGACGCCTCTTTCTGCCTGTTACATACATTTGCACAAAGTAAGTATACCCTTTTTTGACCATTTTCAATGGTCGAAGGGTAGTATAAAAGTATCTTCATGTACATAATACCTCAGATATATCCGTACTGAGCAATCTAAAAATCCAATAAACTTCTGCACTGTCAGTCAAAATTTGAAAAGAACTTGTTTCTCGCATGAAATAAAGGAACAGAAGAAACTTGGGGAATTTTTTACTGTCATAAAGTATAATATAAGTAATTCATGCCAAAGATGTCAATGCTCTGCACATGTTGAACTTATGATTCCCAAATATATTCATTCCAGTCTAAACTTTACAATTACAACATTACACATAAATACACAAATAACAATATACATTTAAATAATTATTACAATAAAATACATTCAATATGCCTTGTTTCACAAGAGAAAGGAGCCTCCCGCATCCCCACTCTCCTCCCCGGCGTCCGAGGGGTACTGCCAGAAATGTAATGGCACCCAAGCCGGTTCGCCCTACCGCTATGAGATACCATGGGCTCTTCGGAATGTCAATAGCAGCACAACATTTGATAGTCGATGATAAATGGACACCCGATTCACTATCGGAGCAATTTACCGACTATATACATTTGCTAAGTAAGTACATATTTAATATTGTTATAAATGTCTGCAATGGCATTAAAAAACTGTGTTTAGAGCATCGTGTGATTTTTAATCGACATGAGACTACATCCAATCGTCAACGTCTCTCGGCGGCGAGCGCAAAACTCAAGAGTATGTGTACCGATGGACGTATTAAGCTGCAAAAAGTTTCTACCGGGAATAATGCCCATAAAATACGTAATATTTTGAGCAACCATCGTGGTCTCCAGCGCCTTTACCAAAAGATGCCCATTCATCTCATTGTGGACAACATCAATCAGAGAACATTTGTTATGCGCAAGGAACGGGATCGTCTATTTAATCGTCTAGAACAAAGGAAAGATGAATACAAAACGCTGTTGGTTAGTAAGAATCTAGTTTGTGTGATGGGATTTGTCAATAAATTACAAACTTACTTTACAGGTTCGGCGCGCCCAATTGGAAAATCTCGTTCGATATGAGAATGAGTTCGTACTTCAAGAAGAGGTAGCTTCTCGAGTATTAGGAAAAAAAATCGAAAACTCGAATGTACGCGTGAAAGCCATCGTAACAATAAATAATACATACAAGAAGTTAGTACAACTTCTGTTATACGATGAGATATTCTATGAGCCTATTCTTCGTTCTCTGGAAGGCGACATGGAAGATCAAGCGAACTTCATTAAGCATATCATCTATTTGGGCAAGCCGGCATTAGGTAAATTTAAGGTTCTCAGTAAGGAGTATCAAAATCTACAGAAGAAATCACGCGATAACCTACAGGCTAAAATGAAATTAATAGCCTCGATCCAAAAGCCACCCACCGTTTTTGTGCCTCCAACCGATGTTGCTCGACAAACTGTTGCTGAAAAGGTTGAGCAATATGTTCGTCAAACTAAAAGCATGACGGAACTGAAATATCAGCTAAATGAAATCGAAAAGACTATAAAGAATTTGAAACTTGTAACCTTTTGCTCTCAGGCCAAGGAAATCTATCCACGGTGCGTATGTTTTGTTTGGTAGGGTTTACATTTTATTATACTCTAAATTATTTTTAAAAAATCCATACAAAACATCTTACATGATTTTATCAAGGTGGCTAACGTAACCCAATCTATACTTAATGCTTAATAATTATTTCTTAATTCTTAGTGTTCATCAACAAATGGAGAATAACAGGAATATGACGTACGTTATACAGAAAAATAGGCAGCTGAATGAATCGCTTAAAAACAAAAAAAAATATGCTAGTATGCTGCAGCAAGTCTTGGTAAACAATTTATCTGAAGAGGAAATCAAGTAAGTTTTTCTGAGGTTGTTTTACAAACAGGAAATGTTTCTGAATCTCTCTGCGGTAGAAATGCGGAGTACTTAAGTCTTTATACCCTTTGACCATGGCAAATGGTCAAGAAAGGGTATACTTGTTTTGTCAAAAATTTAAAAATATTATATATATAAATATATATAAAAATGCAAAAGTAGGCGTGGTCTGCCACGCCCAAAGTACATATATTCTTGCTCAGAATCACTGACAAACATAGCTTAACGACTTGCTAGCTATGTTTGTCAGTCTGTCCGTGTCTCTAACCGTATGAAAACCTATATCTCAGAGACTCTAATAGCTAGGGCTACCAAATTTAGTGTCAATATGTGATTTTGTTGCACGCAGTGTTTATTTTAAATTTTCGTAACGGCCTTGCAGAGGGTATATTAATTTTGGCCAGGAGTTTGCAACGCACCTTAGGAGACATCTCCTTCGACCCTATAAAGTATATATATTCTGAGTTAGCAACAATCTAGCCGTGTCTGTCTGTCCGTCTAAACTAGTCTCTCAGGTTTAAAGCTATCTTGATGAAATTTGGCACACATGCTTCTTATTGCCGCACGCTGCAAATAAGTCGGGGCAAGCCTACATACAAACTATCGCCCGAATTTGTTACTTGTCATAATACTGCCAACAATTTACTACATTGGAATATTTATACCCTTCGACCATTGAAAATTGTCAAAAAAGGGTATACTAACTTTGCAAATGTATGTAACAGGCAGAAGGAGGCGTGGGAGACCCCATAAAGTATATATATTCTTGCTGAGGATCACAAGCCGAGTCCATTGAGCCATGTCTGTCCGTCTGTCCGTCTGACCGTCTGTCCGTCTGTGTGAACGCACAGATCTCAGCTATTATAAAAGCTAGAGTTAACAAATTTGGCAGGAAGACTCCTGTGTACTTCAAGCAGATCAAGTTTATTTCAAATGTTAGGTGCCACGCCCACCGCCCCCACAAATCAATAATTTAATTTTTGAACTCAATTTGTAAGCGCTGTATAAAAGATACAACTTTCTGACTTTAACGTATACTAAGCTAAATAAAATATCTACGTAGTCTCCAAATTACAATCCGATCGGACAATAATCACAGAAGTTATTTAAGAATGTATGAGCATAAAACCAAGTGCTTCTGTCAGTTAACAAGGGAGGCGGGCAAGCCGAAGCGCGAGCGCCATCTGTCCGGATTAATTTCAAAGCATGTGCATATGCATATGTGTATGAATTTAACTAATTAAACTACACGGGAACATAGGTCGAAGGGTATCCCACTGTCGCGTGCTGCGCGACTGTTGCTTTTCTTACTGGTTTTATATTTAAAATGTGCATATTAAATTTTATTAAAATCCGAACACTAACATATAGCTGCTATTGGAACAATCGGCCGAATTGTAGGTTTTTCTTTGAAGGCCGTTTAGATATTCGAAATAACTTAACTTATCAGTGCCAATCAAAGTAAGACATGGATTGAATATACAAAATATCATTCAATTCTGCACCATTATGTATAAGTAGTATTGGAACGAGGAGTAGTATTGAACGGACGATATAAAATCCTGCAAGGAAATTCCCAAATTACTCTTTCTTTCACGTTTAAGTAATCGTTTTTAACCCGCTTCCGAATTAGTTCCCCAAAGTATGCAACATAAATTACGTAAAACATAGAAGTTATTTATATTATTACTATTAGGTTTTAATTGTTTTGATCACGTGGCTATATCACAGTCCAGCACAGTCCACTGTGCTTTCATGCTTGTTTTTAATTAAAGGGATAATAAATTTAAATTTATTTTATATATATATATATATAACATATAACACACATACACATTCCTTTTGAAATCTGCAATTGATTATTTGAAAATGTAGTTGAAATAGTTTTTGTTGATATATTATTCATGTGTGTACATTTTTTCACGAAACTTCATCATTAGTCGTCTTCAACGCATAAGCGATTTGCAAGTATATTTAAACGCTGATAAAGAATTTGAGGAGCAAAGCCATAAGATGATAAAATCCCGTTCCCACATGTATGTTCTTTTTCGGTAAGTGTTTATACTAATAATTATATTGATTTATTATATATTAAGTTGTGTTAACATGCAATTCAATTTTGTTTATCATAGAATTTTTCTTTGGAATTTAATCGATATTCTGAAACACGTTGATCGCCAGCCCCATGTGTTTCGCATAAATTATCCCAATTCGTATTTGAAGTTGCCTCTGCTAAAGTTTGAGATGCTAAATATGTATGCTACAGCGCCAGAGCTTTACGAAGAGAACCGTTAAGTGAAGCTGAAAGACAAACATGAACAATAATTAATTTTTTTTTGTATTTTCCACAGTTGATAAATTAATGCTACTTCTCAAGCGCAAGGTATACAAGCTAATGACCACCTACAAAAAGTTGCGCATAAATAAGGAAAAGATAGCAATAGGAAAAGAGAAATATCATCAGGAATTCCTGACAACTATAATTGTCCCAGAAATACCTGAAGATCAGGGAACTGCAGCACAAGATGATGATTACCAAAAGGCAATGTTGAGCATTCCAAATAGTAAACAATTAAAGACCCAGAGTGCCAGACTAGTGGAACAGTGTTTAAAGCGAGAGGAATAATATTGAACACAAACTAGGATATGGTTTCCACTTCTAATGGTTCATATTGACACTTATATATATGTAAATCATAGAATGTAAACTCGATCGAATAATGGAGGGCAAGCTTAGGTGTACAAAAACTTTGAAGGAGCTAAGTATCAAACTGCATTCTTAGGAACTCAACTTGATACATCCTCAGGGCGAAATATCAATGCCTAAAATACCGGATTCCACTCAAACGAAAGTCTTAGACTGTGAAATTGATCGAGGACATGATAAGGAAAAGAATCTATTGAACATGCAAAAAAATTTATATATTTCTTTATTAGTTTTATACGATTTCAATGCAGGCATCGATTTAGATTTTTATACATAATTATATAACTGATAATACACAAATATGTATATAAAATATAAAAAATTGTAAGAATACAAACCATTTGCCCAGTTTATTATTTTACACTGTTGATTTGTTTGTGTTTTGCCCCAGCAGTGGCCGGAGGCGGAGAGTTATAAATGAAAGAGAAACGCTCGTACATCTTAACTGTGAATGTTTATTAGAAAGTGAACCTTTTGCAGTACTCTGTTATAAACTTAACATTATGATATGCATGCATTGTTAACATAAACTATGATTTTCGTCATATCCCAAGATAGCTTTAAAATTAAGAGAGCAGCTTGCCTTCCTGTTGTTGGGGCATTTAGGAGTAGAAAAAAAGGATCTTCATGTTCATAATACCTCAAATATATCCGTACTGAGAAATTGAAAAATCCAATAAACTTATGCACTGTCAGTCAAAATTTGAAAAGAACTTGCTCCTCGCATGAAATAGAGGAATAGAAGAAACTTGGGGAATTTTTTATTGTCATAAAGTATAAATAAGCAATTCATGCCAAAGATGTCAATGTTCTGCACATGTTGAATTTCTGATTCCCAAATATATTCATTCCAGTCTAAACTTTACAATTACAACATTACACATAAATACACAAATAACAATATACATTTAAATAATTATTACAATAAAACACATATATATTTAATATGCCTTGTTTCACAAGAGAAAGGAGCCTCCCGCATCCCCACGCTCCTCCCCGGCGTCCGAGGGGTACTGCCAGAAATGTAATGGCACCCAAGCCGGTTCGCCCTACCGCTATGAGATACCATGGGCTCTTCGGAATGTCAATAGCAGCACAACATTTGATAGTCGATGATAAATGGACACCCGATTCACTATCGGAGCAATTTAGCGACTATATACATTTGCTAAGTAAGTACATATTAAAGATTGTTATAGATGTCTGCCGTGGCATTAAAAAGCTATGTTTAGGGCGTCGTGTGATTTTTAACGGACATGAGACAAGATTCAATCGTATACGTCTCTCGGCGGCGAGCACAAAGCTCAAGGGTATGTGTACCGATGGACGTATTAAGCTGCAAAAAGTTTCTACCGGGAATAATGCCCACAAAATACGTAATATTTTGAGCAACCATCGTGGTCTGCAGCGCCTTTACCAAAAGATGCCCATTCATCTCATTGTGGACAACATCAATCAGAGAACATTTGTTATGCGCAAGGAACGGGATCGTCTATTTAATCGTCTAGAACAAAGGAAAGATGAATACAAAACGCTGTTGGTTAGTAAGAATCTAGTTTGTGTGATGGGATTTGTCAATAAATTACAAACTTACTTTACAGGTTCGGCGCGCCCAATTGGAAAATCTCGTTCGATATGAGAATGAGTTCGTACTGCAAGAAGAGGTAGCTTCTCGAGTATTGGGAAAAAAAATCGAAAACTCGAATGTACGCGTGAAAGCCATCGTAACAATAAATAATACATACAAGAAGTTAGTACAACTTCTGTTATACGATGAGATATTCTATGAGCCTATTCTTCGTTCTCTGGAAGGCGACATGGAAGATCAAGCGAACTTCATTAAGCATATCATCTATTTGGGCAAGCCGGCATTAGGTAAATTCAAGGTTCTCAGTAAGGAGTATCAAAATCTACAGAAGAAATCGCGCGAGAACCTTCAGGCTAAAATAAAAATGATAGCCTCGACCCAAAAGCCACCCACCGTTTTTGTGCCTCCAACCGATGTTGCTCGACAAACTGTTGCTGAAAAGGTTGAGCAATATGTTCGTCAAACTAAAAGCATGACGGAACTAAAATATCAGCTACATGAAATCGAAAAGACTATAAAGAATTTGAAAATTGTTACCTTTTGCTCTCAGGCCAAGGAAATCTATCCACGGTACGTAGGCTTGTACGTGATTGACATTTTAATGAATGTTCTTTTTGTCAGACATTTTGACAGAGTGAAAGTTAACATTTATTTTCATTCAATAGTTTTATCAATACGATTTTAAAACTTGCCTAATCCAATTTTATTTATTTATAGTGTTCATCAACAAATTGAAAATAACAGGAAGTTGACATACACTATACAGAGAAATAAACAAATTTATGAATCGCTCAAAAACAAGAAATCTTATTGCACTATCCTGCAGGAAGTCTTGGTAAATAATTTATCCGAAGAGGAAGTCAAGTAAGTTCTGATTATGGCTTTAGATTGTTATGCGAAAGGGAAACGTTTCTAAATCTGCTTTGCAGTAGAAATGCGGAGTACCTAAGGTTTTTGTTTATTAAAGGGAAAAATCAATAGGGTTTAAATTTGGTGTTATGTTGTTATGCTCATACTTTCTGGAATAACTTTTGTGTATATTTCAAATTATGCAAATTGTATTTTTTTATACGCCGCTTACAAATCGATTTTAAAAAATAAATTATTGATTTGCGGGGCGGTGGTACGAGTATATTACATTTGAAATAAATTTGATCAGCATATCCTATCAGCATATCCTACCACATTTGGTATCTCTAGCTTTTATAATAGCTGAGATCTGTGAGTTCACACAAAAGACAGACATGCCTCAATCGACTCGGCAAGTGATCCTGAGAAAAAATATATATACTTTATGCGGTCTCCAACGCCTCTTGCCTGTTACATACATTGGCACAAAGTAAGTATACACTTTTTTTTTTAAAATGTTCACAAAGTAAGTTTGGCTAGTGCAACGCTTCCTGCCTGTTATATACATTTGCACAGAGTTACCCTTTTTTGACAATTTTTCGACCACTGAAAATGTTGTAATATATGGATTTGGATATGTATATGCTGACTAATGTATATCTTTCCTTCAAATTTCAATCCGATCCGATAAAAAAACACATAAGTTATTCAAGAAAGTATGAGAATAACACCAAGTGCTTATGTCAGTTAACAAGGGAAAATAATTTGAAAGTATGCATATACATATGTATACGAGTATATTTATTAATTTAATAAAGTAAACTACACCGGAACATAGGTCAAAGGATATCCCTCTGCGCGTGCCGCTAGAACTGGTGCTGAACATTTATGGAATTCTGACATCCATCTTAATTCATCACATTTTTTTTATAATATATACACTTACTTTAAAATATATTAATCTGTTAAACTTATCGATATCCTTTTTCGATCGCTAACCGCGAACCACACATCATGTGCCGCTTCGTAACTTTACGTAACTTCGTAATCCAAAAAAAATTTTTTTTTGTATCATTGAATAAAACATCTACCAAAACTCTTGTTCATCATACATTATTAGTGTGTGTACAATATTTTTACACAATTTCATCATTTTAGTCGGCTTGAACGCATTGACGAATTGAAACTATATTTAAAGGCTGATAAACAATTTGAGGAGGAGTCCCATGAACTAATAAACTCTCGGTCCTATATGTATGTTCTGTTTCGGTAAGTGTTTATAATAATAGTTACATTGATCAATAAATTGTGTTATCATTCAATTTTATTTTGTTTATCCTAGAATTTTTCTTTGGAATTTAATCGATATTCTGAAATACGTTGATCGCCAGCCCCATGTGTATCGTATAAATTATCCCAATTCGTATTTAAAGTTGCCTCTCCTAAAGTTTGAGATGCTAAATATGTGTGCTATAGCGCCAGAGCTTTACGAAGAGGACCGTTAAGTGACACTGAAAGACAAACATGGATAATAATTAATTTTTCTTTTTTGTATTTTTTTCAGTTGATAAAATAATACAACTTCTCAAGCGCAAGGTATACAAGCTAATGACCGCCTACAAAAAGTTGCGCATAAATAAGGAAAAGATAGCAATAGGAAAAGAGAAATATCATCAGGAATTCCTGACAACTATAATTGTCCCAGAAATACCTGAAGATCAGGGAACTGCAGCACAAGATGATGATTACCAAAAGGCAATGATGAGCATTCCAAATAGTAAACAATTAAAGACCCAGAGTGCCAGACTTGTGGAACAGTGTTTAAAGCAAGAGGAATAATATACTTAACCGAAACGAGGATATGGCTTCCACTCTTCTAATGGTTCATATTGACACTCATACACTTCTATATATGTAAATCATAGCATGTAAACTCGATCGAATAATGGAGGGCAAGGTATGCAAGCTGATGAAGGCGTACAAAAACTTTCAAATAGGTTCGGAAAAGACTGCGTCGGGAAGAGCTAAGTACCACGCTGCATTATTAGGAACTCAACTTGATGAGGAAAATGTCAATAAAATACTTGAGGAAAATGATTACGATAAGGTAACTTAAAACACCAGATTCCACTCAAATGAAAGCTCAGAGTGTCAAATTGATCGAGGACTTGATAAAGAAAAGAATCAATGGAATCATACCGTAAATACATACTCAAATGACTATATTTCTTTATTAGTTGTGATGAATTTTTTTTTCATTGCAATCATCGAATATGATATTTATACATAATTATATAACTGATAATACATAAATACATAAAATAAAAAGAACTGTAAGAATAAGGACCATTCGCCCGTTTGGTTTGTTTGTGTTTTGCCGCAGCAGTGGCCGGATGCGGAGAGTTATAAATGAAAGAGAAACGCTCGTACATCTTAACTGTGAATGTTTATTAGAAAGTGAACCTTTTGCAGTACTCTGTTATAAACTTAACATTATGATATGCATGCATTGTTAACATAAACTATGATTTTCGACATATCCCAAGATAGCTTCAAAATTAAGAGAGCAGCTTGCCTTCCTGTTGTTGGGGCATTTAGGAGTAGAAAAAAAGGATCTTCATGTTCATAATACCTCAAATATATCCGTACTGAGAAATCGAAAAATCCAATAAACTTATGCACTGTCAGTCAAAATTTGAAAAGAACTTGCTCCTCGCATGAAATAGAGGATCAGAAGAGACTTGGGGAATTTTTTACTGTCATAAAGTATAAATAAGTAATTCATGCCAAAGATGTCAATGCTCTGCACATGTTAACCTTCTGATTCCCAAATATATTCATTCCAGTTTAAACTTTACAATAACAACATTACACATAAATACACAACTAACAATATACATTTAAATATTTATTACAATAAAACACATATATATTTATATGCCTTGTTTCACAAGAGAAAGGAGCCTCCCACAGCCCCATGCTCCTCCCCGGCGTCCGAAGGGCAATGCCAGAGATGTAATGGCACCAAAGCCGGTTCGCCCTATCGCAATGAGATATCATGGGCTCTTCGGAATGTCAATAGCAGCACAACATTTGATAGTCGATGATAAATGGACACCCGATTCACTATCGGAGCAATTTAGCGACTATATACATTTGCTAAGTAAGTACATATTAAAGATTGTTATAGATGTCTGCCGTGGCATTAAAAAGCTATGTTTAGGGCGTCGTGTGATTTTTAACGGACATGAGACAAGATTCAATCGTATACGTCTCTCGGCGGCGAGCACAAAGCTCAAGGGTATGTGTACCGATGGACGTATTAAGCTGCAAAAAGTTTCTACCGGGAATAATGCCCACAAAATACGTAATATTTTGAGCAACCATCGTGGTCTGCAGCGCCTTTACCAAAAGATGCCCATTCATCTCATTGTGGACAACATCAATCAGAGAACATTTGTTATGCGCAAGGAACGGGATCGTCTATTTAATCGTCTAGAACAAAGGAAAGATGAATACAAAACGCTGTTGGTTAGTAAGAATCTAGTTTGTGTGATGGGATTTGTCAATAAATTACAAACTTACTTTACAGGTTCGGCGCGCCCAATTGGAAAATCTCGTTCGATATGAGAATGAGTTCGTACTGCAAGAAGAGGTAGCTTCTCGAGTATTGGGAAAAAAAATCGAAAACTCGAATGTACGCGTGAAAGCCATCGTAACAATAAATAATACATACAAGAAGTTAGTACAACTTCTGTTATACGATGAGATATTCTATGAGCCTATTCTTCGTTCTCTGGAAGGCGACATGGAAGATCAAGCGAACTTCATTAAGCATATCATCTATTTGGGCAAGCCGGCATTAGGTAAATTCAAGGTTCTCAGTAAGGAGTATCAAAATCTACAGAAGAAATCGCGCGAGAACCTTCAGGCTAAAATAAAAATGATAGCCTCGACCCAAAAGCCACCCACCGTTTTTGTGCCTCCAACCGATGTTGCTCGACAAACTGTTGCTGAAAAGGTTGAGCAATATGTTCGTCAAACTAAAAGCATGACGGAACTAAAATATCAGCTACATGAAATCGAAAAGACTATAAAGAATTTGAAAATTGTTACCTTTTGCTCTCAGGCCAAGGAAATCTATCCACGGTACGTAGGCTTGTACGTGATTGACATTTTAATGAATGTTCTTTTTGTCAGACATTTTGACAGAGTGAAAGTTAACATTTATTTTCATTCAATAGTTTTATCAATACGATTTTAAAACTTGCCTAATCCAATTTTATTTATTTATAGTGTTCATCAACAAATTGAAAATAACAGGAAGTTGACATACACTATACAGAGAAATAAACAAATTTATGAATCGCTCAAAAACAAGAAATCTTATTGCACTATCCTGCAGGAAGTCTTGGTAAATAATTTATCCGAAGAGGAAGTCAAGTAAGTTCTGATTATGGCTTTAGATTGTTATGCGAAAGGGAAACGTTTCTAAATCTGCTTTGCAGTAGAAATGCGGAGTACCTAAGGTTTTTGTTTATTGAAGGGAAAAATCAATAGGGTTTAAATTTGGTGTTATGTTGTTATGCTCATACTTTCTGGAATAACTTTTGTGTATATTTCAAATTATGCAAATTGTATTTTTTATACGCCGCTTACAAATCGATTTTAAAAAATAAATTATTGATTTGCGGGGCGGTGGTACGAGTATATTACATTTGAAATAAATTTGATCAGCATATCCTATCAGCATATCCTACCACATTTGGTATCTCTAGCTTTTATAATAGCTGAGATCTGTGAGTTCACACAAAAAGACAGACATGCCTCAATCGACTCGGCAAGTGATCCTGAGAAAAAATATATATACTTTATGCGGTCTCCAACGCCTCTTGCCTGTTACATACATTGGCACAAAGTAAGTATACACTTTTTTTTTAAAATGTTCACAAAGTAAGTTTGGCTAGTGCAACGCTTCCTGCCTGTTATATACATTTGCACAGAGTTACCCTTTTTTGACAATTTTTCGACCACTGAAAATGTTGTAATATATGGATTTGGATATGTATATGCTGACTAATGTATATCTTTCCTTCAAATTTCAATCCGATCCGATAAAAAAACACATAAGTTATTCAAGAAAGTATGAGAATAACACCAAGTGCTTATGTCAGTTAACAAGGGAAAATAATTTGAAAGTATGCATATACATATGTATACGAGTATATTTATTAATTTAATAAAGTAAACTACACCGGAACATAGGTCAAAGGATATCCCTCTGCGCGTGCCGCTAGAACTGGTGCTGAACATTTATGGAATTCTGACATCCATCTTAATTCATCACATTTTTTTATAATATATACACTTACTTTAAAATATATTAATCTGTTAAACTTATCGATATCCTTTTTCGATCGCTAACCGCGAACCACACATCATGTGCCGCTTCGTAACTTTACGTAACTTCGTAATCCAAAAAAAAATTTTTTTTTCCATTTTGTATCATTAAATAAAACATCTACCAAAACTCTTGTTCAACATACATAAATAGTGTGTGTACAATATTTCACACAAGTTCATCGTTTTAGTCGGCTTGAACGCATTCAGGAATTGAAACTATATTTAAAGGCTGATAAAGAATTTGAGAAGGAATCCCATCAATTAATAAACTCTCGGTCCTATATGTATGTTCTGTTTCGGTAAGTGTTTATAATAATAGTTACATTGATCAATAAATTGTGTTATCATTCAATTTTATTTTGTTTATCCTAGAATTTTTCTTTGGAATTTAATCGATATTCTGAAATACGTTGATCGCCAGCCCCATGTGTATCGTATAAATTATCCCAATTCGTATTTAAAGTTGCCTCTCCTAAAGTTTGAGATGCTAAATATGTGTGCTATAGCGCCAGAGCTTTACGAAGAGGACCGTTAAGTGACACTGAAAGACAAACATGGATAATAATTAATTTTTCTTTTTGTATTTTTTTCACAGTTGATAAAATAATACAACTTCTCAAGCGCAAGGTATACAAGCTAATGACCGCCTACAAAAAGTTGCGCATAAATAAGGAAAAGATAGCAATAGGAAAAGAGAAATATCATCAGGAATTCCTGACAACTATAATTGTCCCAGAAATACCTGAAGATCAGGGAACTGCAGCACAAGATGATGATTACCAAAAGGCAATGATGAGCATTCCAAATAGTAAACAATTAAAGACCCAGAGTGCCAGACTTGTGGAACAGTGTTTAAAGCAAGAGGAATAATATACTTAACCGAAACGAGGATATGGCTTCCACTCTTCTAATGGTTCATATTGACACTCATACACTTCTATATATGTAAATCATAGCATGTAAACTCGATCGAATAATGGAGGGCAAGGTATGCAAGCTGATGAAGGCGTACAAAAACTTTCAAATAGGTTCGGAAAAGACTGCGTCGGGAAGAGCTAAGTACCACGCTGCATTATTAGGAACTCAACTTGATGAGGAAAATGTCAATAAAATACTTGAGGAAAATGATTACGATAAGGTAATACTTAAAACACCAAATTCCACTCAAATGAAAGCTCAGAGTGTCAAATTGATCGAGGACTTGATAAAGAAAAGAATCAATGGAATCATACCGTAAATACATACTCAAATGACTATATTTCTTTATTAGTTGTGATGAATTTTTTTTCATTGCAATCATCGAATATGATATTTATACATAATTATATAACTGATAATACATAAATACATAAAATAAAAAGAACTGTAAGAATAAGGACCATTCGCCCGTTGGTTTGTTTGTGTTTTGCCGCAGCAGTGGCCGGATGCGGAGAGTTATAAATGAAAGAGAAACGCTCGTACATCTTAACTGTGAATGTTTATTAGAAAGTGAACCTTTTGCAGTACTCTGTTATAAACTTAACATTATGATATGCATGCATTGTTAACATAAACTATGATTTTCGACATATCCCAAGATAGCTTCAAAATTAAGAGAGCAGCTTGCCTTCCTGTTGTTGGGGCATTTAGGAGTAGAAAAAAAGGATCTTCATGTTCATAATACCTCAAATATATCCGTACTGAGAAATCGAAAAATCCAATAAACTTATGCACTGTCAGTCAAAATTTGAAAAGAACTTGCTCCTCGCATGAAATAGAGGATCAGAAGAGACTTGGGGAATTTTTTACTGTCATAAAGTATAAATAAGTAATTCATGCCAAAGATGTCAATGCTCTGCACATGTTAACCTTCTGATTCCCAAATATATTCATTCCAGTTTAAACTTTACAATAACAACATTACACATAAATACACAACTAACAATATACATTTAAATATTTATTACAATAAAACACATATATTCTATATGCCTTGTTTCGCAAGAGAAAGGAGCCTGCCGCACCCCCATGCTCCTCCCCGGCGACAGAGGGGCAATACCAGAGATGTAATGGCACCAAAGCCGGTTCGCCCTATCGCAATGAGATACCATGGGCTCCTCGGAATGTCAATAGCAGCACAACATTTAATAGTCGATGATAAATGGACACCCGATTCACTTTCAGAGCAATTTACCGACTATATACATTTGCTAAGTAAGTACATATTATAGATGTTTATAGATGTCTGCCGTGGCATTAAAAAGCTATGTTTAGGGCGTCGTGTGATTTTTAATCGACATGAGACAAGATCCAATCGTAAACGTCTCTCGGTGGCGAGCGCAAAGCTCAAGAGTATGTGTACCGATGGACGGATTAAGCTGCAAAAAGTTTCGACCGGGAATAATGCTCACAAAATACGCAATCTTTTGAGCAACCATCGTGGCCTGCAGCGCCTTTACCAAAAGATGCCCATTCATCTCATTGTGGACAACATCAATCAGCGAACATTTGTTATGCGCAAGGAACGGGATCGTCTATTTCATCGTCTAGAACAAAGGAAAGATGAATACAAAACGCTGTTGGTTAGTAAGAATCTAGATTGTGTGGCAGGATTTGTCAATAAATTACAAACTTACTTTACAGGTTCGGCGCGCCCAATTGGAAAATCTCGTTCAATATGATTTCGTTCATCAAGAAGAGTCACTTTCTCGAGTATTGAGAAAAAAAATCGAAAATTCGAATATACGCGTAAAAGCCATCGTAACAATAAATAATACATACAAGAAGTTAGTACAACTTCTGTTATACGAAGAGATATTCTATGAGCCTATTCTTCGTTCTCTGGAAGGCGACATGGAAGATCAAGCGAACTTTATTAAGCATATCATCTATTTGGGCAAGCCAGCCATAGGTAAATTCAAGGTTCTAAGTAAGGAGTATCAAAATTTACAGAAGAAATCGCGCGAGAACCTTCAGGCTAAAATAAAAATGATAGCCTCGACCCAAAAGCCACCCACCGTTTTTGTGCCTCCAACCGCTGTTGCTAATCGACAAACTGTTGCTGAAAAGGTTGAGCAATATGTTCGTCAAACTAAAAGCATGACGGAACTAAAATATCAGCTACATCAAATCGAATGGAGTATAAAGAATTTGAAAATTATTACCTTTTGCTCTCAGGCCAAGGAAATCTATCCACGGTACGTAGGTTTTGTACGTGTTACGTAGCTGAATCCAAATTATATATATAATGGACATTTTACTGAATTTTTTTGTCAGACATTTGGACAGAAAGTTAAAATTTTTTTTTTATTCAGTAGTTTTATCAAGACGATTTTAAAACTTGCCTAATCCATTTTTATTTATTTATAGTGTTCATCAACAAATTGAAAATAACCGGATGTTGACATACACTATACAGAGAAATAAGCAACTTTATGAATCGCTTAAAAACAAGAAAAATGTTTGTAGTTTGCTGCAGGAAGTCTTGGTAAACAATTTATCCGAAGAGGAAGTCAAGTAAGTTCTGATTATGGCTTTAGATTGTTATGCAAAAGGGATACGTTCCTAAATCAGCTTTGCAGTAGAAATGCGGACTACCTAATATTTTTGTTTATTAAAGGGATAATAAATCAATATGCTTAAAATTTCTGTGCTACACATTAAAAGTACAGTCGTTTGACAACCTGCAAAAGCTTAGTATATGTGAAAGTCAAAAATATCTTTAATATATCAATAACAAATCGTATTAAAAAACTAAATTAATAAATAAACTACATAGATCAGCGTATGGTATACAGAAACTTTCATGCCAAGTTTAGTGTCTCATCAAAAATTTTGTTAGTTTTTCGGGAATTAGCTGTCACTGTTCGGCCAGCAGCAGAAAAGAGTTTCTCATATGGTACGGATGTTGCAATTTGGACAGCTCATCTCTTTCCCTCAAACTGGAGCTTGTTGTTTATGTAGCTCTGCAAGCATATTCCACAGTGAAGTTGAGTTGTCATTTAGTAATCATACTGTCATTATTATTGGAATCCATATTTAATGATCGTGACAGCTTATATTTTATATAAATATAACTATTATAAGTTATTACTTATTTTATAATGGAAAATCGCGACATTTATTTCAGACACTCGCTAAAAACGAATTATAGTTAAAATTAGCGGTTAAATGTGATCAACGCTGAGTGTCCAATATATTGTTTACAATATCGATAATATCAATTATATCGAAATTTGAAATTCCATATCGACGATATATCGATATTTCAATATCAATACGCATTCCTAATCAAAACTGCTTTAGTCGCACAACGACAGCGGAACGATAAGGATGCGGGTAATTCTTTGCACTGTGCGATAGTTTTAATATGTGCGTGTATGTATGCACAAGCTCGCATATGAATGTGTGCGTTGCTTGTGAAGTTTGACAACAGGCGAATGTTTCAAGGCCACTGTGTGTTTCGTCGTCGAGAGCCAAGTGATTTAAATATACACTCTTAAAAGATATTAATCTGTTTAATTTATCGATATTCTTTTAATCATCGGGAAATCCTTCATTTTCGATTGAAACTTTATAAATTTAATTTAAATAAATCTTAAGCATTAAACATCATCCATTTTGTATCGTTAAAAAAAAAAACGTCTACCAAAACTCTACATACATTATTAATATGTGTACAATTTTCACACATTTCATCATTTTAGTCGGCTTGAACGCATTCGCGAATTGAAACAATTTTTAATGGCTGATAAAGAATTTGAGAAGGAATCCCATCAAGTAATAAACTCTCGGTCCTATATGTATGTTCTGTTTCGGTAAGTGTTTATAATAAGAGTTACATTGATCAACAAACTGTGTTATCATTCATTTTTATTTTGTTAATCCTAGAATTTCTCTTTGGAATTTAATCGATATTCTGAATCACGTTGATCGCCAGCCCCATGTATATCGTATAAATTATCCCAATTCGTATTTAAAGTTGCCTCTCCTAAAGTTTGAGATGCTAAATATGTGTGCTACAGCACCAGAGCTTTACGAAGAGGACCGTTAAGTGAAACTGAAAGACAAACATGGATAATAATTAATTTTTCTTTTTGTATTTTTTTCACAGTTGATAAAGTAATACAACTTCTCAAGCGCAAGGTATACAAGCTAATGACCGTCTACAAAAAGTTGAGCATAAATAAGGAAAAGATAGCAATAGGAAAAGAGAAATATCATCAGGAATTCCTGACAACTATAATTGTCCCAGAAATACCTGAAGATCAGGGAACTGCAGCACAAGATGATGATTACCAAAAGGCAATGATGAGCATTCCAAATAGTAAACAATTAAAAGTCCAGAGTGCTAGATTTGTGGAACAGTGTTTAAAGCAGAATGAATAATATACTTAACCGAAACGAGGATATTGTTTTCATTCTTCTAATGGTTCATATTGACACTTATACACTTATAACTATGTAAATCATTGCACATAAACAGGATATATTACACAAATTCTGAATTTTCTTTTATTAATCTTTACAAGCAATGCCTAATTCCAAATAACTTAGGACAATGGAATTTTTAATTTATACTTTTTTAAATTCCATTTTTTGATGTAGTCGTTTTTAATTTTTGTAATTTATTAATTTAAAGTTGACTATGGCTGATTAAAAATTTAAAAATTTTATTCGAATTATTTATACATTGTAATTAAAAAGTACTGCTACTAAAAGAAACGAGAGCAACAGTCGAGCGGCACTCGACAGTGGGAGGGATACAGAGAAGTGTAACCAGGTAAACAAGTCATCACTATCTTTGTCCCCTTGAATAAGGTTAATAATAAATTCAACAATTAGCTACGGAAGTAGACTAAGTAACAAAAGATAACTCGGATAGGAAGAAAGTCTAGAATTTGTATCCCAGTTAAGGTCTCGCAAGAAAAAAATTAAAAAATGTTTCTGTATGGATTCAATGTGTTCCTTGCTAACTATGTCCTGAGGACTTCAAACGCAAGAATTTGACGAAAAAGTGAGATGTAGAGGGTCTTTTTATGATGATATAAGTTTACAATCTTTTACTTTTATCATTTGCGGTCCCAAGAGACTACCACAAAAAAGAGTAAGAAACGTACTTCGGACAGGATCGTAAAAATGTCATAAGCTAACATTTGGAGCTGTCAGATCAAGCAAATTTGCACGAAACCATGAATATGAACTATCTAGGTCAGATTGTAGGCGAGAACTACAAGATACGTCTTTAAATTTAAAACAATGCTTGACATCATCCGCACCCAAGAGAGTACGGGAGTTAAGTATGGCCAATGAAAAGTCATTGATCAGAAGCGGAAATAGAAGGGGTCCTAAATGGTTCCCCTGAGGAACAGCAGATGTGGCATGAACACGAGAAGAAAGATTATTTTTAAAGAGGATTTGTTGTTCTCCCAAATAGCTCACAATCCAACTAACAAGTTTTGGCGAAACACCGAGAACTTTCAGATTATGTGCAAGTCATTTCTTTCTGCTTCGATCCACTTATTTGATTCTATAGGATAATAAACAAAGTAGTTATTTACATAAACATTTTCTATAGTCCCAAGCAGGGCTGCGTGCTCTCTGCTTCCGGGAATTGTCATTGAAGTGGCGGAAGACTTCAAAAATTGGGAGTAGTGTATCTTACTGTCGGGCGTGCGCGACTGCAACATTCGTCTGGCTATTTTTATCAATTCTCTAGAAAATGAATGATACATTTTCAACTTGAAACGATTGTAAGCTAAGCAATCTATGGATGAATTTTTTTAAATTTTGAGTCTTCTTCAGGCAACATTTTAAATCATACTTTATTACACTTTACACCTGCTAGGTACACTTCACAGTAATAAAAAAAAGGCAAAATAAAAAAATAAAAAAACTAAAAAACTGAAAAAATGCCGTGTTTCCCGCTCAAACAACAGTTATCGTGTTGTCCTCGGCGAGATAAAAGGGTCGATTTAGAAAAGCTAGTTGTCAAGCCAGTTCGTACAAGTGGTATGAGGTATCACGGTCTTCTTGGCTATTTCAATGTGTCACAGCATCTGATCGTCGATGATAACTGGACTCCCTCCTCGCTTACCGAACAATTTACCTACTGTATAGATTTGCTGGGTAAGTACTTACACGTGTACCTATGTGCATACGTTTGGGCTTCATACTTAATTATATTTTGTTGTCTTCAAATCAGCTCGCCGCGTAGTCTTCAAGCTCCATGAGACAAAGATGGATCGTGAGCAAATCAAACGAAAGAGAGATTACCTAAGATTTGTGTGCGCCAATGGACGTGTCAAGCTGCGTAATATCTCTTGGGGTAATAATGCTCACGATGTTCGAAATATTTTAAATAAACATCGGGATATGCAACGTTTGTACTCGCGGATGCCAATTCATTTGATTGTGGACAACATAAATCAGCGCACCTTTACAATGCGCAAGGAGCGAGATCGTCTGGAGTTTCATTTGAAACAGCTACAGCATGACTACAATGAGATTTTGGTTTGTACTTGTGAACAGGATATTTGATGATTTTATCTTTTTTTTAATGTTTGCATAGCTTACACGAGCCGAGGTTGAGAATCGCATTCGATACGCAAGTGAGTTTATCATTCAGGATGAAATACAATCGCGTATCTTGAAAAATAAAATCGAAAATTCAAATGTGCGCGCCAAAGCAATTAAAACCATCAATGCGACATATAAAAAAATAATACAAATACTGCAGGAGGATAAGGTATTCTATGGGCCGATACTGCGCTCACTGGACAACGATATGGAAGATCAGCGCAGTTTTATCAATTATATTCTGTACCTGGGCAGGCCAGCTATAGTGAAATTCAATGAGTTGAACATTCGGTATCGAAAGCTGCACGAGATATCTCAAAGAAATCTTCAGTCGAAGATACAAATGGTTAAACATTTTACTCCGGTCACCGTTATGGCAAACCCACCTAAACTCCAAATGAGCAATGAGGAATTGGCATCGTTGCCAAAACCAGCGCACTATGTGCGCAGAACGGAGACTATGGAATCTCTGAAATTCTATGCAAATTTGCTTGAGTATCAAATAAAACAGTTAAAGCTCGCGACATTTTGTTCGCAGGCTAAAGAGATTTATCCACGGTAAGATTTTAATTCATAAAGCGATTTATAATCGCTACCCATAGACTAAAAGGGTACATATTATAGCAACCGATAATGTAATATACAGAATGAGATATGAGACCACGCAGTGTATATAATTATATACTCTAGATAACCATTAACAGTCGTAGCGATATAGCCACTGTGCGTCTGTCAATCTTTTTCCTTTGTCCGTGCGTCAATCGATAAAGCTAATTCCTAGTGTAATTTAAAAGCTAGAACATTCATTTGCTGATATTTCCCAGCAAACTCGATTGAAAATTTCTTACATTATGATCTCTTTGTCTTTGCAGTATGAAGAACCAAATAGAAAATAACAGAATTTTAGGTCGTCATGTTGAGCTGCAAACGATGACACGAGAGCATTTTGAAAAAACTCATAAAAGTGCTCTAACGCTACGGGAAGTACTAGTAAATAACCTGTCTTCGGAGGAAATGAAGTGAGTAGGAATCTCTTATTAATATAATTTACTTTTTGAAATTGATTTACAGCCGACTTGAATGTATAGAGGATCTGAAAACCAGATTGAAATACGAAGAGAATATTGAGAAGACTACTATTGCTTATTTGAAAAATAGAAGCGATGGTTTTGTAACGTTTCGGTGAGTTTGTCTGCTTAGAGTTTAAATTATATATAAATACATTTAACTTTGTATGTATACATACGTATTTTGATTTCGCTGTTTTTCTTTCAGCTTATGTTTATGGAGTATATTGGATATTCTTGAAAATGTCGATCGTCGCAATATAAGTTCCCGCGTAGAATATCCAAATTCTTACCTGAGATTGCCACTGTTGAAATTTGAGATGCTATATATGGTTGCTGCACCACCATATGTTTTCGAGGAAAATCGTGAGTCCACTGATGCTATAAAATTACTTAAATTCACCGTTACAGCTTTTAGTGGAAAAATTAATGGTAAATCTCAAGCAGAAGATTGCCAAGTTATGCAAGGCTTTTAAACCGAAAAATCGAGCTTCACTAGAGGAATCGAGGGAACAGTTTCATAAGGATTTCCTCCAATATTCCAACTTGTATGACACCGTCGATAATATCCACCAGGAGACTAAGAATATTGATAACGTTTTAATGAACAAAGTAGTTAATGATGTACTGAATAGTAAACAGATTAAAGGTCAGAGTGCTAGGATCATGGAAAATGTCAAACGTGAAGCGGAATCTTAAAAAACTGTAGCATTCACCTAATAAAGATATCATATAGCATATACACATGTATTTATTTGATAAGTTTTCAATTTAGTGTCCTATTACTAGTTAAATCATTGTATCCCAGCTGGGCTTAAAATATGAATTTACATTTCCCAAAACTTACTAAATGAGTTAAGCAGCCATGAAATTAAATTCAGTTGCCTATTTTTCCTTATTTGATTTGACTTGAGTTAAGTTTTCATTAAGTTTATTGATTTCAGTTGTTCAACTTCAATACAAAAACTACTTTTTACAGTCGCAAAAGTTATTTATACATACAAAAATAAAAACCTTTGATAAAAAGTAAAATTGTGAAAAACAAAGAAAAAACGGAAATAAAACTAATAGCTATTCACGATGCCATGTTTTGTGCGAGAGAAGAGTTTGGCGGTCGCCCGTCGTCGATATAAAAAGAACGATAGAGATCCCTTGATACCCAAGCCAGTTCATCCTCGTGCGCTACGATTCCATGGTCTATTCGGCATGTCCAATGTACGCCAGCATGCAATTGTCGACGAACGTTGGACACCGAACTCGTTGACCGAGGAATTTGGTTGCATGGCAGATATGCTTAGTAAGTTATCTGTATCAATGAAATGTTGACGTTCTATGTGATTCATGAGTATCGATTATTGGATTTTATTTGATTTAGACCGTCGTCTTCTTTTATAAAAGCTTCGAGACCAAGGCCAATCGAGAGCGTTACTCTGTGGAAAGTAAAAAGTTAAAATCGCAATGTCGTGATGGACGCATCAAGTTACATAAAATTCTAAGCAGTGATAGTTCCCAAAAGATACAGCATTTTTTGTTGAACCATCGTGACATGCAGCGCTTGTACCAGAGAATGCCCATTCACATGGTTGTTGATAATATCAATCAGCGCACATTTGTGATGCGCAAGGAACGGGATCGCCTCGAGTTCCGTTTGGATCAGCATAAGCGTGAGTACAGGAAATTGCTGGTAAGTAAAACACGATGCTAGATTTATTTTGACTTAGTCATCTTTTTATTCCATAGTTGGATCGCGCAGTACTAGAGAATCGAATTAAGTACCAAAATGAATTTATTCTTGAGGAGGAGATACAGTCGCGAGTTTTTCTTAAAAAAATGGAAAATTCCAATGTACGACTGAAAGCTATTAAGACTATAAATAATACCTATAAGAAAATTATACAAGTGCTGGTACACGATGAGATTTTCTATGAGCCCATATTACGATCCTTGAGTAACGATATGGAGGATCAGTCGAACTTTATTAAACATATACTCTATCTTGGCAAGCCGGCCATAGTTAAGTTCAAGGAACTTAACTACAAGTATAGACAACTTGAGGATAAATCACGTAAGAATCTTCAGGCG
This sequence comes from Zaprionus nigranus, assembly GCA_018903425.1. Taxonomy (NCBI): domain Eukaryota; kingdom Metazoa; phylum Arthropoda; class Insecta; order Diptera; family Drosophilidae; genus Zaprionus; species Zaprionus nigranus. Next base: position 4,847,102 of record JAEIGD010000003.1, on the reverse strand, counting down.
AAGCTACAGATGTCCTTTTCGCTGAGTAAGCCCCCCACCGATAATATTGTGGATGCATCAGCTATCAAGAATACCAAGGATTCGATTTCCGCTTCAGTAAATCCAAAACGGTATGTCCGCGATACGGAGAGTATGATAATCCTGAAGCATGTACTCAAGTCTGTTGAGAAAACTATCAAGGAGGTTAAATTTGTAACGCTCTGTTCGCAAGCAAAAGAAATTTACCCACGGTAACACCGCACATTATATGTAATTAACCCTAGCTAAAGCCTTGTTATTGTAGTATGAAAAGTCAAGTAGACAATAATGAGAAGTTGCATCGTCTGATCGAAAGTGATATGTTAGCTCACGAAGTGCTCGAAGTAAAAATGAAATGTACCACCGTCTTAAAGGGTGTTTTGGTTAACAATTTCTCCGAAGAAGAGATCAAGTAATTTAAAATGTGTAACATATTAAATATGAAATAATATATACCCCTTTAGCCGACTGGAGCGTATTAATGATTTAAGAAAAATGTTAGCCCAAGAAGAAGATTATGAGCAGAAAAATTTTCTACAAATAAAGAATCGGGGTAATGTGTATGTAACGTTGCGGTAAGGATAAAAATTTAATAATATATTTTATCGTAATTAAAATCTATTATATTTATAAATCAATTCTATGATAATATTTATCGTTTGCAGAGTATGCCTGTGGAACCTTGTAGAGATTCTTCGGCATGTAGATCGGTCTCCGAAATCGGTGCGTGCTCATTACCCCAATTCTTATTTGAAGCTACCTCTGCTTAAATTCGAGATGCTCAATATGCACGCTGCAGCACCGGAGCTTTATGAGGAAAACAGTTAAGTATTACAGTTGTGATATTGTATTTATCTTATATCTGTTGACACAAAACCTTTGGTGCAGTTGATAAGGTGATGCATCTACTAAAACGTAAGGTATACAAATTAATGAAGGGATACTTGGTAGAGTTGCGACCGAACACGATAAAGCGCAATCGTGAAGAATATCATTTCGACTACCTGGCAAGTCGATTTTTTTTCCATGAGAACGAAGATGAAAAGGTGCAGCCAGTGTCTCATGAGGATATTTTACTGAACGAGAACAAGACAATGGGCAATGTGCCAAACCGACACCAAATAAAGGTACAAAGTGCTAAGTTTATAGAAGAGATGGTGGCTAAGCGTGACGAATTGTGAACACGAGCTTAAACATATCTATTATAAAATTTTAAGTCAACCTATGAATAAGAAAATTTAGATTTTATTTCTGAAACCACATACCACACGCGAATCAAATACAAATTTTAAATGAATAAATTGTGACTGTCTCAGAAACGACAGAAGTGTTTGGGATATTACGCAGAAAACGGCAAATAAGTTTGTTCACTTCAATGCCCACGAGGAATGAAATCTCATTGCCTCAACTTTGTCTTTTGTCTTAACTTTCCAAAAGTTTTCTCGATAGTAGTGCAATTTTTGGATAATAATAATATAAAAATTAATACAGTAGAATCTGGTTATAGCGACTTTCAAGGGACTGACGATTTTACGTCGTTATACCCGGAAGACGCACTAGCAGAAAGGTGGAAAAAAATTTTTTATATCCTTCGACCATTGAAAATGGTCAAAAAAGGGTATACTAACTTTGTGCAAAATGCAAATGTATGTAACAGGCAGAAGGAGGCGTGGCAGACCCCGCAAAGTATATATATTCTTGCTCAGGATCACTAGCCGAGTCGATTGAGCTATGTCTGTCTGTCTGTCCGGATGTCCGGATGTCCGTCTGACCAGATGAACACACAGATCTCAGCTATTATAAACGCTAGAGATACCAAATTTGGAATGAAGGTTCCTATGTACTCGGCGCAGATCAAGTTTATTACAAATGTTAGGTGCCACGCCCACCGCCCCCACAAATCAATAAATACATTTTTGTAAGCGCTGTATAAAAGATACAACTTTCTGACTTTAACATATACTAAGCTGAATGAAATATCTACGTAGTCTCCAAATTACAATCCGATCGGACAATAATCACAAAAGTTATTTAAGAAAGTATGAGCATAAAACCAAGTGCTTCTGTCAGCTAACAAGGGAGGCGGGCGAGCGCGAAGCGCGAGCGCCATCTGTCGGGATTAATTTCAAAGCATGTGCATATGTACATATATGAGTACATACATAGGAACATACATACATAGGTCGAAGGGTATCCCACTGTCGCGTGCTGCGCGACTGTTGCTTTTCTTACTGGTTTTTGTTTATTTTATGGTTGCCATGTTCGTAATGTGTTTTAACATAAAACAAATTAATTTTTTAATCAAACAAAACATTTAATAAAGTTAATTTAATAAAAACAGTCGCGCGCAACATTATTTAAACGAGATATGCTGTGCGTTAAACTATCGTCATTAAAATTTGAGTGGACAAATCTATTAAGAATTTCTGCAGCCTTGAATGCTTCCAAAACGCTAGGTGCTGAAACAGCTTCATTGTGATCATCGACGTTGTCGTCGCTTTCCTGTCCGTCATCTAATACATTTTGAACAATGCTATCTTCGGAAGGTTTCTCACAAATCGCCACACCACTCATGGAATATAGGCATGAGGTCTGCACACGCACGCTGTAAACATTTTTGTGACGTCAGTCACTAATAGATACATACATTTCTAACAGAGTCGTTTGATGCTTAAATTTGGTGGCATTATTTTGCTGTATTTTTTTTTGGCACGTCGCATTATCCGGTTGAATTATGAAAAATCTCGTCGGTATAAGCGGTTTGTTGCTAAAAGCGGAGACGTACTAACCGGAGGTCCTTTCATATAACATTGTATGGGGACCAATCAAGCCATCGAGTTTCCGTCGCAATAACCGGACTAACGCTATAAGCGGAGTCGTTATAACCGGATTCGACTGTATAAATTATGACTACAAAAGAGATACTGTGATTCCGCACAAAAAACTGCTCGATTTTTGGCTAGCTGTGCTCGTTTCCCAAGACCCGATCCCTATTGTGTCCCGGATGATAGCATTATGTAAGCAGTTAACTGCTTTGGGGTAACGACATTAGTCCGCCAGCATAACGACATAATTTCGCCGGATAAATGTTCTTGGCGAACTTAAGGCGATGAACTTATGAGGCTATGCCGTAAGCAGTAAACCACATTATATGCTTGTATTTCAGCGCAATCGCAAGACACGATGTCATTTGTGTCCCGGAAGATAGCATTATGTAAGCAGTAAACTGCTTTGTCCTGGTTGTATTTCAATCCCAAGACACGATCCGATTTGTGTCCCAAATGTGTCTAGGATCACTCGTGTTTTTTTTTCGTATCACGCAGATCAAGCTTGTGTTAGAATATGACCACGCCACGTTTCGCCACCGTGAATCGATAAAAACCGAATTTCAAGCGTAATTGTAATGCAGGCAGTTCATTTATGGTAATTCTGAACATACAGTTATTTCAGCAAACATATTTCAAGTTATTAATTTTCTAACCGCTCCATAAAGAATGCAACATATTATATAATAAAAATATAGGTTATGTATTCAATAAATCGTTTTAGTCAGGAGGGTAGCGGGTATATCATTATCGAGTACATTCCACTGTGCTTTCGTGCTTAGTTTATTATATTTATTTTTTTATTTTTATTCTACATATATTAATATTTTTATAAAACGAATACGTTTGGTCCTCCGCATTTCACCTTGCCTATTTCGGTCCCTCAATTCCGATTAATAATATTACATCAATAATTTATGCACCATTGTGCTTGGTATATACCAATTATATCCATTACCCTTAAGGTAGAAAAATATTGAAACTTGTATTAAAAAGGCATAAGTATATACATGCTCAGTATCAATAGCGGTTAATTTAGGGTCCGTCTGTTTGAACATCGAGATCTGTTGTAAAAACTACAGATACTCTCAAACTTTCTTAAATAACTTCTGTGTTTTGGGATTCGGAGAATACGTAGATATTTTAATAAGCTTAGAAAGTTGTATCTTTTATACGTCGCTTACAAATCGACTTTACAAATGAAATTTTTGAATTGCGGTGGCGTTGGGAGGTGGCACCCAACATTTGAACTAAACTTAATCTGCGCATAGAACACAGACTATATGCCAAATTGTGCGTCCTTAGCTCATTCAATTGCTGAGTTCTGTGCGTTCATCTGGACATGGCTTAATTGATTGGGCTAGTTATCATGAGCAAGAATATAAACACTTTATGGGGTCTGTCAACCCTCCTTATACCTGCTACCATTTCCACATAGTTAGTATACAATTTTTGACAATTTGTAATGGTCGAAGGTAAAACACTAAACAATAGATTTAGCACGTTGCCGAATACGTAGATCAACAAGTGGATGCACTTAAAAGCACAGCGTTTTGTGACATAACGCAAAGGTACAAACTTAATCTCTTAAAAATGACAGATTGAGCTTCCTGTCACCAAAGACGCGATGTACCGCACGCCTCAACTTCAATGAGTGCACATGCCGGTGTATCTGAACGATCGTGTCTGTACATACATATGTCTGCGTACACGATATCACACGAGTTTCACACATGAGGCCTAAATAAGGTTATGTAAGTCCGCTTAGACAATCATCGCACCTTACCGGGAGACCATCTTTATTCATACTTACACTGTGAATACACTCTTGTGCCCTTTTTGACTGTTGTGGTTTTTTTTCAGACTGAAATCTGACAACGGAGAAATTAGACACAAGTGAAAAAAATTAGTTGATGATATTTGTGGTTGCTCTTAGGAGTTCATATTATGACAGCTCCATGGAAATAAAATAATAAACACATGTGGTTTCAAATGGTCATTTGCGGTTTAATATTTTTTAAGTCCAGTAAATTACTTTGTTGTGTAAATAGCAAATAACCACATTTCTATCATTGTTTTCTTATATTTATAATAAGACTCTATTCTTTATTCTTTAGTGAATATTTATTTTGTTTTTTCAAAAAATGCAATATTAAAAATTAAAGGAAAGTTGAAAATAGTATTCAATGAGAGGCTGTCCTGCATTTTGAAATAGAATCGAATTGACTAGTTTTATTTTTATAAGCTGGGTGTGTGGCTTTATGATTAATGGGTGAAGCTGTTAAGTATTGGTTTTGATTAACCTGCATTCAGCAGACTCACATATCGTACTATATACATTTGTGGAATGAAAAATTTGTTATGCCTCGCCCCAACTATACCTGAGCACATAATTCAATTAAAAACATATTAATCATAAGCACATCACAATAAATCACTAATGTAGCTGCGGAAGTATTAATCTTTTGCAATAAGATCAATCGAATTTCGCTTCTGCAGAGAAGCCTCTTTGGGAATCTGTTTATTTCACATGAACTCGTGGAAGATTTTTAAATGTTTCAATCGAACAATATTAATGCACACGGCTAAAGCATTGCGGATGCTATGCCAAGAGCGACAAGACCTATTTAACCCGATACTTTGGACTCTTGGCCTAAACAACCCACAGTAGCAGTTCCTTTGATTGTATTTTTACTAGCAATCCGTTACAACATCTTCAAAAGCCGCAACCCTCGGCCCGGATAACCGCAGCAAACAGCTTGTTTGATAATTATGAACCTTCTTGAATGTTGGCGGCAGTTTGTGTTTGAAATTATTCGTGAAGGAGTCACAGTTTCGTGGCAAAAACAATTGGTAGTCAGTCAACTTAACGCGGTCTACGAAACTAGCCAATTTTATGCTTTTCTGCCAGCTGAGTCGTGGCCAGCTTTTTTCCCTTTTTTGTACGATTTGTATAGGCAATGACGGACATTGGAATACAACCAACGGTTATGTTCACTTCGAAATACACTTTCAAGTTTCATTATTAATGTAATCTTTAAGAAAATTTGTAATTCCATATTTAATCTTTTATAAACATGTATAGCATTTTTATTATAACTCCAGATTTATTGGATAGTTTGATTAAGATGCCAGGTAAAAAGAAACTTACCACCAATCAATCAATAAATAAGTAAACGATTTGTAAAAAAATATTTTGGTCATCATAGAATCGAATTTAATTAATACTTCTTAGTAATCAATATTTAAATTTATACATTAAAAGTTCTATATGAAGGAATCACCAAATAATGTACTCGTTTTTTATTTTATTGTAGAGGATGTAAATGGACTTGCGGCGCGCATGCAGCTCCTAAGAAATTATCTTGTCAAAGGCTGCGCTTCAATTGCGATTCAGCCTCTGCTTGGGCTGGGCCTCTGTGGACCGCATACACATCTGTGTATGTATATGCATCGTAGCCGTCCCTGCATTTGTATTTGAGGAGCTTCTACATATACACAAATGAATGGATGGTAGGTTAACCAAGGTAGCTACTAGCTTTTGAGGTGTGTTCCTCGTGGGGATTCGATACTCTGATCGCACTCGTGCAATATTTCTTCTTCATTTGCCGGCATAATTTACATATGGTTATGTAAGTCGCATCTATTGCAGAAACCAGCCGCGGCATGTTTTATTTAATTGCCAAAAACAGCGCAATGGGCAAAGAGAAAGACCCATAAATTGGTTACACATGTAAGACTAATAAACTCAGACAATCCAAGCAATTCCCCAAAGAGTATCGACATTTGTCTGGGGTTGTAGTTATGAGTGCTTGATCGTTTTCTAATTTGTTTCCCCTTTCTTTCGCCCAGCATGAGAGCTGGAGTAGATTCGTTGTTCTCAATGAAGCATACAATTGATCGCTTTCCCCTGGGAACTATATTCGCAATATCGGTAATAATCGTTGTTTTGCTTTGTTGTCACACCCATTTTCTATGTATTCAAATCGCGAAGCGGCAATAAGACAATGCTTGACAAATACCTGCTATAAATAAATCTGTGTCACCAACAAAAGTCCAAAATGAATACGTTCGAAGCATTCTTGATTATGCAATTTATAAATTTAAACGAGAATGTCAAACACGCAAATGCTCACAAAATATATTGAGAAGTAAACTTGCTTCGGTTCTAATAGTAGTAGAATCAAAAAGCTGCCGAAATTGGACTTTCCCAGTGAAAGAATAAAACGACTGATGTAGAAAACTGGGCAATCGGGATCGGAAAATGTCAATCATAATTCATAATAATAATGTCGTTTAATTTGCTTAATTAAGTTAGGGTCATAAATATTTACAATCACAGATAAGAAAACTACAATTCTTTTCCAATGCTGCCCAATGTTCGTGTTGGGATGTCATTAAAACTCAGCATCTCGGATGACCGCTGCTTTCGGTTCTTAAAGATAAAAAAACCTATTTCGAAATCTGTATAAATATAATATGAATTTCCTGAATTGTACGCCGCTTGACGTGTAACCCCTGATTATTTTAATTAAGTCTTATAATAAAAGACAAAGGTATATAAACGCCCCGTTGTCAATGGCAAAAGCCAAACAAATGCCAAAATGCGCACGCTTCTTGTCTGTGCTTGATATACCCTGTAGCTCAAAATGTCGTGGGTATTACAAGCTTCAAACGCTTCGCTTTGTTCTTTGAAACTCAGTAGCTTTGAGGTATCTCTTAGTTGAATCGGCTTCATTTTTGTTGCAATTATGCAATTGTATGGCATGGTATGATTTTTGGGTTCTAGCCAGCTGCTGCTGATCTATGCAAATTTCATGTCTTTATACCAAAGCCAAATAATTATATACATACACAGCTGCAGTTATCAGCAAATTGAAACAACAGCCGAAACGACAAGACCTTAGGACCCCCCAAGACCCCGACCATTGTCGATTGCAGCAACGCCCACGATTTTGGCCAAGTCAAATACAAGGCAACCCTCGCTTCTTGTTTGCCCTTCGCTGCCAGCTGCCTAGCATTGTTTAGGTTGCAATTTGGGTATATTGTTGTGCCTAACGGTATAGCGTGATAATTCAAACATGCACTCATTTCATTTGGGCTGCATCATCATCGGCATCGGATACAGTTTTCAATACTTCAATAAATTCATTATGCCCATGTGCACCTTTTGTTTGTCTTACTTGGATCTATCAAGATACTTATCGAAGAGATGTTTACACGATCATTAGTTTACATATAGAATTTTCCCCATTGAATACAAAATAAGTTAGCCACTTAAATTAGATGAAACACAATATACACTGCGCGTCATCAGGTTAGCGCCCCCTGCTTTGCTCTATTTCTTCTTATGTTATCTTATTTCTGATGAGCCAATTTTTTAATTTACTCATTGATGAAATAAATTTGCATTAAATTTTAGCTTTTCATTTTAAAAACCAGTAAGAAAAGCAACAGTCGCGCAGCACGCGACAGTGGGATACCCTTCGACCTATGTTCCCGTGTAGTTTAATTTGTTAAATTCTTAAAAATATGCATATGCACATGCTTTGAAATTAATCCCGACAGATGGCGGTCGCGCTTCGCGCTCGCCCGCCTCCCTTGTTAGCTGACCGAAGCACTTGGTTTTATGTTCATACTTTCTTCAATAACTTCTGTGTTTATTGTTCGATCGGATTGTAATTTGGACACTACGTAGATATTTCATTCAGCTTAGTATATGTTAAAGTCAGAAAGTTGTATCTTTTATACAGCGCTTACAAATTGAGTTCAAAAATTAAATTATTGATTTGCGGGGGCGGTGGGCGTGGCACCTAACATTTGAAATAAACTTGATCTGCGCCGAGTATATAGGAACCTTCATTCCAAATTTGGGGTCTCTAGAATTTATAATAGCTGAGATCTGTGTGTTCATGTGGTCATCCGGTCATCCGGACATCCAGACAGACAGGCTCAATCAACTCGGCTAGTGATCCTGAGCAAGAATATATATACTTTGTGGGGTCTGCCATGCCTCCTTCTGCCTGTTACATACATTTACACAAAGTTAGTATAACCTTTTTTGACCATTTTCAATGGTCGAAGGGTATACAAATTTGTATAGCTCTAGCTTAAGCAGTCTGCCAAATATTTCACATCAAAGCATGTACAGGGGGCCGCTAACCTGACTCGCGCAGTGTATTACCCCGTCTTTTTGCAGACATTCTTAGAAATACGGTATTGAAATTGTCTTGTTCATCTGTATTAAGATTATCCGGGGGTCCCTTCATACCCTTCGCTTACATCAAGAGCCATTCGATATAACTAGTGCTACCTTCACTTATATATGTATATATATGTGTACGTAGTATATTTAATTTCCAATCTATTCGCCGAGATACAAATTTTGAAGATGTTTTTATTATTCAGTCAGACTTATTGGTTAGGTCATGATGGACAATGCATTTTCGAGAGGTTCCTGGTTATTCCTTTTTTGAATGTTTGCAAAAAAACGACACCATTCAGCGGGCCAAATACATCTCTGAAAGGTGTCTTGGGGTGAATTCTTGGTTGGTATTGAACCAGTGCCTTGAAAATTTGCTATATCATGCATAGCGGTGACAATGCTCCAGACTAATAGTATGCCTACACAGCTCAGGATGAAGAAGAAGAGGATGTCCTGCACAACCGATTCTAAGAACTCGGCAATCGTCACCAGGCGTCGGCTGCCAGTTGAGCTCTCCCCCTTTACTTTGCAGCAAATTCATTTTTTTATTCAAATGGAATACGATTTTTTCCAAATAATCTATTTTGTTAAAGTTATCAGAAATTTTGTTTATTTTTTTGAAGCCGAAATGATTATTTTAGCTTGGGCTTAACGCGTGACATAGATTAGGAGAAACATCTATATATATATTTCGACTAAGTAGGCCGTATTGTCAAAGGCTTAGCAATCTACACATTTTTGATAACGTTATGGTAGCTTAAAATTGCAGTACAATAATAATTTGGAAACATATTTTATGAAAAATGTAATTTTGCAGGCAATTAAAAAGAACCTTTGGACTGTAATTTTAACACCATAGCCTTGGATAAATATGTATATTTCTGTAGTTTCATATATTGCTTAGAATCACTAGCGATTTAGCCATGTCCATTTGACCGTTTATCTTAGAATCTAGAAAAGGAACGGATACCAAATTAAAATATCCAAGTTTATTTAAATGTGGACGACTACACTCGCCGCTCATGTAAATTGGCTAGTATTGTATTTTTCTTCCAAAATACAATATAATCAGACAATAGGTGGCCTAAGCCGTTTATTTGCTTGTGCTTGTTCACGTTAATATTGACTTTATCGAATTATCAAGGTCGTAGCGACGGTTTTGGGCTCTAGTGCTAAACTTCTCTGGGCCCCAATTGTAATATAATTATCTTGCTTTTAAATAAAATACCCAATTCTAATTACTTTTTATTACGTATACAGAGGGTAATCAAGAAGGAATCGTGGAGCGTACACTCTGAACAAGCTTAGCTACGGGTCTGGTAAATAATCTTAAAATTCGTTTTGTATAATATATTTATGATATAATATATGTTAAACAAGTGACACATATTTATTCAAGTTATAAGGTGGTAGATAGATGGATGACAAGTTACTTCACGCGTTTTTCTAGGGGGAAAATTGTGTTTTCGATGACATCAGGTCTAGATCAAGGAGCAATAAAATTATAAATTAATATAAAAAAATTATTTAATACAATCAGGGATTGTATAGCTTACCTTTTACTGAAACGTAAGTCAATAGTCTGGGGGTCAAATTGTTTGTATTTATTATAGCCATCTGAGATTTGCTTATAGCTTATCTCATAGTAAGGAGATGAGTTTTAGTGTTTCGAAGTATTGTATAACAACCCGGGACAATTTTGTCTCAATCTTGACGAGAGACATTTGCGCGGTGGCATATCCGTTTATGTATTAATAAAATAGCTTCAAACTAATCAGGAACGACCCGACAGTTCGGAACATTAATTAAACGACCCCTCAGATATTGTATAGTTTGTGCTAATTGAAGTACAGTTGCTAGTTTGTTTAAAATTTAACCTGGAAAAAATATTTTTGTTAATAGAAAAACAATTTACTCGGCAACTTACGCGATTAAATCATTGCCTTTTGGGCAATTAATCGTCCACCGTTTAACCAAGGGGTAGCATCATTGCACTGTAGAAAGGATATCGCCCAAGAATGCTCGGCACTAAGCTCAATTTTGTTATACACAAATTGGACTTTTACAAAAAAAATACCTTACAACTAAATTTTTTTTAAATAAATTTGAATCCAAAAATTCATTGAACAATTTATAATATAATTTTGATGTTGCTAGCTCGAGACAAACAAATGGAATGTTATGAAAAATAATTTAACAAGCCGATAAGCCCTCAGCCAGAACTTCAAAAATTACACGCCTACTGTAAATATATTTTCCTTCGAAGTAAGTTTCAATAGGTGTTGGTAATTTTCTCCTTCTCAACATTGACCAATCGATTTGGGGCTCAATTGATGTAATTGAAACACTTTAACAGTGTTTTTGTGCCTATTTGAGTGGCGTTTAATGTGATTGAATTATTGGACACTTAAATAGGCGTCCCTTGAGCCCAAGATATACGAGACAGTCGACTGCTGATGGCTGATGCATGCTGTCCATGTTGAATACCATTCCCTTGATATCCGTCTCCAAATCGTTCCCTACCTATTGCTACCCTCTGAAAAGCGTGAAAAAAGTTGGCTATTTTGCACCTCTCTGGCTTTTACTTCATTGCTGACTCTGGCTCAGGCATTTTGAGCGTCATCACATCTTCGCCCAATCGCCCATTTGCCCGTTAGCGCTTTACTTTTCCCCCAAATGAATTGGGAGTCTTACATATTATTGTCGGCCGGCTGTTAATGAAGATGTTACCAAATGATGCCACGTCTGGTGCTCTATTATTCCGGAAGTGTTATACATGCTGAATTTGGCCTCAGAGAGACCGTCAAGTGGAGGATTAAGTTGGCTTGATGCATGTTTAGGGTAATTGCACTTTAATTTGATTAAACGATGGCAAGTTATACAATATCTGTTATTTAACATTTTTATGTGGGTACGGGAGCTATTATGAAACGTGAACTTGATGACTATACCCTGTATTAAAATAATATATGATATATTTAACTGAAAGAGAACCTTCTACGCATCTGCATTTTTATAATTCGATGTAATCTAATGAAATGATGATGAGATATTCCATAATTCCAAGAATTTGGAATTATGTAATGCAATAATTTACTGTTTGTTCTTCGATAAGTAATACTGCTGGGTATACGATTGTTGTTTCAGTTGGTTACACAGTTTCCTTAGCGGAAAATCGGAAACAAATCATGCGTATTTATCGGAAATTGTGTATGCAATTTCACGAAAAGATTAGTGGAGTTTCCGTTATCTCTTGAAAGCAATCAATTTTACTGCAATTATATCACTAAGTGTGGCAACGAGAGCAATTTCCAATGCAACTACTAAATAGTGATAAGCCAAGGCCCCAAAGGTGCACACAATGCCAACAATGGCAGACAGGATGGTTGCACAATAGCAGAGCGAAGACCCCAGCGACTGGAGCCCCATAGCCCGAATAACCCAAAAATTGTCGTAATACAGTTTACAGCTTCGAGCTTCTAACAAAAAAGCGTTGCATGGATTTCGATGTGTTTTATTGTGTTAGGGTGTGTGTGTGTGGGAAATTGCTGCAACGACAAATAAATTACAACAATGCTTAAGGTCAAGTGATTTGTGCAGAAATAAGGCATGTAGAAAACATATTGTCGGAGCCAGAGATGCCAGCCCCGTCTGCTTTTTGATAACCAAAAGAAATGAATAGGTAGACGGCCGCAAAGGAAACATGTCTAGCTCTCAACGTTGGGGGTCAAATGCCGCTGAGGTAACGAGCGACTTGCCGTTGCCGCTGGATCATCAACATCGCATTTCAACACAGTAAAGCGCCAACACCAGCTCAGTGAATAGGTACACTCAACACGTGGAGCTCTCGCGAAGCGCGCCCGAAAAAATTGATTACCACTTTAGAAGGCCATTTGGCTGCCGTGGTACGGGCATGAATCAAGAATGTCTTCAGCTGCAAACGCTAAACGAGTCCATTGAGGCTGCACTTTCTGCCCCGTCGGTGGTGTATTACCACTGTCCGTAGGCTAAGGCCTCTGACATTAGATATTGTTTCGGGGAGTGGTGGTTGGCAGCCTGGCGAATTAGGGAGTCAATTTGTACCTCGGTTGCAACAGCTGAAGCTCTTTAATTATATTCGCATTAGTTCGCATGTTATTGACAGACAACGAAGAAAATTAATCTTCGAAAATTGTGTGAACCCAATTAGTGGCCCAAAAATATAAGATCAGAATGCCTACACAATAAATATGACAGTAACATTGTAAATTCTTTACATTTTTTGCCTGGAATGCATTCGATCGAAGTATAGTAATATAGATTTTTCGTGCTCTGTTGCTGTTTTGCAACCTGACAGTATTTCAATGGCTACAAGATACATATGGATATAAATGAATTTCAATAAGTCGATAAACTTGTTCATTAATCTTGTTAAATACATACAAATCTATCTACAAACATCAAAATACAAAAATAATTGCAGTCAAATACTCACGTAGCTTTATCACCTTTTAGTTGGTTTCTTGTGTGGGCGACCAACAATGCTTTGCATAATTACAAAAAAAATTTAACAACTGCAAACAAATTTTTGTTAACTTGTAAGTTTGGTAATTTTGCTCGCGTGCACATTGCATTTTTTATTTTTTGGGGGAGTGTAGTTTTTTTCCTAAAGTTCCTTGAAATATAAAAAAGGCAAAAGAAAAACATTATCACAACAACGTGATTTCCGGAAGTTATAGCGCAACTAAGGCGCCTGCGCAAATGTCGTCGCTGTCGAATTGATTGTGGTTGTTGTAGTTGCTGTTGAAGCTGCAGCTACGAAGAAGCTGAAGAAGAAAGTCGTGCGGCAACAGCTGCAACAGCAGCAACAGCAGCCGTAGCTGTTGCAGTCGCAGCCACAGTTGCTGTCGCAGCCGCAGCCCAGTCAACTTGCCATTCTGTTATTCGTGCGAATAATGTCATTTGTGTTTGTTTTATAACCGAAATTACAACAACTCCCCGAAGTCAGCGACAAGGGACCAAATCAACATGCAGCCCGCATAATTGCCAGCTACTCCTTCGGTCTGATGACGAGAGGGCGACGAGAAACTCCAGCTCCGGTTGCACTTCCAGGTAATTTATTGCTCAATCAAAAATTCTTGAATTGATTATAGGTTTATTTAGCACATACTTAAATAAATATTGTTTACCACGAATATCTCCGGCGATTATTGGCGATACATTATTTTGATACAATTTAAAAACTTAAAATGTATTGAAAATTGTTTTTAAATTCATTTTAACGAAGAAAGTTTCTAGAGCAGACAATTTTTAAATTACTTTCTCCAAGTAACTTTCCAAACAACAAACAAGAAACGAGAACTTTTCAGTAACTCGATTCTTGCATCACCATAATTCAGGGTCAAGGCAAATCAAAGAAAATAATTACGTCATTAACTTAAATAACGTTGCTTTCCAGCTATTTCGCTAGAGAATTAATATTGTATTAATTTGATCTTTCTATGAAAATAATTATAGAATTCAAGCTGTCGAGATCAGCATAAATTAGCAATAAAGAAAATAGGAAGAGCTCGTCGAATTGAAAGTTAGGCAACTAAGCGATGGTCCAAGCCTAATGATGTTTTTGCCCTCTGCAGCATCTGCAGACAAGACTATTTCTTAGGACCATTCTTTGGTCATGGCTATATTTATGTATGCCGTGTCAGACAAAAACTATTCAATTATTGCGTAAGGCGAAATTAGAATCTCAGAGTGTGGCACTAAATTAATGTTCTAACATAAATTCATATTTCGGGTCAGTCTGGGATTGTACAAACTTTTAGCTAGTCTCGGTGTCGTGACTTAATGACCTTTTGAATGCCGAAGTCGGCATCAAGTCAAGTATATTAATTATTATCGACAGACACATTACAAGGCAGCCGAGTTGAAGACGGTGTAGAAATAAAGAGTTTTAATGACATGCGTCACAAATTGAAGTTTAATTTTTTATGCACTTCAGTTTCGTTAATTGTACGCAAGAAGAGCCAGTCCCAATCCTTACCATCCTATTCGTGGTTCATTGAAGGTCGCTTGGCAGATCTTGAGTAATTATGGTAGAGACACATCCAACGGTTGCCAATTAACGCATTTTGTCTGCACTCGTCTTAATGAAGTCGGCGCAGCTTCCTCTCCGATTAGTTATGCCTCATGCACTTTACAGCCATGCCGACACATGATCTTTTAATTAATCATGTATAATTTATTTGTGCATAGTCGAGAAATGTTTTCCAGTTTATACTTAACGGTAGCCAGTTGTCAGCTCGTCTACTTTTTCAGACTCTGAGAGAGTCTATTAATTTTCATACAAATAGAAGATGGGGCTTTTTGTGTTTAACTAACCCTAGTTTCGTTTTGCATAATTGAATATATTATGTCTTGTTTCTGTTTACTTTGTGTTGGCATCATCTGAATAAAATGGAAGCAAGACCTGTTTTTGAAGCTTGGAGAAGTTTTATCTAGGGCTTGCAGAGTTCAATCAACCTAAACTCGAACATACCTATGAATATTTTATAGAATCTGATTGTGTAATACGATAATTAACAAATCAGAATTTCTATTCAGTTGAAACAAGAATAGATCCTCAATTCTTATATCTGCTACCCACGAGTTAGAAGGCTATTATTTGGAACCAGATTTATCTTCAAATTAAAATAATTAGTTTCGTGTACTTGAAATTCAGTTCTTTTTATTTGCATGTTATTTAAAGTTGGTTTGAAAGTTATTTGTGTAAAATGTGCAAATCATTGCATATTTTCGTAATTAATTATGAATTAGTTTCCTCTCTAATTTTTACACAACTTTCATAACAAAGAACTGAATGAATTCCCCCCAAAGCAATTATATAACAGTCCGCAATAAATTCATGAGTCTCCGGCTTCTACTATAATATTTATAACACACTCCTCTTCCATTCAAATGGGCAGCCCTTCCAAATTAGAGCAGATAAATATTTGAAACTATATCGAACAATTGCCGAAATTGATTTCCATCGAAGAAGAGCAAACAATGGAAACGTCACATCATCAAAGAGTTGCGCACACAATAAATAATAAAATCGAAGTAATAAATGAATGAGAGATTCGCAATGACACAATAAATAAATCGAGAAACAATTTCGCGCCCACTGTGAAATTCGAATACCAGTAATATTTCCTCAGTCATTTCAGAGGGGTCTTATCAATAGGGATCAGTAGGTGAGTGGCAAAGCTGAAAAGTGAAAACAAACACTAGTGGGTAACATACATATAAAGATACGGCGCTAATTGTGAGTTATGTGCTCTGCGATTTAGGCTACTGCCACTGTTGCCACACAAAGGATGACATTTTGCACCGAAAATTGCCTATTAATGGTCACTCGGTGCATAGGCCATGCCCCAGACAATGCCGGATGCCACTCGCGGTACTTTACTTTCTTTGAGCAATCAAAGACAAACAATCGCAGTCCGTGGGACCACAAATCAAACACCCGCAACAATGGGAAATCGCTCGCATTAGCCGCAATTGTTTGGCAATTTTTAGAGCGGATTGAAATTGCATTTGACCACACACAATGAGAGTGTGAGCGGATCGAAATACGAAATACAACCTACGCAGTATACGCCTAACTTAACTAATCACAGATTAGTATTGAAATCAAATTATTGACATTGCTTTGAAGAACAATGGGGATAAGTCTTATCGAAATGAAAATGATGCTGGCTTTGGTAAGTTTTTTTTTAAATTGTTTATAATAAACATAAGCCCTTATTAAGCTATTGATATAGATTAAAATTATAAAAACATTAATGGTGCGATTTTCGTTGAACTTGTTGACATTATATTTTTAAATTTACAAATGATTCATGAAATAGTCCGTAGTAGTTTAATTTATTTTCGTCAAAAACAACCGTAGCTCGTAAACTTTGTTTTCCGGCAAGTCATTCGCAGTGGGAGAGCGAAGAGCATTGTGCACTAGGTCAATAAGAGCTTATCAACCCAATCGGCAACTGCAATTAGCTAAAATTGCATTTAAGTGCGGCATCTAAAAACTGTTACAAATACTCTGAGAGATTCGGATAATTTCCGCTTGTCAGCAACTGAAAAAGTGTTCCCATTTAAAAACCACTGCGGTTGGTTGGAAAAACGTGTGAAAATTATGAAATTGCATTTGGATGCAGCTTTTTGTAGCTTTAAGTGGACTGCACTCCCGA
The DNA here is from genome assembly GCA_018903425.1 of Zaprionus nigranus. Classification (NCBI taxonomy): domain Eukaryota; kingdom Metazoa; phylum Arthropoda; class Insecta; order Diptera; family Drosophilidae; genus Zaprionus; species Zaprionus nigranus. The sequence goes on along the minus strand of JAEIGD010000003.1, from coordinate 4,829,847 downwards.
AAAACCAACAACTCAACATAACGTCATAAAGCCACTGTGAGCTTAATTGTGCCCTTTGTTAGTCGCGTCTTGAATTCAGCGTATTTATATCATCTATTGTGGTCTTGTGAGATTTGTGTGTCCTTTCGTAAACAAACCCATAGTACATATGTAACTTCTCGAAATTAAAGCTATTTTTTTTGTTAGTAATGTGGTTTTTGTATCTGATTTTTCCATTTCACGTAACGTTAGTTACGCATGTTTTTAGAGTTAATTTTATTTATAATAAGTTTCTATCAAAGTTATCTTATCTTCGTAAGTTTTTAATTGACTATCTTAAAGACATTTTAGATTTACCTATTCTAAAAAAATGTAAGCTAACATCGTAGGTTAAATGATATTATTGCGTTCAATTTGAAGTACACATACCACTTTCAGACTTTCTCGATCACAGCTAAACCTTTTTAATTCTTCAATGCATATTTTACATACAATACTCGCAATCGACGCGAGCAACAAAAAAATACGTGAAAATAAAATTGAATAAGGTTCAAAAAGTTCAAAAGATGAGGTGCCTTGCAATCGGTTTTGCGGTAAGATTTGATTGAATTGCCTTGGCGGAAATCTTTGACATGCAATCCAAATATCTGCAATGGTATTCACACTCACTATCACTCAGTCGCACTGCCATCCTCATGTTATGTAATAAGGCACTTTCGGCGTGGCCGCTTGGCTCGGGCCCTGCAGCCAAGTTGAAGTCATTCAAAGAGCGGCGACAAACAATCAATGTGTTAGCAGCTTGCCTTTGGTCTCCGGAAGAAAGAGGCCCAGTATGGTGAGCCCAATGCCGCACACACTGGCTGACATGAACATAGTAGCAGCCAGACCGGGACCAAAGATCATCAACGGATATATCTTAAGGGAGACGAAAATAAAGGTGCTCAGAGTGGCCATACAAATTGAGGTACCGATGGAGCGTATCTGTCGGGATGAAGCAGTCATATTGTTGTCTTAAATATAGCCCATATACACGTAGTTGTCTCAATTGGCACTCACCTTGGCCGGTAAGTTTTCAATGATGATAACAAAGATAAGCGGAGTGATGCCTATGGATGCTATAAATGCCACCCAGCACATCAACAATAATGATAGCCAGTTGACCTCGGCGAGAAATTCCTTTGAAGCCAGCTGCGCAAGCAGAGCGATCCCAAGCTCTCCGATGCCCATACCGGCCATAGATGTTAGTAACAGCACACGACGCCCGAGACGATCTACCAGTCCAACGGCACATAAAATACCTATTACCTGAGCTGCACCCACGATAATGGTACAGGTATTCGCTTCCATCGCTGTCTCCAGTTCACTGAAGATGTGCGAAGTGTAGTTGAAGATAGCGAAACTCCCGGACAGCTGATTGCACACGAGCAGAGTAAAGTTTAGTGCAAAGACCTTCAGTGTGGGCAAATTGACTATAAAGATAAGCATCCAAAGTCCACAATATATTATATTGCATCCAAAAGTCACCATCATTTTCTTTTTTTCTACTTACAGAAATCACTCCAACTGACTTGCTGCCTGACACCGCCACTGAGCACTTGTTGTTTGAATGTTTCGAACTCTTTTTTAGCCGAATCATCATGAACTGACTCATTATCTGTGCTAGCTACCGACAGATTCTTATAGAAGTAGTATGACTTCTCGGCCTGAACATCATTGCCCTTGCGCAGCAAATATTGTGGCGTCTCTGATAAGCCGATGATGGCCAACAGATATATGATGGGGAAACAAACGGCAATACATGGCATCAGATAGTAGCTGAGATAGCTGGTGAGTATATAGCCAACAATCATGCCAATGCTGACATACATCATGGCCATGGATGATAGTGCGCCACGAATACTGGAAACCCCCACAGACCAAAATCGTATTACAAATAAATCTTTAAGTACACCTAATCAAACACGTACACTGGCTATCATAATTCCCAACAATTGCCTGCACTTTAGAATCAATTATTATACCCACGATAATCCCAAGTATATACTTGATTCTCAAGTCGTTCGTTAGCACTTACTTGTTATCGGCTATTTCAGCAATGAATATGGGCAATACGACATAACAGCCGCCACCCGCAATTCCGGCCAGAAATCTGCCTGCGTACAGATACGTCACATCTTGAGCAGTATAGATAAGAATCCAATAGGTCTAGAATATAACAGACTTGAGTCACGAATGGGGAACCTACAAAAATATGCCAAGAGAGGACAAGTGTACGAAACTACCTACAATATTGGGTATTGCCAGGAAGTACATACACAACTTGCGTCCCAGACGATCAAGTAATAGTCCGAAGATTATGTTGCCCGTAAGCGCACCCAGGCCGATCAATAAACCCACCCAGGAAGCCTGATCGATCGTTACGGGTGACTCAAGTGGCGTGTTTTCGGAGCCAAGCAGAGGCAGCGAAGGTGCCAGCCAACCTACACCGACGCCATGGGTGAACGTCATAATGTGCACTGCGTTGGGAAGATTCACTTGTAAGTACTTCGGACTCATGAAACACTCGTCTGCCAGGCCGTCAACCTACCTGTCATTGTGGCTATGAACTGCCAGCGACAGCGTGCTCCGAACACGCTCGACTTCTGCTCCCCTGCACTGTATACCATTTTATTGAGTTATCCAAGTGATATATATGCGAATTCATAAATATTATATATATTTTCTTTATATTCACAGGTGGTGGGTTCTGTGCCAACTAAGGGTTCTGAATTGTTTCAACGCTTTTATAGTGAAAATCACGATCTGCAAGTGCCATTAACGTTCCATAAAACGTGTTACTCAGATTAGATAGGAGATCTTCAAGTATGCCTGCGGCTCATTTGGGCTACCGGCTGATACACTTCTCTCGAAAAGAGCTTATCAACTCGAACGTGAGCCATTCAAGTGGGTGTTGGGGAATTTGTTTAATAACACTACGATTTCAGCTCAATTTACAAATACAAAAAAAACTAAAACAAATGATTTCACTGACTTAAATTTGTCGTGTTGAGGAATTCTGACGCGAAAAAGCGATAATCGCTAATCTTTGTTGGTAATTACGGAAACCTTAGTCAATTCTATATGTTATTTGTCTGCTGTAGTATGTAGGAAAGTATTATTAAAGAAAGTAGTATTACGAGTTAATTATCTTGAAAATAAAATGTATTTGGTTCGTCAACAAGACGTCAATCATGAATTTTACACAGACCTCATCTTCTAATAAAGTATAGTTACTCTCAGATATGAACTTACAATAAACCTAGTTGCAAATATTGTTGTAATCTTAGATAAGTAAAGATATGATTAAGAGAAAGAATACAAAAAACTACATATTGCATGGGATCACGAAACAAGTTGGTAAATATAGACATAATATAGATATAATCTTGTTTATACTGTGTTTACACATCGTTTGCCTCGTCATTACCTATCTTTTGTCACTTTTAAATTGTTGGCTTAAAGAAACTGACGGCATGTTCCCACGAAATTATAGGATGATAATATAAAACTAATTTAGCATTAATCCAACCGTAAAAACAAACAACTTAGCAACAAAATGCGATATTATGATGCACAAAATCTAACAAGTTGACGATCGTGTCATAATAAATGGACTTCCTGTGATCAAGTTATTATCTACAGTTCCTGAACTCTTTGGGTATTCCTGGTGAAAAGTCTGCGGCTTTTGAAACTCTGCTGTTTCGGTCCGGTCCCAGCAGCCTATGTCGATCGATAATGACGATGATGGCTCTGCTACCAGCTCAATGGGATCTCTGACTCGGTATCAAACTTGCATAAATCTTCATTGCAAAAAAAAAATTGCTTCTCCCGTTTTTTATCTGGTGGCTGGTTGTGCCGCCGTGTCGTGATTCGTGGCCAGCGGGTTGTGCAGGGTCATAGTTCAGGCCCTGCGGTCTGATGTGCAGTTTGTAAAATGCTCAATAAAAGATACATTTTTGTTGCTATCCGTGGTTCGAGTAGCCCCCATCCAGGCACAACGTGCTGACTCTCTTGGCCGGACAATGCAAATTGAATTCAATGCGGCAGTTAATCGGATATGAGGTTGGCTCACCATGCTGGTGGCCAGTCAGGTTTTCGTTGCCGTCCCGAACATAGATCTTCTATCATTAGCAGACGATTGTTTTATAATTTGAAATGCTTAGATGGCACTTTCTGTTCTTTGGATTTTTTCGATCATCTGTTTGGGATGTCATTGAAATTTATTTTCTTTTTGTCTGGAAGTATTCGCATAGAAATTTGCATTGGATGATGATGCGCTCTCTCGATATTTAAATTTCGAGTTACCTTTGGATTGACAATTAACGATGTGGTTGATATTCATTAAATTGATGCAATATATTCTCAGTTGCTTTAGTGGCAGCAGATAATATCGGAGAATTAAACATGTTTCTTAAGAGAATAAGTTCGGGATTTCTATTAATATAAAATCTAATGAAAAAGTAAATAATTGTTTAAAAAGTTTTGGTGAGTAAGAATTATTCAATTAAATTATATTAGATTTGTATGGGCTTTGTCAAAATTATAATTCCATTTAACTTTAAAGTTGTTTTACTCAGGATAAAATATTTATATTATTTATTTTATGTTCTGGTTTATTTACTTTAAAGCACAAAAATGCCTTTAAGAACCCCCATTAATCAAAGCTTATCTTTTTATCTGAAACGTGGATCTTGACAATTTTCGGTTGTTATTCGGAAAACAACTAAGCTTCAACATTGTTGGGTCTATAGCTCATATTCAAATGGAATACTTTGACGATATCCAACATTGTATGTCTTTAGGGTGTACAAATTTTCTTAATAATAAAAAACCTCTCGGTAGGTAAAATATAAAACAAACTATAAATTATCTCAAACCTAACAGACAGGGCAGGTCTGGAATTTAGCCGCTTGTTGTGCGATGTCTAGCCTTAATTTTAAGTCGATGCATTTCAGATATTCACAATTAGTTCAAGAGTCTGCTGGAACAGTCGACAAATTGCCACTGTTGAGCCAGAAACCCGCTGTTGCTTCTTGCTGCTAAAGAAATTATGGCCTCAATGAATGAGTAATTGAAGCTAGCAGAAGACAGCACAAACAGCGAATACAGCAGCACGAGAGGCAGAGGCATGCAACTGGTACAAGATCGTCTCTTATTGTTTTTATTCTCATGCTGTGACTGAGGCCCGAACATGTTGACAGCGGGCGCGACAAACGATGCCGACTGAGCCGACTTCTCTGTGTTGGAGTGTATGTGTGTGTGTCTGCAACATGTCAGTGGCAGATACAAAGGGTATCTGCCAGATAGCGCTAGAAGCTCGGCTAACCGCCGTGTGGAGGCCATGTGCCTGCAGCCACACCGAAAATCGCACGTTTCTATGCAAATCTCTGCTGCTTTTCAATCATCTCGGTGCGGCAACAACGGAGGCATTGCTTCCATTATTTTTCGGGGATGTCTGGCGGATCTGCTGGGTCGGTTGGAATCTCGCTGCTGGTGCTGTAGGTTATAATTATCGCTTGCATTACGTATTTCAGTTGCTTCTCGCTTTTGTCTAGTTGGGCCTCTTTTCTCGACTGTGTGGCAATTTTGGCTAAACTAAGCTGCTGCCATAGAAAATGGGTGTTAAAATTAACGGGACTTAAATGGTTTTTCAATTTTACAAAAGCCATTGCAGTCTTTCATTCGATTGCATGAGCCGAAAAAAACAGAAAACCAAAGAAAAAACAACTAACAAATAATACAGAAGCCCTCGTTCCATGTACTTTGATGGATAGTTTTGGGTTAAATATAGGTTAGATTATGGCATAGCTTCTTGGCTGCCAGTGCGATGATTTGACACTTTACCATCGACCTGAACTGAGATACTTGCAGCCAAATGGCAAGAACGACCTTTTAAGGTTGTTGCCCAATGTGCAGATTCGCGTGGAGTCGTGTGGCCCGGTAACTGGCTCGCCTCCAAGATGTCCAACTGTTAAATGTGGTTTGTTTGAATGAATCGATTGTATGTAAACATTAAGTTCACTGCAAAGTGCCAAATGCTTTTTGTGCATTTAGTGATGGGTCGCGGTTATTTACCTTTATCCTTGAGATCGGCAGGTGATGTTACCCCCATCAAGGCGTATGACTTGGTATTATTAATGTTGTCTTTCTTGAATAATATTGGCATCCTTACCAAGCTCAAATTCTGCAGAAAGATAATTAATGCAAATATGTTTGTAGAATGAAAAATTAAATATTGCTTGAATGATTGCAAATAATGAAGACTATCATTGCAGCAATTAATTTTATGCCATATGAAAAGGTGTTTATAAGACATACTTAATCTACTCCGCATTCAACACGATGTATACTGATAATCATTTCATCAAAATTATCTTAACATTCTGAGAAATTTGCCCATTGGTATATTAATATTACATTAGCTCACATATTATCGTAGGTCCAGTCTTAGCAATAATATAATTTCGGTTATTAGCACGTTTCACAGTTAAGCCCCAGTTCGTATTATCCTATTTATTTATTAGTCTTGGTCTAGAGTATTCACAATTGTTCAATGTCATTTGAATTAAGCAAAATGAAGCGCTGTATTTATGAAAAAGCAGACAACCCCATTATGAAATGCAGAACGAACTCGCCATTAAAATCACGTTAAGCATGCACAGCAAGTTCGTCGCTGCAGTCTTTCGTCTTCCCAAGCATAGGGCGATTACCGCCGTCGCTTCTGAAAATTACCGCGTCTTTTATTAGAACCCAATGCTGATTCGTTCATGTACTGCAAGACAGACGGAGTGGGACAGTGCTGATGCCTGGAAGCAGATAGCAGCTCCTACTACTTACTGGCGAATTCGTGGGAATATTTGTGACTGTGGTTATTTAAGCATTTCCTATAACGAAAAGATAATCGAAGGCGCAATGAATGCGCCATGTAATGCTACCATCTACATCGCGTGGACGGGGATGTGCAGAGCACTTCGCAGAGTTGGAGGTTAGTCGGTGGGCGGAGTCAAAGCTGTATAAGGAAGCAGAAGTAACTGAGTGCAAGAAGCAGCAGTCAAACTAAAACCAAGCCCGAAACCGAAAACTAAAACCTAAAAAAAAAAAACTCAAACCATAAGTTATGCAATGAAGGCGCTTGTCAGGGTCCGCAGCCTCAGTCAAAATCACTGGTCCCGTCATCGTCAAGAAGCTAGCAAATCATAATAGAAACTGTCCACTGTCAACTCCTCAGCTGTCTTCTCTCTTTGGTCAACTAAGCGGTCCAAAAACATACAAAACCCAAGTCATAAAGTCATCACTGCCATCTTGAATCAATAATTTCGAATTTAGTCTACCCTCATTCCATTAATAGTCAGACGGCCTTACAAGATTACCCATTAACTATCTCAACATCTATTGAATATGATATTGTAGCGTACGCATGTTTATGAGTCAATCTTGAAGTCAATTACAAGTTTTTAATTGATAAACTGCTGTAAAAATCAAATATTAATATTTTATTTCTCAACTACCTTTCGTCTACCTACCTTTTGTTTAAATGCTACATAACATCATATATTACTAAGTTACATAACTTTTATAAGTATTAATTATTACTTAATTTTTAATTTATTTACGGAAAACAAATAATATTTTAAAATGTATTTTATCTGTGACTTCCATTCTTGTAACAGAAATGTTAACTTGCTGGCTGTTCTGTAAGCACGCGAGCTTTTACAGAGACGTCCGCTCTCTCTCTCTTTCTGTTTCTCTCGATATCTTGCTGTCTGTTATTCGAAAAACAGCTGATCGCCAGACCGGTTGCAAAGTAATTTGCTTTTGTTTTGCTTTTGCGTTTGCTTTTGCCGCTGCTTGTGTATTTGTGTTTCTGTGTTTGCGGCCCGGACGACATGGAAATGTTGTTGACGTCGAGGAAGATGTGCGCTCACTCGGGCTGTGGCGAAGATTTGCGGTAGCTTCGGCTTTGCCGACTTGCCGACTGATTTTCTCGTTGCTTTTGTTGGCGTCTCTCTACGCGTTGTCGCTGGAGAAGAGTGTGCTTCGGGAACCGAGTGGGAGAGCTCAACTACTAAAGTTGGACGCGCCATTTGCCAATTGAAACATTCAAATGTGAATATCGTACGGGTGAAGACGTCTTCTGTTCGGATTGGCTCCTCAGTTTGTAGTTGGAATTTAAAATATCTTAACCATTTCCATTATAAAAATCTTAACTCTTGTGATCGAGGCAAAATCATTGTGCATTGTTTTAGGCATATTTCATCGAGTTTTGTGCCGAAGTTTTGTGTTTCAGCCGCGTACTGAATAAATACATTTTCAAATATTTCGACTAATTCACAGACTTTAAAACGAAAACGACATTTTCGAAAAGTGATTGTGTTTTAAGAATAGCAATTGAGAAACAAAATCTTTTCAAAAATATAATGTCTTTTCAAAAATATAATCGCACTACGTTAACGAGTTGAAAATCTTATTTTATGTTTTTTCTGCTATGAGTTATTAACTCTCATTCGTTTATGAAAACAAAGACATTACAAAGTCTTTTGTTGGGTTTTCTGTTGTTATAAAAACAAATTTGTTACTCCATTAGACATACATTGACTTGACGATCTTTCGACGCGATTGACATTATATGTTTGAGGTGATTTTGTTTTTTTCGCGAATAACTACAACTTAATCGTGATTTCTGTGCTTTAGACAAGCAAAACCCTATGGAGACATAACAAAGGAAATACAACAAAAAAGAAAAAAGAAAAAAAAAACAACACTGTAACTAATATACAACGAAATAGCGAAAGAGCGGAAAACTCTACAATAATAATAAAAGAGCCGAAAGCAAAACATATTACTAAACTCACGAAGTCTTCGCGAGCACAGAAGGAAATTACAGGCACACAAGATTTGACATTGAGGTCGATGCTGATGCTGCTGCCGTTCAGAGGTAAGTGAATGCTCTACTCGGCCAGGAGTGTTGGTAGTTGAGACTTCTAGTTGAAACTTCTTGACTGTCCATAAATGCCAAGAATGTTGAACCGTTTGTGGTGCCTTTCACAAATGGGCCTCGTTTCGCTGAGAATACCTGTTTTTTTCGACAATTACATAGGAGATTGTGCGCTGAAGAATCGTTTAGTCTGAACTCAAATTCCATTTACAGTTAAATCTTTTATTGGTTGCGCTGCTGGCCATGGCAACTGCCTGCATCATACTTCTGTCCTTAGAATAGCTTACCAGTGTCACTTAATTGCTTGCTGAAGTCGCCAGTTAATATAAAATGCAAATTCATAGCGTATTAATGATATAATAATTAAACCTCACAACGAAACCAACACTGGCAACAACATCTTGTTAGATTAATTAACTACCCGTAATTAACCGACGAAAACAAAAAGTAAACATAATTGTTTAATTTGTTCTACCAAAATCTGCATACATATAGCACCTGCTCGATCAATAAATCATAAATCAGATAATGGATAGATCCATGCATGCTTTCCATTGATGGCACAGATCTCAACCAGTGATTTCTTCAGCTTCCTCCTGCTCCCTCCCGCTGTTCGGCCAGTTTTTAATTGTATACTTTTCTTCTTCTTCTGAAATCAACCTCGCCGCATAAATTTACCATTGCAAAATTACCAAAAACTACAGCAGCAGCTGAGCTCCGGCTGCGTTTGACATTGCTATTAAAGCATCTGAGATAGTGTACCTCAGTTCAAGGATGCACAGCAGCCACAGCAGTTGAAGTTGTAGCTCAGAATGCATGCTCGCGGGCATTGGGGCGTGGGTTTCCGCGGTTTTCTAGCCAGCTGCAGTGCCTGGTTAGATAATTTGAATTTTAGCCCAGAAAATCACAGTTTGGGCGACAGTCGCGCAGTCAGACTTGAGGCTAAACCTCGAGCGGGAGTTTAAGCCAGAGTGAGAGCCGCAGAAAGTACTTGGTACTTGTGCTGGAATTAGGAAATGCGGCTTAAATGTCAAGAGTTGGTACAGTTTCCAGCCTTGTGGCGCGCGAATGAACAAAGGAAAAGCGCCAAGCCAAGGGAAAGACAAATTTAGGCCAAATGTGTGACTTAACATCTTTCACATTGCACACACACATATACATAAACATAGGCATATAAACACTCTCTAGCACACCCACACAGCGATCAAAGGTGTTTAGTTATTTTGCTTTATGTGGCAGCGGGTTAAAGTTGAGCTGAGAGAAAGAAATGGAACTGGGAAAAACAAAATGTACGAAAATGCTGTATACAATATAATTTTACTTGCTGTTGTTATTGTTGTTGTTGTTGTTGTTACTGATGTTGTGCAGATGGCCAGATAAAAGTTCAAAATGCGAATGTTGTTGCCTGCTTGGCTTCGCTTGGAACTGGCCGGGACGGGCCAAGTCTAGTCTGGCCTGGTCTGCTCATTAACGTTGCCAGTAGAGAAATGGCAAATAAATTTAAAAGTCATTCCAGCAACAATGCCCAAAGCAGGCCCACCCTCTGCACTCTTTGTCACCCCCGCTGATGCCTACAACCGGCACTAACAACTACAACTTTGTTGTCTTCTATTTTGGTTGCTGTTGTTTCTGTTGTTGTTGTTTCTGTTGTTGCTGTTGTTGTTGTACTTGTACTTGTATTCATTCAAGTGTTGATGCGTTAACTGGCGCTGCGTGCGCTTCGCTGAAAAGCCAATGAGCCGAATCTGTTGCCGATCAAGTAAAAGTAACCTAATGTATCTTTTTCCTTTTTTTGCCCAGACATCTAACACTAACCTTACGATCGTGTATTGCTGGCGTTTTTTAGTGCCCATCTTTAGTGATTAATGAAGTGTGAATAATGTACATGGTTTCTGTTGGATGAATGCTGCTGCTGCCGCAAGATTTCAACACATTCTAAGCCAGCCTCGCTGATCGCTGCGCTGCTTGTTTTTCTCCCCTTGCTACACACATGCACAGCAAACGCATGATGTTTTTATTATGTTGCTGTTGCCCTCTCATTGTGTTGTGGTTATTGCTTTTTGTATTCTTAAAGTGCGCAACATGTTTGCTTTGGCTCGGCTAAGCTTCGTTACAAGTTATGAAAACACACACACATAACTACATGAGAAGACTTTGACAACGAACTTGCTCGCCAGAGGTAAAAACAAAGGTAAACAAAACATCAGCAGGTTTTTGTCTCCATTGGCCAAATGTCAGCTACGCTTAAAGTGTAAAAAATAAATCGTTTGTCAATTTGGCGGCTGCTTTTTTTGTTTGTACCAAACAATAGACTTGGACAACGAACTTGAACTATCGAATGCACTTTACATGAACCTTAATAACTGAATTTAACTATGCTAACTAGCACAAAATGTGCGCCAATAAGGTTTTCATGGTAATATCATTTCATTTCCCAATCAAATTGCGAGTTTCTCACAGTGCAGCAAAAGTGTAATTTAGCTGCATGCGTAAACTGTTTCGCTTACATCACGATTTGAATTATGATCATTATGTGCATTTAACAACTAAATGCCAAGTTCTTAAATTACAGCTGAGTGACAAAGAGGGGGGAGAGAGAAAAAAAACCTGCACATTCATCAAGACACGTGCGTTGCAAATTGCGTAGCCGCATCGTCCGCTCGTGCGATGCCCGCTTCGGCTGTAGCGGCATTCGAGCTACAAATACGGGCTGCACCAGTCCGTGCGGCTAAATGTCAGACCAGAGCGGAGCAGCGCGCTTTAGATGACCTCCAAGCGCTGACAGGCCAGCATACTTGCGTCATGCCATTTTAGGGCTGTCATTCAACGGCATTTTGTGCGAACTATGCGAACCCATCGAACTTTGTGGTGCGCAGCCACCTAATCCAGTGATTGGACAACTGGAGCATCTCTCTTTGTTCTGGACCGACATTTCAAATATCAACTGCATCACTGCGGCCATAATTCAATGTCAATCAAAGTGCTTTTGAGCCGGAGCCAAAAAAGCCCGCATAGCATAGCATAATGTCGGACCTGAAAGATCGATTATACAAAAATAGATATTTCTTGTATTATTCTTCTTACTTTATAATGTTATGCAAAGCCCACGAGACAAGAGCCAGAAACCAAGTTGAGCGTATAAAAGACGCTCTTAAAATTTAATAATCTTAATTATCATCTTTAATTTGCCAATACACAGACGCATTCGAAGAATATGCTCAGATATAAAGAAAGCAATGCGGGCTAGAGAACAAGTTTGACGCTCGCAATTTTTAGAACTTATCTGATTTGTTTTGAAGAAATGCAAAATGGATTTTACAGTTAGTGCTAATAGCCGCAGCGCAGTTTGGGCCACAATACTTGTTCTGAAAGACACAGATTCCACACCTCATCGGATCCTATTTCGAGCCGATGACATCAGCGAGCATAAGGATGCGGACACTGATTCGTAGTACGCAGCTCTGCATGTTTATTTTAAAGAACGGGTTCTCGACTGGGTGAATCATAAATTCTATGAATGTGCTTAGCATAATCCACATAAACCTTTTTGAAGTCACAGTAGGTGGTGATGCCACTAAGAAGATTTTAAAGATGTCGTAGACTTTTATGAGCTGCGTATTGTAAAAGATCATCATAAAGTGGCCAACTTTAAGTTCCGTTTATTGCAGTTCCCAGGCTGCTCATTGACGGCTCTCGGCAATTGTCATTGCCAGTCATATAATGCCCAAGAGAAGGAAGCACTGCGCACTCGTCGACTTCTTAAGTAGGCAACAGATTCGCTTGCCAAGCGATTGGCCAATTAGAAACGCCCGACGCACAGAGCATCATAAATCAAAGGCAGCTATAATTCCGCATTTAATACTCTTAGGTCACATTTTGATTATGTGCTTGGGCCACAATAAAAAGCGCGAAGGCAACAAGTGACAAGAGCTCTCAGCAAGCCACTTTGATGTTTTCGACAACTTGTTGTCTTTGTCATCGATGCTTACAGGCGAGCGTTCGCTCGCTTAACAACAACAACGGCAACAGCAATAACAACAACAACAATGTCAGAGTCAAGTTCGTTGTCTGAGTCTTTTGTTGCTTAGAATTTTGAAAGGAGTCCAATGTTATGGGGTAATAAATGTTAAAGGCCAATAAATTATTGTTTTTATCGGTTTGCCAATATAAAACACTATCTTTGCGAACTTAACTCGTATATGAACTAGAGAAATTTTTAAAAATAGAACTAATACTAAAGACGCCACTCATTAAATATTTTTTGAAAGAATTATCGCATTAATTTTTCAGGTAATATCCTCTATAAAGTCAAAACAAGATTAAGACCAAAAGTGACTTTCGTTTACGTAGCGAATACCGAAAATATAAAAGAAAATAAACCAAGCTAAACAACAACTTAGACAACAATACAACAGCGGCAACAGCAATAGCAACAGCAACAACAAGAGCAGCAACGCCGGCAACAACGGCGGCAACAAGAAACAATTACTCCAGACAATAAGCGACTAATTTGCAGCTTCAGTTAAGACGTTGGCGGTGTAACTACAGCAGTATGGGTAGCTGCGTCTGTGAGTATGTGGTATGTGTGTGGTTGTGTGTGAGCAGAAAGTGTATGAAGATGAGTGCGAGAGTAATCACAAAAAGGCCATCACGATGAGGAAAAGTGCGCTGGTGTTGCATGAATTAAAGAAAAGCCGCAAAAGCAGAGAAAATTGATGTCTATTGTTGTTGGTTAATTAATCAGCAGCAGCAGCAGCAGCACAATCAGTATCTGGCTGATTATTTAACTAAGTGACATAAATCTAAAGCTTTGTTGGGTATACTGCAACACTGACCCACATTTTTTTGGGTGGCATATACATCCGATTAGTCCGATATCTGGCCAAACCAAAAGAAAGAATTGAAATGCAATGCAAGAGTTGCCACCGCTTTTGTCGATTGGGGCAACTAGTCGACCAGACAAACTGGCGGCAGAACAGCGCCAGACTCGACAGCAATTATCTATTAATTGTTGTCGTACTTGTTGTTGTTGCTGCCTCGGCTGCTGCAATTGCTAGCAGCGCGGCTGGCGCCGCCTTTGGTTGTCATAAATTGCGCTGCGGCTGTTTTCGTTTGCCGGTAATTGCTTCATTTCAATTGAAACTGGCTCTCTTATTGCTGTTGCTGCGTTGGGTTCTATTTTAGCCTTTGTTTGCTTGTTGCCTGCAATATCTATCTCTTAGACGTTATTTTAAGTATTTGAGTTTAGTAATTAAATGTTTTTTAACGATAATATAAAGATATTGAATTGATTTATCTAACAAGCTATTTAAGCCAAAGAAACCTGTTCTTTTCGGCAATTTTAAGTTTTGTCTTAATAATAAATGCTCGTTTAAAATAGTAATTTGTAATAATTTTAACTGTTCCGGATCCCTACTTAGGATGTATTTTGATAGATCTTCGGAGATATATGAGAGATTAAAATAATTCTATTTAAAATCTCTTTTCAACTTAAACTTGTTCTCTTACGAAACAGGTTCGTCGCCTAAGTCTTTTGTGTGCAGATTGTTGTTCAGGTCATTTGATTAAATCATTTTTTTCTTCACGGCTCATAAGTATAATAGATATATTTTTAATAGTGGGCTTATTATTATTATTGTTGCTTGAATCTTTAAAAAATTTCGGGTTTGTTTTCTCTTGAAATAGTTTTCGGAAGCGAACATTTTATCTCAAGCGAAAGTAATATAAGGCACGAGGGTACGTAAACAATTATTAACCAATTGCTGAACAACAATGAGAGTTGCGAGCTATGATTAAAATTTTAAACAAACACAAAAACAAACATAAGGAAGCGTACGTAATGGAGATGACTTAGAGAAAACTTGCGGCTGTATTTACAACATCATAAAAACGGGGCGATTGTTGGCCAGTAGAGCGAGCCCTCACTCCCACCGCTACCGCCGCCGCCGCGCACTGCAGGAGATGGGCAATTAGCGCCCTTCAGCGGGCGGTCCATAGCCTACGGGGGCAGCTCTCGCATGAAAAATCGCTGCGCTACACTGACCCAAAACAAGGAAAATTCCAAACCGTTAAGTGCACTTTGGTTTGCTTTACAAATCAGTTGGCAATTTGTTGGGGCTCGAAAACATGAACCCAGTTCCATTTGCCACTGCGCACGAGTGCTATAATTCGCTGTGGCGAAGGCAGTGGGCGTCGCAGTGGGCGGTCCTGGTTGGGGGCAAAGTGTGAAACACAGCAGACAGGCGCGCTGGCACGAAGCGTCGAAGTGACTTCTGGCATCCACTTTTTGCCCACCAGACAGCTCACAAATTGCAAATGAGCAGAACACAAAAAAGCGCACTGCGGAAATGCTCAAGAATTCTTGTGCAAAAAAGGCAAGAAACAAACGAAAGCCGAAAAACATACCGAAATCGTATCAGAGCCAGAGCACACACCGCCGCAAGGCACAAGAATGAGAAATACTTGCCGTTGGCCGCTACCAAAAAGAGACGAGAAAAACAATTGTAGATGACCTCAAAATCTATTAGCATGTCGAACTCTGCGGCTATGAAATGCAATCGCAGCCGCCGCCCCCCTTTGGGCAGTCTTTTTTTTCGGCAAAAACATTAATGTCCAAAAACTGTGAAGCTGCCCCAGAGCAGCAACTTGAACAACAACTAGAGTTGGCCATATGAGCGGCTGTCTAATCATCGGAATCTGTGGCACGTAGGTCAACGCATCAGCTAACGGCATCAGCCACAGTCGCCACCTCCGGGCGTCTGCACCGAGTAAACAAGTCTGTCTGTCTGCCTTACTACCTGTCTCTCTGGCACCCTATCTGACGGCCTTTAGCCACATCTGTGGTTAACAATTTTTTCTTGATATTGCAAAATTTACTTAGTTTGCTTAATGCATATTCACACCTGGCTTAGGGACGATTTGTTATCGTATTGTTCTAGTTTAACTTAACATTTAAAAAAAATGTGTCAGGCTTACAAATACACAAATATATAAATAATTAAATTCATGAACGAAATTGCTTAATTTAAATTACAAAAAGCTTTACGCTTTCATTAATAAAATAATTTCAAAAGCATTGCATTTTGAAATACCCTGTACTCCGATTGTCACCGTCATACTTTTTTTGATCTCTTTTGTTCTTTACAAAAAAAGAGTATATATCATAAATTATTAAGGTTATAACTTATCTAGAGTGTATGAAGAAAACCTGTCTCACAACGCACAATTTAATTGTCTCTTTACGATGATGTGAGGAGCATTCACTTCGTGTTTGTTTTTAGAAAGGCAAATAACTTGTTCGCAAATGATCATTGCTGTTTAACATGTACTCAATGAGAAGAAATAATGTTTTGTTGCTTTCTTGCTTTTATAACTCTAATCATCGCTATCGTTGTTATTTTTTTTCGCGATTTACTGTTTTCGGCAGTTTGCCTTTGGTAATCTAACCCGATTCACAGGCCTTACAACATCTACCGTTAGCCGTTGTTTAAAGCAAAAATTTGTTTATTTAACTCGATTATAATTATAAATTGTGTAAATATTTAAACATCTGATGACTTGGATACAACTTGGAATTTGGAAGAAGCTGAATTCAAAAATGATCTTGAATTTTTGTTTGGTGTTGACTGCTTGCGTGTTCCGTTCGCCTCTCCCGTTGATACTTATCGCTCAGCTGAAATTTACTTAAATTGCGCAATTCGCAAGGTCTCTAGAAGAGTCACCTTTATTTAGGTCTTGTGAAAAACCTCCTCAGACATCGGGCATGTATAATAATGTGTGGAACTTTTAAAACTCGGCTAGTTGCCACTTTATACATTTATAATATCATTTTTCACACAATTAATTTAAGGCGCAGGTGGAAACAGCAACAACAACTAAAAAACAATCTTTTGACTGTTTAACATTTTAATTTGCTTTGTTTGTTGCGGCGAATCTCTATTTAGGAGCAAACTGTGAGGGAATCGTGAACCGATTGATAATTAATTAAATAAATTAGCATAAATTTGTTCATGTGAAAGTGTGAAAACAAAAGACTTAAGTTGCGAACTTGAACTTGCTGCTTTGCATATGTGTGCGTGCGTGTGTGTGATTTATAGATATTGCAGTTTTACCCACTATATGTATAGATTCGCATGTGTCTCCCACCATTAGCTAAAATGACCACGATATCCGCACCTGCATAACGGCGCTCCCAAGCTCGCCAAGCTTTAGTCTGCTTCATACCGTTGAATTTATTGTTTTTGCTTTTACTCATCTTCTTTTCGGAGGAGATTGCACTGAAGATGCGGCAATTTTATGCAATTTTCATAACAGGAATTGTCAGCGCATCTCCCTGTCCGCGCCTCTGGCTGCCGTTTCATAATGCAACGAGGTGCGCATTTTGCATGCTTTGGGAAAAAATGAAATTATTATTATTATTATTTTTATGCGAACACAGGATGCACACAACAAATCGAAATGAAAACAATTTATCTTGCATTGTTTTGCTGGGTTAGCGGCGCCAGGGCAAAAGGCCAACGTAAGATAAAAATGCCTAGACAAATAAATCAAAACTTGGAATAACACGTATACGACACGCTGTACACAGTCTAGCCGAGATATGTTTGGCTGCACATTGGGCATGCCTCAGTTTCGGTTGCAGTTGCAGTTTCAACACTTTGCCACACACAACAACAAAGAAAAGGAGGGTTAAGGAGGGGTGCAGGAGAGAGAGGGTGAACAACAAATGCTTCCTTCATGTCAGCGAGGCAACTGTAAAGGTTAAGCGGCAACTTGACAAAAAGGTTAAAACGATTTAACAGACATTTGGCTGCGCGCAGTCGGAGACGAAAGACCTCCACTGATCGGACCATACACACGTGCAGCGGGCACCCGCATTGCGTCCTGGATATGCTGTATATCTGCTTGTGTGTGTGTGTTGTCTGTCTCTGCTCGAAGGCGGAACAAATTTTGTGATTGGCGAGACCCTCGCCTAGGAAAATACCGCCGCGACAACAAAATCCCACACCGATCGCCCGCGCAACGTTGTTTTTATTGTTGTTGCTACTGCTGCTGCAAACACCTGTTGCCATGTGCCGTGTTGACATTTTTTGTTGTTGCTGCTGCTGCTGCTGCTGCTGAATCATTATCAAGCGACAGCAGCCGTTGGAGCCGCTTCAGCAGTTGCAACTTCCTTATTTGTCATTGTAGTCTTCGATATTTCGGTTTACGTTTTCTTGCTGCTGATTTTTGCTCATCGTTCCTCCTCACTTTCTACTGCGAGGAGAGTCGACTATCATGCGAATATCCCCGGCATTCATTTATCATGTCTCTGCGCGAAGAAGATGATCAAATTGAATTTCTCGTTTTGCCTTGGTGTAGTCACAATTGTGCAAACACTTTTGACGGCAAGTGCAAGTAATTGTGAAGTACTATAAAATGACTATCGGTTTGCCGTGTTGCGAGTCAAGAGATAAATTGGCTCTAAAAAATGAAATTAACATGGAGAGATAAATTGTTAAGGCGAAATCGGTAATTTGTGCACAACTTAAAATTATCTAAGGCGCTGAAAGTGATTGAGATCAAGCAGTTCATGCCCCAAAATCAGGAATATTCATAAAATGAATGATATAAGAAGTTATTTTTTCATTTATTTATAAATATGCAATAGAATGTTTCAACAACTTTTAGCATAATATGATTAATTAAGTTAGACAGAAAAAAGAATCGGAATCGACCTTCCCGAAAACTGGTAAAAAAGTGCGCATTAACGTCTGCTATTTGTGGCCAAATAAAACTGCAGTCAATTTCAATTTGCCGAAGCAGCCGCAGTTGACGTCACAGTCGTCTAAGCCGTTGCCGTTAAGAAAACCTTGGCAATGACAGCCCATTCGGGTAATTGCAAATTGAAAAACGTGCATTGGCTGAAGCAAATCGAATAATGAAATTCAATATTAAAGAAGCATTAAATGGGCAGAGACTCGTGAACTTTAAGCAAATGTACAGCTATTTTATATATTTATTCGAAATAAATCGTTTTATTAAATTCGAATGCCAGGTGCTTGGCTTGATGGCATGGTGGTTTGGTTTTTACCGTTGTTCGGCACTGGGTTGGCTAACTTCTGCGGGCTTACGTTATTTGAATTAAAATAAAAAATTAAAGTTAGCGGTGAGAACAAAACGAGGCAACAAGAACCCAACCAAGGTAATCAACTAATTTAAATACAAACAACAATTTCAGCTTGGTACGTGAAGAACCCACCAAACAATGCATAGATTACGCCTTGCAAAAAGAACCACTCAACGGTCCATGCCCCTCCCTATGCATCTCCGCCTTTAATCCAGTACCATCCGCTGAATTGAAATTTATTTGCCCATAAATAATGTATTTCGATATTCACAGTTCAATTTGCATTGTTATTGAAAACAACCACTGCAAAACTGGCCGAGCCAGCAGTAGAGTTGATGGTGAAATTACCCAAATCCATGAAAAATAGTTTAATTGAATCCAAAGAGTGTCACTGGGTAAGCCAAGCCGGTTGGCGCTTTGCTTTGCCTGTCTTGCACTCTCCTCCACTTGATATTGTTTACCGTTGTGCAAATTAAAGCAATTATATGAAATTATGCAAAGTACGCAGCAGCAACTTGCAGCAGTACAAGCCGAAGCAAAAGCACCAACAGCAACAGCAACAGCAGCAGCAGCAACAGATACAACAGCAACAACAGCTGCATAAATGAGCTGACGGAAGTGACAAAGACGATGAAGTGAATGTCTGTAGTGCCTGCCTGCCTGACTGACCGAGTGACTGACTTACTGACTGACTAACTGCACGTATAGTATACCTGTGTTGTATTATAGAAAATTGTAGGTCTACGCAATTGGTCAGCCCTGTAATGCTCTATCACACATACGCCCTGTTGATGCGCCTTTTCCGACGCATCTTTATTTCCACATCTGACTGACAGATTGAATTACTCTCTGGCTGATTGAGTGACTGAACAGCAGAGTAGTATGTTACAACTCTTCCAATTTGGGCCCTACCCCAGGGACTCCCTTACAATGCCTTATTGTACATACACGTACGCCCTGTGACTGTGTCTGCGTGTCTGGATTTATCTGTCGCATATCTGTCCATCTTTGGCGCCTGTCTAACGGTAATTCAGTCTGCGGCTGTGCAAATGCATTACGTAATCGATGTCTTGCACCTTTCGTCCAAGCATGGCGCGCGTACACTCGCACAATTATATGTGTTTGTTTATTGTTTTTCCTTTTTTTTTGGTTGTATTATTTTTTGGGCTCGTATAATTTCTATTATCTAATATGCCAGTGCAAAGATAGAGACAGAGAGAGAGAGATAGAGTGACAGAAAAAAGATTTTTAGATCTGTGTGTGATTATTTTTTGTTGTAGTTTTAGTTCGGCATCCCACGAGCTTGGGCAATAAATATTCATAATTTTGTTAATAAGCTAACAAAAATTAAATTTTTTTCTTTGTCTATTTCCAGGCAATTCAGTGCACATAATGAGGCGCCCCCAACTGCATTTGCTTTGCTGTGGTGAGTAAAAAATTAATTAAAGAAAAGCTATTTATCTTTATAGAGCACGTTATCTTGAATTAAATAAATGATTTCCCTTAAAAAAATTTGAAATAACAATTTTTCCTTCAACTTTATTCACAAGAAATATTTAACAATTTATGGAGTCATTATGCTCAACGCTTCGCATATAAATTTAATTATTTGTTAAATACTGCGCCTAGATTTCGCATAAACACAGACTTTCCTGACCTTGTCAACTCTTAAGATTCCCACAATATATTTCCACTAACGGTACATTTAAGCCAGACCGAAAGTGACGCATGACGCGTCCGCACATGCGTGTCAACAGTTTTGCGTAGGCAGCGAATCAGCAAAGAGTTAAAGATTGAAATAAATGAGGGATTGCGTTAAAAATGTCTTTGTTCGGCGTGGGGCGTGCGACAAAAAGTCAAGAAAAAAACGATAATGACCAGAGATTAACTGCGAGTTTTGTTTGCCCTGCAAGTTAATTAATGAATTTGTCCAGGTGAATGGTTGAGAAATGCCCAAGAAGTCCCACTCTTCACGATAACTTATGAGCCGTTGACCCAGACCCAAATGGGAGCGACAACAACAACAACATTAAAAAAAGAAAAAAAAGCAAACACCAAGACGGCACAACTATTGAACAATGCAAATACTTAAGTAATTACGCGTCTCAATTAAAGTTGGCAAATGTTCCTGCTGCTGTCGCCCGCTGTGTGGCTCCGGTCTGACCCGATGATGCCTCCCTGATTCATGCCACATGGCGCAAGGGTAATAATGATGGTCGATCGTCTCGTTTTTTGAGGGCGTTTCAATTTTGTGCGGCGTTGCCAATCAGCCATAGCACAAATTATGGGCAATTGTTTAATTATATAAGGCAGCGACACCCTCTCGCTGAAGTCGGTCTTCGGAATCTGCGATTCATGGACAATTGAATGATTCACATAATCACGACGATTATGCAGCAAGTGAACCTTGAATCTTGCGGTTATTTGACTAGTTGCTTATTTGGCTATTGAATAACTTCTTCTTCGAGTGTATGTTGTGGTGTCGTCTTCGTTTTCAGCTGCTAGTAAAATTGTACTCCCCCTTCGCCTCCTGCTTGGGTCGTATATTTAATTGTTTTTATGGTTTAACATTTAATTGTTGCAGTTGGTGGCCTGAGGTCAGCAGCAGTAGTAGTAGTTACTCTCGCCTAAGCTGGCCCTTCACAGTCGCAGTTACTGTGACAATCACAGTTTGCGTAATGCGGCAAGGCGAAAACAAAAGTCAAGGTCATTGCAATCCAATTTGGAATTCAGGAAAGCATATGATTTGAGACTATGCTACTTAAAATAAATGAATTTGGATACGGAATTAAGACACATATAAGATTGTAGTACTCAGATCCCCAATGACACTAGCTTCAGGTTTAATTGAAAGATATTTTAAAGTTTGCGCTGTTAATATATTTATTATCTTTTCAAACAGATGTGTATTTAATTAAGTTGTGTTTCAAGTGTAGTTTAAATTGTTATTTTAGATCATTATACAAATTTATTTCCTTTTTATCTGATGTCATTTACTTATTTCAATAACTTCCGTTTTGATTTACTTTCAGTAGTATTCAGATTACCAATGATACTAGCTTCAGGTTTAATTGAAAGATATTTTAAAGTTGACGCTGTAAATATCTTTTTAAATGAATTTTAATACGCAATTAAGAAACATATAAAACTGTAATTTTTAATCGTCTTCAGATTACCAATGACACTAGCTTCAGGTTAATTTGAAAGATATTTTAAAGTTTGCGCTGTAAATATCTTTATTATCTTTTCAAACAGATGTGTATTTAATTAAGTTATGTTTCAAGTGTAGTTTAAATTGTTATTAAGATCCTTATACAAATTTAATTCTTTTTCATCTGATGTCATTTACTTATTTCAATAACTTCCGTTTTGATTTACTTTCAGCGCTTTTCCTATTGGCATATTTGAGCCAAACTGGCGCAGAATCAAAGGTATGATTAGGTCTAGCTTCAATTATACTTTGTATTAATTCAAATTATTCCTCCCATATTTCCCAGTATCGCACTCCAGCCCGCATTCTGGCCAAACAGACGGGCGCCACTCAGTTTGAGGAGGAGCGCTATGAGGCACATTCGAACTGCAACGAGCACAAGCATCACTTGAAGAAGCGTGCTTCCGATGAGGATGTCGACTATGAGGTCTACCAGGGAGTTGTGGGACGACCAGGCATCGACTTTCCCATCTATCCGCGCATACCCAAAACGACATTTAGTTGCCGATCCTACGGAAATGGATACTTTGCCGACATGGAAACGGACTGCCAGGTGAGTGCATCTGCGATTATATTATCGAAGGCTTCTCAACTTAGCTGATCATCTCGTGCAGGTTTTCCATATTTGTGAGGAGGGCCGCAAGATCTCGTTCCTATGTCCCAACGGTACCATTTTCCAGCAGAGCGAACTCACTTGCGATTGGTGGTTCAAGGTCAACTGCTTGGGATCTTCGGGTTACTATGCAGAGAGTGCCGAGATACTGAACAAGCAGCGCGTTCATCGTGTGCGCCCCTCGGTGCCTGTGCAGGGCTTCAACATTGTTGGCGGAGGACTGAACATCAAGCCGAAGGTGACACCCGTTGTGGGCCAAATGCGGTCGCCTGCGCGTCCTGGCAGCACATCGGATCGACGCATCGATTCTACAGAGGATCTGCACGCTTCACTGGAGAGCGTCGACTTTGATGATGTTTCAGGAGAGAAGCAGCGCAAGGTTCTAACCCCCATCGACAACAACAGCAATGATCAGGAAACACAGATAACCGCCGAGAGCTCTTCCTTTGTCAGTGGCTCCAGCAAGCGACGCAATGGCAACGGCAATGGTAACAACAACTTTGGCAACAACAATAACAATAGTCCGAGCTCCAATCCGAATAGTAGTGATGATGTGTCCATTTTGAAGCCAGTGCGTAATCGCAACGGTTCATCACAGGAGCGCAGCTCGCCAATCCGTGGAGGCATTGCCCATACTGAGTCACGGGAGCGGGCACGTCACGGACAACGTGGACAGCAGCGTTACAAGGATCTGGAAAGCGAGGAGCAGCAGAGCAAGGAGAAGGGCAAAGAGAAGCTTGCACCGCTCACTGCTCCCAAGCAAAACAAACCTGAATTTTTCGAGACACATTCGACACGACCCGTGCAGAACACGACACCCTACTTCATACCCAGTAGCTACTCTACTGCACGCAGACTGGAACCCAGCAAGTCGACACCCTATTACACCCCGACTGTGCCCAGCGTATCCAAGTCGAAGAACACTGAGGGCAAGTTTAACTACATTAAAGGTGGTAACCACGGTGCAACCACGCCCAATCCTAACCGTTTTGGAGTTCCCGCCATATCGAGCCTATTTCTGGAATCATCTGTGGCACCCAAGAGTCCCAAGCCTACGGCCAGCGCAAGTCTGGAGCTGGACAGCACCTACAGGCCGGTGATCATTGGCATGCGCCATCACTACGATGTGGCCAGCTCCGGCGAGTTGAAGCGTCTCTCGGCTAGCATTAACGCAAACGTGGATCAGCCCAGCAATAAAATAAGTGAAAGTCGCGACTATTTGCCTACAACGCCAGCGCCCACGTCCAGCAGCAGTGGGCCCACCTATCTGCCCAAGAACAGCGCTTCTCTGCCCAGATCGAATGCGGCTGCAGCTGGAGGAGGCGATGCGCTGCTCTTTGCACCGAGTCCTGTCAAGGAAGAATCTGTTTATCGCAATGTGCAGGACATGCTTAAGACTGTGAACCTACTGAAGGATAAGTTTGAAGATGTTGAGCTGAATGCACAGTCTGCCACTGCTGTACGCGCTGGCCTGGAAATACCGCCCTCATCGGGACCAGATGCACTTGTCTCCTTGGCCAAGTACTTTGCCCAGGAGTCACACAACGAGTCGAGCAACGCACTGGTCAAGCCGGAGAAGACTGGCGTACACACCAAACTCTCAGTCAAGGCGCCAACTCCCATTCTGCCAGCAGCTAAACCCTCTGACACGACAGCAACCTTGACCACCTCTGAGACGCCACCAAGCATAAGCGAGCAGGCAGATGACATCAAACAGAGCCTATTGAGTGACAAGACTGTGCAGAAATATAGTAATCTCTTTGGTCTAAAGGCAGCCCAGGGCCGAGATACGGGTGAGGGACAAGCTGACATTAGCACGGGACTACTCTCTGCCAAGCTGAATGAGACTCAAGCGTCTGGAACTGCAACAAGATCAGGCACGGATTATCAACCATTCCCACAGATAGGCAGCACGGGCTCGACCATTAGCGAACTGGCTGAAAAGCCGGAGTCGCGTAAGATTGCGCAGATCTTCTCGAACGCCTTGTCCAGCTATCTGGATAATCCCGGCAGTTTCCGGGCAGAGCTAGCCACGCGTGCTCGACCAACTGAGCCGCCAAACTTCAAGCCTGTGACCACAACTGATGCCTCGTTGTTTAGTGATGGAACTGCTAAGTATTATCTGCCCACTAAGGCGGCACCGGATGTGACAACGCCCCAGAGCATTGCCGTTGAGATCAATCACAAGTTTGACTCCACGCCCGCCCCTGACTACTCGACCACCACCACCGAGCTGTACGAGCTGAGTACGAGCCGAACTCAAGATTCCGAGCTGGAACTGTCGGCCGAGCTGTCACCACCTTCCGCCGATTCTGGAGAAAGTAAAGAGATTCTTCAGCAGCAGCACACGCAATCGTTTGTCAAATCACGCAATGATCTGCTGCAGGATGCGCGGCCACAAAAGCTTATCACCACAAACAAGCCTACAGAGAACCCCTGGGCTTTGAAATCTCAAACGGATTTCCTTGACCCGCTGACTATCAACGATGCACTGATGAAGGAGCGTGCCACGACGACAACAACGTTATCACCATTCACATATTTGCCTCGTCTACTGGCTGTGACCACTACGCCTGCTCCAGCTCCGGCACCAGCTCGCTATGAGTGGGATGACATATTCAGAAGCTACGACATACCACGTGATGCGTTGCCCTCCAGCAGCGGACTGCAGCGCATTGCCAACAAGCTGTTCGGCGGTCTCAACGAGCAGGAGGCACTGCATCTGAGGAATGTTATGGCCAAGGCGGAGCACGATCGCCAGGTACTCAGTCTATTGTTACTGCTGATTCAGACCTGTGACGATCACAATGGCAAGGCACTGGAGCGTTCTCGCAAGCACCTGCTGAACGCTCTCATCGACATTGACAGCAAGATACCTAGTAAATCTGCGGCCAGGCAGAAGCTGGCCACGACAACGTCCCGTGTGCCAGTGACCACATTCCGACGCAATGGAAATGCCGAACTGTATACGAGCAATACACCTGGCTACACGTCCACCACAGAGGTGCCGTTGCCCACTAGCACGACGGCGCCGGGCAGCTACGAGGAGACGACCAAGTTCGAGATACGTGTCGAGGATGTGGACAGCGACAGCGACAGCGACTTGATGGCGACAACATCGGCGACGCCGGTGCACGCCGAACTCCATTCGGATCGTCGCGCATTGGAGCTGCTCAAGTCATTATATTCGCTGGCGTCAAAGTTCAGTAGCAGGCGATAGGGTTGCCATTGCCAACGGTTGCCGATTCCTAATGGCGGCGCTGTTTGTCAGGGTTGCCAGCGCTTCGGAGGTGTGCGAGTAAATGTGCTTAACTTTTAGTCAACTCTACTCTCTACGCCCTGTGCCCCCCTCTCAACCCCCTCCCCCTTTTACTTAGTTTAAATTGACAAAGTGACAAACAATTGAATACCCTTTTTTTATTAAATTTGTTTCCAACTTCTTGTTAACTCATTTGGTTTAGCCAATGCTCTTTTGCAGTTAGTTTGTATGTAAATATGTAAAAGTTCGAAACGAAATACTCGAGAGACCCGAAATACTCTTACATTCTACACTATAATAATCGAATTGTATTAAATTAGTTTGTTTAGTTGTAACTTTTAAAAAATACGAGTACTTTCACCTTTGAACACAATGAACAATCCATATGCCCACATGCATGCACCTATATGCATCTGTGTATGTGTATATGTATGTCCTTATGTCTTGCTCTTTTTGTAAATATTTATTTAACGTTAATAAAGTACATATAACAATAAATGAGAACGCTTTTACAACTGGGCACACAAATCGATAATCAACAAGGAGATAGAGAAAGAGGCACCTCATTTATTTAACGCGGTGTTTCCTGTGCGTGCAGCTCTCTGATAAACATAAATACATACTCGTATGTTATACGGTTTATGCCTTTCAAGTCTGCTTCAAACAACTCCCACGATTTGACCTATGTATAAACATAGTTTTAGAAATATTTTGTACAACTTGACCTGCAAATTATATGATGAATATATCAGTTTGCATTTAATTAAATAAATACAACAATATACCAGAATAGCGTCACGCATTGTGAATTCTTTTGAATTTTATTCGCCAAGGAGCCAAAGTGGAACACCCATTCACAGTAAATCAATTACAATTGGTCTCACATGAAATAACTCAACTTGGATAATCGCAAAACTCGGAGGAGTTTAACACAAATTCGATTGTCAAGTTTTTCTTGTTGTTGTTGTATTGTATATATAAATCTGCGCACGGCGCAATGGCAACGGGAAAGGTCAAAAAAGAACAGAAGACATAAAGTGCTCAACAGCAATCAGTAGGCAGAATTTAAATATTTTTGTCGTTTTCTGTCGCATATATGCAGAAAAATTTGAACGTTATTGTCGATTTACACTCAAGGGCAGAGCGATATCGGATTTCAATTGCATTGCATTGCACTTGAAATGCAATACATATTTAATTAAACTACGTGCATGTAACAAGACGAAATATTACGTATACGTACAAGCTGAGAACAAACATTCGCATAGGATCGCCCATTGTGATAACCAGAGCCAGAGCCAGAGCCAGAGCCAGAGCCGAGCCGGCAACAATGGATAATCCAGTGTCATAAATTTACTCAAGCGCAAGCACGAAACCAATAGTGATGAACTGTCTATCCGTCTGTCTGTCCAGCACTCTGTCCAACTACTCAACTGTTGACGAGTATCTGTCGGCCTGAGCAGCTGCCACATAAACATAAATTTCGTAAAGATGCAGCCGCGCTCCGAGCGTCAGAACATCATCTATAAATGTCTCTCGCCGAACTGAGCGAGCTTGCAGTTTGTTCTGACGAGTGACCCAGCAACAACAGGCAAGCCCCAACAAGGATTAGAAATATTGCCGATATCGTAAAAAAGTAAAGAAGCAGAAGAACAGCGTTTTTGCCATGATACTGCAACATTACGCTGCCGTGTTGGCGGGTGGGTAAACCAAACACACAACGACATCTCAGGGTCGTCATCGAAGCTGGGGGCAACCTTAGCAACCTTAGCGCGTAACTCAACAGTGACCGACCGCCTCATCATTATTAGCACTTCCTTTGGGGCGGCTGCTGCTACTGCTGGTGCTGCTACCGATTTGGATTCGGATTCTGATTCTGTTATTGTGGGCGTCTGTCTGTCTGAGTTTTTGTTGCCTTGCATATTTACGAGCCATGCGTCTTGTTTTTGGCCACGGGCAGCAGCCAGGCAACCGTTTGATGTGCAGTGGTGCAACTTAAAAATATATTCAAAGGGAAATTTACCTAACATTCGTATAGTTTTAATAGTTATTCATTATAATCGTAAAAATACTACTAAAATAGCGGAACAATTCTAAATTAATATCAATTTTCTTAGACATTCTGCACATCTTGCTCCACTGTGCCAGACACTTGAGTAGGAAACTGATAAATAAAGATCGCAATGTAGAACCGTCCGCGTTTGCTATCAGTGGCAAGAATCGCATGTGGCAACGTACTTGGCCCTAAAATGTACATGGCCCGCAAGTTGTCGAAGCCGCAGCTCAGTTCATTTCGATTGGTTGCCTCGGTCGGATCGCAGCACGCAGCAAACGCGAGCCACATCTTTGCCAGATTTTCACAACTAAAAAGCACTAATGTTGGCCCATTTGTTTCTTCCAGTTCTGTTGCTCTTTTGGAGCGGAAATCATGCGCAATTGCAGGTCCAGGTAAGTGGTGGGAACCCACCAAGGATACTGCACAGTAACTGAAATATCTCTTTATTGCAAGGCTCAAAGCGGCTATAACTATGTGCGTCCGGAATTGGCAACCACGGCAGGGGGTGGTGCGGTAGCCGGGCGATTGACCCCTACTGGTTATCCCACAGGCACTGCGCTTCCATTGACGCCTGCACCGGCCACAGCCTACGGCGCTGGATTGTTCCCCTCGCCAGCGGTTGGCTACACGCCCAGTGGGCAGGCGACTACCGCCTTCGGAGCGCCTGCTGCTGCCATTAACAGTGGTGCGAATTTGCCAAGGCGACCAACAGGTACTACAGGTCTTCAGTCCACATCTTCGGCAGCACGTGGAGGTCCCTACGGACCGCAACCGCAATACAGCGGTACCGCTGTGGCATCATCGGGGGCGCGCGGCTCATCTGTTGACGACGACTACAATGACGGTACTGTTGGTGACTATTCGGCCATTCCAGGTGTGGCTGGTGTGGATTACCCTGTTTACGCAGAAGTACCGCGTACGAATTTCGACTGCGCCCAGCAACCACTTCCAGGCTACTATGCCGACATTGAGGCACAGTGTCAGGTCTTCCACATATGTGCTCTGAATCGCACCTACTCGTTTCTCTGCCCTAACGGCACTGTGTTCAGCCAGGAGACATTGGTATGTGTGTGGTGGAATCAATACGATTGCGTCTCGGCGCCCAGTTTGTATGCCAACAATGCCTACATCTATGACTACAGCATCAGTGGCTCCAGATCCAGTTCTAGCAACAACAACAACCTGAACGTCAATGCCAATGCCTATCGCGGGGGCCAACAGACTGTGAACACAGCCTACGGAGCAGTTGCTCCAACATTGCCAACAGGTGGTACGCTGCGAGCCTCCGGCACTCCCCAGGTGGCAGGGTATAATGCAGCACGTGGCTCGTATTCTTCACCGACTCCCTCGCCAGCACAATCTCAATCGTTGTATGGGGCAGGCGGAATCATTCGTCCGGCTGGCACATCTGGAAATTTTGCCGATACTGTGGCTAATCGAATCATTCCAGCTACGGCTGCTGCGGGATTGGCGGCAACTGCTGCAGGCATATTGCCCGATAATGCCGTTGGCAGTTTTGCCCAACCGGTTATCGCAGTCGGCAATCGAGAGTATCTGCCTCCATCCAGCGTCGGGCAACGTCAACGTAGCCCTGCAGCATAGTTCAGTACACGAATCCAAGCAATTGTACCCGGTTTTATGGTAATA